>OX352301.1:35373978-36590645 GCA_947086415.1 Pammene aurita | reverse complement strand
CCATACTTTACCATACTTTACCATACTTTACCATACTTTACCATACCATACTTTACCATACCTTACTATACCATATCTTACCATACCATACCATACTTTATCATACCATACTTTACCATACCATACTTTACCATACCATACTTTACCATACCATACTTTACCATACCATACCATACCATACCATACTTTACCATACCATACCATACTTTACCATACCATACCATACCATACCATACCAGACTATACCATACTATACCATACCATACCATACCATACTATACCATACCATACCATCAGTACACGTCGAATGAGCTCAAACAGCATGAGTCTATGATGCGCCAAACCCGAGATCCAGTAGGGATCTCCAGGGTCCAGCATGAGCTCCAGATTTTGATACCGGTGCCATCTGCTCATCAGTACAAGTCGAATGAGCCCAAACAGCATGAGTCTATGATGCGCCAAACCCGAGATCCAGTAGGGATCCCCAGGGTCCAGCATGAGCTCCAGATTTTGATACCGGTACTATCTGCTCATCAGTACAAGTCTAATGAGCCCAAACAGCATGAGTCTATGATGCGCCAAACCCGAGATCCAGTAGGGATCCCCAGGGTCCAGCATGAGCTCCAGATTTTGATACCGGTACCATCTGCTCATCAGTATTAGTCGAATGAGCCCAAACAGCATGAGTCTATGATGCGCCAAACCTGAGATCCAGTAGGGATCCCCAGGGTCCAGCATGAGCTCCAGATTTTGATCCCGGTACCATCTGCTCATCAGTACAAGTCGAATGAGTCCAAACAGCATGAATCTGTGATGCGCCAAACCCGAGATCCAGTAGGGATCCCCAGGGTCCAGCATGAGCTCCAGATTTTGATACCGGTACCATCTGCTCATCAGTACAAGTCGAATGAGCCCAAACAGCATGAGTCTATGATGCGCCAAACCCGAGATCCAGTAGGGATCCCCAGGGTCCAGCATGAGCCCATTGCTTATTAATACAAGCCCCCGAGTCCAGAGTCAAAATCGAAACAAAAATCAAAACCTCGTAGCTTAACCTAAATTTGCGTTTAGTTAGGTAAATTATTAATGTCAATTACCAATTCAATCAACACTAAAAATTAAATCAATGTTTCAATTTTTGAGACAGACTAAAAATTAAATATTTTTCTCGGGTAGGTGAATAAAACGAACCACATCACTGTTCACATATTTTATTAGAAAAAATAGAATTAAAAGTAATTTGGATAATTTGAAACAATAAAATTGATGGTTAGATAATATAGTTTACCTACCAGTAGTATTCAAGCATTTCTCCAGGAAGTTACATTGATTTTTGCACTTTCACCTACTTCAACTGTCAACATCAACACACTATGTCGGACATCAACTCAATTCAAGGATCAATTGCGGAGCTCACTGAAACCTTCAATGCAAGGATGGCTGAGATGCAGAGTAATTTGGACAAAGCGGGCTCAAGCAACCCTGGGAGCGGTATTGAGGCAGTAGCGGCGGACTTCACTAGCTTCAAAGCATTTGTTTTGAACTCTCTCAATATACTCCAGAAGCAGGTGGAGCTCATCGCTCAACAGGTCGATCAAATAGAAATGCGATCTCGACGCAAGATGCTGGTCATCCATGGTGTTCCGGAGGCTGACAAAGAGGACACAACGGCCCTTGTAGTTGAACAGCTCAAAGCTGTTAAGGCTGACGTGGCTGCAAATGACATAAGGCGCAGCCACCGACTTGGCCGTCGCAGAGGCAGCAAACCCAGGGCTATTGTGGTGAAGTTCTGTGAGACTGCCGTCCGTGATAAAGTGTGGTTTGGTAAGGTGGCATTGAAAGGCTCCGGCGTAACGATAGCCGAGTTCTTGACCAAATCACGTCAGCAGACCTTCATGGCAGCTCGGGAGCGGTTTGGCGTCAGAAGATGTTGGACCTGGGACGGCGTTGTTCATGTCTTGGATGCGAGCGACGTGCGCAGGCGTGTGGTGAGCCTTGCAGAGCTTAAGGCGATTTCGGATGCGCCAGAGCAGCCTGTGACTCCGACCCCAAGCGTAGATGCTCCTCCCAAGGCAGATAATTGCAGCAAAGCCGAGAAACCGGAGAAACAGATAAAGCCCAGACGTGCGGCTGCCAAATTGAAGCCTTAGTATGTACATAGTGTAGCTTTCTTCTGTATTTGTTCGGGTTATACTGCTTGACGCTTTTCTATTTCGACGTGTAATCACTGTTATTTGTTGTATACCCTCTTTAATAGTCTCCCGTAAATATTATCCCATCAAAAACATAAATGTGAAAGGCTGCCAAGTTCGATACTATGGGAATGCTTCGCCTATAAAAGAAGTGAGATCTGAATAAGTACCAAGTTCCATAAAAATACCTCAAATCATAAATAGTTATAGGAATGCACACTTGATTTCCAGCAGTTTTTAAGGTACATTTTGAATAAGTATCACGTTACATAGAAATACCTAAAATTATAATAGTCAGAGAAACGCACACCGGTTTTTTTAGCAGTTTCCTGATAACATTTATTATTTTCAGTACTTTTTAATGATGTTACTTGGCAAGTTTTCACACACCACACACCTTTTCAATGCAATAAATCGACACCTTTGGACTGCAATGTGTCAAGTATATAATTTTCTATTAAAACTTGCCAAGTTACATCATTAAAAAGTACTAAAAATAAAAAATGTTATCAGGAAACTGCTAAAAAAACCGGTGTGCGTTTCTCTGACTATTATAATTTTAGGTATTTCTATGTAACGTGATACTTATTCAAAATGTACCTTAAAAACTGCTGGAAATCAAGTGTGCATTCCTATAACTATTTATGATTTGAGGTATTTTTATGGAACTTGGTACTTATTCAGATCTCACTTCTTTTATAGGCGAAGCATTCCCATAGTATCGAACTTGGCAGCCTTTCACATTTATGTTTTTGATGGGATTTCATTTATTTTTGTCAGGTGTAGGTTCTTTATTGTTTTTTTATCACGGACGGCGCGAGCGCGGCGGACGAGTGTAGGCAGCGACGGAGGGTGCGCGAGGCGGGGAACGGAATTTTTATCTAGTATCACTATACATACATATATCGGGATTTCGGGATCGATCGGGCATCGCGAGTACCTATAATCTATGATAAATCCTATTGTACTATTTATTTATAGGTGATTTTTACAAATAAACTGGCTCCCTACACCTATAAAATGTACCTACTTACATATAATTACATACATCAATAACGTACTTTATACTGTTTGTAAGTACGCTACCTACATAGATAATTAATAACTTGGTAATACCTACCTACCAGTAGGTATTATAATTGGTGGCCTATTATGTAGCCCTAGAAGTGCACCATCCCATCTCATCCCGTGGCGTATCGGAGGGTGAGATGGGCAGTAGTATATATAATTCCATCTTAGAGTATATATGATTTCCATGTTCTTGAATCTGCGATTTTATTAGTTGTAAAAATAGAAATTATTTAGACTATGCGAGAAAAAATAGTCTTTTCATTTTTGTTTGACTGATTTAGCGCACCTAGTGTACCTAGCAGTGTTGGCCGAACGTTAGTGTGATTGAAAATTAAAAATTGAAGATTGAAACACGTTAGTTAAAATTGAACACTAATAGTTTAGTGCAAATTGATTTCAATTAGAATTGAAATTAATTGTAACTAACGTGTTAATCCTTTGCGAATAACTAATAATTGAAGATATTTAATTTTTAGTCTTTCTCAAAAATTTAAACATTAATTTAATTTTTAGTGTAGATTGAATTGGTAATTGACATTAATAATTTACCTAACTAAACGCGAATTTAGGTTAAGCTAAGAGGTTTTGATTACTTTTACTTTTACCTTGACCTTGACCTTGACCTTGACCTTGACTTTCACTTTCTTTAACTTTCACTTTTACTTTCACTTTCACTTTCACTTTTACTTTGACTTTCACTTTGACTTTCACTTTCAATTTGACTTTCACTTCCACTTTGACTTTCACTTTCACTTTGACATTCACTTTCACTTTCACTTTCACTTTGACTTTCACTTTCACTTTCACTTTCACTTTCACTTTCACTTTCACTTTCACTTTCACTTTGACTTTGACTTTAACTTTAACTTTCACTTTGACTTTTACCTTTGACTTTCACTTTGACTTTCACTTTGACTTTCACTTTCACTTTGACTTTCACTTTGACTTTCACCTTCACTTTCACTTTGACTTTAACTTTAACTTTCACTTTGACTTTCACTTTGACTTTGACTTTCACTTTCACTTTGACTTTGACTTTGACTTTGAGTTTGACTTTCACACAAAGAAAGTAAAAGCAAAAAGAAGCTCCAGATTTTGATACCGGTACCATCTGCTCATCAGTACAAGTCGAATGAGCCCAAACAGCATGAGTCTATGATGCGCCAAACCCGAGATCCAGTAGGGATCCCCAGGGTCCAGCATGAGCTCCAGATTTTGATACCGGTACCATCTGCTCATCTGTACAAGTCGAATGAGCCCAAACAGCAAGAGTCTATGATGCGCCAAACCCGAGATCCAGTAGGGATCCCCAGGGTCCAGCATGAGCTCCAGATTTTGATACCGGTACCATCTGCTCATCAGTACAAGTCGAATGAGCCCAAACAGCATGAGTCTATGATGCGCCAAACCAGAGATCCAGTAGGTAGCCCTAGGGTCCAGCATGAGCTCCATCTTGTGATATTGGTCCCGACTTCCGAACCCGAGATGCAGTTTTAAAATTAATTATTAGTGTAAGACAGGATTAATTTAGTTACACTAACGTTAATCTAATTAACTGTAATTCTTATTAAATTTTCGAGACGTTAGTGTAACTAATAGGTTAATTCTAATTGACGGTTAGTGTAATTAACGACGTCACAAAATCAATGCGAACTAACGTTAGTAAAAATTGATGTTAGTGTAATTGATTAGTTACGGAATTAATCTTCAATCTTATTGATCAATTTTCAATTCTAATTGAAATTATCGGCCAACACTGGTACCTAGTGACCTGCTTTGCACTTCGTAAATCGTGGGTTCGGTTCCCGCAACAGACACACACATGACACACAGAGTGGTGAACAATTTTATTGTTCTTGTCTTTAAGACAAATATGTATTGTCTTAAATTGGTATGTATCTAAATTTAAATAAGTCTTATCTCATTTCCACTCCATACCTACTTATAGTAGAACAAAATTACACATTCGTTGTTTTCGAAACTGACTCACACTTGGCCGTTTTCAGATTTTTACTTTATTTCGACCTAAAGACAAACCTTCGAGCCAAATTTCAGTTCGGTACGACCATTGGAAGATATACCCATTTAGTTCATTATGACTTCATAGTAGAACAAAGTTACACCTTCGCTATTTTTAAAACTGACTCACACTTGGCCGTTTTCAGATTTTTCCCTTTACTTTGACCTTAAGACCTATCTCCATGCCAAATTTCAAGTCAGTACGACCATTGGAAGTGGTCTAGGTTTTTGATGAGTCAGTGAATCAGTGAGTGAGTCAGTGAGTGAGTGTATAGTAAAAATAGCGATTTTCTGACGTCAATATCTCAAGAACTGCTATAGGTAGAATAATGAAATTTTGTATTCTAGACAATTAAGGGGATGTCAACAGATACTCGAAATTTCATATGCGTAGATAAAATATGTTTTGAGTTATAGGGGGGTCGAAATTGGCCCGAAATGGTTCGTGTAATATAACCCACGGCCGGTGTGTCGCTTTTTTTTGCTCGAACTTGGCGGACACACTGCCGTGTGTCTAGATAAATTAATTCCAATAACTTCATTGCTAACTTTAAATGTCACTTTGCCAAGTTCCAACTGACATTGACAGTTGACATGTGTGCTGACGGATGGCAGGTATAGTGTTGCCAACTGTTAAATTGCGGTCCGCTTTACCAAGTTAAATATATCCTTATTAAATTACGTTCCGTTTTTCTTAGTTAATTATTTCCTTAGTTTTGTGATTTAACTTAATGACTGTCGAATCTGAAGCCAACATGTATTTTTAAATTGAACTTCCGTTTCTTTATAAGTGTATTTCTTTCTTTATTTGCTGCTGGCGGGTAGATTGTGGAGTTTTTGTTTAGTTTGTACTGTATATATTTTTATATTTATTGAATATTAGTATACACTTATTATATACTTATTATATTTTTAACTTTATATATATTTTTCAGATGCCTTTCAGTGATAACAGTGATCAGTATTTATCTTTTTCCTCCTTAGATAGTGTAAGTGAAGACAGTTTCCATAGTTTGCCTCCTTCGCTTCACGACTTTCTGGAATCTCAGTTTAATGATGTACCTAAAAATTTTAACGTTGTGCATTTAAATGCGCAAAGTATTCCTGCACATTACAGCGATATGTTACTCTCTTTTGACATTAAGAACATTCATGCTATTTTAATTTCCGAATCGTGGCTCAGACCAGCTTTGCCTTCAACGTCTTACTCTTTACCTGGTTTCAATTTAATTCGGCACGACCGCCTTGGAAGAGGTGGCGGTGGAGTTGCGATTTACCTTCGTTCTTACATCCCCTATTCAATTGTTAATGTATCTGCCAGTTCTTCTACTTCTGATGCCGCAGAGTATATGTTTCTCGACGTTTCCCTCTCTCATTCCAAACTTTTACTTGGCGTTTTTTATTCCCCCTCCCTTCACGTTAATTACTTTGATTCTCTTGAGAAACTTCTCGAAGACCTTATGCCTTCTTATAATCATCACATTCTTATGGGAGATCTAAATACGTGTCTTCTGAAGGATGACAGTCGATCCCGGCGCCTTAAATCCCTGGTAGATGCATGCAATCTAACTATTCTCCCTTCAGACGCGACACACTATTTTCCAAATTGCTCGCCTTCTCTTCTTGATTTAACTTTAGTTTCTTCGACTTCTCATGTGTCTAAATTTGGACAATACTCCGCGGATGCCTTCTCATATCATGATCTGCTCTATCTCTCTTACAAAATTCGTCCTCCCAAATCTAAATCAAAAATTCTTTTGCAGCGCAATTTTTGTGGATTAAATGTGGAAAAGCTTCGAGATGACGCTTTAACAATCGATTGGAGCAGTATCGCTCGAGCGGGTTCGGTAGACGATCAAGTTTCTCTCTTTAATTCGCTCCTCATACAACTTTATGACGCTCATGCTCCTGTTCGTGCAATAAAAGTCAAGCATCTCCCTGCTCCTTGGCTCACTGAGGATATTAAAGCCGTTATAGAGAGGAAGAATCAATCTAAATCTAGGTATAAGGCTAACAACTCTGAGAAAAATAAACTTAAATATCATACCCTGCGCAATCGCTGTAGCACTATATGTCGAGATGCTCAGAGGCGTCATATTCACAGTTCTGTTGAAGATGGAAATCCAGCCAAAGTGTGGAAATTTTTGAAAGGTCTCGGAGTTGGCAAATCTCAACAGGCAACCAATTTAAACAATATTAGCGTTGACCAGCTTAACCAGCATTTTTCATCGTCCACCTGTTTCAGTGGTCCTAAGAAATCTAACTCACTTCATCATCTTTCATCACTTCCTGCCTTAGATTTCTCTTCTTTCTATTTTAGCCATTTCTGTGAGAGTGATGTTAGGAAGGGTATATGAATATCACTTCTAACGCCGTTGGTGTTGACTGTGTTAGCCGAAATATGATACTCCCTCTCCTTGATTTGTTTGTTCCTATTATCACCGGTATTCTGAATTTTTCCATTTCATCAAGTACTTTTCCCAGTCTGTGGAAGGATGCCAATATTATTCCTTTACCCAAAAAATCCAACCCCAGTTCCTTCTCTGACTATCGCCCCATCTCCATTCTTCCTTTCCTATCCAAAGTCCTCGAACGGCTAGTGCATCAGCAACTAACTTCCTTCCTGAATAGAAATGACCTCCTAAACCCATTTCAATCTGGTTTTCGTCCGGGCCATAGTACTACCTCGGCTCTTGTCAAGGTTACCGATGACATCCGTTTGGGTATGAATGACCAGAAGCTTACAGTTCTTGCACTTCTAGATTTCAGTAATGCCTTTAACACGGTCGATTTTGACATTTTGCTCGCGTTCTTACAGTCTCTTAACATATCGGCTGCAGCGATTGACTGGTTCCGCAGCTATAATGGTTGGTCGTCGGCAAAGAATAAAACTAGATTCTTCGTGTTCTTCCTGGTGCAGCACATCAGCTGGTGTTCCACAGGGTGGTGTGCTGTCTCCTCTTTTATTTTCTATCTTCATTAATTCCATAACTCTTGATCTCTCCTCTTCGTATCACCTCTATGCCGACGACCTTCAAATATATTCGCAGGGTACGCATAGCGATCTCAATTCAGTTATAGAAGCCACGAATCTTGATCTGCTCCGCATATCAAATTGGAGTCAAAATTACGGTTTAAAAGTAAACCCCCTAAAGTCACAGGTAATTGTGATGGGTAGCGCTAAACAAATCTCCAAAATTGACTTTCTCAGGCTCCCTCCGATAGTCTTGGATGGTATCCAAATTCCTTTTTCCAACCAAGTGAAAAATCTTGGCGTAATCATGGATCGTTGTCTATCATGGGTGCCTCAGGTGAGTGAAGTGAGCAGGAAGATGTTTGCTGCCATAGGGTCTCTCAGACGGCTCCGGAATTTCCTGCCAATTGCTACTAAAATTGCGCTTGCTCAGTCGTTACTTCTCCCCATTCTTGATTATGCAGATATCTCCTATTTAGACCTATCCGAGGAGCAACTTAATAAGCTTGAGCGTATTCAAAATGCCTGCATTCGGTTCATTTTCGGATTACGCAAATTCGACCATGTTTCTAGTTTTCATTCTCAACTCAAATGGCTCCCTATCCGTCACCGCCGTAACTCTCACGTACTTTCTTTACTCTTTTCTATACTTTTTAACCCTGCAATTCCCCGCTACCTCAAAGAGCGTTTCTCTTATCTTAATTCTATTAGATCCTCTCAAAAATTGCTCCTAAAAGTGCCATCTTCATCTTCCAAATTTTATAATTGCTCATTTACGTTCCAGGCCGTTCGTTTGTGGAATTCTCTCCCTCTCAACATAAAACGCGCGCAATCTATTGGTAGCTTTAAATCGCAACTTAAGGAATACTATTTATCTCTTCCTTAGGTTTTTAAGTTGACACTGTTGTTTCTTATTGTGTGTATTATATATGTATATATGTACGTATATGTATGTTTATTTTGTATTTATTTAAGTATGTATATTCATATGAATGTGCTGTGTTATCTATTTCGTCTCTTTTGTTTCTATGCACCACCTACTGCTTATTGTTTTTCTCTAGTCTCCACTACCCAAAGGTTGTCTGGAAGAAATCGCTCATTAGCGATAAGAGCGCTGTTGTTACCTCTACCTAAATTTATCTATTTGTAAAATTTGTGCTTGTAACTGTATGAGGTGTGCAATAAAGAGTATTTATTATTATTATTATTATTAAATATCTTCAATTATTAGTTATTCGCAAAGGATTAACACGTTAGTTACAATTAATTTCAATTCTAATTGAAATCAATTTGCACTAAACTATTAGTGTTCAATTTTTACTAACGTGTTTCAATCTTCAATTTTTAATTTTCAATTACACTAACGTTCGGCCAACACTGAGCGATAACGAGACATCAGAGTTACGGAAAATGTTACCTAATGAAAATACCATCTCAACCAATGTAAACTTTTTGTCATGGAGCGGTGATATAATTGAAAATTATGTTTTTTTTAAATATGTGTGTGTGTTGTGTGTGTGTGTTGCACTCGAAATAAAATATTGTGTGACAACCCTATGATTCGATATCATTAAATTTTCACCACTGATAACGGAGTCTGCATGTGATATGACACATCTACACAACACGCATGCATTTTAAAAATGTGTCAAATATATAACAACTGGCGTACTTTTTTATTTACACTGTGACTAGGCATTTACACCACTACAAATTATATCAATTAAGATAAAATTACTAACAGTATGGGAGTATTAATGTAGTGTTAATGGATATTTTAGTAACGTGCAAAACCATAAAAGTAAACTTTTTCTTTGAGTTTATTAAAGAAGATAACGAGAACTCTGCGCATGGCCCCTCGCATCCCCGCTCCCGCGTCCCGCGTCCTGCACGTGCGCATTCCACTAACGAGTGAAATATTAGGTATCTTTATTTGTGACATGATTTAACTTTTTAACACGCAGGATATTTTTTTGGATTTTTGTACAGTCGCAAGAAAACTCTTAAAGGAAATATAATTAAAAAAAAATATTTACGGAGCAATATTCTACTGCGAATAATAAGCAAATTTTTATACTGAAAAAGTTTGACGATGAAATTTTTGGATTTTTTTTGTCATACGCAGAATACATACATTTAATGTCACTTCAGTAAAAAAAAAAGACGGAGCAAATTTCCGATGTGAGTTACACAAAAAAAATATTTTTCATAAAAAAATATGTTCAGTTACGGATTTTTTTTTTGATATTTTTAACATTGGTTACATACATCAAGTCAATATTTGTAGTGCAATAAAATTAGACTGAGCATTTTTCCAAACGTAAATATAGACGATATAAGAGTTTAGATAAAAAAACCTAAGAAGGACAGTTTTTTTTTGGAGAAATATATATATACCATCTACTCCTGACACTTTATCATGCTGTAAGGTTTTTTTGGACTGAGGAGTTAATGCGAGGTCAACCCCTCTATTGCCTGGCCTACAAGCCGGTGCGGTGTTGGAGGAGGATGACCATTAACCTCTATAAAAATCGCGAAGGCAATCCGGGGTTTTTCCACCTCACTCCCGGCGCGGAGGTTGTCATGAGGGACCAGCGTGTGGTGTCGCCCTGCACGCTAACTATGGGAGGGGGAGCTTCGGCTTCAGTGAGAGTACAGCTTTTCAACCTGATGGCTGTCGCAGCAGGCGGTGTTCGCGGTTGAATGCTTACGCGATCCCGTGTCACCGTCACCAACGCTGCACGACGGGCATACCGGGGATTGTTAAGTTGTTAGTGTCACACATTTTTTCGACTTTCAGGGCGATTATACTATATAACTTACCTATTAAATATATCACTAAATCAACAAATGTTCAAACAAACCTGAATGTTATTTTAAAAGACCTATCGATTAGGTGTGCAACATGTTAATATTTGGTAAAATATTTTTGACAATAAGTTAAATGTACGGAGTGCCCCCCCCCCCCCCCCCTAAAATATTTTTTTTCACCAATTTTACTACATAACTAAGTAGCGTCATACAAAATACACCTTATGTTAAAATTGTAATAATTTTAATATACGTTATATCGTCTTCCGAGTAGAATGGCTGTGACATATACGGACAGACGGACATGCCGAAACTATATAAGGGTTCTATTTTTGGCATTTTGGCTACGTAACATTAAAAACAATTGCAAAAAAAAAGATCCCGAATTGAGAACCTGCTTCGAGATCTTGAAGACGGTTGAAAAGTTAAATTTAGTACATGTTATATTACCTAAATATATAAGTATAGTAATGCCCTAACCTAAATTCAAAGATCCGGATATAAAACATATAAAAGCTTGAGTGGTCGCTAGAATAAAATGCGTTACCTGTCCGGAGCATTATCTACGGAAAATCAACAATAAACCTCAGATATATCAATTGAAATAAAACATAATACCTAATGTTCCAAGAATTAACTCCCTGACTAGGTTTTCCCAAGACAATATACGACATACTAACAAACATGTAAGTACAACTTATTAGAATTAATTATGTTTAATGACTGCACGCATGTGACACCGTTTAACATCATATCAGCGATATAACATTTGTTTAATTTTATTAACGTTCCAAAATAAACAAATTAAATATTTAACTGGCTGCCAGAGCTATTATCGATCACCTGACTTAATCCAAATGATTAAACGTCCATGTGTTTATAAAATACAACGCCCATCACCATCACTCTAGGGTATGCTTGTAAAAGGGTTTGTTTAAAAACAAATTAAGCGGTGATTCGAGGCACTCGGGCCGCAAGTCGACGAGACGAGACGAGAGGTTAATGGCGGAGAAACGCCAGTCACGGGCACTAACGATGGCGACGGAGACCGGCTCGCGGGCGGCCGGCGCTCCCGCGCTCCGCAGCGGCCCCGCTCCGGGTAATGTAGCCTAGTAAAGATGACCATTTACCCCATTTTCAACCGACTTCGAGATTTCGAAGGAGGAGGTTCTCAGTTCGTCGGGATCTTTGTTTTTTTTAAAGTATGTTTACCGATTATTCGAAGACGGCTTGACCGATTTGGATCATATTTTTTTGTATGAAGGCTATACTTGACAGTTGGTCCCATTGTCATCAGGTCAGGATCTGATGATGGAATCTTGGAGAAGTCGAGGGAGCTCTTCAACTATTTTATATAATTTGACATGTAATATCTTAAGTATTATAAATAAATGACTATGACTATGGGTATGGGTATAATGACTTGAGCTTTTTTAACCGACTTCAAGATTTGAAAAGAGGAGGTTCTCAATTCGGCGTGTATGTTTTTTTTATTTTTTTTTATTTTTTATGTTTGTTACTCCATAACTCCGTCATGTCTGAACCGATTTTGAAAATTCTTTTTTTGATTGTAAGTATATATATACAGATTGGTCCCGTTTTTGTCAAAACGCAGTTTTGATGATGGGATCCATGAGGAATCGAGGGAACTCCTCAAATCTTAAAGGCATACATATAGTGATTTTTATATTTTTATCAACAAAACCATCATTTTCATTCAAAACAGTGACATTGGATGAAGTAGAACTGCTGATGATGATCAGAACGGAACTCTTCAACGACGCATAGTTCACGTTTGGCGATTCGTCCTCTTCGCTGTGTTTGTTTAGCAAGTTTAATTGTCAGAACAAATGTTCGTCCAGCTCAAGTTCTGATGATGGGATCCATGAAGAATCGAGGGAACTCCTCAAATCTTAAGGGCTTACACATAGTGACTTTTGTATTTTTATCAACAAATCAAGCATTTTCATTCAAAAGAGTGACATTTGATGAAGTGGAACTGCTGATGATGAACAGAACGGAACTCTTCAACGACGCATAGTTCATGTTTGGCGATTCTTCCTCTTCGCTATGTTTGTTAAGCAAGTTAGATTGTCAGGACCAATTTTCGTCAAGCTCAAGTTCTGATGATGAGTTCCACGAGGAATCGAGGGAATTCCTCAAATCTTAAAGGCATACATAAAGTGACTTTTGTATTTTTATCAACAAATCAAGCATTTTCATTCAAAAGAGTGACATTTGATGAAGTGGAACTGTTGATGATAATCAGAACGGAACTCTTCAACGACGCATAGTTCACGTTTGGCGATTGGTCCTCTCCGCTGCGTTTTTTAAGCAAGTTATTTCATTGTATGGAATCTAAGTGCACCATCTATCTACAATAATCCTTCACCGGCTACCCCCATTGAAGTCGGTTTTTTTTTCTTAAAAATTATTTTCCGGCAATTCGGGCATGTGCTCTTGGAAAGGTGGAGCCTAAGTAAATCGGTTCTTTTTTGTTTATTATAATAACGTCTTTTGGAAATTTACCGAGGAGCCGGCAATCCTGCGCCTGCAAGAACCGAAACTTCTAAAAAGGTTTAAGAATTCATAATTAATTGGGAGTCTTTTTAAAGCTTTTTACACACATTTGCAAACAGCTTTATATGCCAGGAGCTGTCAGATTATTCCACTTAATTATGGAATCTACTCCCACTCGTTCCTAATAATACTTATACCTCTAACTGCCTAATGTAATTTTGGACATTAGGAAGTATTGAAGTCCTATGACTACCCATTTTAGTTCTACTTAGCACTGAGAAACGTGAGGAATATAGAAGCTGCAGAGCCTTCAATAGGTAATATAAGTGAGAGTCCTTTCCCGCCTGCTCCAGCCTACCGTTGCCAGTTGTGAGTGACCGAGGGTTTGTAGTGAAATGGGCTAATGCAGAAAACTGGCACAACTGGGTGCGTAGCCAACTAAACGTGCCAATCGTTAACGCTCCGTAGCGTATCGTACTCACCTCTCTCTATCACTCTTCTATGTTAGTGCGACAGTGACGCACGGAAAGAAAAAATTCCAACAATACTACCAGAACGATTAGTAAAATGGATTTATTGTAACGGACACTACAATCTTGTAAGGAAAACTACTCTATTTTTACGTTTACTATATCTTGAATTCAATAGAACTATTCAAACATTAATATGCACTAAATAGTTCTGTTTAATGATATTTACGAGAAGTCTAGTTTTTTTTACAATTCATTGAATAAACGTTACAATAATTATATTTACAAGGAGCTTCTTGTAATGCTAAAAAACTAAAAATTCTCTATACAATCTTCTGGTGAACAAATAGTTCTGTTTAAAAAATATTTAGTTAGCTTAAATTTGTGTTTCGTTTGTGTAACGAAACGCCATGTCGGAGCGCTTTAAGCACCATTTTGTATCGTAGCGAATGCTAGTTGATATGGCTGGCGTTACTTTGCGGTTCTTGTAAAAATATTACAATAATATTCTCGTAATATATATCGAACAAATAATTCTGTTCAAAAATTTTTAGTTCTTATAAATAAATGTTTCACTTGTGTAACGAAACGCAATGTTAATGTCAGCGCGCGCGGCGTTGCTCCGGTTGCAGTCGGCGGCCATTATCGTGATTATCGTCGTCGTGCGTGGATCGTGCAAAGAACTAGGACCAAGTTTAGTGCAAAAAGAGACATTAAAAGATTTTTATTTGAATTGAAGATAAATTGTTTAAATAAGTCCAAGTCGTTTATTTAGAAATGTTTTTTTTATTTTTAAGTGGGTTCTGACCAGTAGTGCTGTAATAAGTTTATTAATTATTTGTTTTATAAAGAAAAGGGGTATTCCCACCCAGTACCACCACTTTGTTATGGGTGGTAATTACGGTAAGCCTCAACTACAGAGAGCACCTAAGCAGCCTGTCGGCAAAACTGAAGGCCCGGAACAGCATTATTCAGAAGCTCACTGGTACCACCTGGGGTGCCAACGCAGCCACACTCCGAACAACTGCGCTTTCACTAGTGTACTCGTCTGCTGAGTACTGCTCAGCAGTGTGGCTGAACAGCACACATACCTCTGCCGTCGACGTCCAGCAGAACCACACGTTGCGCCTTATCAGCGGATGCCTCAAATCCACTCCCACTCACTGGCTACCAGCGCTCAGTCACATCCTAGCGTCAAACTGCCGACGAGAAAAGTGCTTGGATCGTGAAATAGCGAAGATTCGTGCGAACACTAAATTGCCAATCCATCAAGACCTCGACACGCTTAAGGCCCTCAGACTGAAGTCCAGGAAACCCCCTGCTTTGAAGTTCCACGACTCAGGTCCACAAGCTAACCCGATAATATAATCGTGGATGGCTGAATGGGAGGCCAGGCTCAATACAGGGGCCCGTATCAATCAGAAGGGTTTGAGGAACGTCGACGGATATGGTCCATTTTGAACCGGGTTTTTGTATAACTTTCCGTAGATGCAATTGTTATTGTAGGAATTACTTAATATTTATACCAAGATAAAGCATACACATTATATAAATGTTTTATTTACTTCCAGATCACTCAACTCTCAACTCTAGGCTTCTGTCTCCTGGAACTGGTCCTAGCAACTTGCATCCCGCCTAAAAGCCGAGCCACTACGGATGCGTGTGCGTGACGTGCACGTAGACGTGCGCGTGGCGGTCGCGTTGTAAAAGACGAATCCTCATAAGGGGTGACACCGCATGGGAGACGTGTTACCTGTGCGCGTCAAGCGGTGTGGTATCTCTTATAAGGATTCGTACTTTACAACGCGCACGCCACGCGCACGTCTACGTGCACGTCACGCACACGCATCTGGCGTGGCTCAGCCTTAAATCCTTACTATACCACCTTGTATAGACAACGAACCTTTTTTTAAATTAACAAGAAATGTTAGTTGTCTATACGGTGCACACACAAATTAATAGGTACCGATAAACAATATAACACGTTAACGCAATTGTATATTTATTAGAGAGTACCATAAATGCAGTTGCTGTAACATATTTTCTTCTTCCATCAACCATTTAATGAAGTTTGCATAAATAAAGACAATTTAACATAAATCAGATGACTTGTATTCTTAACGATACATATTCTTGGACTAACTAAAGTTTTATTGCCTTTACAAGAATTTATTGTAGAGTTTACATAACTTTCATTAATATCTACAATAAATATTGTTTATTTAGACACTCCATATGTTATAAATACTGAATAATCTAGTAACACACACAATTTGACTGTGTGGCACTTACAATATAACTATTTCATCATACTTAATGAATATATTACCTTTACAATAATGTATTGTTAAGTTTACATATCATTTATTAAGTTCCGCAAAACAAAAAAAATATTAGTACGATCCACGTGTTATGATTATTAAATATGCTAGTAATACACGCTATTTTAATTTGTGGCAATTACAAGATAATTAGTTCACTAAGCTCAACGAATTTAAACAGATTGGTTTAGTTATTTATACTATGTGAACAATTGTCCCAGAATTTACTAGATTTTCTCGTTCAGATTACAGTATTTTGATCATGGACGAGACTTTTTTCTCCGTGCGGTTGCGTTACGTTCGTTACGGAGCGCTTATGATTGGTACGTTGTCTACGCATCCTGATTTGGACCTTTTCAACAAAGTGTCGATAATGAACCCGAGTTGTGACTTGATATCTACAATGCTCTTGTTCAAGAGAACTTGCGAGAAGGACAAAATACACTCTAGACTAGGTCAGAGTTTCTATCTGCCAGAACTCATATCACCAGGAGAACACGAAAGTTTCAGCTCCCACTAGCTCAATCCCTCGTGGCAGGCGGCGCCGCATCGAGAAGGACTCTCCTCTCGGTACACATCGGATTGACATTATGGCTCGAGAAGAGGTATCTTTGCAATAATGAATTTCTGCCCGTCAGCAAGATGTGACTAAGTAGGGCTTGGTATTTTTGTATGGCCAATACCGGAATTGAAAGATTTGAAAGCCCTAATCTGCATTATATGTATGTCTTTATGATGTAGGTAAGGGAAGCCCGGGCATGACGCATATGTTAAGGGAATGATAAAAAAAAACACCCCAATTGTTAATAAAAATAACACTTTATATTTTTAATTTGTACTATGTACAGTTAGCTTTAGGAAATGCTATCACAAATCCTTAAACCTAAACAATTTCTTATTGTTATTATTTTTTAAACAAATAAGTATGTAGTTCCAATTATCCGTCTTGCCCGACTACCTAGGGCAAAAGGGATATACCTCAAGGGCAAAAAGGACATATATGACAAATATATGAATTAGGCATCGCATTCATTAAAAAAATAGTTGTCTACCGTTGAATAAGTAGTACAGTCACGTCTGAAAATATGGATACATTTAATGTGACAAAAATATGTAGCCACGACTCTATTACCAAGGCGTAAGGTCTTGGTTACATGTTTTTGTCACATTAAATGTATCTATTAAATCTAAATATATAAAAGAAGAAAATGACTGACTGACTGACTGACTGACTGACATATCAACGCACAGCCCAAACCGCTGGTTCTAGAGATTCAAAATTTAGCATGTAGGTTCCTTATAAGGTCTAGGGGTGCACTAAGAAAGGATTTTTCAAAATTCACCCCTAAGGGGCTAAAATGGGGGTCCAAAGTTTGTATGGCGAATCAAGATTTGTTAGATTATTTTATTCGAAACTTCACAGGAGTATTCCTAACGATAAATGAGTAAACACGTGTTTCAGGTTTTTTGAAAATTCAACCCCTAAAAGGGGCAAATGTGGTCACAAAGTCTGATAATCAACATGGGTATCGTATCCTTTTTGAGTACTTATAGTACGCGGGCGAAGCCGCGGGAAAAGGCTAGTGTATCTATATTTTCAGACGTGACCGTACAACCCTCACATCATGTGGCCCTATTTCTGCACTGGTTACACTGAGTCTGTCTTCGCTGGGTGGATCAATATATCTTTCAGCGCACACCAAAAAGAACACTATAAATTATTCCCTCGTTCTTTTTTGTTTTAAGGGAAGTTTTCGTTTGTTAGTTTTGCTGGGGCCTAGCAATTAGAAATCTTGAGGTATTTTTATATTTAGTACCTTTTTGGAGTTTTCCATACACGCATAGCTATCCGTTTTGCCTATAGCCGTCTTGCCCGAAGTACTAAATATTTCGAATTGTTTATGCCAAGAATGCGTTTAACAGGAGGATAAAAAATTATAGTCACAATTTAAGCCAAAGTTAATATACTATAGTTTTAACAAACCGTATTCGTAAACATACGAAACGTAATACAAAAAGTTGATACTTACACTTGCTTTTCCAAAAACCACAACAAAACAGTCAAAAATTTTGTTTTTTTTTTCTCCACAACAAGTACCTACACACGTTGTTTGCTTTGTTTGAACTGTCATGGCGTCCTCGTATCGATGCTTTACCGACTTAAGCGTATCTAGGCTTGCCTAGATACGCTATCTATTGTATAGCTGTGGTAAAATCAGATATTCTTCTTACCCACATTATGCGTATTGCCCGGGCTTCCCCTATCCGGTACGCCTTGTCGAGTATATACCGGGTGTTGCCTGTAATACGAGCAATAAATTAAAACATAGATTCTACTCCTCAAACAATACAACTTTTGTTCAACAACTTTTGTTCAACAACTTTAAAAAAATATGTAGTCTTTAGATTGTCTCTTTTTTAAACAAACTAAATAGTATTTTCAATGTACGTTAAAATCCTTCTCATTGACATTGCTTGTCAGTCTTGTCACCTTACAGATATAATCAATTTCGCAATACATTGCGTGTTCGAATAAACTTTAAAGTGTACTAAAAATTTGACCACAAGTTATTTTTCAAAGTCGCTGAACAAAGGTTGTTTACTTTGAGGAGTAGAATCTACATTTTAATTTATTGCTCATGTTACAGGCAACACCCGGTATATTTATACTCCAAATAAATATTTTTTAAGAAAAAAAAAACGACTTCTATGGGAGAAGCCAGTGAAGGATTATTGTAGATGGTGCACGCTTAGACTCCATACAATGAAATAACTTGCTTAACAAAGACAGCTAACAGGACAAATCGTCAAACGTGAACCATGCGTCGTTGAAGAGTTCCGTTCTGGCCATCATCAAATGTCACTCTTTTGAATGAAAATGCTTGATTTGTTGATAAAAATACAAAACTCACTTTATGTACCTATGCCTTTAAGATTAAAGGAGTTCCCTCGATTCCTCATGGATCCCATCATCAGAACTTGAGCTCGACGAAAATTTGTCCTAACAATATAACGTTCTTAACAAACACAGCGAAGAGAACCAATCGCCAAACGTGAACACTTTATGTATGCCTTTAAGATTTGAGGAGTTCCCTCGATTTCTCATGGATCCCATCATCAGAACTGCGTTTTGACACAAACGGGACCAATCTGTATATATATACTTACAATCAAAAAAAGAATTTTCAAAATCAGTTCAGACATGACGGAGTTATGGAGTAACAAACATAAAAAAAAAAACAAAAAAAAAACATACACGCCGAATTGAGAACCTCGTTATTTGAAATCTTGAAGTCGGTTAACACATTCAGTGCCACCTAGTGATAAGAGCTACGCTCATAGCCAGTAGCCACGTATTCGTCACATGTAGCTCGTATAGTAGCTACGAACAGAGAACCCGACAGTCGGGTTCTCGGCGCTGAATGTGTTAATACGGAAGGACATACGGTGAGACAAAGCATCCTAAAGCTATCGCTCTCACAAGTTTGGAGTTAAGACTACTGTTACTGCTTATGACCGTTGATTTAGCAGCCCATTTGACCGACCTTAATGTACGGCTAAGCCTTGCCAGTCATAAGAAAAGTATAATACCTACTCTAAATCTCGGTTCCTCGGCCCTTGAGCTCGTGGGGTTGGCGCGCAGACCGAAGGTATTCAGCGATTTCAGCATCGTCACGTTGCGGTCGGTTTTTAATTAGGGCGGTACTGTTGTAAGATAAAATAATCACTTTGAAAATGGATACGTTCTCGAATTAAATTGGTATTTTTCCGCCTTTTTGAGCGAGCGTTTACTAATGATTTGTCAGTGTGTCCGCAGATGAACCCCGTGACATGAAGCAGCTTTAATTGGAGCGCCATTAGCGGTCCCGCTGGTCCCGGGATTGGCTTCGTTAGCAGAGCACTGTCACCGCCTCCACCAGGACCAGTGCTCCCGTTGGTGACGCGAGCGCGGGCGAAGACCACTCGGCTGGACCAGTGTAGCATGTTCCGAGACTTCCGAGATCCGTCAACAACAGTGAGTTATTAGTGAATTAAGCACCTGACCGTTCGCTTTTGCCCGTGTTCAGTTAGCAATGGGAATAACCTGGAATAACACTACAAGAGGATGTATTGAGAAACGAATAATCAATGCAATACAATGCCAATTCAGGTAAACTCAATAAAATGTCAGTGTGTCGCGCTTACAAGTTTGCCCACAAAGGTATAACGTGTAAATAAAATTCGCTATGCCTTTTTTGTTTTTGTTTTTTTTTTAATTTAATTTTCTTTGTTCCTTTCAGACTTCTTCTATATACGTTTCAATTAGTGAAACTTCATTTGTTTGGCTCAAACTGTATATAGTTGGTCTCAATTAAGTAGGAAGTAGAATTGATATGCTTACGTATACTTTTAAGGGTTTAAGATCTATAAGCATGGATATTATGCAAAACAAGTTACTAATTATGGCAAAACGAGCCGGTAATAACAAAATAAAATAACAAAACCAGTCAACGTCGAGTGCATGGAGTCGACTCCATCATCCGCACAAAATACTACCTAATATGACTGATAACAGTGATAACCAACGAATATTTCTGTTCCCCTACAACATGGCGGGAGCATAGACTCGATACAACACGAGTACCAACCACTAGCACGGCCGTTTCATTTCGAGAGCGTAATAACATATATCTGGATCATTACTTGGTAATGGCATATAAAGGAGTACATGGGGTGTTTTATAACATTTTAAATAAATCTTTGTGCAGCGTGGGGTGCGCGGGGTGCGCGGGGGGCGCGGGGGGCGGGTGTCGGGCACAATGGCGACGCACCCTCCGGTGGAAAATCAAAACCACTCACACAGGAGCTGAGCGGACAACTTGGATATTCATTTTTACTTCGCATTGGCACGGTCAGTCAAAAAATATAAATTGCTCGTAACAATTGTTGGGTTGGTTGGGTGTTTATGTGCATACACTGATTTAACTGTAAAAAGTATATTTCCATCTACAAAAAAACCAGATGCATCTGAAAACAGTCGCTGGACGCAGGCCTCACAAACGAAGAAGTCACTTGACCCTCGCCGCTAGAAGCAGTCACTTTACGGCCTTAGTGGCGAGAGAACGCGGCGACGCGTTCGGCGCCGTGATAACCGTTGCGTCGCGCTTCAGGTTCACTGAGGCCACTCCCATATGTTGCATCTTTTTATTACGGACGCGTCGCCGGCCGCCGACGCCTTGCTGCAGCTCGAGCAACCGCTCCGTGTGACCGTAAGTCGTAACGCAGCGCAGTCAGACGAACGACTGATGTCGCGCGGCACCATGTCCGCTCCGCTCGTGAGTCGTCAAACGCAAGGTACAAACGAAGTTACACAGTCAAGTAGGTAACGAGTGGCCCTCGCTGTGAGCACGTAACGCAGTTAGACGCACAACGCGGTCACCGCGCCGCATACTGATGCCGCACCGCACCGCGCCGCCGTCGCGCCGCGCCGAGCCTGCACAAATAAAACGAAAAAACGCCGTCCCGGCCGTAAACTGGATTCCGGTTTTTGCATGCGGACGTGCGGATTTTGCTGAAAATTGGTTTTCGGTTTTCCGCGCCGGCGCCGCCGTCCTATTCGGCCAATTAGCAGGCGCATTAACGCTATTTCAGTTTCTCTGCTTCATGACTAGGTATTAGGTACCTATATCTCGATGAGGGGATGAAAATAAATGCAAAATAGTCTAGCTGATCTGAACAAAGTTTTATCGTTTCAATTTAAAATGGAGTTACTTTAATTTGTTAATTAAGATGTTGTATTTCATATGGAGTGAGTAGATACCTAGTTTTTACAGGTTTGCAGTTGCATTATATAGGTTACGTTAAAAAGGTTACTTTTAGGATCACTTAGTTCTATGTAGGTACTTTGTTGAATTATTCTATTAAAAATATAATTTATTACCTGCACTACACACAAATGTATGGAAATTTTATCCTGTTGACATTCTCACAATGCTACCATAGATATACTATCTACATCAATCGTTAAGTAATTCCCTGAGTCCACAAATTCACTCAAATTACTTCGACCCGCTTTTACAATACAAATACAATCGAAATGTCGCTTACCATTACCAAAGTCTATTATTGAATACAACCTAGACCCATATCACCACCTGCAATAATATCTACACCATTTTGATACTTATTCGTTGGACATAAGTTGTAAAGTCGACAGGTTTTGTGAATAGTAACGTAACGTGAAACACGACACTCTATAATCGGATTTGGCCGCGAAGCGACACCCCTATTGAGCATCTGATGCGCGAAATCAATTCGGCAATACGTTTGCAGTATAATATATATCCATTGCAAAAATAACTTTACAACCGCGCCGTCGCCGGAGAGTGGCCAATGCAGCCGCTACAACTCTAAAATACGAGTATTATATATTCAGAAACGTAAAATATTAAATCAATTTTATTTTAATATTGGTATGTGTGAATGAGATCCCATTAAATACATTAGGTACATGTACAAAAATGCCAGTCTCGCAAGGTAAATTAATTATACATTATTTTACAATTTTTTACCATTTGTTCAAAATATTTGCAGCCATGTTGCCAGGGCCAGAAGTCGTCGGTGGTGGTAGCCGGATCTTTGCCGGAGATTCTTAGCACCCCTGACCCCGCTAGTACCCTGGCCGCTACCATAACCAGGGCACCGGGGGTCGCCGGACACTCGGGGCCGTGGTTTTTTGGTTCTTTCCATGGGGGGTGAATGCCGTAATCGCCACGCTTGGCATGCGGGTTGGCGATCGCAGTATCTCCACCGCACTCCGAGGATGCAGCTGCCCATCCCCCGGTGGTCTTGGCCGTAGTTTTAGGACATACTCCGGGCCTTGGGGGAGGCCTATGTCCAGCAGTGGACGTCTTTCGGCTGATATGATGATGATGATGATGATTTGCTGCCACTTGAATTTGAGCTGGAATAATATTGATACCCTAGTAAAATATAAAAAAAAATATGTTGAGAACACTTACAGGGAAAAGATTTTGCTGAAAAACATAAATTATATTGGCTGCCTTCGATGACTATCTTGGGTGTTGGATATTTGAATTGGGTTCCTACATATACCTACCATTTTTAACGAAACGGCATGTAATAAAAAAATCTAAATACAGTTTTAAGCTTTGAATACAAACTACTAGTGATAAAAAATGAAATATCAGCCACTTCAAAAAACTTAAATAACGACAACAAAGATAAGGAGGGGGCTACGGTTTAACCCTGGTATACGGTTTTGTACAGATTTCCCCTTACTAACCCTACTTAAATGTGTAATAAGTAACGATAAGGTTATTTAAGAGTGTGGATGTTTGTACTCGTAAAGTAAAAGGTTTGACTTATTCCTTGTGTGTTTAAAAACAAAGTACAAACATTTTAAAATCAGGTTGTTATAATTACGTGCCTAAAGTTATCCTTATGATCAGACAGGCGAGGTGGCAGTAGACCTAAGTTTGTTGGCGTCGCGTTACGTTGAAACCTGAGCGTCCGTCCTGCCGAGTCATACTTATCTCAATCAATAGCAGCGCGTTCGTGGGCGCACTTTATTTATATACAGACAAAAAACGGGGAGCTTTTGTGGTTTGGCTTCAGGACATCAGTATTGCTACGTGGTGCCAAATTACCTATCCTCGTCAATATAGCTGTGAGCGTGAGGCGACTGGCGCTTTTATAACATGTCTTGTACATTTTGTGCGAAAAAATGAGGATCTGATCAAAAATAACATACCTACGACTTTTCGTTATAGATTTGCTTGTACAATAGCAGTGGAGTAAATATGTATGTAGGTATATGAAGTGGTACATATACCGAGTGATCGTATCAGATGGAACGTGACAAAATCAGCATGCGGCCCCCAGTACAACGGTTATTAATCATCTGCGCCGCGTTCCAACCGCTTACTGTGAACAGGCGATGGTGATACCCCTGTAGCCCCTGCTCAGAGAATTCAGGGTGTTTGCAACCCTTAGCCAAATAGCCATACCTATATTATGCAGGTGGTAGGTATACAGGTTACAAGTTTCGGGTTCTCCGGGGAAAACTCCGAAATTACGGAATAATTCATTGGCTGTCCCACAGATAATGCAAAAATTAGGTTAAAGCACGACTGACCCACTAAAGAGGCTATGGTGCTCTGTGGGCTATCTTCTGACCTATTAGTCCCATTGGTACAAAACATCGACATCAAACAGTATATTTTTGTATTTCGAGATTGCTCATAGAATGAAAACTGTACCACTATGTCCTCAAATGTATCTATACCTCCTAGGTAGAATAAGATTTAACGTTTGAAAAACCGCCCGTAGATATGACATAAAAATTACACCCTACATACTTATATGGATTGTAGGTAGGTATATATATATATCTTCTTTATTCCAAGCAAACATGGCTCAGTGAAACATAAAATTCTATTAAAATTAAAATACATTGCTACTCATTAAAATTAACTTACTTAATGGAAACATGTCAAGAAAATAAAAATAAATAAGCAAGGTGGTAAATATTCAAAATTATAAAATAAAATAGACAGATAATGTTAATTATTAAAACAAATAGATAAAAATAATTGTGATGAATAAATAATGTCAGAAATTAAATTTATATATGTATTCACTTGTCGACTTCAGTATGTTCGCTATGTGAGTGGTCATGTCATGTGCATGTGTTACCGATCTCTAGGTCACGTTACCCTGGTCGGTGCCCATAAACACGACTTGCCCACACTCGGTTTATGAAGGGAATAAACGGCCAGATCCCTCCCCGGGATTTACATGACAATCCAACAATGTAAGTACTTACCATTAGCGGCGACGGCGGCGTCGTTGCGCGTCCGCTGCGTGTCCGTCGCGTAGTCGTTACATCGTCGCTTGTGCGCGGCGCCAATGTAAGCGGGTAGGGAAATGATCGATCGATCACTCACGGATGCTTCAGGGAGAGCTTCACACAAGCTAAACCTTGCGGGGTTCTGCTGACTTCTGCAGAGTGCCCATGCAGCGAATAGTTACCTTCCTAGAACAGAACCCGGATAATGCCCTCTAGGAATGTCTGTAAACGGACAAGAGATTTATAAAAAGAACAAGGCCCAGTAGCTTACAAGGCATGATTTCCAGGTTAAAAATATCGAGTATCGAGTTTATCGACGTAGTAAAACCTACGTTTGTAATTGCCTAATTTTGCTATAGTTTTGGATATATAATATGTCGATTTATAATATAAAATGAAGTAAAAATAATGGTTTTGTGACAGCGTTATTCCCGCCGGCAGAGAGGACCACGTGCGCCGCGGGGGCGCTCTCGTGCTGCGCGTCCATTTACTCGACGGCAACTCGTATGATTACTTACGACTGCTTTGTTCTCTAATTACGGCCCTTCCTACGTTACATAATAACCGACCGAGTGTATGTAACGTCCCCCCTGCCAAGCTCTACAGAAGATCCCTCTTCTGTAGGTACTCACCAACTTCTATTATTTTTGCAATTCTGCCAGATTGCGTAGAAGCTCGAGCGCGCAGATTTAGTTAATTTTGGCTTGTAAATTTATTGCTTGATTTAGTTATCCCAACTTTATTGCAACAAATACAGAAATATACAAAGTCACTTATTACAGTTATTACCTAATGGCATTACCTACTATTTAGTCAACCATAGGGCTAAATAAGTAGAGACACTTAAATTAGGTACTTTTATACACATTTAGCTATTAAGTGCTGTGTTGAAATCGCAAGCCATTTGAATATCCCTGAAATAGGCTAGGCCACCTCGTACTCGTAGCAACACTAGCGACGTGGCAGTCGCGAGTAATGACATTCCTCCATTTACCCGACACGGCGTTATTTCCGGCGATAGTCAGCGGCGGCCCTACCGCCGCTGCCGGCCGCTTCCGCCCGCCATCTTGTCATAAACTGCCATATTTTATACCTCTATCTGTTTAAAATTACTTCCGGTACAGACGGTCGGGACAGAAATACGTATTTTAGAATGGCGGGAATAAGTAGATAAGGTGTGATCGATACTGATGACATTTATTAGTAGGATTTTAAATAAAAATGATGTGACTATACCATGCACCTAAGGTACCTTTGTTTATATCTCGTTAGTGTGATTTAAGGTACCTACTCACATAATTTAGGGTGCCTAACATCTATCTAACTTACAAAGGGGTAGGCGAGTATTTACGACCATGATTGCTTTCCAAAATCAGTAGGTATTTAATTAAATCGTCATTAAAAGAACTCCCGTAAATACCGAGATCGATCGTGATCGAAGACAGGACGGGGTCATCGTTTTATTTCATCGTCATCTCGTTATATTTACGCTGGATCGGGCCAGCGACAGCTGAGCAAACGTCGCACAAGCGTCATGGACACCAAAACGCGCCGCATTCTTCGTGGCCACTCGATCCGCAGCGGCGGGAGCGGGAGCGAGCCACTCGGCGCGTCAAGTGCGCGCATTGTCCGCGGTCACGTTCGCTATTGTATCTCCAACATCTATTCACTAAATGTCCAAAACACGTCCTAGAGCTCCTCTTTGTATTTAGACCTTTACATTCGTAACCATTATACATACTTGCGGGTCTTCTGGTTGGTTTTACTGGTTGGTTTATTTTCGGTAACTATTCTTCTGAAGGTGGGATGCTGTGTTGTTCCAACTGGACCACGCGTGACTCGACTGAGTAGTCGCATTCACCGTAATTGGGGTTCTTAATGTTTTCGTTGGGGGTTTTATTTTGATTTTGCTTTGATGGTGACATAATAGATTTCATGAAAGTTGTTAAACGTGCACGGTGCTTGTCCAGCAGATCTCGTTTGACCGGCTCATAACAAGGTAGGTAAGTACATTTTATCTCCTGAGATTTAAATATCTAATGTTGTTTTTGGTTGAAATTCAGGTGATGAATACTATTTCCTTCCATTGAGTAACAAATACAAATAATTTATTCATAACGCCAAGTTACAGGTCAGGCTTAGGTCTAGGAAATACATTAGGTATTGCGGATTGTTCAATAAGTAGGTACAGGTACATAAGTATTCGACACAGCAATTATACAGTCTAAGTTATTAAACTCATTGAGTAGGAAGCTCATACAATTCATCCACTGAATAAAACGTATGGTCAAGGAGCCACCTACGTAGTTTTAGCTTAAAGGCCACTATGGAAGCCGCATCCTTTTTAATTGTGTCCGGCAGTCTGTTATATACAGACGGGCCCATCACATACACCGACTTCTCCGACTTCCGTAGGTCGTGTTCTGGTGTTCGGAGAAGGTGGGCAAGCTTATTGCTGCGCATGGCGCGGTACGGGTTTACACCTCGCTGACGAAACGCATCTAAGTTCTTGTGTGTAACAGGAGATGACATCCCTAAGAAATGTTTTGTCCCAAAAGTTGTAGTGAAAATCACTACAAGTCTATAGGTACTACTCTTTGATTTAGTCACAGCTGTCAACTGCCAAACATGGCGCACAAAATTTGTTTTAGATGTCACATTTAGTAGAATACATAATAAATAAATCAATGTTTCCTGTAAGCACAACGTATAAGCTCGCTGGTCGTTTGATCGGCATTTTCACAGAACAGTGAGCATTTTATTTAGTTAAGTAATAGTGGGGTGGTATAATAGTTGAGTATTTTTTCATGTCGCGGTAACGGCGTGGGAGAAGGGCGGGGGGGGGGGGGGGGGCGTTAACGACCGCGATACTATCGCTCCTGTACTGCGTTTTGTAAAGGTCCCAACTGCGTTACTATAGGCTATAGTTAGATAGGTACCTATAGCTACATAGGTAGGTACTCGCGCATGGAAGAATAGACAGACGCTTGGGTGTTTGTGTAAGGTTGTTGTTAGGTAGGTATCTACCTCCTTATTCAACTTCACTCCAATCTGAAATGTAAAATGTTAATATAGGGCAGAGGTACAGATAGGTCGCTTTAATATTATATCGTCGTTCGTCATAGTTGATGGCGTTTCTTAATTTTATTAAGGTAGGCCATTATCAACAAGCCGGGACAAACGCTAAGAGAAAGACGGTATGCCATTACGAGTACCAAAACATTGCCTGTTTTAAGACTTTTAAGGTACCTCTAAGTAGGTATATTTCCCTATAATGCCTCCTAGCTAGCTATACGGCTCTGCTCTTAAAGCACCATAGAGTGCTTGTTCTATATTTATACTGTACGAGCTAGCTGTTCAAGTTGCTATTCCTAAATATTTACATATCTACATCCTTCCTACCCTTACCTAGGTACCTATATTCTTAGGCGTAAAACAACCGCGTAGGCAACCTAAGGCACCACCGCAACGCGGGTATAGCGCTCTTTTATGACTATTGTGACATTTGCGACCGAAGGTGTGCGACTAAGTATATTATAAAGATATGCTGTAATGCATACTTACCTTTACTGGAGTTCGTAAATATCTAGTAGCAAGCAGCTGCGCCACGCTATACCGGTAACTATCCATGAGGTCACCCTAATTATGGTTCTCTACATTTTTGATACTTCTGCAAGGTTAGCATTAGCACAGAATAACTAATAGTACGCATTAGCACAAGAGTGACACGACAGTATCTCGCGCGCGAACTAGACTACCCGTCTCTTTTTAATTGATACAGGCAGAAAAGGACGGATAGAATATCTCGCGCGAGATACTGTCGCGTCACTCTTGTGCTAACCGTGCTGCTCGATGAAGTCCCCTTGCTCTTAATTTTGTATTGTTTCAATCAAATTATATGCCTAAGAAACGCTGGTTTCAAAGCATGAGTTAGTAGTCTAGCATGAGTTAACTTTCTATTTATTTTCTGTTTTTTATTCAACAGTCCATTTTTAAGGTTTTAACGTCCCGTAGACCGGCGTAAGGCCGGATTTGACGACGAGGCTGCGTTAATCGGCGCTGGGTGCCGTTGGCTTCATGTAGTACATGCTAAGTTGTGGGTGTACCTAATAGTAGGTGCGTGAAACGGATCCCGGGGCGGGGCGCCATCAGCCAATCGTGTAACCGATACCCTACTTCTTCAACAACTCGCGACAAACAGAAACAAACCCTAATGCTAAAGGGATACGGTTTACATTAGCAGTGGCGCGGCGAGCGATTGTGTAAACGATACCCTAGTTCTTCTTAACGACGTGAATAAATTTCAACCGAGTTTCGTTATATTAAAGTAGAGTTTGGTTTGTGACGGTTTGTAATGGATAGGTTTAGTTTCCGAGTCGTAAATTTTATGGTATTTTCGTAAGTACTACATTGGGCTCGGCAAGTCGGCATCGCATCGGCATGTATTACATCATGTGGGTGGAAGATTTATTGCCTAATACGGGTTGACATCAGACTATGTGACGAATTGGAGACGTAAGTACGAACTATTTTACCTACTCATATTTAGACTTGGCTGAGCCTCGATTGCATATATGTATGTATTATGTTATGCATATGCATATTGCTTATGTAATCTAATTGTTGTCTCAACATTGCTCTAAATACTTACCTATTTTATTGAATAAATTTTCTTCACATTTCATTAAATATCAGATAGGTTACGTATGTATAGGGTTAACTATTCTATCATCTAAAAAGCGCCCTCAAGCTGAAGTACTTACCCAATGCCATTACCTAATTTACCTAGATCTGAATGTATTAGTATTAGTAACCATAGTCAATTCATAATTAATATGTACTTATCTACGTATCAGATGGATTGACGTGACGATGCCACATGTAATACTAATACATAATTACAGGCAGCATGTATGAGCTGTCATATTATTGACTCTACAAAGTCAAGAAATTCCATCAACAAAAGAGTCCGTTAGCAAACAAATGTAGAAATAAGCACCTGACGCAGGAAATCATTAGTAAATAGATGGCGATAGCGGCCCCCCCCCCCCCCACTTCCCGAAATTACCAGATACCACATTCACTTTCCCCTTACGAACAAACTTTCCCTCAAAAGTAACCTTATGAAGAACAACTTAAGGTTTACTTTGAAATTGGTACCGATATGCAGTCGCTCGCATTAATATTGTAGTTCAGTAATAACAAAGTTACTGTACTTCTGATGAAGTTTAATGCACAACCTTATGTCTAACGTATAAAGCGCAGGCTCCAAGCGCGCCCTCTTGTCAAGTGTAAAGGTAGAGTTGCGGTTTTTTACAAAATATGTCTGTGCCACCACCCTATTGACCATAACGGTTATCTGCGCATCTCTATGGCCGGGGCTGGAGCCCCGAGCAGGGCGCCTGGGGCGCCCCGCGGCACCCCGCACCGACCATTGTAACTCTTGTAGTATTAGGAGCCTTATTTGAAAGGCTTTCTGTCAAGGTGCTGGTCTATTAAGAGTGTACCTACTTTGGTATAATTCATGACAGAATAACAAACCTACAATTTAAATAAAAATTTCTTCAATAATTGTCATCGTATTGACGGTAGATGTCGCTATGGGTTTCCTTAAGGACGTAAAAGTTATCTACTACATAAATACTAACATTAGAGATAAGAATAAATATATGTAATATTTATTCTTAATTTTGTTAATTGGAATAAAAATTAATTAATTAAAAAAAATTTCAAATTCAGGAATTTTAACGAAGTTTCAGTAACTGAGTTCGAGAACTACTGCACTGGTGAGTGGTGAGGGATCCAGAAGATTTAAATCACATTAGAAGCGGAAAAAAGTTTATGGTTCAATTATGGAAATTTGAATTATTTTACTAATCCAAGGCTCCAAGTTAGGAATTTTCGATATTTTTGTACCTAAGTACGTCTGTTGCTATTGCTATATTGAAGTAGAAAAGAACAATCACCATTTCTAATAGCAGGTGATCACCTGGTTGTCGCACTCGGTCACACTCATTCATTACATTATACATTGTGGAAAATGGCTGTGACATACGGACAAAGTGAAAATTAAGAAAAAAACTGTTAATGCAGTTTTATTTTTTAGGAAAAATAAAAGAATGTTTTCTTTCAGTGAATTGAGCTATCTCAACGTTTTAAGGTAGTTTCCCTCCAGGGCCCGACTTATCTTTCCACACTGTATAGTGTCACGCGGGGCGCTATTACCCCTTGTCGCGGGCCCCACCATGCACGCTCTACTTTGCCTGCAACTCTGAAGTCGCAACAAACTAGCAGACAAACTTACACTTACTCGTTCTTCAACCAAAATCAGTAGGTACCTACGTGAAGGAGGGATATACATTTTTAGGGTTCCGTAATCCGGAGCCAGAATGGCAAAAACGGAACCCAAGTTTTGATCGTGTCCGTCTGTCCGTCCGTCCGTATGTCACAGCCATTTTACTCGGAAACTATAAGACGTATCTTAATAAGATTTATACATAAGCTGTTTGTATGCCGCTATTTAGTTATGTAGTGAAATTGCAGAAAAAAATATTTTTAGTTGGGGCGCTCCATACATGTAACAAAATTTAAAAAAAAAAATTACCAAATATCAACATGTTGCACATCAATCGATAGGTCTTTAAAAATAACATTGAGGCTTTTTTGAACATTTTGTGACTAAATGAATAGTTTCAGAAAAAATCGCTTCGAAAGTCGGAAAAATAGCGTAACTTTTGAAACGTAAGTCCAAAAAATATGAAAAAAATCGAAAAGATGCTCGTTTTCATATACTTTCTACGAAAATTGTTTTGAACATTATCACGATACGACCTTTTGGCATTAGTCTGGTTGCTATTCCATTGAAGCTACGGAACCCTCCATTATGCGTGGTCCGACACTCACTTGGCCGGTTTTTACAGGGAGGTATATTTTAACAAAATTAATCAGTGCGTAATATTTACACGCACTTAGGGAACCTACAGCCAAATCTCGGTGTCAGTGTAACTTATCGAAACGATTTATTGGACAGAAATATATGCACACGAATTTTAACCTGCACATAACACATATAGTTGGCGTATAAATAGCGTAGCGTAGCGTATAAGTGCCCAAACCAAATAAAAAGTCTCGGTAAGTATATTAAGATTTTTCTATGATCTCCCAATTGTTTCTAAGGGTGTTCTGCTTGATGGAAGAATAATTATATGTCGATGGTGTTCTGCCATTTCAGCAAAAAATTGCAAGCATTTTAGCACTGAATTTACTTAAATCTTACTAACATTACAAGGTAGAATACAAAGGGTAGACGTGAATAGCCAGCGATCACCAGGGTCATTAGTCACAATGGGTGTACCACAAGGGTCAGTATTGGGGCCTTGCCTCTTCCTTATCTACATAAATGACTTGCCTTATCTTACGAAAACCCACCATGTTATAGCTTTGTTTCCAGACACCTCACTTGCCTTCAAAGTCAATCGACAGCATCAAGCTTGTAATTATGTAAACAATGCTATTTCTAAAGTACTAGTTTGGTTCAATGCGAATAACTTGTTGTTAAATGAGAAAAATACTAAATGTATTAAGTTTGTCACTAATCACGTTGGGCACGAGTTAGCAAGTATCTTTTTCAAAGGTGAGGAATTGGAACTAGTTGATAGTACCTACCGTTTTTCTTGGTATAACATTAGACTAAGCTTCAATGGGGACCCCCATATTGATAATCTTTCGAATAGACTGTGTTCTTTAGCTTTTGCAGTGGGCAAAATACGTCGATTAACAGACGTGAAAATATCCCGATCAGTATATTTTGGTTACTTTCATAGTATTATGTCATAATATGGTATTTTATTTTGGGGCAGTGCTTCACAGATTAACATTAATACAGTTTTTGTTTTGCAGAAGAGGGCTGTTCGAGAGATTATACAGGATGAAATATAGAGCCTCAGTTAGAGATATGTTTAAGGAGATTAATATAATGACAGTGCATAGTAAATATATCTATGAAAATACATAAAACATTGTTAATTTTAGAAAGAACTGTGATATAGGTGTACATGATTTTAATACTAGAAAATACAAGAAATAAAATAAGTCTAAACTGGCAGTGCCCACCACTCGGCTCCATAAAATAAAAGATTCATTAGTGGGTAATTGTATAAGGTTTTATAATAAACTTGAGCACCATCAGAAATGACCCAATTATCAATCAATAAATTCAAGAATTATGTAAAGCGTAAACTTATTTCTAAAGCCTATATACATGGATGATAAAACACCGTGGGATTAAAATTTTCCTTCTGACAGTTAGGTTTTATTCTAGAAACATTGTAGACTAGTATTTTATTATATTTTTATTTCTTTTAAATGTTGACGATCTTATTGTGAAATTATCATCATACATTTTAACATCTTCGACATGTATTTTTTTTTGGAATTTATTCACACAAATGAAAGTATGGGATAGGAAGTGATAATATGCGAAATAATTTACGCCTCAATTCGGTAAACCGATCTCAAAAGTTTTTCCCAACATGAAGACATCTTAAAGAATTCTAGCTCTACCTGTTCTTTCTAATTTAATTCGGAAACAATGAAAAAAAAATCAACGTTTTTATTTTAATTTTTACCTTAAACCTATACCAAAACGGGATGAGTCGTTTGAGTTTGACATACAAGGAGATAAGTTTACGGCCAGCCGCCAGAATGTGATCCGTCAGAGTGAGTGACATGAACAAAAAGCGTGTTGGTGTTGGTGTAACCTCAACCTCGGCGGATGCGCAGGCGCCGGCGCCGAACCAGCCGGCAACGCTCAAGCTTTCTTCAACTGATTTTTACTCTGTTGAAAACTCATCTACTATATATTGGCCTATTTTTGGTAATAATCACGTGTACTCGAGGCTCAGAGATATCTGGATTGTACTATAGTACAGCAGTGGAACAATTTGAGAATAGCAACGCTGCGCGGTGCGCGGCACGAGTGGAGAGCTATCACACTAGACTGAGTTTAAATACTTGCCTGATTTAGTAAAATATATACGAACGATGTGTTTGACATTAGGCGAAATAAATCACGACTTCTGTGACTGCGGTATCGAAAAGTTATCTAAATTGGCGACTTATTGCACTTTAACTGGGGTCCAGTAAACTTTCAAGCCTATTCCCATGGAATTATTGTTTAAGATGTCGAGGGTACCTATTTCATTTGCGTGATTTATGTGACATTCTTTATTTTCTTTAATTTGCTGACAGTTTTACAAAACGTCTTCTCTACCTAATTTTTATTAAAATATCTCGCTTAACCCATTGTCATCGGCGGGACAACCCTAAAGCAATCCCTATGAAATGATTTGAAAATACTAGAAACAGGATCGAATGGAGAACAGTGGAGGCCTTTGCCGAGAAAATTAGCGCTTCCGCCACCGCCCATACCTTGAGCGCGGTAATCCGACCTGTTCGGAAGCTTCGGTAATGAACCGTTAAATACAGTGTCAACACGTCATGGCTATATTTATACTGACATCTCACCACCACGTCGCACAACATGACTCCTTTTGGGAAACTTTGTCGTATTCAGGCATAAAAAAGATGTCGCTAGCAACTTCGTTAGGCTCGGTAAAAAATAATCTACCCACGTCACCAATGCTTGCGAACTGTCACACGGCAGTAATTAATGTTACCATACTCTACCTAACGCTCTACCGGGTGCTGTTGTGACCCTGGTAGCCTAGAGGTCAAGGCATCTGCCGCGAATGAAGATTACGCTGGCTGGCTGGCTGGAGGCTCTGGTCACTTTTTGTTTCGTATATGACATCTATTTCAGTCTATACTCTATCTAACACAGACTAAAGAGCAACCAGTGGTCTAGTTTTCTAATAAACAGTGTTGCCTCGCTCGCCAGCGAGCAGCGGGATGAGGGACGAGGCGTGAGGCATGGCATGAGGTAGAGCGTTCAAACAGCGCCTCATCAACCCTTCTGTTTGCGCTACATTATTCATGCTGCTAATTGTAATCGAATTTGTGGTAAGCCGGGGCTTGCATGGCGGCGGGAAGCTGCCGCAAATACTACCATAATGTTTGGTTTCATATACAAATCGAAGCTACAGTTAAGACGCCCATTTTTAAGAATGTAGTGCCATTCTGAGAACGGTGTTATATTTTTTTTACACTGGACGTGTCAAATTTTGTAAGGTAATATTTAGAGTCTGTTAGAAGTTAACAGACAAGATAATAAATAAATCTTTAAATTTGAAAAAAATGTAGAGCTTCAGAGAGTGACATTAAGAAAAAACAAGTTTCTTTAAAAAATAAAATATGATAAGCTTTTATTGTTAACTGTATTCTTATTTATACCATCCCTAACTACTCACCTAGACGAATGCAACGAGCCCAAACACGATGGGATGATGTTGAGTAGTTGAGGAGTTCCTATGCCACCTTCTAGCTCCATCAACAGATTAGCTCCATGTCATCATAGATATAGAATTGTCACGCAATATACATAGGCGTGCAAAATTTCAGCTCTATCGCATACCGGGAAGTGGGTCAATTTTCTAAATATGATTCAAAACAACGCAGCTGAACTAAATAAAAGCTTATCTTCCAGCTCCATCATCAGATCAGCTCCATGTTATCATAATATTGCATTGTCATACGATATACATATGCGTGCAAAATTTCAGCTCAATCGGAAACCGGGGAGTGGGTCTAACTTGCAAGATTTGATTACAGACAACGGGACACAGGTAAATAAAATAAAAGCTTATAATAGAAAGCGTTTAGTATTATGATTGGTCTCTTCTTGGTTTCATGGAAACATGAAACATTTTCAATGACATCACGGACATTTAAAACGGTCGAGAAGTTAGTGTTGAGCAGAGGGTGTTTAAGGATTTTTTTTAATACCACGACGGTGGCAGACAAGCATACGGCCCGCCTGATGGTAAGCAGCTACCGTCACCTATGGACGCCTGCAACTCCAGAGGAGTCACATGCGCGTTGCCGACCCTTTACAAAAAGGGGGATTCACTGTGTTGACGGCTAAAGGAACAATAGGGTCCCTCAGCGTCAACACACTGGGTCCTCTTTGAGCTCTTTGGCAACCTTACTCGTTGAGCAGACGTTGTGACCGACGGCATGTGAGCCCCTGTTAACCGCATCTTATTATTTAATTAGTGCACGCGCGATTTAATCACGACTGTTGGTTTTGGGCCGACACTCCGACTCCGGCAGCCCGCGCGACCCTCGGCTGTTGGCTCTGCCACTTAGCCCCTGATTGGCCGGTTGACGTTTTGCAATAACTGATGACAGCGTTAGGGGTTAATACACGCTTCGTTCCGGGATTTCTGAACTTGACGTTTGTTTGCTCATTTGCCTTGTTCAGGCAACCAAGATTAAATCATCAGGTTTTAGACCAGTCCGGTTAATGAATTTTGAAAATCCATGCCGCACAAATGTTACTTTGAATGGGTGCATCACTAATTTACATCACTTAGGAACATATAATCATACTTGCTAAATGGGAAATCGCCGAAATCGGTACGTAGCCTGTATAAGTATAACTGAAACACGTATTTATTACAGGATATAATTAAATAATATAAAACAAATGTTCTTGATTGTTAATGTTTGACTGAAAGACACAATAGACTGAAAGCATGCCCTATATAGGTTGTCTACAGTAAAACAGTTAGTAGGTAATGTATCTACCGCTATTTTGCGACAGTATTCAATACAACTTAAAGCACAGATAAAAGAGTCGCCGAGGCTCTCAGTTAGATCAACATTGTATAGCTTAATGTTTTCAATATTTACAGTGATAACAGACGTGTAGTGTATTCTCCGCTCGGCCAAGTCTGCTCCTAAACAAACACGCAGCTTCCGCCACGACATTAGACGTTTTGCAAAAAATAAACACAAGTATTAAATTGCAGAGTTGATCCGAGTTTCGGTATTCCCACGAGGTGGCGCCAGTTTTTTCCCTAAATTGGCTCTTTGCGGTGAGTAAATAATAGTTTCAAACCTTTCTGTAGTTTTTCAACAAAGGATAAGAGGGTAGTCAAAATCGGTTATTAAATACAATATATTTTAGAACCACCGGAAAGCGTTAGCCTCTAGCAGCCTTAATTATAACGAGAGCTACCGCTCAAATCTGTAGCAGAGCCCGACTGGGGAAGTACCTCCACCTTACAGAAAACCACAGCCGAATAGCACTAGACCCTACTCTTAGGGCCTGTTTTACAATCTCCAGATAAACTTATCTGCCAGTTAAAATTATTGCTATCCTTTTCTCCAGTCATATAAAAGAAAAGGACAGCAAACATTTATCTGACAGATATGCTTTAACTGGAGATTGTGAAACAGGCCATTAGTGTTGTGTTCCTGCTAGTGAGTAAGGTTGCCAAAGAGCTCAAAGAGGACCGACGATGAGGGACCTTCTTGTTCCTTAAGCCATCAACACAGTGAATCCTCCTTTTTGTAAAGGGTCGGCAACGCGCATGTGACTACTTTGGAGTTGCAGGCGTTCGTAGATTACGGTAGCTGCTTACCATCAGGCGGGCCGTATGCTTGTTTGCCACCGTCGTGGTATAAAAAAAATGATTTGTAACTATTTTAACAGCGGCGTGAAGATGGCATGGAATATCTGTTTATTATCTATTTCCACAAAAGCACTTATAGCTAAATCTTGCGTGCTAATTGGTATTTTATAACCTAGTGTCTAACATGCATTATAGAAAAGTCAAACAATACAATACAATGGAAAAAAAAGTTACGAATGTGTGTGTGTGGAACATAAAAAAATAATTAATAATAATATGTGTTCATATTTTTTTATGTAGATAAGTCTGATTATTATGTCAATGTTTTTGTTTTCGTAATAAATATGGTTTTTCAAAGCCATTTCTTATTGGCTATTTCTGATTTATCTTCTGACTATGACTTGGAAAATGTAGGTGCTTTATCGTGCCATTTCCTCAACATTCAGAAAGTGTGTGTTCTTCCCAGTGTGTACTACGTGTCAAGGGACACAGCAGTAAGCTCGCACGCAGTCAGCATGACACGCGCGACGCAAAACAAGTAATCTGGAGTTAATTAAAAGGAGCGCCGTAATGAAGTCTCGCTTCACGCACAATTTAGCCTATCACTGTGTTATTTTTTATAGTCTAGTCTATTTATAATTTCTTTTTTTAAAGCGTTGCACGACCATTTTGTAAATAAGGTACTGGCAGAATACCAGCGATGTGGCTTGCTGCATCACCATGCTGAGCCAGCGCCGTTTCTCTGCCATGACACATGGCTTCCTGTTGATGTGCATAAAAGTTATTAAGTTGCATGCCTTTTTAGTTTCTTTTTGTAATTTTACTTTGTGTTGATGTTTATGCCATGTATGTTGTGGGTATGAATAAAGAAATTATCTATCTATCTATCTATCTATCAAGTCGTAGTAATTAGCGACCGCCGCGCGCCGGGCGGAGTCGGGAGCGGTCCCGCTGCGACCATGTTTACGAGGTTTGGTTTTAAATAAATAGATGTGTTGGGACAGCCCGCAAATCCAACTATTTCTCCCAGTAAGCTCAATTATAGGCTTGTGTTGTGGTACAGTGCAATATATGTACCTAACGAGATTATTGCTTAAATTAAGTACCTACTTACGTTTTCAACCGACTTCAAGATTTCGAAGGAGGAGATTCGTCGACCGGTATGAAGTTAGCGGCCAAAGTTAGCGGCCGATGATAACCCGACCATATTAAGAAGTCTTGTGAATTTTCTATGTTAATACTAACAAAAACAAGCGAAAATGCCAAATATATATTTAATTTTACATAAAAACAACATAAATAACAGTTCTAAAAACATAAAATAGCAAATAAGTAATATTTCAACCAGAGGCGGCTCGTGACAAAATTGTATGGGTGTTCACTTGAAATAAAACAATGAAAATACTTATATAGCGTTAGCAGTACAAAATATTTAAAAAAAATACTTATAGAGGAAATACATACGTCTGTCTTTTGGGTGTGCAAAAATATCTATAACTTTTTTGAAAGACACGGAAAACAAAATAGTTTGTTACTCTCGTCACAACCACACAACCACGGTGTTTACACATATTGTTTGGATTTAAACACACGCGTATATGTTTTGGTTTTCGTCGTACATTTTTGCGTAAAGTCAAGTTCAGGCCGTGGCGGTCCCTTTGCCTTCAATTCAAGCCGAATTGTAACGTTTTTTCACACTTTTTAATGAACACCACATTATAATTGTCCATTTTTATACTCACAAGTAATAACTGATAAGTAAAGGTTATTTCAACACGTATTGAATGATTATTAATTAGAAAATTCCCGAATTCGCATTCGCGCGCATGCTTTTAAGTTGACTAGTGTTTGTTTATATAGAAGTGGCAACGTCGCGCGCTGTCGTGCGGCCGCGCGCGGTAAATTAACCCGGCAACATCGCGTGAGCGGCGCTCCGAATTTGGCTATTTTGTCATAGAAAATCTTTTGTTTCACGCGCAGGACTGTGGCGAAATTTCTCTTTCACTCTTATTGGATTTCGTATTAGAAAATGTACTGAATCTTGTTTCATTGGAGCGCAATCGTGAGCGCTCCGCTTCGCGCGTTACCTATGAAATGAAATGATACAGGTGATGGGATGATGGGTGATCTTGTAATGTGTAAAGGTAATTATATTATTGGTATTGGTACAGTAGTTTTTATAATATTAATAATGAGTTTAATGAGTATAATTTTATTAAGTATAATTATTTATGGGAGTTCACTGCACCAGCGCTCCTTAGGGCGAGCCGCCTCTGATTTCAACATTGGCCGCTAACTTCACACTTTAGCAGCCAAAGAGTTTTTTATTATGTTACAATATTCCGCGTGAATCACACCTACTCTAACGTAGAAAATACTACAGTAGCTGTCAAAAAACACTATATCTAGAGTGACACTCCGCTGCAGGTAGATGTGAGAGAGGCAAACATGCAGACACTTGGGTATTCTATGAATACTTGCTTTCATTTAAGATTTTCTGCATTTTAGACGGCAAGCGAGTGAATCACACATACTGTACCTTTTAATGTACTACACTAGCTATCAAAAAACACTATTTATAGAGTGATACTCGGCTGCAGGTAGATGTGAGAGAGGAAAACATGCAGACACTTGGGTATTCTATGAATACTTGCTTTCATTCAAGATTTTCTGCATTTTAGACGGCAAGCGAGTGAATCACACCTACTGTACCTTGTATTGTGTTACACTAGATTTATACTGACACTATTGCTAGAGTGATACTCGGCTGCATATATATGTAAGCGAGGCGACCAAGCAGATAATTGGGAATTCTATGAGCACATGAATTCATCCGAGAATTTCTGCATCTTAGACGGCAAGCGAGTATATCACACCTACTGTATCGTGTAATGTACTACACTAGCTATCAAATTAAACTATTTCTAGGGTGATACTCGGCTGCTGGTAGATGAGAGAGAGGCAAACAAGCAGGAATTTGGGAATTCTATGAACACTTGCATTCGTTCGAAATTCTCTGCATCTTAGACGGCAAGCGAATAGATCACACCTACTGCACCTAGTATTGTGTTACACTAGCTATCAAAAAACACTATTTCTAGAGTGATACTAGGCTGCATATATATGTAAGCGAGGCGACCGCTTGTCTGCTTGGTTGCCTCGCTTACATATATATGCAGCCGAGTATCACTCTAGAAATAATGTTCTTTGATAGCTAGTGTAACAATACAAGTAGGCGTAGGTATGATCTACTCGCTTGCCGTCCAAGATGCAGAGAATTTCGAACGAATGCAAGTGTTCATAGAATTCCCAAATTTCTGCTTGGTCGCCTCTCTTACATGGACATGCAGCCGAGTATCACCCTAAAAATAGTTTTATTTGATAGCTAGTGTAGTACGTTACACGGTACAGTAGGTGTGATTCACTAGCTTTCCGTGTAACATGCAGAAAATCTTGAATGAATTCATGTGTTCATAGAATTCCCAATTGTCTGCTTGGTCGCCTCGCTTACATATATATGCAGCCGGGTATCACTCTAGAAATAGTGTTTTTTGATAGCTAGTATAACACAATATAAGGTACAGTAGGTGTAATCTGCTCGCTTGCCGTCTAGGATGCAGAGAATTTCGAACGAATGCATGTGTTCATAGAATTCCAAAATTTCTGCTTGGTCGCCTCTCTCTCATCTACTTGCAGCCGAGTATCACTCTAGAAATATTGTATTTTGATAGCTAGTGTAGAACATTACACGATACAGTAGGTGTGAGTCACTCGCTTGCCATCTAAGATGCAGAAAATCTCGAATGAATTCACGTGTTCATAGATTTTTCAATTGTCTGCTTGGTCGCCTCGCTTACATATATATTCAGACTAGTATCACTCTAGAAATAGTGTTTTTTGATAGCTAGTGTAACACAATACAAGGTACAGTAGGTGTGATCTACTCGCTTGCCATCTAAGATGCAGAGAATTTCGAACGATTGCAAGTGTTCATAGAATTCCCAAATTTCTGCTTGTTTGCCTCTCTTTCATCTACCTGCAGCCGAGTATCACCCTAGAAATAGTTTTATTTGATAGCTAGTGTAGTGCGTTACACGATATTGTGGGTGTGATTCACTCGCTTGTCGTCTAAGATGCAGAAATTCTCGGATCAATTCATGTGTTCATAGAATTCCTAATTGTCTGCTTGGTTGCCTCGCTTACATATATATGCAGCCGAGTATCACTCTAAAAATTGTGTTTTTTGATAGATAGTGTAACATAATACAAGGTTCTGTAGGTGTGATGTACTCGCTTGCCGTCTTAGATGCAGAGAATTTCGAACGAATGCAAGTGTTCATAGAATTCCCAGATTTCTGCTTGGTCGCCTCTCTTACATGGACATACAGCCGAGTATCACTCTAAAAATAGTGTTATTTGATAGCTAGTGTAGTACGTTACACGGTACAGTAGGTGTGATTCACTCGCTTGCCGTCTAAGATGCAGAAAATCTCGAATGAATTCACGTGTTCATAGATTTCTCAATTGTCTGCTTGGTCGCCTCGCTTACATATATATGCAGCCGAGTATCACTCTAGCAATAGTGTTATTATATAGCTAGTGTAACACAATACAAGGTACAGTAGGTGTGATTCACTCGCTTGCCGTCTTAAATGGCAGAAAATGTTGAATGAAAGCAAGGATTCATAGAATACCCAAGTGTCTGCATGCTTGCCTCTCTCACATCTACCTGCAGCCGAGTATCACTCTAAAAATAGTGTTTTTTGATAGCTAGTGTAGTACTTACACGATACAGTAGGTGTGATTCACTCCTTTGCCGTCTAAGATGCAGAAAATCTTGAATGAATTCATGTGCTCATAGAATTCCCAATTGTCTGCTTGGTCGCCTCGCTTACATATATATGCAGCCGGGTATCACTCTAGAAATAGTGTTCTTTGGTAGCTAGTGTAACACAATACATGGTACAGTAGGTGTCATTTACTCGCTTGCCGTCTAAGATGCAGAGAATTTCGAATGAATGCATGTGTTCATAGAATTCCCAAATTTCTGCTTGGTCGCCTCTCTCTCATCTACTTGCAGCCGAGTATCACTCTAGTAATATTGTTATTTGATAGCTAGTGTAGTACATTACACGATATAGTAGGTGTGAGTCACTCACTTGCCGTCTAAGATGCAGAAAATCTCGAATGAATTCACGTGTTCAAAGATTTCCCAATTGTCTGCTTGGTCGCCTCGCTTACATATACAGTTAGGTGCATAACTGAACCAATGTGCATCACTTTGACATGTTTCTTTCATTATTTCAGAAGAGGCTAGTTATTAAGTTACTATTTTATTATTAATTGGTAACAACGCTAATAAACTTACTGACCTATTATGTTATTGTAGATAAAAATAAACATTTTCTCTATTAGATAATATTTGGTACTGACTCAGTTTTGCACCGACATCGTTAAATGAAGATAAGTCTTATCAATTATGAAAAAAATAAAAACTTTCAGGTTATATTTGTTCGTCTCGGTGTCAGCTATGTATCCATATGAAAGCCAATTTCGATTCATTGCATTCACAATCTTGATTTTTTTATTCGTCCATGATTTTGAACCAAAAACCGTTAAACTACATTTTTTTTATTTAACCCGATATTGATATTTTTCTTTTACACAACCAGGTAAGACAATTAGTTGAAATAGTAGATTATATGCTCTTTAAAATGAGGTGTATGACTTTTATATCACTCACGTATTTTTATGGTTATCTCAGAATGAAGTCCGCTACAAAAATTAACTAACGAGAAAGTTGTTCGGCCATTTGCCTTGACCCAGTTTTGCACCTGACAATACATTGCCAGTGACTAATTACAAAAATAAGCCTGATTTAAATGTTTGATAACTAAAATAATGGTCGTGGAATTCCTTACTTTAAATGAGTTACTGAATTGGGAATGCCTAAGAAAAAAATGAAATAATGGGAAAAATAAATTAGGTGAAATTTCACAGTTTTCGGTATGAAATTGAGAAAAATGTATAAGTCGGAAGAAAATAATTTGTGAAGCAGTTTTGTAGCGGTACCCAAGGATTAATATTTTACGTTTAGAACTTTTATGTAACTTTGATTGTTATCAAATTATTTACATTTTACTAAGGTACTAATTTTGACTCAGTTATGCACCTAACTGTATATGCAGCCTAGTATCACTCTCGAAATAGTGTTTTTTGATAGCTAGTGTAACACAATACAAGGTACAGTAGGTGTGATCTACTCGCTTGCCGTCTAAGATGCAGAGAATTTCGAACGAATGCAAGTGTTCATAGAATTCCCAAATTTCTGCTTGTTTGCCTCTCTCTCATCTACCTGCAGCCGAGTATCACCCTAGAAATAGTTTTATTTGATAGCTGGTGTAGTACGTTACACGATACATTAAGTGTGATTCACTCGCTTGCCGTCTAAGATGCAGAAAATCTCGAATGAATGCAAGTGTTCATAGAATTCCTAAGTGTCTGCTTGGTTGCCTCTCTTACATAGATTTCCAGCTGAGTAATACTCTAAAAATTGTATTATTTGATAGCTTGTGTATTATTTTCTACGTTAGAGTAGGTGTGATTCACTCGGAATATTGTAACATAATAAAAAACTCTTTGGCTGCTAAAGTGTGAAGTTAGCGGCCAATGTTGAAATATTACTTATTTGCTATTTTATGTTTTTAGAATTGTTATTTATGTTGTTTTTATGTAAAATTAAATATATATTTGGCTTTTTCGCTTGTTTTTGTTAGTATTAACATTGAAAATTCACAAGACTTCTTAATATGGTCGGGTTATCATCGGCCGCTAACTTTGGCCGCTAACTTCACACCGGTGATTCGTCGGGATCTTTGTTTTTGCTTGTTTTTTTTAATTGTATGTTTACCGATTATTCGAAGACGGCTGGACCGATTTGGAAAATTCTTTTTTTGTTTGAAAGAGTATACTTCACAGTTGGTCCCATTGTAACTAGGTCAGGATCTGATGATGGGATCCTGGAGAAATCGAGGGAACTCTTCAACTATTATTGGCACACCTATAGTGATTTGAGTATTTTTTACAGCAGCTCGATCATTTGCTTTTGAAAAGGTGGAGGCTAAGTGAAGTCGGTTCTTTTTTGTTTAAAATTATAGTGTTTAGTTTTGCGTAGTCAACTAGGAACCCTTTTATGAAAAAAATAGACTATAGAACAATGTTTTGTTTAGACGGTTATCACACTGATGCTGCAACCGGATGCGGCGACGGTGTGCAAGCGTGACAGCGCTATACCCATGCAAAGCGCTATCTTGCTCGCGCACCGGCGCCGCATGCGGAAACCGCAGCAGTGTAAAAGCCGCCTTAGTACCTATGTGTATATGTGTATTATTTTATAGGTAAAAAGAGCTTTTCAGACTAGTAACGCAGCTGATTTCTTTATCTGTAGTGTCGTTTGTACAGTTACCGTTACTTTTTATTAACTTCTTTGTTAGCATTCTTTGTATCTAAGCTTTGAGTTATAGTTAGTTATTACCTTGTTAATCTTGTTATTACTATCTAGCCTCTAAGCAACACTCTCCTCCTCCGATCCAGAAAGAAAAAACCGGCCAAGTGCGTGTCGGACCACGCATAGGAGGGTTCCATCCATACCTTCAATGTAATAAGAACCAAACTAATACCAAAAGGTCGTATCTGATACCTATGAAAGAAGTTTTTTGGAGATAACTCAAAAATGGCTGAACCGATAATGTTCAAAATAATTTTCTTAGAAAGTATATGATAAGGCACATCGCCTCAAATTTTTTCATATTTTTTGTACTTACGGTTCAAAAGTTACAGGGGGGGGGACACAATTTTTCTGACTTTCGTAGCGATTATTTCAGAAAATATTCACTTTATCACAAAATGGTCAAAGAAACCTCAATGTTATTTTTAAAGACCTATCGATTGATGTATCGCATGTTGATATTTGGTTTAAAAAAAATTTTGAAATTTAGTTACATCTATGGATTCGCCCCCTAAAAATATTTTTTTTTTTCAAATTTAGCTGCATAACTAAGTAGCGGCATACAAAATACACCTTATGTGTAAATTTTATTCAGATACGTTGTATAGTATCCGAGTAAAATGGCTGTGACATACGGACGGACAGACAGACAGACAGACATGACGAATCCATAAGGGTTCCGTTTTTTGCCATTTGGCTACGGAACCCTAAAAAAGCACGAGTAAAAATAGAATCATGAGCTTGCCGACAAAACAGCCGTCCTGCCGTGTGCCGTGTCGCAGTTTATACCGTGTCGCTGTCGCCGCAAATCCGCAAAATGTGCTCAACAGGAGTCGCGGCTTTGATCACTGCACTCCGCCAACTAAACAATTTTTCCTTTGTCAGTATCGCCGATGATTGACAGCCTATTCGCGGCGCGAACATAACCACGATACTTTTACACCAAGTTCACAGGCACGCAAAGAAATAAAGCTCTTATCCTGTGGACTATAGGAGCAAGGAGCAATGTGACGATGCGTAGTAGCAAAGTTGCCAATGCGTAAAGAAACAAATGAGAGTTTACGATATTACAAATGAAATGCAGTTCGTTCTCAACCCTATATTCTTCAGCTTAAGGTCCTCAGCTTGTTTCTGATCCATTATTTGTAAGTGTGCGCTAGTCTAATAAGTGTAGGCTTCGTCTTTGGAAAATGAGTTTCCTTGCGGGGTGCGAGGCGCGGGGTGGGGGTGTTGTGGGGGGGGGGTAATTGTCGCGGATCAAAGCGGCGCCGCCCACGAGCGGAACGGCGTAAGCGCCGTGCGAGGTCGATAGTCGGAGGGCTGTTTAGGCAGCGCATTGGCGGCGCGTCTGATCCGATAATGGGCGGTTCTGCGTGTGAAATAGTTCCATTTCGCGGATTTTCTGCTCAACTTTGAAATAGGATGCTATCTATGTGAAAGTAGAAATAGAAGAAATTATCGTTCTGAGAACCTTTATTTAGAATTTTTCTAATTTTTATGACTACGATTGTATTATATCGTATTGTGTGTTCATAAGTAGTTCTTTAAAATCCACAAAGTCTAGGCGTTGAAATACATAATATTATGGTAACTTTTATTTTTACCCACCTTATAGATACCTACTTACATATAGGTTAAGTTAGATTAAGTTGCTTTGTATTTTTGTCTAAAACAATGAGCGGAACTCGACATCAAACGTCACAGTTTGGCGTGGCGAGGTTTACTGTAAAATGTTTAGAGTAAGTTTACATTAATACATACCTAAATAAATAAAACGTACCAACTGTGAATGTTTACAACTTTACATGGACCAGAAATGAAATCGCGAATCGATTGTGCGTATAGCGAGCGTACTTCGCGGTGCCTTTTGATTGTTTCCCAGTTTTTGCTCGCTGTCGCGCGGGTTATTTACGCGGGCTCGTTACAGGCGACGCCGACCGGCGCGCGGCGGCGGCGGCGGCGGCGTGACAGCCACACCACTGACCACACCACTACTTAATGATAATGACTATAGGCTTACTCAACTGCACTTTTTATGCCACGGCGACGGCGTGCCAAGCATGCGCATGACTGTATGATAAGCGGCTGCCGTAGTCTATGGACAGCTTGCAGCTGCGGTAGTGTCGCATGCCAGTACAGATTTACGAGAATTCCTGATGTTGAAACAGCTGCGATTACACGTTCTTCAGAGCAGGTCTGGCGATCTTAATATTTGCCACTAGCAGCACAAATTAATATAAATTTAAATACAGTAATGAATTTTTTTACCGTAGTCTATGGACGCCTGCAACCCCAGAGGTTTCACATGCGCGTTGCCTACCCTTTAAGAACCTATACAATCCGTTTTTGAAGAACCTCATACTGTAGGTGTAGCCCGCTGGGAAAACCTTGGCAGGGAGTTCATTTCACAGACGCAGCGGTCGTGGGAGGAAATTATTCTTAAACCGTACTGTGCGCGACCCTTTAGGCTTCAGGGTGTGACGATGAACACCCTGCCGGCGGCGAGCGGTGCGGTGATAAAAAGCTGCCATGGGCATAATATCAAACATTCTTCAGAGCACAACCCATTGTAGAAGTGATAGAACACACATAAGGAGGCAATCTCTCCTTAGGCTCATAGGTTCAATATCGTGACGTGAAAAAAAATTATTTACAATGAAGTGATTATTCAAAACTTTGCGAGACGAAAAGCAGTGTAAATTGACTTTTTTGGGTTAAATATTGTTCTATAATATTTCGTTCACATCAAAGCAATAATTATTGTATGAGAGACCGAAAACGTGACCGGGCCGGGCGGGTATTTTCTTCTGTTGTCTGAGTCTCAAATGCATTTAGTGGGCAGGTGGGCACTTTCGGAACGCAGTTTCTATTTTACGAGATCTTGTTGCTTTATTTCCTGCCTATATACTAAGGTAAGCAGTGTGCTCTTAATGTATTATTTTCTCGTGGATATGTAAATTCTCAGGTAGGTATTAACTCTCAATCCCAAACTTCCAGCTCCTTTCCTACTGGATTGTCAGTCAGCGTCGTTCGTGTAACGAGTGGCCCGTGAAGTTGTCGACATTGTTGACAAACGATCGCCTGATTGTTCTGTCGCCTGTTTGCTCTCGAGAGTCGCTTCTCTAGTATTTAGAGTAGCGGGTGTTTGCCAGAGGCGCCGACTTCGTATTGTTTTAAAGATCGAAACCCGAGCGCGCGCTGTTTGCTCAGTTTAAAAGACACGTCAACAGGAATGGAGCATAAAGTGTAGGGCTGTCAACAGCAAATCTTAAAATTTTTTGTAATTTCAATTTATAAATTGACATGAAAGATTCAAGAAAAAATTACGAGAGTTCTTTTCGTGCTAAACTTGCTTTTCAGGAAATAGGTTAATAGTTAACTCCTCAAAATATCAAATGTTTATTAACTTAAAATTTACAGACCTCCAGTGACAGTTTTTTCCATGGATTTGGACCGCTCATATGGCAAAAACAAAGGCGTTTGATTAAAGTGGTCACTTAATTATAAACTCTCGATGACGATTTATACTGGCATTTTTTTATAAGAAGATCCTGTAACAATTTAAAGCAGAAGTAGCATGCGTAGCAGCCCTGTGCGGTTTATGGTGTAGAAATGCGACACTGGCGGAGTAGTGGTTGTTTTAAAACACCTCGCGACAAGACACTCGAGGACGAACACAAACAACCGACAGCTCCCACGCACGTTGTGTGTGGATCCTGCGGCCTAGGGTCCCTGCAGGACCTTTTCTGATCGGAGAATCCTTTCCATGCATGTTGTACATATACGCTCATAGATCGGGCTGAGCTATCATTAGGTTTGTAATACGACAGATTCGTTTTCTATACTCAAGATACCTACCTACCACAAAAAAAAGACGCTCGGTTACTCTTCACATTAAACATTTGTCTATCTGTAAAATTGAAGTGCATGGGGCCCTGGATCGTGTGGCTTGGAGAGCGTTGGTGAAAAGTCTCCACAATCGTCACGTCCCTCAGCCATGAGGATACGACAGAGAAGAGAGAAAATTTAAGTGCGGCCCGGGTCTCTTAGGACAACACTCAAGTACAAGACATGAGGGGTTGCAGTGAAGTGAACCAACTATTCTTGGCATACTCGCCATTTTGAAATAAGTAATTTTATTTCAGTTGACTTCTAACCGCCCAACACCGAATGCCTGTGCAACCAATGCCAGTTTTTCATCAGGTTGAGCCGAAATATAATGTTTCCCGCATCGATCAGCGTCGTGTTGGTACTGTCAGCGACTCGTGCGCAGATTGACAGCTGTCACTGTCACGCTGACAGCCGCCAGCTGTCAATGTGCTCTACAAAAACTGCTACGTTTGTACACAATACGGGGAATTTGACTATATTATTTGTATGCTGCCGAGGGATACCTAAAACGTGTGTTTTCCAGACCGTAGGTCTAGAGTCATGGGTTCGACCCTAACTATTAACTATTTTGAACTTTGGCACTTCAAAGTTTTAGCTTAATTTGAGTCATAACATAACAATTTACTAAGTATTGGTACTTAGTAAATTGTGATTACCTAGGCACCTACCTGTACTGGTTCAATAATTTCTTGTAATTAATATTTAAGCCGTACGAGGAAGCTATATATAATCTAGATCACACAAGATATCAAAAACTTTCCAAGTGCATCTACAGCAAAAAATCTATTGTCTAAATCTTTAGTTTTAATGCGGCCGCCATAAAAGAGCCGCGACCGCGAGTACATGAGCAGCGCAGGCGCATTGTCCCGCGGAACAGTGCTCCAGCCGGCTAATAATTAGCATACACACGAGCAATAATATCCACACTATTGTGTGCCCTACGCCGCTGACATTAGCGAGGTTCTGTATACATGTTTATGGGTTTTACTGCAAGTGCATTCTTCATTACAAGCGGCGGAAGCGCCAAGTGTCGCTCGATTCCCAGCGGCACCTGCAGTCAAATCCTGAAACAGACTCTGTGAAAGTAAGAAGTAAGTTCAATCTTCCCCAGCAGCAGAGTGCGCGAAAACGTCTGTTGAATCAGCAGTGAATGGCTGAATGGAGAGGAAACCGAGCAGCGTCAAAGGCGCCGAATTGTAAGCGCGTGCGTCGTGCGACGGCGGCGCGGGCACCAGGGGCCTGCGCACGGGCATCGGACAAATTAGTCGCTGTGCTAAGGTTATCACGTTTCGTAATTGGAGTTCCGCCCTCGCTGGAGCGGGTAATACTGACGAATAGGACAGTTTGAGAGATCCAGCAAGTAGTAGCATTATGCTGGAGATCCAGCGTGATAAGCAAACATTCTTATACAATGTAACTAAATGCTGGTGATCCTTTAAAGGTATCGGTATCGGTAAAGGTATTGGTATCGTATTCGAATTATGAAAATCTAAAACAAAAATTCTTGCAAAAAATAAAATTTGTTTTGTATGGAGGGTCGGCCGGCTGGGACGACGAGTCCCATACAACATTTGTTTTGTATGTAGGGTCGGCCGGCTGGGACGACGAGTCCCATACAACATTTGTTTTGTATGGAGGGTCGGCCGGCTGGGACGACGAGTCCCATACAACATTTGTTTTGTATGGAGGGTCGGCCGGCTGGGACGACGAGTCCCATACAACATTTGTTTTGTATGGAGGGTTGGCCGGCTGGAACGACGAGTTCCATACAAAATTTTTTTTCGCATCCAAAAATTATTTTCCTACATTTTCTTAGCCGCAATACAATACCAAGTATGCCCTTAAACAGATGACCAGTATTTTTGTTACATTCTGTATTTAGCATACACTACAGTGACCACTTCTCTTAACGGCTGGCTGTGCGCTAATTTGCCACTGACGTATTATAAAAATAAATATGTATAATAAATATGCAATTGTAAGTCATCTGTGCCATTCTGTGCGAATGATCTGTCTGGCAATGTAGGTAACCTGTCTATGACTACCTGTAGGAATATTTGAAGTTATAGCTGTGAAACCTCATACTAACTATACTATAATAAAACACGTGCATTGCTACCGAAGACTATTTATTGAGTGACAGATAGAAACATCATCTTGAACATATTTAGAACACCACTGTTCCTTATTTGAAAAACTAAAGAGTAGATGGCGCAGATATAGATATCAAGGTTAAGTATGTATATCAAAATAACACCCCCACTATATCTAAGCATAGCCATCAGCAAATAAAAAACAGCTTTAAGAACTAAACACACTACTTAGGTATAATACCTAACTTGTCAACAAACCTAAAGTGCTTGATGGACCCAAGACTTTTTGTTAATAAGTCAGCTGGCATATCAGCTGTCCCCAAGTACTTTGTTTCCACTATACCTTTGCCTACTATATCCCTACAAAAGTGGTAACGTATGTCAACATGTTTAGACCTATTGTGAAACACAAGGTTGGGTAATCATTTCAGGGCACTTTGGTTGTCATTATAAATTGTAATTAATGACATCTTATTTGTAATCTCATGGTACAATGACCTTAAGTACATAGCTTCTTTGATGCATTCGGATATTCCAATATATTCCGATTCACAACTCGACAACGAAACACTATTCTGTTTTTTACTGCACCATGAAACTACACAGCCGGATAATGTAAAACAAAATCCTGAATAGGACCTCCTATCTAAAGCATTACTGCCCCAGTCTGCATCAACGAACGCAGTAAGCTTTGAATCTTGATCACTACTATAGGTATAGTGCAGGTACTAGAGGCAATAGTGCTTTGTTTTCTTAAGGTAACGTAGAACACGCTTGGCATGAGCCCAGTGTTCCCTACCATGACAGTTATTAAACTGGCTCAGATACCCTACACTAAAAGCAATGTCAGGTCGCGTCAAAACAGCTAGGTACATGAGACTACCGATAAGTTGTTGATAAGGTAATTCAGTATCACAGCACTCACCTTTTTCTAAGTTCAATCGTTCCTCCATAGGAGTCTGAGCAGTGTTACAGTCTGTCATATTGAATTTATGCAACAACTTGTTTACATAGTCCTCCTGGTCTAAAGTTATTACATTATTTTCTTTAACAACACAGACATTCATACCTAAACACTGTTTGACCTGGCCAAGATCTTTTAATTTGAAATGTGAAGACAGCACCTGTTTCAAGTTTTTGGTTTCCTCAACATTACTAGAAAACACAAAGAAATCGTCTACATATAAAGCAACTACAGTCAGACCGTTATTGTTTTTCACATACAAGCATGGTTCAAGCTTAGACCTAGTATAACCATACTCAGTTAAGCAATCATCTACCCTCCTGTACCAAGCCCTTGAGGATTGTTTGAGACCATATATGGCTCGCTTTAACTTAAGCACCTGGCCTTTGCCTTCGGATGAAGCAAAACCTTCTGGCTTCTCCATATAAATATCCTCCTCAAGGTGTCCGTTCAGGAAAGCAGTAGTCACATCTAAGTGAGAAATATCTAATTTCAATTGAACAGATAAGGCAAATAAAAGTCTGAGGGTTGTATGTCTTACCACTGGCGCGAAGGTTTCCTCATAGTCCACTCCATATTTCTGAGTATAGCCCTTGGCTACTAACCTGGCTCGGAATCGCACATTGCCTTCACTATCGTACTTCTTCTTAAGTACCCACTTGCATTTAACGACACTAGAGTTCTTTGGAACATTGACAAGCTCCCAGGCCTGGTTGTCTTCAAAACTTTTCAATTCTTCTGCCATAGCTTGTCTCCATTGCTCTTTCTCAGGTCCTTGCAAAGCCTCTGATAGTGAAAGACCACTGGCATCATCCATCCTGTCAACATCGGAACACAAATTTGAAATGCCATACCTCTCAGGCGCTTTTCTCTGATCTGCCGTTCTCAGGACTGGTCCGATCCTCTCAGAAGCAGGATTCTCAGGAGCTGGAACATTCTCAGTAGTGGTGTCAGCAGCCTCATACTCACTTGGTATGTATGACTCATCAAATGAGTCGGTCAAAGTTCTACTAATGTCTGGACTCTCATCCCCCACTGAACTTTGACACCCTACCTCAACTTTCTGTGTTAGTTCCACCTTCTGTGTCTGATCTACCTTCTGTGTTTGATCTTCATTGAGTTCAATCTGGCAATAAGTTTCCTTACTTTTCTCAATAACCATGACATCTCTTGCATTGAAAAATATCCTCTTGACTGGATCATAAAGCCTGTATCCCTTAACCCCTTCTGGGTATCCCATTAAAATTGCTTCTTTAGACTTTTTTTGCCATTTCAACCTTTTCTCTTTAGGAATGTGGACCATGACAGTACTGCCGAAAATTCTTAGGTGACTTATGTCTGGCTTTTTACCTGTCCACATTTCGAAAGGTGTTTTGTTGTTTAATCCAGCAGCTATTGTTCTATTTCTCAGGTAAACGGCACAATTACATGCTTCTGCCCAGAATGCTGTGGGTAGCTCAGCATCAAATAACAAGCATCTAGCTTTCTCGCACACCGAGCGATTCTGCCGTTCGCATAAGCCATTCTGTTCGGCTGTATAAGGGTTGGTCCTCTGATGTAGGATCCCGTTTATCTTCAGGAACTCGCTGAACTTCTTGCTTGCAGTTACTGGTGTCGATCCTGTCACTAATACTGAGACCTTCCACTGCATCCTTCATTTTCGCTATGTATGAGCCGCAGGCATGACCAAGACGACGGTGCCAAATTTGTGAAGACACTGCCATTGCAACGTTAGTCGTATTTTCTGGCATATTCAATTTGTAAACGCCGTTCGTCAAAGTAGCCGTAGCAACTAGCTGTCCACTTTTGTTGTATATGTCACAACCTTTCTCAGTGAAGTCTACTTTGTTACCTTTCTTTATCAGTTGGCTTACCGATAATAGATTCGTAGTTAAAGTCGGTACACATAAAACATGTTCGACAGTTATGTCGAATTCACTGTCTGGCGCCACAGTCGCAATCTGTACGTTGCCGCTGCACAATACTGGCAGACATGCCTTGTTTGCTACAACAATCTCGCTAGTAGCCGGCTCGTACGATGCATTCATAACCCAACTTTCATTGGCGGTTAGGTGATTACTGCAACCACTATCAACATAGTAATCGTTTCTCTTGAAATCGCCACTCAAAAAAACAGCACTGAATGCATGTGACTGTTGCCGTGTACTATTTTTAACTGACATCGAGTAATTTTCCGAATTTGGACACTGATTTCTGTAATGGCCGCTCAATTTACATTTAAAACATTTGACGTTTCTGACTTTTGACGTTTCGCTGCCGTCCTGTTTACCACTGACAATCTTCTTATTTTTATTTTTCTGATTATGTTGGTGACTTGACGTACTCGCGAATGCGCTCTCAATGTCGTTCCCATTCCCGGTCAAATTTGAATTTTTCTCTTCCATGTCTAAGAGTTTCGTTTTAATGGCGTCTGTCGTGATAGGAATGCCGGAATGCTCTATTGCCATAATCATCGGGGAATATTTCTCTGGCAAACCTGCTAATAATAGCGAGCCGATCCATTCATCACTTATAGCAAAACCAGTACTACTCAATTTTTGACCATTTTCAACCATCTTCGTTACGTATTCTGTCATCGACTTGGAATTTTCAAGTCTTATTGAAATTAAGTTTCGCAACAACGTAATTCTTCTGGCGAAACCAGATTCATCAAATAAGTTTTTGAGTTTTGTCCACAACTCAAACGTAGTTGACGCCTTTTACATGGACATACAAGGAAGGTTCGATTGTCAAAATCAATTTCGCACGGGCTTTTTCATCATCTGCAGCTTCTGTACTAGCCTCACCTTTGGATTCTGGGTGTGGGGACTTCTGGGGACGCGTGATAAACTTCTGCGTCCCGTCTAGTATCAAAAAATTCTCTGCAGCGAAAACCCATTCGCAATAATTTTCTCGGCCACGTAGTTTGGGCACATTCGCCACGTAATTCGGTGGCGACATCTTCGGATTTCTGTCACAGGTCACTCACAAACTATTTCACACGAAACACGAATAATTTGCAACCTAATTCTTGACTAGCACCACATATTTTTCAATTAAATACCCATAACCTATAATAAAATACGTGCATTGCTACCGAAGACTATTTATTGAGTGACAGATAGAAACATCGTCTTGAACATATTTAGAACAGCCTTATTTGAAAAACTAAAGAGTAGATGGCGCAGCTATAGATATCAAGGTTAAGTATGTATATCAAAATAACATATACATATATCTAATCTAGGTTTAGTAGTCTTTTGTCATACAATCAACGGGCTTATCCGACTCGCCTTCAATTAACTTTTACTAAACAACAACTTCTGAAACCTTAATTTGATTAAAAACACGTAAAACGCGTGTTGACATTTTTCCTTTTATAATCGGATGTATATAGGTAGGTACTTGTAGGTACACGTTTAATTTCCTTGTTGTAGTACCTACATTGGTAATTGACTAATTGCATGTATATTGTTGCACTAACAGCAAACAGAGATGTTCTGAGATAAGCGAATATGGAGTTACGTTAAACCAGACAGACGGAGAGCTAGCCACGTCAGATATGACACAATAATGAGAGCGACGAAACCCCTTTCGTTGATTTACTATACTATGCTTAGATCCGGACATCTGGAAGCTGTAAAGTGGTGGAGGTCAAAGAATGCAAACCATTTCAAGAATACAAATCCTAGAGATCTGGTTTTGATGCAGTATTATGAGAAATTATATAAATAATTAAATTATATCGTTGCCAAAACTTTCTGATGGGGTAAAGTAGTCTAAAACGACGTATGATGTAATTCACAGTTTGTCGTCTACTGCTTTTGTTTCCGAATTAATACGCAATGTTTTTGGTTCTAATGTTAATATAGGCCTCGTCCTCTATAAATAAGACAACTTCGGCAGTTTTTACCTATTTAGGTATTACTATTTTCCAATTCAAAAATTTTGCTAGACTGTCACTCTGACCTCAACCCATTAAAAGCTGCCAGATGCCCGGATCCAGCAATAAGGATAGTTTTGCAATCTTGCTATACAGGTTTCGTTACTCTCATTATTGCGTCATATCTGACGTGGCCAGCTCTTAGTCCAAGACTTAAACAACGGTTGTGCCAGTCGGACAGGATCATAATGTCTGTCAATTCTGATGTGACCTAGTAAAGTGAGAGTTGCGCTGATGACTATTTGATTTCTAATAGTTTTCATATTACTTATATGAACAGTAAATCGTCCTGTTGTATTTAGATTTAGAAACACAGAAACAAGAGGATTCCAGTGGTCACAGTGACAGATCTGACAAGGCTCTGAGAGGGCTCTGCAATCTGCATTCCTGCTTTTCCAATAATAAAACTAGGTATGTATAGCATAGAGATCCACGTAGAAATATACACTGTACACAGTATCTAGTTGACGCTTAAAAATAATTTCGACTCTGTTGGATTATGAGCAGTTGCCGGCTTTCTAATTAAATCAGTACTTACCTAGGTTGACTACCTGCCTGAACAATAACATTATTGCTATCGCGACTATCGCCTCAAATTTCAGGAATCATCATTTGTGTTGAAATACATAAGTTGGTCGCTAGAACAGGGAAGAAGATTGATCCTGCCGTGTGGACTTCCGCGGCGTGTAATTTGGCGTACCTTGCATTAAAGTTTAGTTGCGGACTGCGGGTAGGTAGTCAGGTAGCTGCATTATGCAGAGTAATCCCGGTAGCTTAATTAAGCGTAATATCATATCGCATTAAAGTTTAGCAAAGAACAGCTATAGCTGTAGAATTTATTTTGCAGAATCCGCGGTACCTGAACCGTATCCTACCAGAACTTAATCGTCATGAACCAGACTTGACTGGGAGTAGTAGCGTGTAATTTGGCGTATCATTTCGCATTAAAGTTTAGCGGCAGCGAGTCGGGTGGCGCGGCGCGTGCCGTGATCAGTGCCTTTGTGCGCGGGGGCTGGCCGACACATTATCGACAACACGAAACCTCAGTCGTAGCCGTAGCGAATATCATCTGCATGTAAGTATTGATTTAAACTCACACGATTTTCACTCATTATTTTGACAAAAACGGGACTTAATCGCGTCAGTCTGCCTGCAACCACGAGCGTTACGACACGCTCGAAACGTCAGGAAGATAATAAAAGTAAGTGTACGCGATTAAGTCCCGTTTTTGTCAAAATAATGCATGTAAGTAGTTTAGTCAGAATTTCAAATATATGTACCTAATACCTAAACGAATATGTATTATCACTATGGTCAGAGGAGCTAACGCATTGAGACTGTCGAAAATGCGTGAGATTTAAAGTATCGGGGTCGTTTTTACGAACGTTCATACTTGTTGTGGTAGATGACGCTGTAAACGCTCTTAGAATACAATAGAGTAAAAGGTCTAGAAACCTTCGGTGATTATAAAAATATCTCAATTGCTTACTTACAAAACATTGATTCCGGTGAAGCCAAAGTAGAGTATCAACCTTAATAGAGTATCTACTCTACTCCAGCCATAATAGAGTATCAACCTTATTTTACTTAAATTCAAATTAGTAGTAACGTAAGGTACCATCGCCAACACTGTTAACTGACCATTTGTAATCCCTATTGCAACGGCATAAGGTCTATGTTGTTTGTACTAATACCTATTTAAACGCCCTAGTTGTTGAGATTTTCATGCCTGCGGTGTCACCTTTATTGCGAATAACTTTAGTTTAAAGATGAATTAGACAAAAGACAGTAAAAAACACTACGACGAAGCAAATATGTTAAAAATGTTGGCTTTGTCAAGTTCTCGATAACGGGTAGTCGAATGTCGGCACGCGAGCTCCGGGCGAGGCCCGGGTCGGGGTGTAATTGTCAAATTAGCGCGCACATCAAAGGATTCGGCGATTTGACGCTTTTTGATAATGTGATAAGTTTCGCGCGCGATTACATCGGGGCGGGGGCGCGGTGCGGGCGACACCCGCCGACGAAAAATAGGGTACAGCACAGCCAGCGCTCTTGCCTCGTCGACGAGAGACATTTTCAAAATCTTTGACTTGAGAAATGTTTGTATAGAACTATTTTGGGGGAATCGATTTGAATAAAAAGGTTAATAGCAAACTTATACATATGTATATGTAGTACGAGTATTATAGTGTATCTACTTAAAAAATAAACAAATCAAAATATTTATTAAAATAATTTGATTTACTGATTTAAACTTACACGATTTTCACTCATTATTTTACGAGCGTTACGGCACGCTCGAAACGTCAGGGAAATAATAAAAGTAAGTGTACGCGATTAAGTCCCGTTTTTGTCAAAATAATAATTTGATTTGTTCTTCAGTTAAGTATAGGTTAATAGCAAACAAACATACCAGCCCGTTAAATGGAAAACGGTTAGCGTAGCCTATGTAGCAGTATATTTTGGTTTTAAAACATTGATAAGCAGTCTAAATTAGATTAAATTATATAAAAAGTAATGGTTTTTTTCCTTAGAATAAAATACACATTATAACTATAAGTAGATTTTTCAATAGTAAAAATTACTGGAATTAATAAAAAGTTTTGGAAATGACTTTAAAGGAATCGCCGTTAGTGCCGGCACGCCTCGTGTGCCACCCTTGCCCTTACTATACTCTCTCGGGCAATTTTCGCGGGGCCGAGTCCCATCGCGGGTCCCCGTCTCCCGGACCCCCGTCTAAGGTTACGGTATCTTTTCCATTCTCGACGCTTCGACAGCATCTTTGACATGGCAACTAAACTCAGGTACAGCTTGTACGATACCCGACATTCAGCATTCTTCTTCTTCGTAGTCATGTACTCTTGTCAGAGTAGTCGTGTACTCTTATAAGAGTAGTCGTAACAACTGAAGAACAAATCAAATTATTTTTAATAAATATTTTGATTTGTTTATTTTAAGTAGACACACTACTATATAAATCATAAACTTATATAGATGTCATATACAAAGTCAAGTCAAGTGTCAAGTGGTAAAGGCGTCTGCCGCGAATGCAGAAGACGCTGGTTCGATCCCAGCCCTGGGCACCGGAGGCCTAGGTCACTTTTTCCTTTGTATATGACATCTATATAAGTTTAAGAGTAGTCGTGTACTCTTATCAGAGTAGTCGTGGTCATGGGGGTCGCTGCGCTGCATGACCTTTTTTATTGTGCTTCGCCATGTATCTCTAATACTTTAAAGGTGATCTATGTAGTCATTTTTGGAAATTTGTTATCAACAACGCTCTTTCATCCGTCCTTATCAGAAATGTTGCGATAGCCTGCGTTCAAAAAATACCGGAACGCATTTTATTTTGTGCTTCTAATGCTATACTCGTATATCCACGTTCATTACTTTCAAGAAGGTGAATCTTGTACTAAAATTTATTGTAAATTGATTGAGCTCATTTTTTTGGAGTAAGTTTAAAGTACCTAACTCTAATAGCGTGGGGCTTTGCCACTTTGGTTAGGTAAAATTCCTAAAATTTTGTCCATGAACCCTTCCAAGATGAACAATTCGTGAGAGATAGGCACTTCTTTTAGTAATAGTTTAAGTTGGTAGTAGATTGAGTTAGTAATAGGTGTCATATATGAAAGGGAAGACTGGCATCTTCTACATAAGTAATTTCTCATCGAAATGACCGCTGTGTGTAGGTCGCATCGCATCGCTTGTATGATGAAGCGCAGGAGTGCCGATAGCGGACCACTGGACATCCGCCAATCAGCGGCGCCCGCGCTTCCTCATTACAGCAGGAAGACGCCAATTCGCTGCCATTGGCTGCCGAGGATGTCCACTCGAGCCACTTATAGCTTTTACCAACCTTAGCGCTAAACATAGGTTAGAAAAATTGCAGCTGATTCTAGAATCTGGCCTATTAAAGATTAGTTATTGACGCGAAACGTTATAACACACCAGAATTGTTTTTCTTTAAACTCTCTACTTTTAATTAAACCTCATCAGTAATTTTAACCAGCTACAATCGAGTACACTAGATATGCACAGCATAAAAAAGTTTACCAAACGAATGTTTTTATGGGTAACAATAGTAAACCATATTTACTAATAAACCATAACAGAAAGCAAGCCCTATAGCGACAGGCACTGAGTGGCATAGTGGTATGTTTACAAGCTAAACACCCTCAGTTGGCTGGCAGGTCCGCCCGCCGGCAATAAGTCGCCGCTGACACTTGATCAATATTTATAATGCTGTCAGTGGCGAGGCTTATTAGCGAGCTGACGATGACTTTAACACATACAGCGAATAGGAAACGGTAAGTATCTGACTACTTACTCTGGAATGGAGCCCTTGTATCCTTGGATCTTTGGTTTTTGTGGAGGGACAGAGATGTTTTAGAAAACCGTAGGCCATACTCCTATTGTTAGGGTTCCGTAGCCAAATGGCAAAAAACGGAACCCTTATGGATTCGTCATGTACCTAGTCTGTCTGTCTGTCTGTCCGTCCGTATGTCACAGCCATTTTACTCAGAAACTATACGACGTATCTGAATCAAATATACACATAAGGTGAATTTTGTATGCCGCTACTTAGTTATGTAGTTAAACTTGAAAAAAAAAAATTTAGGGAGGGCGCTCCATACATCCAACTAAATTAAAAAAAAATTTTTTTAACCATATATCAAAATGTGACACATTAATCGATAGGTCTTTAAAAATAACATTGAGGTTTCTTTTACCATTTCGTGATTAAGTGAATATTTTCTGAAATAACCGCTTCGAATGTCAGAAAAATTGTGCCCCCCCTGTAACTTTTGAATCGTAAGTCCGAAAAATAAAAAAAAATATTTGCGGAGATGCGCCTATCATATACTTTCTACGAAAATTGTTTTGAACATTATCGGTTCAACCATTTTAGAGTTATCTCCAAAAAACTTCTTCCATGGGCATCAGATACGACATTTTGGTATTAGTTTGGTTCTTATTCCATTGAAGGTACGGAACCCTCCTATGCGTGGTCCGACACGCACTTGGCCGGTTTTTTTAAATGTAGAATTGATCCTTTAAACAATCGCGTTACGGAAAAATGTAGCTCCCATCCATCCGTGGGAAAAGAATAATTTTCAAAACCAACAAAAACAATAATCGCAATTTTATTATAAAAGTAACTGCTGCAATAAAAAATCTTAGCGTCAAAGAATTACAGAACTAAAATAATAACTTTCAAGCGTCACTTGACTTCGTCTTGGTTGGCTAAGACTTTATAACAATTACTTTTAATAAACCAGCCCAAGTTCCCACGTGGAGAATTTGAAACAAAATTAAATGTAAAGGAATTGCTCTCTAAAACTAGAGTGGGCTGAGAGCTGTTTGCAAAATAGAGTTAAATGGAGTGGCGGCCGCGGCTTTTGTCTTGAGCCCCCTCGATTAGTCAAGGGCCTCTTTACTGCATAGGGCCTGCGATCGCTTCACAGTTCCAAATTGTTTCGTATCGATGGGACGTTTGTGATTTTTGACTTACAGAGTCAAAAATCACATCACAAGAGGTATAACGACTAAAAATTACTTATTGTTACCATGAAAGGATTCGAAACAATAAGTAATTTCTGCAGTCGTTGTAATTAAAAGTTCTCACAAGGTGCGACTTGGACACAGTTAGGTTAGTACTTAGTACCTACACAGTACTTTTTAGGAACATTATATTTACATGTAGTTGCAGGCCTGTGATAGCAGCAGGTTGTCGTGGGATAGCATATATATAATGACAGCTGCATGCGTCCTTCTTTTTAGGGTTCCGTAGTCAACTAGGAACCCTTATAGTTTCGCCATGTCTGCCCGTCCGTCCGTCCGTCCGTCCGCGGATAATCTCAGTGACCGTTAGCACTAGAAAGCTGAAATTTGGTACTAATATGTATCTCAATCACGCCGACAAAGTGGTAAAATAAAAAGTGGATTTTTTTTATTTATTAGGGTACCTCCCCTATACGTAAAGTGGGGAGTGATTTTTTTTTCATTTCAACCCTAACGTGTGATATATTGTTGGATAGGTATTTAAAAATGAATAGGGGTTTGCTAAAATCATTTTTCGATAATGTAAATATTTTCGGAAATAATCGCTCCAGAAGTAAAAAAATATGCGTCCCCCCCCCCTCTAACTTTTGAACCATAAGTTTTAAAAATATGAAAAATATCTCAAAAGTAGAACTTTATAAAAACTTTCTAGGAAAATTATTTTGAACTTGATAGGATGAATAGTTTTTGAAAAAAAATTACAAAATAATTTCTGAACTAAGTTTGTTTTAACCGTATAAGCAGGTGTTTATTGTACCTGTAATTTCTACAAAATTACAATGAAATGACGTGCTTTCAAATAAAGTAAAAACGGTGAAAATCGGTTCACGCAATAAAGAATTATTCCATAAAAATCATCTTCCATACTTTAAGCTCGCGCGCAATAGTTTACTTAATTTGCCGATAGATGTCGCTGTACGTGGAACTCTCATATCATATCCTACATGGCGGTGTTATTAACTCTTAAGTGGGGACGCTTACTGTGACGGACGGAAAACTACGGAACCCTACACTGAGCGTGGCCCGACACGCTCTTGGCCGGTTTTTTTTATTACGCTATATCTCGCGACAACCTGCGACCATCAGCTATCTGATGCTGCTCGTACTATCTACGTACAATATTTTTAAATTATAAAATCGGGTGCGGTCCTTTTAGGCCTCGTTTGACCGACAAGAATACCTGCCGAAAACAAACAGTTGCTTCAGATATTTTACGTTGTATTGTAGACATAATGTGACACAATAATATAGAGGTATGCTGTAGCCTATAACGCACTTATATAAGTATTAAAAGTACTGTAAATATGTTACTAGATTGATGAGTAATTTTAGCCGCATGCTAACGAAGAGACCCTTTTTTTCCATTCCAGTTTCCCAATAAGCGCTTCAATTTGCTGCCCACTGGCAGTCAATTAAAAGTGCTAAAAATTTGGCGTCTTTTCGTTATTCGGACTTGGAGCCGTGGCGAGTTCACGAACTAGTTTGTAGCTTTTATAAGCCTGCTCCTAATATAATCTGGCACCTAGATAGATAGGAACTATGTGTTGTAGGAGGTCAGACTGATATACAGTGCGATACATTTAGATCGGTTGGTGAATGGCAGTTCTCTAATGAACGCTTGTTAAATGTTCGCGAGCTCGAGGCTCGAGGGCTCGTCACTCGGACTTTTGGTCACTCTCCAACTCTCAGCATTCAGCTTGTTACAATCAATTTTTAGCGTTCCGTACCCAAAGGGTAAAAACGGGACGCTATTACTAAGACCCCGCTGTCCGTCTGTCACCACAGGCTGTATCTCATGAACCGTGATAGTTAGACAGAGAATTTTTTACGAGTTCCATCCCAAAGAAGAAGAACATTATTCTATTACTGAGGTTATGTAGTCACATACATAATAAAATAACATTCAATTGCAGAAGGTCTTTTTAGCCCCGAGTTATAGATAATATTTCCACTTTTATCGAAGTTAAGAAACTGTCGGAGCGTAACACTGTTTAGTGGCTGTCCACCGTCTGTCACGGCACAAAAGAAAATTAAAAAGGAATAATAATCGGTAGCCGTCGTAGCCGAGCTGTCAGGCTTTGTGGGCTAACGAGCCCGGGCTTCCGTTTACCACGTTTGTTTATCCTATTGTGCGTAAGCGGATCGCCGCTACTGCCGACGAACGGCCGTAAGAACGTGCTGTCACGGTCAAAATAATCTGCACACTATCCGCCCCTATTCCCATAGAATAAGGTACAAGAAAACGTATATGTTTTTGGAGATTTGTGAGTATAGGTTTGGAACGGGAGCCTAATTGTCGAACTGTTTTTTCAACGTTAATCAAATAAACATTAATTTAGAGCGTCTGAGGCGATTAGTGTGTTGTTGTTTGTGCGTTGACGTGTGAAGGAAGGAGGTAACGGATGAGTTCGTTTTAAATGGGAGAGGCGAGTGTTGTTTGGAGAGCCAGAGTCACTGTGACCTGCAAACGAGGGCGGTTACTAAATCCGATGTGGTAGCGACGTGGCGGACGGCTCTCGGATCTACAGAAGAAACACAGCACATACAGTAAAGTAGGTAAAACAACGTTGACCTGTGTAGCATAGTCCCTAAATGATTCACCAAAGACAAATGTATTTTAGTCTTTAGAAACTAGCTTATGTTCCAGACTATTTAGAGAAAGAAATAATGAACCATTAATCAACTTTGGCTAACTCGTTAAGAGGTACTGCAGCAAAACATAGGTATGTGCTCCAATTAACTAGGTTTTGCTATTGTAAACAAGACGATGATGTCATTAACGCCTGTCGTTGTTACTGAAGTACAATAATGCATGCAAATGCAGACTATTTGAAGTAGAACGTATCTTATAGTAGTAAGGTGTAAGACTCCAGTCAACTGTTTTTGATGATGCACCATAAGTAGATAACGGCTGTTATTATGTCCTCGGAATATTCATAATGGAATTAATATCTCATTGCGCGTGACCACAATAGGGCAGTAATAGTATATTATATCAAACTAAACAAGTAGCTTCTCAATCAATACATAATGCTTTTTGCTGATATGTTAAGCATTAAGTAGTTTGTTTTCGCTATAAATGTATGATGTCAGGTAAGGTACCTAATGTCGACGCGCGACGATTGATGAGATATTAATAGAGCATTAGCATTAGCCTAGGATAAACGCATAGATCTGCCCGCAGGAACTGTCTGGCGGATGTGCCTGGCGGGCAGATCTCTCAATGTATTTTTAATTAAGTGTTGCATAATTGAACACTCACTTCTTATAGCTATAGGCCTCAGGAGGCTGTTTGAGCTGTCACGTATTTTGTTCAGTAATGCTGCCATCTTTTTACGCAAAATTGAGTTGAAGCTGTCTACTCGTGCTTCGGCACACATGGTGGATGCACTGCAGAACCGTGGCAACCCCAACAGCGCCCTGAAGGCGTTGTTGGACTGGACGCGCGGAGAGCTCAGCGACCGCTGCGTACAGTTCGCCCACAGTGCACTCGAGTACAGCGAAGTGCAGTATGCTCTAAAGAGCGTTATTTTGACTGCAGCCGTACACCGAGTGAATCTCCGGGCCAGCATGTTCGCCCGGACCGCCAGCGCTCTGCGTTCCCGTTCAACATCCACATGTCAAACAATGGCCTAGGTATCTAAATTGACTAGGTTGCACCAAACCGTCTGTCACCGTTAAAACGTTCGCAACATTTTATTGTATGGTATTTTTCATAGCACCCTGCCGGGTGACGCTGCTGAGTCCGTTAATGGTTGGTGCAACTAACCCTGATTCTATACTAACTGGAGCTCCGATTAATAATCCATAGCATAATCCCTTTGCTTCAGCAAGGGAGCAGGGGAAAAGTTAGGTAACCATAACGTCATTAAGTGATCCCAAGTATGCTTATTCTAGTAGTAGGGTAAGTAAATACCTATCTGATTTCTTCCTACACTGTAATGTTTCTCCGCTCACTGTCACAACTCTTCATCCAGTTTCCTTACTTTATTTATTCTCAATTTTATTTTCTTCAAGCAAACAAAGTTGAATTATTTTAAAAAAGAAAAACAATTTAAGCTGACAGAAGCTCATTGAGCAGCGAAACGTATTCAAATATCGAAATTGTTGACAAATTAAGTTCCCTGCGAGAGTCGAACTCCCTTACCACTTGACAACTCGCTCTCCAAAATTGTACAACGTCACCAAACTTTAACTGCACTTGTCACTTACTGATACACCCTTATTACCAGGCTTTATAACTTACATTAGGACAAGAAGCATTGTATCAGACGAAAGTGTAAGTTAGTAATTTTATACGAAGGGACGGGCGCGTTCGTTTTACTAGTTACTCAATTAGGCCCTTTGTATTTGTTTATCTGAGTTTGTATAGCCAGCGCGAGAGGGACGCACATACATTAACTCCGTGGTTTCGTGAGGGACGGATTGTGTAAAGTAATTTGAGACAGTTCTTTTCACGAGCGGTAATACGTTCCTATTTTGAATGGCAACACGAAACGGCGGGAAATGCATTTACATATTTTTTCTTTTTCTAATTTGTGTAATGGCTGTCACCGATTTCTTTGATACATTCCCGTTCGGAACGTTTGGAAGTTAATGCGATTCTTTGATGGTTTGAGGCCTGAGATGTTTATGTCGAACGTGGAGTGGGAAAGTCTTTTAAAAAATGGCTTCCTAGTACTCGTTATTAGTTTCCATCGCCATTTTGTAGTATTGGTTATAGTCTAATTATAGTTATAGTATTGAACAAGTTTAGTAGGTAAGTTCTTACCTAGATAGTCTGGCTGCTAATATAAGTATAGGATTCTGGGTACAGGAACCTACCTAGGCAGTAGGTACTAAAATGATGTGTTCTCAGTAATAAAGTAACAATTAAGAAACAATAGTAATGAAAGTATTCGATCATACCAAACATTTAGATGATGACACATTTGAGAACACATTATTTGAAACAAAAGAGGATGATGCACGGTCTAAGGACTTTCTTCTAAATTACGTTTTAGGCTAGGAATCTTATGGCCAATGAAGCATGAGCTACCTACACCTACATGGATCGACACGATAAGCCGCGCTCAAAACAGACGCTGCACAAATAATCAATCACGACATTCACATCCAATTTGATCAACTAGAGCCCCATACAATGTTGACGGAGTTTGTGTTCTGTATTCGTGTCGCGGAGGTGTCGGAAAAAGGTTCCGTCGTCAGGGGCGCAAGTAGCGACGATGGCGCGTGCAAGATCGCGGAGTCAACATCAGCGGATGATGCTCTGCAGTGGAGAACCAAGATTTTTAAGCTGACGTCCATGCACGTCAGTACATTCGAGTTGGAGTTTTCACGTGGGATCGAATTAGAGCAGATATACAGAAAAACATGGGTTTGCATGGGCTGAAAGAATTCTTTCTTTAAATAACTGATCATGAGGCTCGCAGGAAAACGTCGGACGACGGAAGCTCATGATCAGGCTCCGTGGATAATAAAGATGATTAGTAGACTGGAAGAAATCGCTCATTAGCGATAAGACCGCCTGTTGTTACCTCTACCTAAATTTATCTAATTGTAAAATTTGTGCTTGTAACTGTATGAGGTGTGCAATAAAGAGTATTTATTATTATTATTAGTATTAAGAGAATAACAACAGCTAAATTCCATCCCTGTCTTTTTCAGCGCAAGTGAAAGAGAAACACTGTGTTACGCAAAATAATGAATTAAAAAAAACTACGCATTCATTGAGAAATATAAAATAATGAAGTTTTTGTATTAGTGTGGTGGAATTTTGTCCTTAATTACAGAAGTATAAGTCAAGAAGTTAAAGACATACAACTGTTTAAAGATAATTTTAATTTTAAGAAGCTAATTTGAAATTATTTTCTATCGAGCCGATTTCGTCCAATATATCCCGTAGGTATTATTGTCCACTGATAAAGTTCATTTTCAGAAATTTACGAGTACTACACTACATTTTGGGTCAAAAATTTCACTTTTTAAATAATGAAGTCTTGAACAGACGGATACCAAAATTTTCCTTTTTAGTAGCTCTAAATACTAGTAATAGTAACGACAAGTCACCTGCTGCATAAAGCGATCCGCATATGCATACACCCTCGATTCGCAGTTTACACCCTCGGCGCGGAAGGCGACCTTCACCCGCGCCCCCACGGCTCACAATGCGGCTGGCTGCGCACTTGCCTCGATCCCTGAACTGAACCCGTTAGCCTTGTTGACATTTACATCATCCCGCGTATTGACTCGGCTAATTTGAGCAGTTTTTGCATGCCGCTTTGGTACTACTACGGTGAATGCACATGGCAATACTTACTTATAAGTAGGTACTCACTTATGACGACAATATGAGATTGTAAATAGTGTTACATGTTCAATGCTTGTATGTGTTTTCTGGGGATTACTAATCTTTTACCAAAAATTATTTGCCAGATTTTTCACTTCCCAAATAATGTTTTCCAAAAACATGAATACCAAATAATCTTTTCCCAACTAAATATTACGCAAACAATTTCTTAGCAACTCAACAATATGCAAATAAATCTTTAGGCAATTCCTTATTTTGTCAATTTTCACTTCACCAATTTTTAATTAACCGAATGCATAAGTTGCCAAAACATACGAAACGCAAAACAAGTCATGGCAAAAAACGTAACATTCAGCAAATACATTTTTAATTTTTTTGCAAATGACCCGCTTGGTCATTTTTTATTTCACAAAATTTCATATGCCAAATCATCATTCAGCAAATTAATCTGTGCCAAATCATCATTCAGCAAATTAATCTATGCCAAATCATCATTCAGCAAATTAATCTATGCCAAATCATCATTCAGCAAACTATTTTATCCCAAATCGTCATTAGGAAAATTATTTTTTAATCAAAAACCCGTTTGGTATTTTATTCATTTTACAAAAATTCGTTGAATTAATAATCATATCCCAAATTACAGCATTACTAAACAAATTATGGCAAATAATAAGACAATGAATGTTATCGTTCGCAATAGTATGAATGCGACTCCACATGTTTTAATAAGTGGGTAGACGTACTCGAATATAATGATTACCGTCAATGTGTGTGTAATGTATGTGTTTTATTATGATTTCTTCTTATGATTATTCTTATTTTTCAGACAAATTCAAGAATTACGATTAAATATGGGTGTACACTGTACCATGTCGTAAGGGGCTGACTTAACCTACCTATCTCGGGGAGCAGTTTCATTTTGAGGGTCATAAAAATAAAATAACCCTAACCTACCTATCTCTGGGAGCAGTTTCGTTTTTAGGGTCATAAAAAAAACCCTAACCTACCTATCTCTGGGAGCAGTTTCATTTTTAGGGTCATAAAAAAATAACCCTAACCTACCTATCTCTGGGAGCAGTTTCGTTTTTAGGGTCATAAAAAAATAACCCTAACCTACCTATCTCTGGGAGCAGTTTCGTTTTTAGGGTCATAAAAATAAAATAACCCTAACCTACCTATCTCTGGGAGCAGTTTCGTTTTTAGGGTCATAAAAAAAATAACCCTAACCCACCTATCTCTGGGAGCAGTTTCGTTTTTTATCCAATTTATATTGCTACACAATTGGCTTGGCAGTTGAGCCCTAGATTCGGACTTTCGCAGCCTAATATCGTACACATAATATTCGACCATTGAAAATTTTACATTTTACAATCCGTCATTTATCTTGGTAATTATCGAGTTTAGAGAAAAGTTGCCCTTACAAAACATGCTTATTTTAGCGTCTTCTATACGATAGCATCATAAAAAATAGGTGTCATAATGATACTTACCACCCCCATCGTATTTTTTCAAAGTCCAAAAATGTGTGTCCATTTAGGAGCCAATATCTCGGTAATTATCAAGTTTAGAGAAAAGTTGCCCATACAAAACATGCTTATTTTAGCGTCCTCTTTACGATAGCATCACAAAAAGTAGGTGTCATAATGACACCCCCGTCAACATTTTTCCCATTTAAGTCCCAGGCCCCCTTTGCTATAACCACAAAATCTCCAACCACAAAACATTTGACAAACACTATTTGACTAAACATTTATTTGGATTTAAATAATTTGTCCAGTAATTTATTTGATAAAATAAAAGTTGAGTAAATATTTTTTTTTCCAAGTAAAACCTTTGACAAACAATATTTGACTGAACTTTGCTTTGGATATAAATCATTTGTTCAGTGATTAATTTGACAAACATTTTTTGTCTAAACATTTATTTGGATAAAAATCATTTGTCCAATAATTTATTTGACAAAATTAAAATTGTGAAACATTTTTTGTCCAAGTGAAACATTTGGCAAAACATCAGTTGGTCTATTGAAAGTTACCTGAGTAATAATTTGGGAAGTGATCATTTGTCGAAATTTTCAATTGTCAAATAAGTATATGAGAAAGATTGGATTGGCAAATGTGCGGTTGGGAAAGTTTGGTTGGGAAATGAAATTTGTTCAAAAATATTTTGGCCAAATGGCAGGATCCCGTTTTCTGGACATATAATATATATTTAGCCTATTAAGGTTTTATAAGAGTAAATCGGCTTCTTCCAGGCAATCTTGCTTTATGTTTACCATTTTCGCTACAACTTGGTTCAGTTAAGTTTGTTTAAAGCGGCTTAGCGGCTTTAAACAAACTTACAACCAGCAATCCAAAAAAACTTAATGGCTGCAATTATTACATACTTCATTAAGATAATATACATTTATTTTCATAGGAAAAAAACAGTTTATTCTCGAATAAATTCTTGCATTTACAGTACGAAAAATTCGGTGTTAAAGACTTCACTAAACTTTGTGCCTCAGCTCCATCTCAAGCTCTTGTCGATGCAAATTTGGAAAGAGACCAAAAGGTTAGTCTGACAGACGTCCGTGAGGGTGCTCGACTACCAGAGCTCACAAACATTTAACGAGCCCTCATTAGGGCTAAAAAACGCTTGCTACGGACAGACAGACTCACGGACCTTTCGCAATGGCTCTTTTTCGGAACGAACCACAAAAACAAGAAGGATCTGTACATGCAGTGTATCCGGTGTGAGTTAATGAAATTACTCGACGTAAGTATCACATTTACAAACAGTCCCTGAGTATAATAACGTTACAAGAAAATGAATGAGGCAGAGACATTGCATCCAGAACTATACGTCCCGAGGATCGTCGCTGATTTCATTTGACGTAGCTCAGAGGCTATATATAACGGCTGCATACCTAGATAGAGAATACAAATAAAGATTGTTACACCAAACCCGCCCCACGGGTCGTTACTGAAGTGAATTGACTAGCAATGTAGGTATCGCCAATTAAGTTGCAGTGATGTCTTTGATCGGTACAGGTCATCGACGATGAGAGGTGTAATATTTAGACCACAGAAGAATCAGTATCTGAAGAGATGAGGTGAAAGACTTTCACCTCATCTCTTTGAGGTGAAAGACTTTCACCTCATCTCTTTCACTGAAAGTATTGTGAGATTAATTACTAACAGGCATAGTAACTGCACATACTACTCTGAATAGATACTTGTGATAGGTATAAATAGTGGTCACCTGTCCACACAGTGGGAAGGAGATAAGTAAACGCGTGCTAGCGGAATGCGTTATGAACGCGACAGTGTGGTTTAATAAATCCGGTAGGGGCGCTTCAGAGGAGATTGAATTAGGGGATGTCAATCTTAAAAATATCCTGCTTTTCTGCAAAAACCGGAAGACTGGGAGAAGACTGTGGGGAGTGAAGACTGCCGGGACAGTAACCTTTTCCTCCAAATCAAGGGAACTGGGGTCATTGTCTTTGATGAGGTACTTATTCCTTTAAGCTTCTTCTTCTTCTTCTTTGTCCAGCCCCATTTCCCAGTTTAGCTAGGGTCGGGCCTCCTCGTACGTGGCGCCAGGATCACCAGGATGATCTATCCTGGGTTGTCTGTTATTGTACTTATTCTTTTAAACAAAATGAATAATATATTTACTGTGTAATTTGTATTACCTGAATACTATGAAATCAACTTTATATTTGAATAAAAATACCTGCAATACAAATCAAGTTTAACAATTATAAAGATCAAAAATGATCTTATCAATGTTACTAGTCGTCCTCCCGTTCGACAAACAACTCATCCTAAACCAAATGAACGTTGATTCAATTCAGCCAATATGCTAACGTGATCAGATTCGGCGGAGTCGGCCCGGGACTCGAACCCCCGACACCCGATACCCTGAGCTCTGCTATTATGCTCTCTGGTATCTGCTTAATGAGAAAATAACCCGATGTTTCATGCTCGCTAAGCAAGCCCCTCAAACTTTCACAGTTATTGCATGTTTCGGTTTCTTTTTCATATACTAAAATGAAATATAAATATTTAGAGCTAACATGAAATATTGTTTTTTATTTCACGCACACAGGTAAACATTAAAGAACATATATTATATATCGTTCAGTTCAAATATTGTAAACGTACTTAAATCACAACACTTTTATTTCTGGATAAACTCTAACGAGTAGTACGTATTAATTTTTAACAGTGTTGATGCTAAATCTTATCAAATTAGCGAAATAAGGCGTTTTAGTTTCCTAATACGAATGATCTTATTTGTTAGATCCCCTTTTTCACAACATGTTCCATTAAGTGATTTATTTTGAGCCATACGAAACCTACTCATAAAAAAATAAGTAAGATATAATATAAAGGATGTAAGAAAGCCCGCCCCCCCCCCCCACAGTTTGAGAAGCGCTGCCCAACGTCGGCGCATATAATAGTATTCCGCATCAGGGAAGCTTTGTATTAGGTTTTAACGAATTTATGAGGGCGATGCGGCGAGCCCCGGCCTCGGCCCGCGGCGGCGGCTCCCCGGCGCCCCGGGCCCCGGGCGCGAGAGACTTGGCTCCGCGGTCCTGCTGGCGCCGGTGCTTACAGCATCGTACAGTACTCGCTCGTGTAGCCATCTTAGTCAGACGGCTTCTCCCGACCCGAGTGGCTGGAAGAACAGGTTCTATCCTAATTTCTGTTCAATGGCGTCGAAGATTTTATTTTAAGGCTCCGTGTTGACTAAGTGGAGCGAGCATTTTAATGTCATTCGTGTATAATGACAAAATTTTCTGCAACAAGCAATGGCAAAAAGTCTAGATTTCTTACCGGTGCGTATCGTTTTACAGAATTCTCTGTCCCCTTTTCTAAAAACCATCTAGTCTTTCCAGTCATCACTGCCGAGTTTTCTAAGGCAGGATTTTTAATGTCAATAAGAGAAAATAGTGTGAGTTATATGTGTAAAACGTATATAATTGTAAATAAGTAATTTTAATGAAAGTGTCTCGTTAAGCCAATTGTTTACAGTACGGAACACTGAAACATGTCAAAATGCACATTTTGAAAAAGAGTAACAATGTGTGGATAGGTAAGACATACCTACCTACTGTATAGCATCACCATATATAAGTTCAGTAGGCAAGGACATGGGATAAACATAAGAAACTTAGAGACAATTGACAATTTCAGTATACTCTGAATACTTACTACAATTTCTATTAGTGACGACGTCACGACATTGCTCGGCTCATTCTGCGTGGATCTCATTTTGTTAACCTCATCTTGAGGTTAATATCATCTTAGGTAGTCTCATATAACGTATTTTGAGGTCGTCGTCACAGTAATCGGATATCGCGTGTCCTTTACAGTGTAATCGCGAGCCGGCGGCGCTGTGCTCTCCAGCGTCATCTAACACCCCATTACGCCAAAATTAGTCAACGCCCTGGCTATTTAGGTACTACATCCTCTGCCTCGATTTTCTAGTATAACACGACCCCAAACTTCGTAGAACTACGCCTAGTGGTAAATCTGACTTATACTGGCCGGTGTTTGATGCAGTGGTCGGTGAGCGTTTTGAACGGCAGCCCAGTAAACGAGCTCCTTTGACGCAGCTAGTTGCCTCGGGGTCTGGGCTTGTCTCTTCCTGTGGTCTAATTCATAAAGTTATCCATAAGCGCACTGTCAACTAACCAGTGCATGTCTGATCCTATTAAAAATAGAAGCTGCGTGAGTCTAGAGGTCAAATTAGAACAGACATAAGCTGGCAGACGAGTAGGGACTGGTGTAGTGTAAGAATAGATTGATGTGATTACCGTCTGCTACCGCACAACAAAGTTCCGGTTAATGTCAGGCTCGCGGGCTGAAATAATGCGAAAACTATGAGGGTTGTAATACGAGAACATATTTAGAGGGTCATAATAGGACCAAGTTATTATACCAATTTTAGAAATTGTAATCAACAGACGGAAGTATCAGGGTTATTTTCACCTTTTTTTGGTTAGCTTCATTTTATAGGCGAAAAGTATTCGAGTCTTACTGAATATAATAATTTTAAACAAAAAAGAACCGACTTAACGTAGACTACAGCTTTCAAAAAATTTGCCCGAACTACTGTAAAAAATATTAAAATCACTATCCCATCATCAGACCCTGACCTGGTTACAATGGGACCAACTGTGAAGTATACTCTTTCAAACAAAAAACAATTTTCCAAATCGGTCGAGCCGCCTTCGAATAATCGGTGAACATATGACGAATTGATAACCTCCTCCTTCGAAATCGTGAAGTCGGTTGAAAAGAAAATAAATCCCTACCCCACCCCGCGCATAATAACAAGCGTAAAATTCATGATTCATGAAAGAGAATGCTTTGAATCTTCACAAACTCAATTTCACAACTTTAAAAGTATATATCTATTTAGTGCCTATATTATTTGAAGATGTTAGTTCTAAAGATGAACTGAATTTGTAGATAAGTACAAGGTCCAGGCACTGCTCCCCAGTTTCATCGAGTTAACCTAATTCCAAAACCTCAGAGACCCCAAAAATGTCATCAAACCCGGAATGTTCATTAAGACATCATAAAAGGATAATAACTCCGTGGAGCGATATAACGACAGTTAAATCCGATGAGAGAGGCTCGCCCTGCGGCGCCGCCCGCGGCCCACGCTGATACTACCAGGATGAGGGAAATGTGAACGTGAACCAAAATGTCTTATGTCGCTGTAAGCCGTATGGGAATACGACTTTGTACCTCAGCATAGCAGAATGCGACACAATTGTCGGAAAATTGGATGTCTGTGTATTTGCAAATCACTTCCCGGCTAATATAAAACGTCTGTATATAGCCGGTATGATGGCGAACGCTCTGCCCGCGGGCCTGTCTGCTTATTTAAGGGCACCGGGAAATGGGAAATTGTACAGGTAACTTAGTAAGACCTAAATGGAGACTGATTGAGATTTTTTTTATACACTACAGTAAAGCCAAAAGGAAGAGTTGTAGGTCCGGGAGATATTAGGTAGATTTGAAATAAAAAGACAACATGCCTATGTAAGTAGTTCATTGATTTATGATGTATTCTACTAGATGTGACATCTAGAACAAATTTTATGCGCCATGTTTGACGGTTGACAGCTATGACAGAATCAAAGAGTACTATAGACTTGTAGTGATTTTCACTACAACTTTTGTCATTTCCTGTTACTCAATGATAAAGTTTGATATTTTGAAACACAAACACATGCTTACGCATGTAAGTGAATGAGAACCTATGTTTGAGTGTGTCGATGTTCATGTGTGATGTATATGTTTTCATGGATAAGGTATCAATCGAGTGTCTATGAATGAACTCGGCTTGTAATCATTTTAAGAAGAGTTTGAGTCTCCGGCCCGGCTGGCTTTCTGGCGCGTCCTATGTAATGTAACTAAGTAAACTCCGTTGTCAGTCACCGGGCGCGGCAAATTCGTTAAGAATTCAAAAATAAAGATTTAAAGATTTTTATTGAACATAATAACGTAGGTACATATTAAAACATTGAGATCGTAAGCAGCTGCATTAGTATTATTTTTAAGAAAAAAAAAACCGACTTCAATGAGGGTAGCCGGTGAAGGATTATTGTAGATGGTGCACTTAGATTCCATGCAATGAAATAACTTGCTTAAAAAACGCAGCGGAGAGGACAAATCGCCAAACGTGAACTATGCGTCGTTGAAGAGTTCCGTTCTGATTATCATCAGCAGTTCTACTTCATCAAATGTCACTGTTTTGAATGAAAATAATGGTTTTGTTGATAAAAATATAAAAATCACTATATGTATGCCTTTAAGATTTGAAGAGTTCCCTCGATTCCTCATGGATCCCATCATCAGAACTGCGTTTTGACAAAAACGGGACCAATCTGTATATATATACTTACAATCAAAAAAAGAATTTTCAAAATCGGTTCAGACATGACGGAGTTATGGAGTAACAAACATAAAAAAAAAAAAAAAAAACATACACGCCGAATTGAGAACCTTCTCTTTTCAAATCTTGAAGTCGGTTAATAAACTGTGTCGCAGCTGTTTACGCCCACCTCGGACATAGGGGGTTTATGTTCTACAGTGATACTTATGTATACGGTAAGATTACTAAACTTAATTATCATAATTATGTTAGTTTACAATTATTTAAATTTAGGAAAAATTACTTATAGTAAACCAGGTTAGTTATAATTTTACTTAGGAAGTGTACTCTAAAATATAATACAATATATATATTTTTTTCTTTAACATTAAGCTGTTATAATTAATTATTAATTAGGTCCCACTAAGCACTAATTCAGTCTCAGTATAATTGAGATTTTGCAAAAACTTCGTTATTTTATTCCTGCATTCCCTATATATTAGTGGATGTATGTTTAACAAAGTGTTCAGTTTATTATACAATTTAGCCGAAAGATAGTCATAATGACGTCTGACAACAGCAATACGAGTATGTTCAAAGTTGCACATGCGGCCAGCTCGTCGTTTTGGAGGTTTAAAAGCATAAGGTAAATCTAGATGCTTACGCAGTACGATTTTCAAGATGAATAGAACTAATTTTAATTGCGCTGCATTATCGCGTTATTCCGCCGCGTGCTCCCTCTCGCTCGTCGTTAGGCTTTTGTTTCCATGCCGAGTGTTCCCTACTAACAGCAATACACTTGATTGATCATTGGTACACTGTATCTCGTTGCAATAAGGTTCACTTTTTACAATAGTTCATTGGCGACTCTGGGGGCAGCTTCGATGAAACTGATTTAACGTTTAGGAAAACCTCAGCAGGTACTCAAGATCACATATGGGGAGCAATGTTACTCTGCGTCCGTAGGAAACACCTTAGACAAACCTACACTTGATCCCTGGGTGGTGCTAAAAGTGTAACAAACTTGGCAGCTGCAATGTCCCATCTGGACCTCGCAGCACTCACTGGATTTTCTTTATCATCTGCTTTCCCACTACAGTAGTAGTGGGTAGTAACCCCAGGGAAGAAATGCCTATCTATATCCAGTGACAGTAGCCATACGATAAATAAAATAAGATCACAGAAAAAACGTGTCAAGTTACATACAACTACGATTGTAACAAGCGAATAACGCATATAGGTACGGTAATTTTATTATGTCACAGTAAGATTTATTTGGAATTGTTACAACAATACACGGTGGGGCCTGTAACTAAAGCAAAAAATTAAAATGTACATTCTTCTCCTCAAACTACGCAACGTTTGTTTGACGACTTTGAAAAAAAACTTGCGGTTTGAATTTTATTACATTTTAAAGTTAATTCTAACACGCAATGTACTATGAAATTGATTATGTCTGTAGAGTGACTAGACTGACAGGCGTTGTCAATTAGACGGAGTTTTAAGTACATTGAAAATACTATTTACTTTGTTTGAAAAAATAACAATCTAAAAACTTTATGATTTTAAAAAGTTGCTACACAAAAGTTGTCTAGTTTGAGGACTAGAATCTACGTTTTAATTTTTTGCTTTAGTTACACTATGACACTAAAAATCGTCTTCTTCAGCATACCGGACCTTTACAATATTATCTGAAAGATCGCAACAATTATTTTCCTCCCTAATTATAACGAAGTCTACGAAATAAATAAAGAGAGCCAGTGAACATCTGAGATTCAATTACATTGTTATTCCATTTTTAAATTGGCTTCTTAATAATTTGGGATTGAGTTAGCATCGCAAACAATAGCAGATCTCGTTAAGGACATGATGAAATGAGATTAACTATTTCTACGTAGCTACAGTTATAAGTTGATAAGATGAGATTGAGATTTTGAGGTCTTATGCAGTACTCAGTTTTATAAAGCTATACATACGCTGGTGTTAATATATACATTTTGGAAACCTATAGATGCTTAATGTAATCTAATCGGATTGAAATTTTGTATAAATACAAAACTTATTAAAATTGAATAAGTATAAAACCTACATACCTTTATATTTTCTATAAACTCATGGTATTTATTTAGTGGTCGCGAGTGGTAGACAACTTGAGCTTTATCAATAACAGATACGGTGTTCTATTACGAAGTGATCAGGAGCAGTTTCACCTGATGAAAAGTGTTCTTAGGTACATCTTTTAGTCCGCTATGGATTGAAAAGACTACGGAACTGGGGGATAACTATATTTAAAAGGAAAGGAAAGTAGCATTTGTGGTGAGGAAGTTGTGAAAGGTTAGGAGGGGATCGTGAGAACGCGCGGACACTTGAGATGGTGGAAATGACCTGGCATTATTCATGTAAATGACACGATAAAATCATTATGGATGTGACAGATTTACATATTTACTGCATGTTACATGGCCAAACTGTAGAGTTATTTTTTTTTATCGTATGGCTACATGGCACTGGATATAGGTAGGCATTTCTTCCCTGGGGTAGTAGTCGAGGGAAAGCAGATAATAAAGAAAATCCAGTGAGTGCTGCGAGGTCCAGATGGGACATTGCAGCTGCCAAGTTTGTTACTCTTTTAGCACCACCCAGGGATCACGTGTAGGGTTGTATTAGGTGTTTCCTACGGATGCAGAGTAACATTGATCCCAATTGAGTAACATGGTTATTTACTAGGAAACATTTACAAACTGAGTTTTGAAATGAAATTATTTATTTCAGGCACAAGTCCCATACAATGTTAGTTACAATTATGACTTAACCTATGTTAGTATTAAGGATATTCATAAATTATAATTACATAATATAATAAAACATAAAAACCAATTACAAAATTAAATTATTATTATTGTTTTGACGAGGCATTGATGGGTTCATGCAGTTTATCCCAACGCCTCATCAGTGGGCAGTCTATTCTAGCGACTAATGCGTTTAGGATGCTGTTGGTACCACTCTGCAGCCTGTACAATAGGGATGCCGCTCTTTTACGGATGATAGCGTGAAAGTCATCCGTACGGGCGTCGGCAAACATCCCCGAAGCGCTGCAGTACCGCGGCAAACCCATTAGCATCCTAAACGCATTATTATATTGTATTCGCAGGGCATTGTACGATCGTTGCGTTTTAGACACTATGTAAAATGCAAGTAAATTAAAGGTTTCATTTTGTCTAGCCTGACTTAGATTGTAAATCTTTTCATTTCTTATATATCTTTGTACTTATACAGTGTGCCCTTAGCCATTGGACAATAAGCTTTAAATCCAACATACGGTTACATCTCAGAAATGCTCTAACGGTAATATTTTTTTTATTAGAACAGGAGGTCAAGAAATTAATTTTCTAACAAAAGTTATTTTCAACATCCGACAAAAAAAGAAACAACTGTATTAGTAATTAGCAGTGTTTTTGACAATAGCATATCAGTAACACGTTATGTCAGAGCAATGCAATATGCTGTGTGTCGGTGTTGGCCATTGATTTATGATGTATTCTACTAGATGTGACATCTAGAACAAATTTTGTCATGTTTGGCGGTTGACAGCTATGACAGAATCAAAGAGTAGTATAGACTTGTAGTGATTTTCACTACAACTTTTGGGACAAAAAAAATCTTAAGGGATGTCATCTCCTGTTACTCAATGGTGTTGGCACCTGTCATTTCACACATATGTCACATAAGACATTTGTCATTTCAAAATGTAACGAGTGCCATGAATAAAAAAGATAATCAAATAGGATGAAGGAGGTTTTATACCGTTCAAAGAGGATGTATTTTCTCATGACCTTTTCAATTACATACAGGCTGCTCCAAACTAAGAAATCGTAATTGCCAATCCTCAATTTCTTCGTAACCAGTGAACCGATTGTTAAGATACTTGATATATTGGTTCTAAATACCCTAATGTATATGTACGTTTCGGCTTTGTCCGATGGATAAGGACAATTGTATACATACATATGTAGACCCAAGGTTCGTTCGTTGAGGACATTTGTTATAATTTCAATTGCTTTATTGTTTAAAATTGCTAAGTAACTTCAGGCTCTAAATTTTTTAGTTTCTGAACAACTTTATTAGAAGAAGGCGTAATTTTTGTAATATGGTATCATACACTTTTTGGTGAGAAATTTAATAAGCTATAATTTTTTCATACTTTATATTTACATAAAATCAACAATTAAAGAAAAAAAGGAAAAATCTAATAAAAGGTGCCCTTTTCTAGATGGTGGCCGATCCCCGGGGTCCTCGAAGCTGAAATTTTCAGACACAATAACAGAGATCTGGGAAATTCTAGGTGTCAAATTTCATTATCGTCACTGATGGTTAACAACTATTTAAGAACAATAATCAGATTTTTCCATCACTTTATTAGCCTTAGTTGTGATTTGCTTATCAATTATTTAATTGTTATCTGTAAGCTATACTATAGTAATCGTTGTATGTTCACTCACAATCAGGTATTTTAATAGGAATGTGGATTTGTGGAAATCATTTACTTATACAATCTATCAGCAAGCTATCTCGTGGAGATTGTCATTAAAAATAAAAATAAATGTCTATCAGGCATCATTATCAGTATCACAATCATGTTTCAGAGTTGTCAAATGTCTACTTAAGAGCGTTATCTTGTGACTTGAATGTTGTGTATTATAGGTACGTAATAGCATGACGTGGAACGTGGAATAGCCGTGCAATTTCTTAAGAGGCCTTATTCGCAAAACGCGCGAATTTCACGAAATGCTTCATTTTCTTCGAAGGCTATGGCGAAAATACTTAGTTTTTTAAATCAACCATTGATGCATTTCATAGTTCATTTGTTTATCTAGACGGCCATTGGAGCAAATATTACATATTAACGAGTAAAATATGAAAAAACTTGCTTATCTTGGAAGGCATGTGATTCCTTTGGAGTTGCAGGCGTCCATAGGTTACGGTAGTTGCTTATCAGGCGGGCCGTATGCTTGTTTGCCACCGTCGTGGTATTAAAAAAAGGCCTTTCCGGATTTTCCAGTTAGATGTACCGTTCATTTCAAAATTACGCAAAAAAGGGTAACAATTCTTATTAAATTTGAATAAAATTCAAATGAGTATATCATGCCTGAGACGGCCATGGAAATAAAAATCGAAGATTCATCTTGGATAATAGACAAAATACCTTGTGATTATTTGCCAGTTTTTTGATGAATACACGGTTACATTTCATATTTTCCACAAAACCCTATAAAAATTTAGCCCTGATCTAGACACACGGCAGTGTGTCCGCCAAGTTCGAGCAAAAAAAAGCGACACACCGGCCGTGGGTTATATTACACGAACCATTTCGGGCCAATTTCGACCACCCTATAACTCAAAACATATTTTATCTACGCATATGAAATTTCGAGTGTCTGTTGACATCCCCTTAATTGTCTAGAATACAAAATTTCATTATTCTACCTATACCAGTTCTTGAGATGTTGACGTCAGAAAATCGCTATTTTTACTATACACTCACTGACTCACTGACTCACTGACTCATCAAAAACCTAGACCACTTCCAATGGTCGTACTGACTTGAAATTTGGCATGAAGATAGGTCTTAAGGTCAAAGTAAAGGGAAAAATCTGAAAACGGCCAAGTGTGAGTCAGTTTTAAAAATAGCGAAGGTGTAACTTTGTTCTACTATGAAGTCATAATGAACTAAGTGGGTCTATCTTCCAATGGTCGTACCGACCTGAAATTTGGCTCGAAGGTTTGTCTTTAGGTCGAAATAAATTAAAAATCTGAAAACGGCCAAGTGTGAGTCAGTTTCGAAAACAACGAATGTGTAATTTTGTTCTACTATAAGTAGGTATGGAGTGGAAATGAGATAAGACTTATTTAAATTTAGATACATACCAATTTAAGACAATACATGTTTGTCTTAAAGACAAGAACAATAAAATTGTTCACCACTCTGTGTGTGTCTGTTGCGGGAACCGAACCCACGATTTACGAAGTACAAAGCAGGTCACTAGGTACACTAGGTGCGCTAAATCAGTCAAACAAAAATGAAAAGACTATTTTTTCTCGCATAGTCTAAATAATTTCTAATTTTACAACTAATAAAATCGCAGATTCAAGAACATGGAAATCATATATACTCTAAGATGGAATTATATATACTACTGCCCATCTCACCCTCCGATACGCCACGGGATGAGATGGGATGGTGCACTTCTAGGGCTACATAATAGGCCACCAATTATAATACCTACTGGTAGGTAGGTATTACCAAGTTATTAATTATCTATGTAGGAAGCGTACTTACAAACAGAATAAAGTACGTTATTGATGTATGTAATTATATGTAAGTAGGTCCATTTTATAGGTGTAGGGAGCCAGTTTATTTGTAAAAATCACCTATAAATAAATAGTAAAATAGAATTAGACGCTTAGTATAAAGGGTATAGTATAAAGTACATACCTAAGTGGAATGAGACATTTCCTAAAGCAAAAGTGATAAAAAAATAATAAAGAACCTACACCTAACAAAAATAAATGAAATCCCATCAAAAACATAAATGTGAAAGGCTGCCAAGTTCGATACTATGGGAATGCTTCGCCTATAAAAGAAGTGAGATCTGAATAAGTACCAAGTTCCATAAAAATACCTCAAATCATAAATAGTTATAGGAATTCACACTTGATTTCCAGCAGTTTTTAAGGTACATTTTGAATAAGTATCACGTTACATAGAAATACCTAAAATTATAATAGTCAGAGAAACGCACACCGGTTTTTTTAGCAGTTTCCTGATAACATTTATTATTTTCAGTACTTTTTAATGATGTAACTTGGCAAGTTTTAATAGAAAATTATATACTTGACACATTGCAGTCCAAAGGTGTCGATTCATTGCATTGAAAAGGTGTGTGGTGTGTAAAAACTTGCCAAGTAACATCATTAAAAAGTACTGAAAATAATAAATGTTATCAGGAAACTGCTAAAAAAACCGGTGTGCGTTTCTCTGACTATTATAATTTTAGGTATTTTTATGTAACGTGATACTTATTCAAAATGTACCTTAAAAACTGCTGGAAATCAAGTGTGCATTCCTATAACTATTTATGATTTGAGGTATTTTTATGGAACTTGGTACTTATTCAGATCTCACTTCTTTTATAGGCGAAGCATTCCCATAGTATCGAACTTGGCAGCCTTTCACATTTATGTTTTTGATGGGATAAATATTACCAGAGCAAAGTTAAACTATATTTCTATCAAGATAATAAAAATCATTATAGTAAATAAATCATAATAGTAAGTAAATTTTAATTTAGTATGAATTTAAAAAAAAACCGGTCAAGTGCGTGTCGGACCACGCATAGGAGGGTTCCGTACCTTTAATGGAATAAGAACCAAACTAATACCTAAAGGTCGTATCTGATGCCTATGGAAGAAGTTTTTTGGAGATAACTCAAAAATGGCTGAACCGATAATGTTCAAAACAATTTTTTTAGAAAGTATATGATAAGGCGCATCTCTTCAAATTTTTTCATATTTTTTGAACTTACGGTTCAAAAGTTACGGGGGGGCTACTCAACTTTTCTGACTTTCGAAGCGATTATTTCAGAAAATATTCACTTAATCACAAAATAGTCAAAGAAACCTCAATGTTATTTTGAAAGACCTATCGATTGATGTGTCACATGTTGATATTTGTTTTTTTTTTAAATTTAGTTACTTGTATGGAGCGCCCCCCTAAAAATATATTTTTTTAAATTTAACTACATAACTAAGTAGCTGCATACAAAATACACCTTATATGTAAATTTTATTCAGATACGTCGTATAGTTTCCGAGTGAAATGCCTGTGACATACGGACGGACAGACAGACAGATATGACGAATCCATAAGGGTTCCGTTTTTTGCCATTTGGCTACGGAACCCTAAAAATTACCTATAAATCACACTTCACAGGACACTTTCTGTAAGAATCGTATACTCGTATTTAGGTACTTATTAATAATAAATATGGTTAAAAAGTATTTTTTTGTATTACTAATAGTACTAATACTTCAAACTATCTTATAAATATGCGGCATTTTATGCAGCTTTTTTCATTAATAGAGTTTTTCGACCTTTTAGGGAATAAGGAGCCTTAAGTGCCTGTGAAACATCAAGGTATCCGAGTATTTGTAGATAATTGCTTTATTAAAAGTGAGCGTTGTTTGGTGTCGCAATTAACGACCGAGCGATAAGAAGATGCGTAGTCGCCCGCGGCCATACACCTCGTCTGACCCACATACTGGAGACCCCTGGCCTATAACCGCGAACCACTCCGTTCATTCGATCGTCCTATTCATCTTTCAAATATGCAAGAGCGAAAGAGACGGAGATATAGCGAAATTTCAATTTACAACGTTCGCGGTATAGTTAGTAGGCCCGCTGGATAGTTAGGAACGCGGGATTTTTCTGGTGTACTAATTATTGTATATTGCAGTGAGTTTTTATTCTATTAGGATAGCATAAGAGCAACATTGCACGTAGAACCGATGGCCGTTGGGGTGGAAAGTTTGTCGAGTGGCGACCACGAACCGGAAGGCGCAGCGTCGGTAGACAAGGTGGACTGATGACCTGGTAAAGGTCGCGGGAGTCAGCTGGATGCGGGTGGCACAGGACCGGCCATTGTGGCACTCTTTGGGGAGGCCTATGTTCAGCAGTGGACGTCTTTCGGCTGATATGATGATGATGATGAAGAGCAATAAAATCCGACCTGGTGATGGATCGTCAAATCATCATATCCTAGCGTTTGTCCTAGCCAAGAGACAGAATATTGAGTCTGTAATTAGGGCGAGTTGTATACGATGTACATTGAACGAGGTATAAAGGTTATGATACAATTGTACAGTCACCTGCAATAGTTTCTTCCTCAACGAAGGCCAAAAAAGTATCTTACACGTTTTTATTTGTAGGGCCATAAGAGCGTGTCAAATAATTTTTCACCTCAGCAGCTCGAACAAGCCTACTTCCCTGCGAAAAAACAGTGACGACAGTGCGACTTTCGTCACTCCTTGGATCAACACTGGCAAGAAAAACCAACTTTCCTCTCTTGTTGCACAAATAACTATTGCGGCCCTTTCGTTAAGGAATGCAGGTGTACACTACGTACGGAACCCGAAGTAGACCGCGCGCGCTCCACCGCAGGAACATCTGCTTTGTATTATTAAAATGCGGAATGAGTTTTGAAAATTGCATCGCGAACTCGTCGGCTTTAATTGCATTATCCAGTTTAGGTACGCTCGGGCCCGACCTGATAAGCAGTAATGACATTTGTGACTTCGGAGACTAAACTATGTTGCACATGCACTAATTGCACCAACTAGTTAACCTCATATTGTGTAAGTATTATGTGTTTAAATGAAACGAAAAAGTACGAATTAGTGATGCTTTTGGAGTAAAATTGCAAAGATATTTTCCTGTAGGATTCTCGTAGATAAAAAGTTATGATGTGGCTAAACCCAGACCACCTCTCGTAGTAAGTAATCTATGAATGATAATACCTAATAACCCATTGAGTAACAGGAGATGACAACCTTCTGAAATTATTAGTCTCAAAAGTTGTAGTGAAAATCACTACAAGTCTATACTACTCTTTGATTCTGTCACAGCTGTCAACCGCCAAACATGGCGCACAAAATTTGTTCTAGATGTCACATCTAGTAGAATACATAATATTTATGAATGTAAATCGTACTTTGTCTGACGTAAGGTCAATAACTCCATTAATATTAGTAATAGGGGTTCTGTTTTTCTGAAAACCTTTTTTGAATGTTTCTAAGTACCTATCATGTTACTATAAACCCGTTGTCTTAGTTAAAAGCCAAAGAAACATACAATAAAGGTGACCAGATTAACTAAATAATTAATGGTGGCCTATTTAATTGCACCTACACGTTGTAATATGTCTCGTAGAAACTAGGTGTATAGTATAGTCAAATTAAGGAAAAGTATGGAAATAAGTCGTGTAGTCGTGGTTCTTTTTGGATTCGTTATAGGGCCCAACTAGATTGTTTCCTCCGAGTTGCACCGTTTCTATTATGTACGGAAGACAGTAAAATTTTAGGTATAAACTATAAAGTGCCGTAATTTTGGAGTAAGTTAAAAGCTATTGGGTTCAAGCTTAGTAGTGTATAGAGAACACCTTGGTGCATAGTGTATCTTAATTAAAAAGATGTGCGATGTATGATACCCCAAAAAAATGTTTTTTTTCGATTGCGGTTCGAGGATAAGTCAGTCGGTTGGTGCGATCTCAAGTTAAGTTTTTTAAAGCATTATAAACATTCAGTTAACTTTGCACGCCTGGGCAAATTATGGAACATGTATTTTTAATTATTTTGTACATTGTGCTTCGGGGGAAATTAAGAGAGACGTGAAAATTTTAAAAACGGTACTTATCTAAAGACACTACATTTGCACGAAATAAAAAATTGATTTTTTTTACCGGAAGTTTGTCATAAAGTAAATAGAATTAATCGCAACGAACTGCAAGCGAGGGTGGGTGCCAGCACGCGGCGCGGGGCGCGCGGGGCGGGGAGATAGCGCAGCGCGCAGCGTGTTCTATTCTATGAATTTCGGCAGGCCCAGGAAGACGCAGACTACTTCATAGTAAACACTGCTTTTGATAAAACCGCAACTTTAACTCACTCCTCTGTTGTTATTGTTGGTGAAGATATAGATCTGCTTGTCATAATGACGGACAGAATCAATACAACTCCAACCAAGAATGTACACTTTTTAAAGCCATCTAATAGTGCTAGAGCCCGCCTTACTGGAAATTTATCAAAAAACTAACCAATTTTCTTCCATATAGCGTTGTAGAGCCCACCTCGGACATCATGAAAACATTAGTCTTAAAGGTCTTAAATGGCCACAAGTATGTATGGCGTCAAGTTGAAAATACAATTTTTTGGCCTAAATTTATCAAGCCTACCGCTCCAAATTTTGACAGTAGTTAAAGGAGCCATTTAACAAACGATACCCCAATTTTAAGACCATTCTGGTGGGCGCATGAGATTTTAAGGCCATTTTAAGAAATAGTCATTTCATAGAAAAAAATAGCAGATGATTATATTTTCTTTAAAAAAAAAATTTTGCTGGCACAAACACATCTGCATATTCATATATAAGTGTCTTGTAATTAAAAAACGCCGTAAAAGTATTCCGCAATAAGTCAAAAATGGGAGCAATTCGTCATAGCAGTACTTTAGTCGCGGGGTCTTAAATCACTAAAATTATTATTTATCCTAAACTTAATGGCACAAAATATGATTTGAAAAGCCAGACGTAATGCCTATAGGCATTTATTTCCAGTCACTCATAAAACTAATAAGCGTCAAGTTAGTTTGCACTGAGAATATATTACTGACTAAAAAAATGACGTAAATTGATTTTAAATCCTACCATTCCAAATTTTGACTTTAAGACCCCCGTGACTAAAGTACTGCTATGACGAATTTCTCAAATTTTGACTTATTGCGGAATACTTTTACGGCAGTTTTAATTACAAAACACTTAAATATGAATATGCAGTTGTGTTTGTGACAGCTAAATATTTTTTTAAGAATTTACAGTCATTTGCTATTTCTTACGATGCGAAAATTTTTATGCGCCCACCAAAATGGTCTTAAAATTGGTATGTAGGTTATTTGAAGTGGGCTAAATCATGTGTCAAAATTTGGAGTTAAATTTGTTGATAAATTTAGGCCAAAAAATTGTATTTTCAACTTGACGCCATACATACTTGTGGCCATTTAAGACCTTAAAGACTAATGTTTTCATGATCTCCGAGGTGCGCTCTACAACGCTATATAGAAGAAAATATAATATAATCAAATTGATTATTTTTTCAATGTTTTCAGTGTTTGTATTTGATTGAAAAACATACTATTGTATGAGTGGAATGCCCCACTTTAAAAAAACATGTAAAATAATTATGAGTTGATAGCAGCGCCATCTATTATTTCCGTTGTGACACTTGTAAAAGGGTCGGCGGGAAGGGTATCTAACTCTAGTAGTTAGCACCTAGATGTCGCTTACGGCTGCTATAAAGTCGATGTAAAAATAAATGCAAAAAGATGATTGAAGGCATTGAGAATTTCGTCAACTCAGTAACTGAACCCATAGCTTAATTGGTAAAGCGATCGAGCCCCGGTTAGGCGTATCGATGCGAGGTTCAAATCCTGCTGGGTTGATTATTTTTTCAATGTTTTCAGTGTTTGTATTTGATTGAAAAACATACAGTTTTTTGATAAATTTCCAGTAAGGCGGGCTCCAGCACTATAAAGGTAATATCCAACAGAGAGTGTACAGCGGTGATTCGTTGGAAAATGGATGCAATACCACTTCCACGCTTTACATGCAAGGGAAAAAAACCTTAAACATACTTTTGAAACATCCTGATCTTCAAGAAGACTTAAAAGTTTTTAAGCAGCGCGATGCTAACATTGAAGAAATAAAAAAAATTGGACTGAAATTTTTAGTCGCTTTATACGGTGGAAATAAAATATCACTGAATTAATTGAGATTCAAAATGTTTTCTAATTTGTTGCTTAAGACCAAAACGAACCTCGCGAGCCTGCCACCAACGGAAGCCGCTGCTAGCTTGCACATTCTGTTTGAATTTAACAAACATTGAGCGTACCTGTATTTAATTTGTTGACTGTCTGTCTGCATACTCAAACCCTACAATTTTTGCAGTACATGCCATTACTCGTGCCTCAAGAACCGTGTTTCATCGGTGCGTCTACGCGCGTTCCTTCTCTTGCCACTAATCACGCGCTTGTCGCATCTGTGTATTTATTGCTCTACGTTTTTGGTACTTGATTACAAAACTGCATGTTCCGTATCAAAATGCCAGTTTTTTATGGGGTGCGAATGTAAACAAAATCAAATGAATATGATTGCGTCAATTTCCAATAGTATTAAATTTTCCCCCGAAGTACAACGACAGTAAAACATGAAAAACTACTTTCCGGGTGTCGCACCGTGGTGCGAATTTGATATTGGATTTAGATATTTTTTCTAATTATTTACTCAATTTGCACCGAGTACATTACTTTCCCCAGACCCGCAATGGCCAATATTTTTTTTTATGTTGTTTTTTTTTACCTGTTCCGTAGCTTAAATTAACATAAATAACACGTGCGAATTTAGATATGTGTTTTAAAACGTACGCCAAATTACACAGAGTACACCTTTTTTCTCTTCTTAGTTATACCCATTACATTGTTTTCAGCCGATTTCACCCCTTTCCGGGGGGGGTGAATTTAGTAACGGTTGTATAAAGTTCGATTTTTAGCCCATTCAAAACAATCCGTAGTGAATTTATTAGTCCTTAGAATTAGTTCCTGACTTTAGTGAAATTTGACTTAGTTTGACTATACTAGTAAGAAAATACGAACAATGTACGTTCGGATCGACCCTGCTCGAATGCCACGTTAATAAACTACAAGTGAGTAATAAAGTTATTTGTTTATAGCGCACTGGGATCATTATTTCATTGCATTTCACTGTCAGGCTATCTATTAAAATACTTAGGTATAAGTTTTATAAATTGGCCGTGACCGTGACTGATCCTTAGAAAAAATTGATCTTGAAATTGATTTGGCTTTTGAGATATGGTGCTGGATTGCTGGCGTCACATGAAAAAGATTGATTGGAAAGCAAAAGAAAACCAATGTAGCAGTTCTGTTTCATGTAGAGTGAAAAAAAAAGGCCAAGTGATTGTCGGACCACGCATAATGAAGGGTTCTGTACCTTTAATGGAATAAGAACCAAACTAATACCAAAAGGTCGTATTTGATTCCTATGAAAGAAGTTTTTGTAGATAGCTCAAATAGTGAACCGATAATGTTCAAAAAATTTTTCGTAGATAGTATGTGATAAGGTGCATCTTCTTTTTAGGGTTCCGTACCTCGAAAGGAAAAAACGGAACCCTTATAGGAGCACTTTGTTGTCCGTCTGTCTGTTTGTCTGTCTGTCTGTTTGTCAAGACCATTTTTCTCAGGAACGCGTGGAGGTATCAAGCTGAAATTTATACCAAATACTCAGGTCTATTGTTCCTTGAAGCCGTGAAAAAATCAAACTTAAAAGCCAACGCAATCAAAAGATACAATCGTTTATGCTGCAAATTTTAGAGTTTTTCGGCACTCGCAAAACCTACGGGGTACTTTCCGTGAACTCAGAAACTTGAAATTTGGCACAAAGCAACGTCATATAGCATAAACAATGGAAAAATTACAAAAAGTAGACATTTTTACTAAAATCATACAAAAAAATATTTTTTTAAATTTTAAACTTACTACCTTTTTCCTCGTAAACGTGTGGAGGTATTAAATTCAAATTCATGTCAAATACTCAGGGCTATAGGACCTTTCAGATGTAGCAAAACCAAACTTTTATGTCAACGCAATCAAAAGAAATAGCAATTTAAGTCGCATATTTTGAAACTGAGTACTCGCAAGAAACTCAAAACCTAAAGGGTACTTCCCGTAAACTCAGAAACTTGAACCTTGGCACGAAAAAACTTCATATAGCACAGACAAAGGAAAAATTACGAAAAGTAGACATTTTTAGTAAAATCATACAAAAATATTTTTTTAAATTTTAAATTTACTACCTTTTTCCTCGTAAACGCGTAGAGGTATTAAATTGAAATTCATACCAAATACTCAGGTCTATAATACCTTTAAGTTGTAAAGGTTTGTACAAAACCCTCGGTGCGCGAGTCCGACTCGCACTTGGCCGGTTTTTTTTATATATTTTTGGGACTTACGGTTCAAAAGTTACAGTGGGGGGACACAATTGTTCTGACTTTCGAAGCGATTATTTCTGAAAATAATCACAAACTGTTCCAAAAACCTTGATGTTATTAGAGTTCCGTACCTTGAAAGGAAAAAAACGGAACCCTTATAGGATCACTTTGTTGTCCGTCTGTCTGTCTGTCTGTCTGTCTGTCTGTCTGTCAAGACCATTTTTCTCAGGAACGCGTGGAGGTATCAAGCTGAAATTTATACCAAATACTCAGGTCTATTGTCCCTTGGAGCTGTAAAAAAATCAAACTTAAAAGCCAACGCAATCAAAACATACAGTCGTTTATGCTGCAATTTTAGAGTTTTTCGGCACTCGCAAAACCTACGGGGTACTTCCCGTGAACTCAGAAACTTGAAATTTGGCACGAAGCAATGTCATATAGCAAACATAGACAATGGAAAAATTACAAAAAGTAGACATTTTTAGTAAAATCATACAAAAAAAGTCGTAAACGCGTGGAGGTATTAAATTGAAATTCATGTCAAATACTCAGGACTATAGGACCTTTCAGATGTCGAAAAAACCAAACTTTTATGTCAACGCAATCAAAAGAAATAGCAATTTAAGTCGCATATTTTGAAACTGAGTACTCGCAAGAAACTCAAAACCTAAAGGGTACTTCCCGTGAAAACAGAAACTTTAAACTTGGCACGAAGAAACTTCATATAGCACAGACAAAGGAAAAATTACGAAAAGCAGAATTTTTTAGTAAAATCGTACAAAAAATATATTTTTAAATTTTATACTTACTACCTTTTTCCTCGTAAACGCGTAGAGGTATTAAATTGAAATTCATATTAAATATGAGTATCTATAATACCTTTAAGCTGTAACAAAATCAATTTTCTATGTCAATGCATTGGGTGAACTTTTACTTATACTATACCCACAGGTTTGTACGGAACCCTCGGTCCGCGAGTCCGACTCGCACTTGGCCGGTTTTTTTTAAAGATCTATCGGTGTCGATATTTGGTAAAAAAATATTTAGTTACATGTGCGCCTCCCCCAAAAAACATTTTTTTCTGCTAGCCCTTAACTAAATAAAGGCATACAAAATACAACATGCCTAAATTTTTTATTTGTTCTTATATTTTCCGAGCAAAATGGCTGTGACGTCCGTCGACGGATATGAAGAAAATATAAGGGTTCCGTTTTTACCATTTTGGCTACGGAACCCTAAAAAAAGAGAACTTTATTGAGAATCATGTACGAGTATAATAGGGGAGGAACGATGCTTGGTACGACACGACGAATATTTTAAAGTATAATGGTTACATATGGTTTGGTGCATTCCGCCTCAAGAATCTGTCAAATATTTAGACTCGCCCAAATAAACTCATCGAAACATCGGGTATGTAGAAGACAGAATGAGCCTTCAGAAAAGTGAAGGTGTGCCCTAGGCTTCTTGTTTTTTTATTTGTTTCAATATATTGCTGGCCCAATATTACAGGGTTCTATTTATGTTACATTACACAGTAGTTAAATTTAGACTTAGTGTCACCATGACAATGTTCAAATTTAACTTGGATAAAAATGAAACATAGTATTCATATTGGGCCAGCGATTTGCATTTATCGAGGATAACTTGATCGAACATCTAATTGGATCGTTTTAAATTAATCGAAACAGATTATTTCTCTTTCGGTCATCTACCTAACCTATCGCAGCACAATCGTTTTCATCGTCGTTATCGGCAGAGACATCGTAAAATGTCATAGACGCTGATTATTGTGTTGTGTTGTATCAATAGGTGAACCTCAAAACACCGGGTTTATATTTTGTATGACAATGCATATCATAATTCATCAGTTACAACTTTTGTGAATTATACCGGATATGTTTTGAACCCAAAAGGCAGTCGTTTAAACCCATAATTGCCTCCTGTGTGGTGACTGGAAGAACTCATCTTTAACGTGGCTGAGTGTGTATTCTTTGTTTGACGAGGCCCGGTCCTCCCCGCTGCCGATGCCGCCCGGGGACAGCTTCTTATAGGAATCAATTCCGACTCGGCTTGGCGGGAATTCTTAGAGAGTTACCGACTGACTTTACTACAGAGTACCTACAGACAGACTAACTATATAGAATTTGACATTCGTAGTTGTCATAAACTTTTAGATCAGATTAAATATATTCACAACGGGCTCATCAAACGCCAAATACGTCGTTTTTTTATTAAATATAATTAAAATAGTGACTGTTCAACAATGTAGATTAGGTACCTACTGATAGCTAACTATTCAAACAATGATAGCACAACGATAGACAACAGGCAGTTATATAGCTACCTAGTTAGAATTAAAATGTTCTAGACAACGTTTGATTAGCGGAGACGGTTTGCAATATAATAAAACATAAAATGTGTTTTGTGAGTAGATACACTCTGCCACATTTCCGATGGTAAGATGACATGTTTATACTTTTGCGACGATAAACATAATGTCACGCAACAACAAAAAGCAATTACCATGCAAATTACAAACCGAATACCTATAATGATAAAGTTGAAAATGAAAGTGGTCCTGCAGTGATAGTGTTTGAAGTACTCTTTGTCCACGTAAGAGCGGAGCGCTGAATCCGGCGAGAGCAGTGAAACGGTTTAGTGACCTCCGCTGTGACACTGCGACGAGGGAGTGGAATGTCGAATGCGCATAAACGTTCATGCCTGGATTGAAAAAGATAGTTCTATTGGCAATATAAAATAAGACATCACGTGGGAGCAAAATTATTTTCTTCCGGGGTGCTAACGCTTAAATCCTCAATAATTTCAGGATTCTTTTCTATAATTCATTTGCTTCGTTCACGATCTAATATAAGTACGCTCAAGCCGTTATATAAGTATATTGCTCCTTTGTGACATAATCTACTATTGTAAGACACCAACTTCTTGTCATTTCAAGTCTTAGTTGATTTATTCCGGAGATCCCCCCCCACCCCCCCCCCCCTCATTGAATTTTTCCCGGCCCGCGGCTGTCGACGTCATGATTCGGTTAACCTGGCGAAAGGATTATTGCGCATTTGGACCAAATGCCCCATAATGGAGTCGCGACTGCATATGCATGGGGAGGGGTGGTAACGAAGTTTACGTGCTATTGTTGCCGCAAACGCACGATTTCCTCAAACTGATTAAACTGCAAATGTTTATGGTGGACAACTGCATATTCTGGTTGTTTTATAGCCTTCCTATTTTATAAATGCCTATTATATATCCTCTGGCGTTATCTGTGTAAAATCATTTCAGAACCCATAATGCACTACGGAAAGTGCTCTTAAAAATATTATCCTAAATTAATGAAGATGCAGATCGTACTTAATAGCCATTGTCCTACAAGATTCTCACCCCAGACACCAAAAGGCCCAAATGGAGATGGCGGGAAGACATAGACGCATATTTCAATTAGTGGCCGTAAATTGCGTAGGACCGAAATGGATGGAAATCGAAGGCAAGGATTATGCCCAGCTGTCTCAACACTCTAATACAGGACTGCAGGCATAACAATAACAAAATTTACCTTTAATACCAAATATACCTTTCTTTCCGTTTATCTACACATGTACTTTCTTGTTTTGTTGGATACTTACTGGTGATACTTACTCGTAAAACATAGATGCGATTCATTTTACAAGGTAAACGTCAATCGTTCGTCGACATTTGCTAAGTGGAGCTGCCATTTTTCCAGAACCAATGAATTCCTTTCATTAGAAATCATTGACTAATAATTAAGATACATTAAACGTTAGTGGTAGGAAGAGTGTGACAAGTAGATAAGTACCTACGGCAGGAAGTCCCAATGATACAATGTGGTAAGCGACACTTGTCAAGTGCAAGTGGCGCAGCGCGGGTCAAGTACTCCGCCGCCTCCGTCGCCGGCGCCGCGGCAATTGGCCCTCGATCCGGATATCGCTTCATCAAGAGCTAATTTAGGTTTGTGAAGACACTAGATCAAAGGTTGAATGTGAGGCTGGTTGCATATAGTATAGTTAGCATCGTTGGAATTACGAAAGCAGCTCTTCTAGTTTCCAAATTACCTGAATAACATTGGGGCAGACCAATTTGAGAGTAGAGTTTTGTAGAAATCCTAAACTTAAAGATTTTATTTGCTGCTATCTCTTTTTCTTGACCCTAGCTTAATACAGCGTGTTGTGTTGTACCACTTGTAACCTTTCATGGCTTTTATAGGTACCTAAATATATACCTAAGCATGAAGGGTCTGTTTATTTGCTAGATATAATCACAGCCTTTACATATTCAGTCAATTGTTTTCTTTATAGCAAGTACAAACAAAGCCTTTTTTTTTGAGGGAGGTTGACAAACAAATTTAAAAGACAAGCCAGTCTGATTCGGGTTAGCTTTTCTTTAGAAACTGGAGATATATGGCTCAATTTTGCAACAGGCAAACTGGCGGGAATCGAGTTCAAAGAACATTTCGCCGCTGATGTCTAATTAGGCTAGACCTTACAAAATATTGTTAATATTCATAGAATGTAGTTAGTGCCTAGTAAATGTAGTTAGCATTGTATTCATAACTGCAGCAGATGTCGCCCATCTGCCGGCCTAATATGAAATCATTTAATAAGCCTGACCGCAGTGTCGGCTGCGATAAAAATATCAACGCCAGTATTTTTAAATTCGCAGTCATTGGAATGAAAACTCGTTAAATATTTGATGCCCCCAGATAAGACATTCCAGCCAGAAATAAACTGGCGAATAGTATACTTACTCATTTTTGCTTTCTTCGAAATGTATCAAGGCAAATTCATACTTAAAACCCCATACGACATATTCAATAAGTTAATTATAAGCACAGAAGCATAAGCCAAAGTTATTGGCACGGCAAATGAACCAAATGCGATAGAGGTAACTTATCTACTTATATAAAAAAAAACCGGCCAAGTGCGACTCGCACTCGCGCACCGAGGGTTCCGTACAAACCTATAACAAGCAAAAGTTGTAGTATGTTTATTACTAATTTACGAGGAAAAAGGTAGTGAGTTTAAAATTTCAAAAAATATTTTTTGTATGATTTTACTAAAAACGTCTACTTTTCGTAATTTTTCCTTTGTCTGTGCTATATGAAGTTTCTTCCTGCCAAGTTTCAAGTTTCTGAGTTTACGGGAAGTACCCTTTAGGTTTTGAGTTTCTTGCGAGTACTCAGTTTCAAAATATGCGACTTAAATTGCTATTTCTTTTGATTGCGTTCACATAAAAGTTTGGTTTTGCTACATCGGAAAGGTCCTATAGCCCTGAGTATTTAACATGAATTTCAATTTAATACCTCCACGCGTTTACGAGGAAAAAGGTAGTAAGTTTAAATTTCAAAAAATATTTTTTGTATGATTTTACTAAAAATGTCTACTTTTCGTAATTTTTCCTTTGTCTGTGCTATATGAAGTTTCTTCCTGCCATGTTTCAAGTTTCTGAGTTTACGGGAAGTACCCTTTAGGTTTTGAGTTTCTTGCGAGTACTCAGTTTCAAAATATGCGACTTAAATTGCTATTTCTTTTGATTGCGTTCACATAAAAGTTTGGTTTTGCTACATCGGAAAGGTCCTATAGCCCTGAGTATTTAACATGAATTTCAATTTAATACCTCCACGCGTTTACGAGGAAACAGGTAGTAAGTTTAAAATTACAAAAAATATTTTTTGTATGATTTTACTAAAAATGTCTACTTTTCGTAATTTTTCCTTTGTGCTATATGAAGTTTCTTCCTGCCAAGTTTCAAGTTTCTGAGTTTACGGGAAGTACCCTTTAGGTTTTGAGTTTCTTGCGAGTACTCAGTTTCAAAATATGCGACTTAAATTGCTATTTCTTTTGATTGCGTTCACATAAAAGTTTGATTTTGCTACATCGGAAAGGTCCTATAGCGCTGAGTATTTGACATGAATTTCAATTTAATACCTCCACGCGTTTACGAGGAAAAAGGTAGTAAGTTTAAAATAAAAAAAAATATTTTTTGTATGATTTTACTAAAAATGTCTACTTTTTGTAATTTTTCCATTGTCTATGCTATATGACGTTGCTTCGTGCCAAATTTCAAGTTTCTGAGTTCACGGGAAGTACCCCGTAGGTTTTGCAAGTGCCGAAAAACTCTAAAATTTGCAGCATAAACGACTGTATCTTTTGATTGCGTTGGCTTTTAAGTTTGATTTTTTCACAGCTTCAAGGGACAATAGACCTGAGTATTTGATATAAATTTAAGCTTGATACCTCCACGCGTTCCTGAGAAAAATGGTCTTGACAGACAGACAGACAGACAGACAGACAGACAGACAGACAGACGGACAACAAAGTGATCCTATAGGGGTTCCGTTTTTTCCTTTCGAGGTACGGGACCCTAAAAAGTAGCCACAGATTAATGTTAACCAATGGTGTATTTCTCACAGTATTACAATCAAACAAAGTTTATTCTATATGTAAGTATTTGTAACATAAATTATCCCATCAAAAACATTAAATGTACAAAAATGCCAGTCTCGCAACGCTATTCTCCTACTGCAAAAAGTATTGAGATCTAATGTAAAACCAAGCCGGTGTGCCGGAGTTTACTAACAACATGTCATTGTGATCCTTTGAATATTAAATGTCTATATTTTTATAATAAATAGTATGACCTGCCTGACCATCGCACGGCTAAACATACGTACATACATATAGCACAAGTTGGCCTATCAATGTATACATATTATATTATAAAATGTAATATTATTACATGATTTATTTGTCCTGTGCCAAGTCATTTTATACTTATTATAAAAATATAGACATCTAATATGTCAGGGCATTTATTTGTGTGTTTATCACAGATATTTGTTCCTGAGTTATAGATGTTTTCTATGTATACGAGTATAAGTATTTATTCATATCTATCTATTGTATATATCGTCTTTTAGTACCCATTACACAATAGCCTTATTGAGCTTACTGTGGGCCTAGGTCGATTTGTGTAAGATTGTCCTATACTTAATATTTATTTATGTCGAAAAGTGACATCCGCTTGTATTACAAGTTACAAGCTTTTGAGAAACGGACCCAGGCCTCAAAATTTCAAAATTTTAATACCTTTTCTAAAGTACGAAATAAAAAAATAAAAAACAATGACACTAGTTGATTTTTCACATTTTAATGTAAAATAAGTTGTATAGCAAATATATACGAAAACGCAATATTTCACAGTCCAAATCGCAATTTCATTATTTTCCGATACTAAAACAGTGCGACTACTAAAGTGTGACGTAACAGTCTACTCATTTTGTTAGGAGCGTTTTAAGTGGCAAGTGTGAATGTCAGATTTTCAGTCTCATTTCTGACTTTTGGGTTGATTTAACGCAACTGGCCCCATATAGACATTTGATCCTCACAACAAAACGAATCGATGGATACCATACACAAAAATTCATCATGCCTATTTTAGGGAGTTTATTGCCTCCTTTTGATTATAATACTGGTAACATGTTGTACTGTAGTGTGTTACAGTTTGCAATTAGCGCGTCGCAAGGCGGCGACATCGACATAGCGCGAATTCTGCCACTTCCACTTGTTATCTTGTTTAATTTACGACAAACACGCGTGTTATTCCATTTAGTTAATGAACGCAAGCAAATCAAATATAAAACATAGCTTTAAATTATAATTTAATAACCTCCAATAAATACTTAATTTCTCCACTGGATTGGAAGGTCAGATGACCGTTTGCGTAAGAACTAATGCTAGCAATACTTGGGATGAGGCTTCCAAGCAGACCCATGGCTCCCTACGCGAGCCGTGGCGAAAAGCTGGAACAACGATAGGGAGATGAGACGTGTGACACTGACACATTAAGTGATCAGGTCTGCCTGGTTGTTCGGCAGCTTCGCTCACACGGCGTGCTACGAGCATATATTTTACGTCGATACGGTTCATCCGTTTACAATGAGCAGTGTTTGACGTTATGCTACCAAGAAGTCTGCCGATTACCTACATGCAGGCAAAAAACATGCCTAAATCATACATTCCTCATAAGCCAATTAGCAGTATTTCAAAAGAAAATTGAAAACTAATTATATTTACTGTAGCGGCCCTACATTTTTGTAAGCTTACGCAATCAAAAGCTCGACGTTTATTTATCTCTATCGAAACTAACTGCAAAACTGGGATACAAGTTTACTGGTTAGCTAGACGTGGAAAAAAATTATAAGACATTTTGTCTTTATTAAAATAGTGATAATAAGGCGACTTTCACACTGCGACACATGTCGATCGAAACATGTCGGCAAAAATCGACTTAAATTACGTGATTGACCCGTTATAAATATTTATAAAACAAAAGAGAAGTCACTCACGTTTAATAGATATTTAATAATCTTCAGTCGCAGTAAAATCTAACCATTTTTTTTAAAGCTCGCTCTCTACGAGTGTATCTTGTTACTAAGCCTCTTCGTGGCGTTTAGGGGAGTGTCCGGCGTATATCGATTTCGTAACGAAGGAGGTAACAAAAGGTGTGGGTGCCCGCCGCGGGCGCCGCCGCCCGGCTTACCGTTGCTTACAACCTACAATCCACGATCGCGATAGACTCGACCAGTGTAAGAGGGTACAGCATATGCACTTACGTATGATTACAGAAACAACCTTAAAATACAAAATTGTGTTTGATTAAACAATTTTTAATTAGCCTTATTCCGTGAAATCTACATGGACGTAGGCTCAGTTAAAAGCTTTACATGGGCTATTTTCATATTGATTGTCACTGTGACAAAATATGAACTTAATTCAAATTCCTTTTTGTACTCTTTCACGTCCATACACCCGTACCGTACCCGGTTACAACCTACAAGTATGTTACCTATGTTGCGGACCTTACCGGACCTTAATCCGGAAGGGTGGCGACAAGCCAGGCCCGTGAAGGTCCCACGCAGGTTGGGGCCCTGCTGGCAAACGCCTGCATAGGTAATTGGGTATATGACCTGTCCGTCGCTAGTCCCGTTCGCCCGAACCTCGCCCATGGTCGCATAGCGTCCGGAATACTGGGCGAGAGCCCAGTATTTATCGCGCCTCAGATAAGCGAACGACTTTATTAGCGAATCATTTGGGTGTTGGGGCCGCAACCGCTTATTAGCCTGCCGGGAAACTTTGACATATGCAGCCGAGTCAAACTTATTACGCTACGATTTACATTCCAATAACTTTATTAAAACGACGAATTGATTTATTATTATAACACAAAATTACTTCAATATTCAATTATTGGTATTCAAGATATGACAGAAATATTAGACAAGAGTTACGAGTATACATACTCGTACTTGGTGGTTTATTTTGAATATTGGGGCGAACATTATGGTTTTATTAGCAGTTTAATGTCCAATAAAATAATTAGAATCTCTGTGTCGTATATTCCACCGTTGTGGTAAAACGACGCCAATTTTAAATGTCGCCCATTTTAATCGACGTTGACATTTAAAAAGAAGGAATTTTTATTAACGAAAAAAGCATTCAAGGTCTATTATTACTGATTTAAATTATTTATTTAAACTATATCACACAATAAAAAGAATGGCGGACTTAATGCGTCAAAAGGCATCCCAATCTAAAGTTCATGTAAAAACTGGAGTCTAGTGTTTGATGGTTAGACTTTTTTAACACTGTTATCAATGTGACTTTCACATTCACAATCGGCATTGGCCTATTGTGAAAGTCGCATGTCCAGGCTGCGGCCCACGGCGGCATGTCAGGGTTCACCGAGTGACCCCAGGGTCCGTATTAGGCGCGGGGCGGGCTCCGGGCACCCCGGCGTAATTAATGGACCCCTAATTGCCGAGAGACCTCGGTTTGACGGTCCTATTGATTAACCGTTATTATTACTGTTGTTCTGCGTTTGATTTGTGACGTGTAATAAGTGTAATTAGCTGGAGAGTGGGGCCACAGGTGAACCTGAATATGGCACCTAATTCCGAAGAGCAGAATACTACCTACTTACTTATAACAAGTATAATGACTTGAATTTACAATCATTTTTCAAATAAAATGTTTGATGGAAAGTGAAGTCGAATATTTGTGGAAATTGTGAATATATTGAGACGATATCCGGGCACAGTATTGAAATGAAATAAGGCGTAGATAAGTGTCCTTTATTTTTTAAGAGTCGACTGGTCATGCAATTGTTTCCACAATTCCTTACCTAAAGCTATTTTAGATGCACACCACTCCGTTGAGTTTTCTCTTTACCTCCATTAATCGAATTTTCAACAATATACCTCTTTTCACAACTCACAAATAAAACTTAAAAACCGGCCAAGAGCGTGTCGGGCCACGCTCAGTGTAGGATTCCGTAGTTTTCTGTCCGTCACAGTAAGTGTCCCCACTTAAGCGTTTTTGAAAGCACGTCATTTCATTGTGATTTTGTAGAAATTACGGGTACAATAAACACCTGCTTATACGGTTAAAACAAACTTAGTTCAGAAATTATTTTGTAATTTTTTTTCAAAAACTATTCAACCTATCAAGTTCAAAATAATTTTCCTAGAAAGTTTTTATAAAGTTCTACTTTTGAAATTTTTTTCATTTTTTAAAAGTTATGGTTCAAAAGTTAGAGGGGGGGGGGCGACACACATTTTTTTTTACTTCTGGAGCGATTATTTCCGAAAATATTTACATTATCAAAAAATTATTTTAGTAAACCCCTATTCATTTTTAAATACCTATCCAACAATATATCACACGTTAGGGTTGAAATGAAAAATAAATCACTCCCCACTTTACGTATAGGGGAGGTACCCTAATAAAACATTTTTTTCCACTTTTTATTTCACCACTTTGTCGGCGTGATTGATATACATATTAGTAGTATTAGTACCAAATTTCAGCTTTCTAGTGCTAACAGTCACTGAGATTATCCTCCGACGGACGGACGGACGGGCAGACATGGCGAAACTATAAGGGTTCCTAGTTGACTACCGAACCCTAAAAATAGATATTATCCTCCTAATTGAAATGATTACATTGTCACAATTTTGATCTAATTGCTTTTACTAGCATTCTATAGAGCGTGATATATGCTGTTCTAGTCCCTGGAATATATTCCACAATCTTTATATGATTCTCCGAAAATTACTCTCTCACTACTGTTATGAATCCATAACGCGTCCCAATCTGCAAAAGATTGGGCGCAGACAAAGGCGTTTGATATTCCGTGCACGTTGCAAGTTTTTCAGCGCTCGCTCCCGTACTCCCGTCCCGCCGCGCCCGAGATCTGCATGCCGCGCGTGTTGTCCACAGCCTGACCAGAATCTAATGGATTGTTATGTACTTACTCACTTTTGATGGGCCTATTTTTACATTGTGCTGAATGTAAGCTAATAATATATACTTATTCTCCGTACATTTTAGTTTTATTATGTTGACCAACTTACACACCAGTGGCGGCGAGTCAATAATCTTGTTAGGCAAGCCGGAGTTAATTTGCCTTACCTTATGTTCGTGAGCTGTAGGAAAAGTGTTAAACTGTCGGAAAATTTAGGCAACCGGTGGGACTCAGGTTCTTATATTTTATTGCGTCGCCACTGCTACACAACACACACACAGCACACTGATCATTATCGTGTTTTCCTAATTGTAGTTGTGTATGCTAAAATACATAATGATGTGATTACCAACGAACGGTTTGAAACTGTCACCTCCAGTCCAGCCCCTATAAATAGGTATTTGAATTGAAATTAAGCATCGACAAAAGGATGGATGCCTCGCCAAAAGGAAGACATACATGAAATATAAAAATATTATTTAGGGTTCCGTACCTCGAAATAAAAAAAAACCGGCCAAGTGCGAGTCGGACTCGCGCACCGAGGGTTCCGTAGAAACCTGTAGGTATATAAGTAAAAGTTCACCCATTGCATTGACATAAAAAATTGATTTTGTTGTGAATTATTTGATATGAATTTCAGTTTAATACCTCTACGCGTTTACGAGGAAAAAGGTAGTAAGTAAGTTTAAAATTTAAAAAAATATTTTTCGTATGATTTTATTAAAAATGTCTACTTTTCGTAATTTTTCCTTTGTCTGTGCTATATGAAGTTTCTTCGTGCCAAGTTTCAAGTTTCTGAGTTTACGGGAAGTACCGTTTAGGTTTTGAGTTTCTTGCGAGTAATCAGTTTCAAAATATGCGACTTAAATTGCTATTTCTTTTGATTGCGTTGACATAAAAGTTTCGTTTTGCTACATCTGAAAGGTCCTATTGCCCTGAGTATGTGACATGAATTTCAATTTAATACCTACACGCGTTGACGAGGAATAAGGTAGTAAGTTTATAATTTAAAAAAATATTTTTTTGTATGATATTACTAAAAATGTCTACTTTTCGTAATTTTTCCTTTGTCTGTGCTATATGACGTTGCTTCGTGCCAGATTTCAAGTTTCTGAGTTCACGGGAAGTACCCCGTAGGTTTTGAGAGTGCCGAAAAACTAAAATTTGCAGCATAAACGACTGTATCTTTTGATTGCGTTGGCTTTTAAGTTTGATTTTTTCACAGCTCCAAGGGACAATAGACCCGAGTATTTGATATAAATTTCAGCTTGTTACCTCCACGCGTTCCTGAGAAAAATGGTCTTGACAGACAGACAGACAGACAGACAGACAGACAGACAGACAGACAGACAGACGGACAACAAAGTGATCCTATAAGGGTTCCGTTTTTTCCTTTTGAGGTACGGAACCCTAAAAACGGAACCCTTATAGGATCACTTTGTTGTCCGTCTGTCTGTCTGTCTGTCTGTCTGTCAAGACCATTTTTCTCAGGAACGCGTGGAGGTATCAAGCTGAAATTTATATCAAATACTCAAGTCTATTGTCCCTTTGAGCTGTAAAAAAATCTAACTTAAAAGCCAACGCAATCAAAAGCTACAGTCGTATATCCTGCAAATTGTAGAGTTTTTCGGCACTCGCAAAACCTACGGGGTACTTCCCGTGAACTCAGAAACTTGAAATTTGGCACGAAGCAACGTCATATAGCACAGACAATGGAAAAAATACAAAAAGTAGACATTTTTAGTAAAATCATACAATTTTTTTTTTTTTTTTTAAACTTATTACCTTACCTTTTCCTCGTAAACGCGTGGAGGTATTAAATTGAAATTCATGTCAAATACTCAGAGCTATAGGACCTATCAGATGTAGCAAAACCAAACTTTTATGTCAACGCAATCAAAAGAAATAGAAATTTAAGTCGCATATTTTGAAACTAAGTACTCGCAAGAAACTCAAAACCTAAGGGGTACTTCCCGTAAACTCAGAAACCTGAAACTTGGCACGAAAAAACTTCATAAAGCACAGACAAAGGAAAAATTACGAAAAGTAGACTTTTTTAGTAAAATCATACAAAAAATATTTTTTTAAATTAAAATTTACTACCTTTTACCTCGTAAACGCGTAGAGGTATTAAATTGAAATTCATGTCAAATACTCAGGGCTATAGGACCTTTCAGATGTAGTAAAAACATAATTTTATGTCATCGCAATCAAAAGAAATAGCAATTTAAGTCGCATATTTTGAAATTGAGTACTCGCAAGAAACTCAAAACCTAAAGGGTACTTCCCGTAAACTCAGAAACTTGAAACTTGGCACGAAGAAACTTCATATAGTACAGACAAAGGAAAAATTACGAAAAGTAGACATTTTTAGTAAAATCATAAAAAAAATATTTTTTTAAATTTTAAACTTACTATCTTTTTTTCTCGTAAGCGCATAGAGGAGTTACATTGAAATTAGTAATAAACATACTACAACTTTTGCTTGTTATAGGTTTGTACGGAACTCTCGGTGCGCGAGTCCGACTCGCACTTGGCCGGTTTTTTCTTTATATAAATAAATGGTTTGTAAAACGGTGGTTAAAAGAATTTAAACGCTTTTTAACTGACATTAAACAGGTTTATCGCGAATTAAATGTATTTACCCTGAGTTCCGACGTTTCGACTAAAGATTTCATTCGCAATAGCACAGATTATATATAGGTAATAGTTCGCAATAGACCAATCTAATTTTATTTAAATTGAATTAAACCTAAATTTTATTTAATATGAGTTCAAAACGCGAAAGTTTTAAATGATTGAAACGCAACGTTTGCGTGAGAGTCGCCCACCGACATATAATATATTCTATCTAAGTCAGTCTATGGAGCAGTGCAGCAGCCGCGGTGCCGCAGGGCACTACTCTCGGCCATAACACCTTTATTTGCGTAAATTAAACACCGATATTCAAATGTTATGGGATCTCTTTTTTAATTGCCGAAGGCCAGTCGCCGTCTTATTCTGTTCTCAACAGTTTTTAAGATCCATTGAAGAACAAAATAAAACTGTTTCATCATCATTATATTATTAGTGTTTAAAGAGGTATATTGTCAGGTGAATAGGTATAACTATATGTAGAAATAAACATATGTTAATGTTGGTATCTTATTCTGTATTGTCTTTGTGACAGTACCTATGTAATCTAGGTATGTATATGTCACTTCATTTTGTATAGAAAGCGTCACGTGATCCTCGGAGGTCATGTGGTGTTCTATACAAAAAGATGTGTCGGAATTGTTGTGTAGGACGTGGAACCCTGCAGTGTGAGCCATACTTATATCTATTGTTCGATAGTTCTCAGCTAGAAAATTATTAATTTATAATAAGAAGAATATGGGGTTTGATAATGGGTCAAGATATTTTTCTAAGGCTCCATCCATGTTGACCAAATCGATGCCCACCTTGGTCGGAACATGAATATCAACTCTGCGTTAGTGCTACACAAACTTTTTTAGGGTTCCGTAGTCAACTAGGAACCCCTATAGTTTCGCCATGTCTGTCCGTCCGTCCGTCCATCCGCGGATAATCTCAGTGACCGTTAGCACTAGAAAGCTGAAATTTGGTACTAATATGTATATCAATCACGCCGACAAAGTGGTAAAATAAAAAGTGGAAAAAAATGTTTTATTAGGGTACCTCCCCTATACGTACAGTGGGGAGTGATTTTTTTTTTCATTTCAACCCTAACGTGAGATATATTGTTGGATAGGTATTTAAAAATAAATAGGGGTTTACTGAAATAATTTTTTGATAATGTAAATATTTTCGGAAATAATCACTCCAGAAGTAAAAAAAAATGTGTCCCCCCCTCTAACTTTTGAACCATAAGTTTTAAAAATATAAAAAAAATCTCAAAAGTAGAACTTCATAAAAACTTTCTAGGAAAATTATTTTGAACTTGATAGGTTGAATAGTTTTTGAAAGAAAATTACAAAATAATTTCTGAACTAAGTTTGGAATTTAACCGTATAAGCAGGTGTTTATTGTAGCTGTAATTTCTACAAAATCACAATGAAATGACGTGCTTTCAAATAAAGTAAAAACGGTGAAAATCGGTTCACGCAATAAAGAATTATCCCATAAACATCATTTTCCATACTTTAAGCTCGCGCGCAATAGTTTACTTAATTTGCCGATAGATGTCGCTGTACGTGGAACGCTCATATCATATCCTACATGGCGGTGTTATTTTAACTCTTAAGTGGGGACAATTACTGTGACGGACGGAAAACTACGGAACCCTACACTAAGCGTGGCCCAACACGCTCTTGGCCGGTTTTTTATTTATTTTTTAAAGTTACTATACCCCTAATAAATCCTCGTTCCTTGAGATGAAAAAAGTCCTGCAGCTTATAGAGTCACAGCCGATCGATTTACAGATAGTAGGCTTCAACGTTAAATATGGCGTCGGAGCTGTCATCCCATAGAAAACTGTCAAACTTTTCATACAAGATTTTTTTAACGATGACGTTGACGTTAACAGACGGTTGGGTGCAACCGGCCCTTATAGTATAGTAGGCTCCGTACTCTCTGTAAGTCTGTCATCTGGCATACCTAACTTCTTACGGAATAACAATGAAATGACAAGACTTGCCTAATAGTTATTAGACAAAAGTACCAGACACAACGTACTCAACAGGAGCATTCAACTTTATAAATATCAAACAAAGACAACCAAAGAAGTTCGCACATTTCGCCACAGCTCCACACCACAATAAATCGTTTACAGCAGCACTTTCCACGGAATAAAAGACAATCACCGAATACGGACACAGCTTTCTCAACTCTTCCCAAAACTGGCTCCTAGCCCGTTGATATAAAGGTCAGAATTCTGTGCATCGGCGTCCTCAAAGCCTGGTATACCAGTATCAAGATGTCTTGGCAGTATGGTTAGTGTGACGCATGGGGGGCGGCGACGCGAGGTGTGGAATAAATCGTAGAGATTGAAATCAAACCGCTGTTTTTGTTCAAATCGATTGATACTGATACAATGAGGAGGCTCGAAATTATAACGAAATAAAATAAGAGAAGCGGAGACGGGAAACAAATGCGACGATTTATGCGGCCGCTTATCGAAGAAAAATGCAGTTTAAGCACTGCCTTTCTTCATTTTGGTAAATGATCTAGAAACTGCTTATTATACACCTTGAGCTTGACTACACATAAACAAACTGTACTACACATAGACAAAATATAATAGGTAGTGCAGTAAAACACTTCTTAATTGCATTAACACGTTTAATTTTGACGACAAAGTAAAAATATTTAATATTAGCAAAAATAATCAATTATTTAAAATTTAGCATTTCACGTAAAAATCACAATAACGGCATCTAAATAAGGGTATTTCACATTCAATAAGTTCCCTAGTGGTCAGAATGCAATTAAATTACAATAACAAAAATATTTAAATTTAGCACTTCACTTAAAAATGAAGACAACTGTACCTATTTCACTTTCACATTCAACAACCTCCCTAGTGGCCAGAATGTAATTAAATTACAATAATTAAAAATATTGAATATTAGCACTTCACTTAAAAATCAAGACAACTGTACCTAAACAAGGACATTACACATTCAATAGTTAGCAAAACCGGTAAGTAAAAATAAAGACTCGGCTAGTAATAATTTGGCTGCAGGAAAATAATGGGTTAATGAGGCGGGTGATATGGATGGTGACAGATGATTCGCTGGCTGAACGTAGCCTAAATTAAAGAGCCAGGTCTTTATACGCCCGTCAAACGAGGCAATTGGAATTTGGGGAATTTAGCAAAACAACAAAAAAAACTATTATGGCACAAAAATACTGGATACAAAGAAAAGGAATCCGATTTATAACGTTTTTAACAAAAATGTAAATAATTTGATACTCTCGAAAGCAGGATGGCTAAAGCTGTTGCTTTAAATTAAAAAGAGTTCGTGGGCAAGTGTCCGCTTTGATTTAGGCGGACCCAATAGCTCGCTGAACTCCTTTTCTCACTTGGAGAGCCCGCTGGATGCGGACTCTAACTCTCCGATGATGTGGCGAAGAAAACCGCGGAAATCGCGGCAGCTGCAGACCGTCCCGCCGGCCCGGCATCCACAAGCGCCTTCCGGAATCCTTCCGGATCAGGCGGTTCCAGTGTATAGCACTTGCTATATAATTTATATAGCCTTTTTTGCCCGGCAATGGTTTTGGTTTTATTTTTGCTCCAATAATGTATTAATAGCACTTGCTATATAATGTTTGAAATAAATCGCACTTCACCACGATGCAACTAAGCAAATTATAGCAAAAACCCCAGACCAAATCCAGATTATCTCTTTTTCTTTCCAAAATCTCACGGCGCTCTGACAGACTCAATCAAAAATCAACTTTTTTCTTTTTGACAATCTGGAATACCTCAAAAATTCACATTCAAAATTAGCGCGAGTATTATCTCAATTTTATAACTGCCAGACGTATTACAAAATACGGACTGATATAAGCGCCATCTACCTGTAATGCCGTGAATCACAATGTACGCTTTTTTTATACATCAACCGTGACCTAGCCTTAGACACAGAAGTTCAGAAGTTCTAAAGAAAGTCGACAGATGTCGTACGATACGTAGCGTCATGCTACAGCATCTCCCTACCAAACAAAGAAACAAACAAACAACAACACAAGAAAACACAAGAAAACTAACCCCAAGCAACAAAAAAACACAACTTAATTCTAAGGCTAAAAAAGGTACAACAAGAGAACCCTAAACGAATTACAAAAAAAAACAAAACCAACCAGTTATTAACATTACCCCTAAAGACTAATCTAATAGATTAAGAAGATGACAAAACGCCAACCAACGCGTCACGCGGTCCAAGACGTGACGGCCGGGATAGGACAGAAACTGCACCTGGCCACAGATCTTAATCCCTCACATCGAGTCATCAAATTATACAACCAGGCTATCATAGACCGGGAAAGATAAACGAAGCCTTAAGCACCAACGGTAAAAAAAAGTCAAACCTGGAAAAAGGAGCAAGGATACGCTCAAACGAAAACAAAAAACGATAAGAAACGAATCAAGCAAGGATTACCGATAAGGGAATGGCGGACTAAAGCGCATTTTAGAATTTTGAGAATACTGAACGGGCCGAAAGAAGAAACTATTTCAAGATATCTTTAATATGATAGGTACCGACGTGCTCGGAATCGGTATCAGCCAGTACATATACCTGTGGAGACACCCGTCTAACCACACGGCACCGAACGAAACGTGGAGCGAATTTACCGCCTCGAAAAGGATCAGCGGATCCACGCTGGAAATTCCGGCGCCAAACGATTTGGTCACCAACGATTCTTGGCGAAGAACGGTTCGTGTTGAACTTGGCGGCGTTACGATGAAAGGCTAAAGCCATCGAATCAGAAACTTTATCGTACACCTCACGAAGCGTCTGAAGATTCGAAGCGCGTTCCATCCGGCTAAGTCCCACATCTTGGTCCACAACCTGATTCTCAACACGTTCACGAATCATTGACAACTCGCGGCCGTACATCAAAAAATTCGGTGTATAAGCAGTAGCCAAATTTATACAAGAGTTTAAATAAAGAGCGACCCGATGTAAATGACCCGACCAACTGCGTTGGTCATTTTCAACTAAAATGCTCAAAGTAGTAATCACGACCTGGTTATATCTCTCCACAACATTCGCTTGTGGCGAATAATATGGGGTATAACACGGACCTGGAATATTATAGCTCGCCAGGAAATCCAGAAATTGACGACTATGAAAAACTGTAGCGTTGTCACAGAGAATGTTAGTAGGAACACCGTACCGCAAAATAACCTCCGACTCTAATGCCATCGATATTGACCTCGCATTCACCAACTTCAAAGGGACCAACCAAACAAATTTGGTAAACACGTCAACCAAAGTCAAAATATAACGACACCCATTGCGGCTAACCGGTAAAGGACCAAATAAGTCAATGGAAAGAAGATCCATTGGAGCCGCAACACGACGAGGAAATAAGCGAAGTCCACGAAGTTGTGAATTTGCAATTTTATAAGACTTGCAAATCTGACATTCGGAAAGGAACCTTGTAACATCACGGTACATATTCGGCCAATAGTATAAGTCACGAGCTTTTAAATACGTTTTCATAACACCAGGATGAACGTTGGGAAATCCATTATGAATTTCAGCAACCGCCTCTCTAGTTCTTGAAGCAGGAAGAACTATACGCCATGGATTAGGTGCTAAAGGGTTTTCGATAGATACCCTGCGCATTAAGACACCATCCCGAAGAGCAAATGCAGTAAACATTTGAGGATTGTCCAAAACTCCCTGGTAAATTCGTTCATACCAAGGATCTCCAGAAGGATCCATGCCACGCGCGAATGAGATAAGCCCAACTTGAGCGCGGGACAAGGCGTCTGGAACAACATTAAGGACACCTTTTTTATGTTCAATCTCAAAGTTATATTGGGAAATCAAAGTTGCCCAACGAGCCAAGCGCCCGGTAGGATTATCAAGGGTGATCAACCATTTAAGAGCAATATGGTCAGTAATGATCTTAAACCTCATTCCATCGAGATATCCGCGGAAATGCTTTATGGAATCAACAACGGCGAGAAGCTCATGTTCGGTTGTCCCGTATCCACGTTCAGCTTTAGTGAATAAACGAGAATAATAAGCAATTGGATGTTCAACGCCGTCAAACTCTTGAGCCAGGACCGAGCCTAAGCCAACCTGGCTAGCGTCACATTAAAGGATAAAAGGTTTCGAAAAATCCGGGCAAGCCATCAACGGAGCGCTCATCAAGGCATCCTTCAATTTAGAAAAAGCTTCACTAGCACTATCGTTCCAATCGATGGGATCACGTCCCTTTCTCTTACCGATAAGTGCCGTCAGTGGAGCTATAATCGAAGAAAAACCATCCACGAAACGGCGATAATACGAACACATACCAATGAAAGCACGTAGAGACTTGGCAGAAGAAGGGGTAGGGTAATCCCTAATAGCTTCTAATTTCTTTGGATCAGTTTGAAGACCACGCTCATTGACGATGTAGCCGAGATACTTCAATTCAGACTTACAAAACTCGCACTTATCTAAATTAACCGTAAGACCAGCTTCTTTCAACCTATCACGAACCTTACGAATAAGCCGCATATGACTGTCAAAATCACGAGACACCAAAATCAAATCATCAACATAGCCGAAGATAAAATCCTCAGACTCAGGGGTATATTCAAAATTGACAATCATGTCAGTAAGCCTCTGCATCTCGGACGCAGCGTTGGTTAAACCAAAAGGGAGACGAACGAACTCAAAGAGGCCCCTTTGGGGTACAATAAAGGCCGTTTTCTCACAACTGGCCTTATCAGCTAAGGGGATTTGCCAAAAGGCGCTGCTAAAATCCAACGAAGTTAGATATTTGGCACCTCGTAGGTTATCAAGGATGTCCTGGACGCGCGGGAGAGGGTATGAATCCCTGATGGTAACGCTGTTCAACTTCCTACTGTCCACGCAAAACCTGACACTACCATCTTTCTTGGTAACCATCACCACTGGGGAAGCTCAGGGTGATCGTGAGGGACGAATAACGCCTGACTCTAACATCTTGTCGATCTCTTCGTTGAGAATCTTGAGTTTGACTGGAGATAAGGGATAGTAACGTTGACGGATGGGCGAACCAACAGTCTCAATCTTATGCGAAAGCCACGAAGTACAACCTAATCCAGCTTTATCAGAAGAAATCTCCTCAAACTCGTCAATAACACATTAGAGTTTTGATTCCTGCAGTGGTGCAAGCACCGTACGAGGGTGGACATAGCGAACCTCACCTACTCGTGGGACTGCGACAGGAACATGATGTGAAGCGACGTAAAGCTTACCTGACAAACCATCACGGAATGCCTTCTTTAAAATGTCAATGAGACCAACAGCATTCCAAAACTCAATTCCTAAAATAAATGCAGTAGGAAGATTACTGCTTACTAGACAGGGGTGCAGAACGCGAATGCCACTAAAAAGAATGGGGACGTCCAAACCGCCTAGAATTTCAATAGGAGAATTGTCGGCGGAGACAACATAAGGCCGGATATCCTCGTGATATGTTATACCGAGCTCCGATAAGAGGGATATATCAATTAGTGAAACCTGAGCACCAGAGTCTAAAAGAGCTCTTACCGAAGAGCCAGCAACTAAAACATCAATAAAAAGTCTATTATCCGGGGAATTATTCATATAAACGGGCGACACCGATGGACCTCTCAGTGCGCCACTTATTCGTTTTTTGACGGACCAGAATTACAACTAGGACAATCGCGTGTGATTGCACCAACACGCTTACACTTGAAGCACACTGCCCCTGAAACGTTAGGACAATTACGATAGTTGTGACCAGTTGCATCACACTTCATACACACTATAGAACTGGATTGACCTACAACTTGAGCACTAATCGGTGCAATAGCCAAACGTGCTGGACGTGAACCTTGAAAGGCTTCAAAATTTTTCGCGACTTCTAACAAACCATCAATATCCCTGACCACGTTAGTTGCAAGACAAGGATGATATCTAGGATTCATTCCATATTTAATAATGTTAAACAGGTTGTCTTCGGAAACCGGTGTACGAAGCTTTGCCTTTAGATCGCGCGCCTGAATAACAAAATCAACCACTGACTGGTTGTCCTTCTGTGATAAAGCGCGAAGTTGGCTCTCAAGCTTGAAATCGAAATCGGCTACGTCGAAGGTTTTAACGAATTCAGACTTTAATTCCGCGTAAGTAAGACCCGGATATCTGATTGCCCTAAAATGTTTCAAGGCACTATCTGACAACAATTCATGGAAACGTCTGACAACATATGAAGGATTGACGTTACGCGCCATACCTTCTTCCTCGATTCGAAAGAAAAATTCGCGAACACAAGTGTCCCCGGAAAAGTTCAAGTTCCATTTCGTAAGTGAATAATCTTTGAAAGGAAAAGGCGGGGGAAGTCCGGACATATGCATCGCCTGGGGTCGTGGTTCAGAATCAAAAAACTGTTCTTCATCGTCTGCCATTAGATCTAAAATCCTCGGATCGTACGAGTTTAAAGATGAGTGCGCATGAGGTGTCTCAGCAATTGATCCTTCATTACTTAAGTGCGACATGGCGAAAAGTCGAATGTTGTCTTGCGTTGCAAGTTCAAACAAAAAATAAAGTTAATCTACCTAAAAAATAAAATCCGAAGTTCGAGTATATCCGTGGTCTAAACCAAGCGCTTAAGTCAAAGAAAGAAAATAACACTCGAAGTCTAAATGCCAAGTTAGAGTTCGAATTCAAAAAAAAACAAGTTCAGTTACTGAAAAAAATAACAAAACGCAAATCATACATTCTATGTCTGACTTACCTGCGAATTCCCTAACGTCTACGGGCTCTAACTACACGACTCAGACTATGAAATAACGTATTCGGGATATGTTACGGGTAATTGAGAAAAAGGCATAAGTAAAGGGCAACAGATAAATTCGTTTTTTTTTTAACATAAATAAAAGCAATTTTTTTAATATGACGGAATTCGGGTTAGTGATGGGACGTAAGGAGGCAGCAGGCTGAAACAAACCAAAATCAAGGTTAATAGAACCGCGACCGGTCTACGGTCACCGTCTCACAAATCCAAAAAAAAAATTTAATTACAATTATTAAAAGTAAATCCAGAGTTCTTTACCTTATCGGGCGCCATTTTGCAGTAAAACACTTCTTATTTGCATTAACACGTTTAATTTTGACGACAAAGTAAAAATATTTAATATTAGCAAAAATAATCAATTATTTAAAATTTAGCATTTCACGTAAAAATCACAATAACGGCATCTAAATAAGGGTATTTCACATTCAATACGTTCCCTAGTGGTCAGAATGCAATTAAATTACAATAACAAAAATATTTAGCACTTCACTTAAAAATGAAGACAACTGTACCTATTTCACTTTCACATTCAACAACCTCCCTAGTGGCCAGAATGTAATTAAATTACAATAATTAAAAATATTTAATATTAGCACTTCACTTAAAAATGAAGACAACTGTACCTAAACAAGGACATTACACATTCAATAGTTAGCAAAACCGGTAAGTAAAAATAAAGACTCGGCTAGTAATAATTTGGCTGCAGGAAAATAATGGGTTAATGAGGCGGGTGATATGGATGGTGACAGATGATTCGCTGGCTGAACGTAGCCTAAATTAAAGAGCCAGGTCTTTATACGCCCGTCAAACGAGGCAATTGGAATTTGGGGAATTTAGCAAAACAACAAAAAAAAACTATTATGGCACAAAAATACTGGATACAAAGAAAAGGAATCCGATTTATAACGTTTTTAACAAAAATGTAAATAATTTGATACTCTCGAAAGCAGGATGGCTAAAGCTGTTGCTTTAAATTAAAAAGAGTTCGTGGGCAAGTGTCCGCTTTGATTTAGGCGGACCCAATAGCTCGCTGAACTCCTTTTCTCACTTGGAGAGCCCGCTGGATGCGGACTCTAACTCTCCGATGATGTGGCGAAGAAACCCGCGGAAATCGCGGCAGCTGCAGACCGTCCCGCCGGCCCGGCATCCACAAGCGCCTTCCGGAATCCTTCCGGATCAGGCGGTTCCAGTGTATAGCACTTGCTATATAATTTATATGGCCTTTTTTGCCCGGCAATGGTTTTGGTTTTATTTTTGCTCCAATAATGTATTAATAGCACTTGCTATATAATGTTTGAAATAAATCGCACTTCACCACGATGCAACTAAGCAAATTATAGCAAAAACCCCAGACCAAATCCAGATTATGTCTTTTTCTTTCCAAAATCTCACGGCGCTCTGACAGACTCAATCAAAAATCAACTTTTTTCTTTTTGACAATCTGGAATACCTCAAAAATTCACATTCAAAATTAGCGCGAGTATTATCTCAATTTTATAACTGCCAGACGTATTACAAAATACGGACTGATATAAGCGCCATCTACCTGTAATGCCGTGAATCACAATGTACGCTTTTTTTATACATCAACCGTGACCTAGCCTTAGACACAGAAGTTCAGAAGTTCTAAAGAAAGTCGACAGATGTCGTACGATACGTAGCGTCATGCTACAGTAGATAGATAGATAGATTTATTTATTTCTTGTAGAAAACCACACAGTATTTTACATCATAACATTACGATTCACTAAAAGATCGTCACTTACAATACAATAAAAAAAACAGAAAAAAAAATGTCAGTGGTAAAAATACAAAGAATATCAACAGGGATTTTGTGTGGTACCTTTTATACTACCTAGATTGCTAGCGTATCTCATTGCCTTAGCAGAACAAGTGCGGTGTGTGCGGTTTTGGTCTCCTTAAAAAGGAGTAGGTAATTAAATCTAGATATTTCTTGGTGGCGCAAAAAGCGCATACGGCATAAATCTGCGATCGCACGCATTAGATTGCTTACAGAGACGGTGCGCCGTGAGTGGGAAGACTAGCTAGACCGCCTGAATAACAGTCATAAAAGTAACAAAGATGGCTTGTGATGTGATCGACCTATACGCCGTGTGCTCGTTCATATTTTTACACTAAGGTACGGATTAAAATCACAATTAAAATTTAGTTAGTTAGGTGTTTGTTCTGTTTCTGTGGCTAAATGGTCAGCTTCGAACCTTAGAAATCAACAGATTCGTGACGAACTCCGTCGACATAATAATTTTTATTTTTTTATTGAGACACGAAAAACTTATTTATTTACATCAATACAGTGGTAATTAATACTATTAATATACCTATATTATTATATTTAACATTGTTAATAGCCTAATGGCCCTGAGTGCAACACATAATAATTAAACAATAAAATTAAAGTCTAACCTAGCTGTGAAGGAGCAGTAAAAACAGTAGATAAGGTTTAATATCTTTAAACTTTCATAAGAAACGAGAAAAAAAATACTTGTCTGTGAAGTGTATGTGCATGTATTCGGACAGTAAACGAACACAACACATAGGTAAATACACTTACTTATTTTGTCACAATATTGGTTTACAATAGTTTATATAGGTACCTAGTTCTTTTGTGGTTTTTAATGAGTAATGGAAACAAATCAGAAGTTCTCTTTGTAATGTCTACAACCCATTTCAGTCAGGAGAGAACGACCAAAGAGAGAGAGAGATAATTAAATTTAACTGAGTAATAAATTTAGTGGGGTAAAATTAACAAGTATGGGTAGGAGGTATAAGTGCGTAGGTAAGTGTGCTGGTGAGCACGAGCCTTTTGTCCGTTGTCTGACATTGTTCTTGGAATGTTTGAGCTTACGGAGATAAGTAAGTTTCGAGCTAGATTTCATTTCTGTAATAATATATTTTATAGAATTGTCTCTTTCCGTTATTGCTTCATAATACGGAATCTTTGCGAGGTAGTCTATGGCGGAGAGTCACTGTGCTGCACCAAAAAGACCGAGTTCATACAACTTTTATAATGACACACGACATTTTGGATCCGGGAGGTAAGGTTGACATGCGCAGTTTTTGCGAGCGCTCGCCGACAAACGCGCGCGCACCGAAGGCCTTATGACGGCATTTCGAGTAAGATATATCCCTTTTATGGTCATAACTCCTGATGTTTGCCTTATTTATGTATTTGGACACATTGACGATTTGTGGAATTCCTTATTGACAGAATGTCTGTTGGACTTATGAAGAGGTTCGAAGAGGGCAAACAATATGATTCCCCTCGATAGTGCAGTGCAATCAAAGTAATTACGTAACACTGGTTAGGTTAGAAGAAACCTGTTAAAATGTTTATTTTCTATGGTTAAATGTGTTTGGATCTCTGTGTCTTCCATGACTTTTAGTTGTCTAAGTGACGTCGGCAGACGGTCTTATTTTCGTACCAATAACAGCCGTGTCATAGTAATCCCATCAAAAACATAAATGTGAAAGGCTGCCAAGTTCGATACTATGGGAATGCTTCGCCTATAAAAGAAGTGAGATCTGAAGAAGTACCAAGTTCCATAAAAATACCTCAAATCATAAATAGTTATAGGAATGCACATTTGATTTCCAGCAGTTTTTAAGGTACATTTTGAATAAGTATCACGTTACATAGAAATACCTAAAATTATAATAGTCAGAGAAACGCACACCGGTTTTTTTAGCAGTTTCCTGATAACATTTATTATTTTCCGTACTTTTTAATGATGTTACTTGGCAAGTTTTCACACACCACACACCTTTTCAATGCAATGAATCGACACCTTTGGACTGCAATGTGTCAAGTATATAATTTTCTATTAAAACTTGCCAAGTTACATCATTAAAAAGTACTGAAAATAATAAATGTTATCAGGAAACTGCTAAAAAAACCGGTGTGCGTTTCTCTGACTATTATAATTTTAGGTATTTCTATGTAACATGATACTTATTCAAAATGTACCTTAAAAACTGCTGGAAATCAAGTGTGCATTCCTATAACTATTTATGATTTGAGGTATTTTTATGGACTTGGTACTTATTCAGATCTCACTTCTTTTATAGGCGAAGCATTCCCATAGTATCGAACTTGGCAGCCTTTCACATTTATGTTTTTGATGGGATTTCATTTATTTTTGTTAGGTGTAGGTTCTTTATTATTTTTTTATCACTTTTGCTTTAGGAAATGTCTCATTCCACTTAGGTATGTACTTTATACTATACCCTTTATACTAAGCGTCTAATTCTATTTTACTATTTATTTATAGGTGATTGTTACAAATAAACTGGCTCCCTACACCTATAAAATGTACCTACTTACATATAATTACATACATCAATAACGTACTTTATTCTGTTTGTAAGTACGCTACCTACATATATAATTAATAACTTGGTAATACCTACCTACCAGTAGGTATTATAATTGGTGGCCTATTATGTAGCCCTAGAAGTGCACCATCCCATCTCATCCCGTGGCGTATCGGAGGGTGAGATGGGCAGTAGTATATATAATTCCATCTTAGAGTATATATGATTTCCATGTTCTTGAATCTGCGATTTTATTAGTTGTAAAATTAGAAATTATTTAGACTATGCGAGAAAAAATAGTCTTTTCATTTTTGTTTGACTGATTTAGCGCACCTAGTGTACCTAGTGACCTGCTTTGTACTTCGTAAATCGTGGGTTCGGTTCCCGCAACAGACACACACATGACACACAGAGTGGTGAACAATTTTATTGTTCTTGTCTTTAAGACAAACATGTATTGTCTTAAATTGGTATGTATCTAAATTTAAATAAGTCTTATCTCATTTCCACTCCATACCTACTTATAGTAGAACAAAATTACACATTCGTTGTTTTCGAAACTGACTCACACTTGGCCGTTTTCAGATTTTTACTTTATTTCGACCTAAAGACAAACCTTCGAGCCAAATTTCAGGTCGGTACGACCAGTGGAAGATAGACCCACTTAGTTCATTATGACTTCATAGTAGAACAAAGTTACACCTTCGCTATTTTTAAAACTGACTCACACTTGGCCGTTTTCAGATTTTTCCCTTTACTTTGACCTTAAGACCTATCTCCATGCCAAATTTCAAGTCAGTACGACCATTGGAAGTGGTCTAGGTTTTCGATGAGTCAGTGAGTCAGTGAGTCAGTGAGTCAGTGAGTCAGTGAGTCAGTGAGTCAGTGAGTCAGTGAGTCAGTGAGTGTATAGTAAAAATAGCGATTTTCTTACGTCAATATCTCAAGAACTGCTATAGGTATAATAATGAAATTTTGTATTCTAGACAATTAAGGGGATGTCAACAGACACTCGAAATTTCATATGCGTAGATAAAATATGTTTTGAGTTATAGGGTGGTCGAAATTGGCCCGAAATGGTTCGTGTACCCACGGCCGGTGTGTCGCTTTTTTTTGCTCGAACTTGGCGGACACACTGCCGTGTGTCTAGATTTTGAACACCTTACCCGCTTAGCTACTTTTACTGCTGACTGTACCTAAGTTCACTTTAAGATCCACCATTATCCATCATGTTGTAAGTGTTGTAACGTTACAACGTTGTCTGCGTCTTATTTCACTTATTTGGCTAAAGTTTCTAGGTAGGTATATAAGCTAGGCGAACAATGGTTCGCATTTAATACAGCTGCCCTGAGTATATGAAGGCATTGTTTTTGGGATCCATTAACGGAAAAGCAGATTTCTAAACTTGCATCTAAATAAATAACTGCTTAGGGGTAACAATGATGATGGAATCTAGTCATTTAATGTAACAACTAAATAGAGGCGGTTTTATTAAATGCAGATGCGGATTTCGCTCTCCTATTTACTTATCAACATTTTCAGAACGGACACTTGTTATAGGTATACATAGTTGGAATCAGTTCCCGGCGCAAATTACCAGTGCGCCCGCGCCGCGCCGCGGCCGGCACTGCGGCCGCCGGGACGTGGTAATTACGCGCAATCGCACTTCGTTAGCCGCAATTCTGGACCGATTAACACTTTCCCGGCTTTTTGCCGCCCTTCCCGCCTCTCCCCCTGCCACCCTGCGCCGCCATCTCGTGCAATTACCGCTAAACAAAATGGCCGCCCAATATGGCCGCCGTTTCGCGGCTTTTTGCAACCATAATTGTTGCAAACAGTAACGAAGATGTAGAATTCGCTAAACAGATGTTTAATTGGTGATTCCGCTCCCGTTCCCAGTGGTATTAAGTTATTAACACTATATTTAATTGAGTGGGTATTTATAAAATAAATTAACTAAATGGGCGGAACCTGTACCATGGCCAGTACGATGTATATGTGATTTACTCTTGTATGACCGTTTTGCTTTCATCGTCACTTTTGTCTATGCTATTAGCAGTCAAACTCTACTCTACTCTACTCTAATTGAGTACTTAATTTAAAAGAGAAATCTTTATTTACGGTAGGTCATTAACTTTCTACAGGCGATAAAGTTTTTGTTCATTTCCTATCATGTAAGTATCTATGACGCAATTTCGACAGTGACACATAATTCACTCACGAAGTTATCCGGAATTGTATAATCAGTCCCCAGAAAGGGTACTTGTGTCAGTTTGCGGCCTGAAGACACACATTAGGACAAAGGGTTGGTAATTAGATTTGAGTGCTTTGATACCGAGTCGAGCTCGAGCCCCGCCGCCGCGCCGCTGCCGCCGACCGCCGACTCATCGGCCCAGTCTGCGCTTTAACCCCGAGGGGTTGTCGTTCTGATTAAGGTTAAAATAATAGACCATTTATGGGAAGATTTAACACAGTCGTATCTTAAACTAAATGTTTAAAATGCATATTAGGTACATTTTTTACCGTGCACGTCTATATGCCACTTTAAAGTTTCTAAATACAACCCATTTGCATTCTGTTCCCAACCAGTTACCTACAGCATTCGAATTCTACAATATCTGTACCCATGGACGTTCTAAAAATATGTATACCTATATGTACACGATCTTAAATCTATATATAATTAAGGTTGTGTTCATATATTTTTGAACGTCATATATTGGAGAACTCGACTGTAAAATAAGGAAATAAAAAAATGGAGTCCTTTTTTGAACAATTTAAGTAACTAGGTAATTAAATTAAATATCAGATAACCATATCCATTTTAGAAACATAACACAGAAAATAAAAGTATAATTATTATTAAAATCAGTAGTTTCCGTAATATTTCAGAGTTAGAACGTTGCAGTGCAGGATAAGTATGCCATAACTGATTTTATTTAGGCAAAATAACCAAGCATGACTTAAGACGATTGTCGCCGGAGTGTCCTTGAGCGTTTGGGCGCTCTCTACCCGCGCCACCCGCGTACCCTTCTCATTGCGATCGTGCGTAAATCCGCCGCGATGCACCGCAATAATGTTCAAAGAATATGACTACTCAGAGGCGCGCGGGCAGATTAATAATAATCATACCTAATCCTTTTGTGGATGTTTTGTGATTTGAATACTGTGATTAAGTACTACGGTGACATTTTTTAGGAATGCTGCTAAATAAGATAAGTATAACGATCTCGATTAGTAGATTTTTATGTAAAAAAATGAAAACCTAGATTTTGAATTTGAAGTACAGTGAGCGGCAAAATATTTATGAATTTACGAAATATGGTTAAAAATATTCCGCATATCAGAAAAAAATAAAAAAATACTGTACTAGTACAGCAAAAAAAACTGAATGCACATCAAAGCGGTGTTTTCATGTGAATTTGGATTTTTTTTGCTGTGCAAGTGAGCTTAATAGATGGTTATTTTTTTGTTGCGATTTGAAATATTAACCGTAAAAATTCACTTAATTACGATAAATTAACAAAACTAAGCCTGTTGCGAGTTGCGAATAGTAAAAATGCACATGTAAGGAGCGGTATTTGTGCACGAAATCGTCATACAAATGAGAGCTGTAAGCCCATTAAATTTAGAGATCTTTAAAATATAACACAGCGCAAACACTTCTAAGGGTTCCATAGCCAAAATGGTAAAAACGGAACCCTTAAAAGTTTTTCGAAACATGTCCGTCTGTCCGTCCGTATGTCACAGCCATTTTTATTATAAAACATATATTACTGAAATTTTATCTAGAGGTGTGTTTCATGTGCCGCTACTTAATTTTCTGGCTAAATTGCTAAAAAAATCTTTTAGGTGAGGCACTCCATACATACATATGCCAAACTAAATGTCAAAAATATTTTTTTTGTAAATATGAACATGTTGTACGATACGGCTTTAAAAATATCTTATATATATATAGAGTATTTTTAAAACTTTTTTATTAAGTCAATATTTTCAGAAATAATTGCTTCGAAAGTCTAAATATAATAGCCCCCATCTAACTTTTAATCCGTAAGTCTAAAAAATATGAAAAAATACCAAGAAGGCTTGGTACTTAATTTTCTACGAAAATTATTTCACATATTATCGGTTCATCCGTTTTTGAGTTATCTCTAAGAAACTACTTTCTACGGAACCCTACATTATACATGGTCCGATACAAATTTGGCCGGTCTTTTAAAGATATTTGATAGGTAGTATTAACCCTTAGTAGTAATTTATTTATTCACTTGTGTTGATAATTAATATAAAATTTGTATTTATTCGCATTTCACCGATATAGTAAAGTTTTTTTTAGGGTAGTCAACGCGCATGTGAATCTTCTGGGGTTGCAGGCGTCCATAGGATTTATAACTGCTTTCAATCAGGCGGGTCGTATGCTTGTTTGCCAGCGTCGTGGTATAAAAAAAAGCCTTTTTTCCTTTATTCTTACAAAAATTGAACTCTTAAATATCAGCAATTTTTTATTAGATTCTCAATCAGGCTTTGCTCAGTGATAGTTAGTAGACTGAAATTTGGTATGAGTAATTATGTGTTTTAATTACGCCTACAAAGTGGTAAAACAATAAGTATCTGAAACCCATTGTTGGATAGGTCTTTCAAGAAGAATATGCCTTAAACAACTTTTGGATAAAACGAATACTTTCGTAAATAATAGCTTCGAAAGTTAAAATGCTCTTTGATTTTTGAACCGTGGATCCAAAAAAATTGGGAAAATTCCTGGAAGTGAGGCCATTGAAATACTTATCACGTATTTTCAATAAAAACTATATGGAATAAAATCGGTTGAGCCGTTTTTGAGTTATGCCTATAGTAAAATAACGTAAGTGCCACAAAATATTTCTTTATAGACTACCTTTTGAATTGATGTATTGTAACAGGCCGGCAACTACGGATCCCTACACTGAGCATAGCCTGATATTCTCTTGGCCGGTTTATCTGCAATCCTTTGCAGTTTACTTCGCAATTTCTAGATTTGAAAAATTAGTATAAAGTATAACATTAAAGATTGTGTTTAATCTATACATATAATAAAGCTGAAGAGGGTCGAAAGTCTGTACATGGAAGATAATCGAAAAAAAGTTGGCTGGGGATACTTAGAATCGATAACAGAACACGTTCCAACAATTTTTAAAATTTTTGTCTGTTTATCTGTTTATCTGTTTATCTGTTTGTCTGTTTATTTGACCGCGCATCACGTGAAAACGGCTGAACGGATTTTGAGGAAATTTTATATAGATATAGTTTGAGTCCTGGGAAAGGATAATATATAGTTTTAATCCCGAAAATCAACCCTGGTGGGGGTGAAAATGGGGTTGAAAGTTTGTATGGAGAATTTTTTACCGCTGAAACGATTTAGATTGAAATGAGTATGGAGATAATTTGAGTCTCGAGAAACGTCATAGGATCGTTTTCAAACCCTAATGGGGGTGAAAAGGGGGTTGGAAGGTAGTATGAGGAATTTTTTACCGCTGAACTGATTTAGATGAAAATTGGTATTGAGATAGTATGGGTCTCGAGAAATGACAAAGGATAGTTTCTTCTCCAAACCCCCCCCCCCCTCATCTTACTTTAGAACCATAGGTCCAAAAAAAAAATAATGGAAGTGACGCCTGAAAGGTACTTCCAATAAAAACTATCTATACATATACTAAAGCTGAAGAGGGTCGAAAGTCTGTTCATGGAATAGATTCGAAAAAAAGTTGGCTGGAAATACTTAGAATCGATAACAGAACACGTTCCAAGAATTTTTAAGTAGTTAACGGCTGAACGGATAATGATGAAATTTTGTGTAGAGATAGTTTGAGTCCCGGGAAAGGACAAAGAATAGTTTTCATCCCGAAAATCAACCCTGGAAGGGGTGAAAAGGGGGTTGAAAGTTTGTATGTTGAAAGTTGGTATTGAAATAATTTGTAATTTTTTTGTCAAGGTGTTCTTATTTATAACATGTTACCCGTCGATGCTTTAAATTTACCTTTACCCGCACTTAAGAAATATTTGAAAATGTCATGAGTGCAGGTTCGAGGACTATATATGACGGACAAAGATGCATGGCCCAAACCAAAAAACTACTACAAAATCATCTAACATTTATAGGACACAGGTTATATAGGACACATTTATAGGTTTAGGTAGGAAAACATATCAAACGTTTTGTGAAGCAGTTAGATTAGGATTTATTTTTCTTTATAATTAAACAATAGGTACATTATCTGTCTCTCAAGCTGTTTTGATATGTCTTCTTGAAGAACTACGCATTATTTTGTATCTTAAGATCTAATAATGTATTACTGTTTTGAAAAAAAATAAGTCCCGTCGAATTTCTTTTCGGTCATAATACTTCTTGGGCCAGAGGTGTAGGGTTAGAACCGGTGGTAGTTTTGGAACGAAGTTCCTTATCGGACGGTTCGCGGATGGGGGCCTAGGCGAAAAAAAGTCACGTGACCGTCACGAAAAAGCGTCACGTCACGAAAACGCGACACCCATACGGTTGAGAAACATGTAAAATGGAATGAAATAAAAAATATATAAAATAGAATAAAGTGAAGTGAAGTGTAGTGAAACTGAGAAGTGACAAAGTGATAAAAGTGAAAAAAGTCGAGAACCCTAAAAGTCGAGAATTTTAAAAATGTCAAAAATTTTGAAAATTTTGAAAATGTCAAAAATGCCAAAATTTCCAAAATTTCCAAAATTTCCAAAATTTCCAATTTTCCAAAATTTCCAAAATATACAAAATTTCCAAAGTTTCCAAAATTTCCAAATTTTCCAAAATTTCCAAAAGTTCCAAAATTACCAAAATTTCCAAAAAATGCAAAAAAAATTAAAACCACCAAATTTACGAAAAAGTCAAAAATTAAATAACAACTTCGTTCCAATCGCACTCGATTCCACTTCGCACGCACTTTCCACGACACTCATGTATTTTATTTTTGTCTGACGTTCATTAGTGCATTGTAAAGTGTTTACATTGACGAATAAATATCTTGATCTACACCAATATCATAAATCCTCTATTACGCGTTCGGAACCGTATGTAATTAATTACCAACATTATTGCAACCAGTAACGTACCATCAGTGTATTATCTGTGACAGTGTGGTAAAAACGCCACTACACTCGATTGAGTCCAAGTGCACCTCAAATAGAAAAAAATCATTTCTGCATTTGTGACCCCCCGCCTGTTCTTACCTTTCAGCTTTGACTGATTTGACGGGAGGATCGATTTGGATGATATTTGCCGTGGACATGAACGTATAAATACAAAAGTGGTCCTGTATCGTCCGTTATACACCTACTACTCTCTATATAGTTTAAATCATGCCAAAAAAAAATATAATTAAAAAAAAGTATTCATTTATGAGTGTAGTTTCATTTAGTGGTAATTGTGAAATATTTTATTGGGACTACTGTCCTCTAGCGTATCCATCTGTCAACTTTACTTCAAGTTCCGCCTCCAGGGTAGCGGGAGAGAAATTAGGGGTGAATTAGCCGCTTACTGACACAGACCGAATTCCACGCGGGCGGAGCCGCGGGCACAGCTAGTCTTAAAATAAAACGCATATTACATTCGTTTAGAACACGGTATTCTTATATAAATATGTTTAAATAAATTCGGTTCTTTGGAGTTTTTTATTAAATTAATTATTAGTCTATTGTATTGCAGTACTAGCAGATTTCCGCAACTCGACGACTAATGCCTATTTTGCGTGATGCATGCGTCTACTAAAACATAATAATTTTAGTTTACTTACATGACCAAATTTGTTTTCAGAGCAATGTGAGATTCATGATTTTTATTTTTTCTCCATTTTTCTTTCATTTGTTTTTTACTTGTATTATAATCTAAATAAAATACACTTTTTATACGAACGTACATAAACATGCATACGAGTACATTATCTTAAAAGATAAAACGTCTATACATTATTGATTCCGGGAAGACACGTTATATCCTCACCGTATGAACCCTCTGCAGTTATTTAGTCTTTAGGCACAGTAAGTCCGATATTATTGCTCACGGGCCAAGCACAAGTATATGTAGTACAAGGGAAGCACGGAGCGACGAGCGACACAGCCTCCTCGTCGCAAAGCTAGCGCACGATTGCCAGCAACGCCGTTTTCGAGCTAATAACGCACGAAATGTGGACTTATGATCAAGTTGTTTAAGAAAATTTAATCAATTTAAATATCCTACGTTGAGTTTGTAGTGTTCTGTAGTACATATTTTTAGTTCAACAATATTTTAAATCGAATGAGCCGTTCAGTAGATATAAGCAAAATTAACCGTAAAACGACATTTCGTTACATTTACATAACGGAGAAACTATACGTTACACGACTTATTCAAACGTTGACAATGTTGTACATGAAATGGTAAATAACATATATTTTTTTCAAAATTTTTGAATGACCCGTTATTGAGATATATCCCTTAGAAAGTAACAGTTTTTGGCCACAATCAGCGCCTAGCGCCTTAAATCCACAGCGCGGGCTTCGTCAAAAACGATACAAAACGACATCCGCAATAAAAAATATTAAAATTAAATGTCGGCATAACACGATGTAGGTGTTGTACTCAGCTGATTTTTAGAAGGAAATAAGTTTTGCTTTGTGACTAATAAAAAAAATTAACGACATACTCGTCATACCTAACTCACGGTCGACACGAGACCAATGCAGATCTGTCGACGATATTGTCTACTTAATTGTATATTATTAATATTATTATATGCTCTATTTGAACATGTAACACTCTCATCGGTGCCTATAATTTAATGACTTAATTAGCGTCGTATAGAGCTCTTTCCGCAGTTATGGCATTTGCAGATGGTGTGCAAAAAGCGGAGGTCGCATCCGCGCGCGCTCGATTATGTCATTAAAGGGCGGATAAAAAACGAAAGGGCATTTTAGTATGCGATGATACCGAGCAATTAAGTTTGGGGGTTTGTTCCGAGGGCAGACAAACACGTCGTAGGATGTAGTGGACCAGCGAACACGATCGCCGTTGGACTAATCCCGACACTTCCGCTACCCCGTTACCAGCTAGGGCCATGGCTGTGATAATTAACTCTAGGTATCAATGGATGAATGGCTCTTTGCAGTAGATATGGCTGTCGGTCGACAAAACAGATCTTAACGACCCTTCGGTGTGTCGAGGATTTCAACCTGTTGTGCCCACAACACGCTGAAATCCTCGTCACATCGAAGTGTCTTCAGCCAGCCTGCAGAGATACCAAGAAGATCGTGTGCTTCTGTTTTAGGCTGACTACATCCTTAATTACCAGTGATCGATTCAACACGGTTTAGGGTGCTATACATACACTTATTGAGTGAAAATTGTTGTTCAAAACGTTATAATGTTATTGAAATATATTTTATGTAATTAAAGTAAATATCATAATTCCTAAAATCCTGAGAATTATCCATATTAGCATAATTTTTGAGGTTATTCATGCCGTGTTGCACCCTAAAATCCGATCACTGTTAATTACAGGCCCAAAGTTCGGGTCAAGTACGTTGCCTGGAGCCCATCATCATAAGGTTCTCTGTGTCCAGTTACACTGGTTCCCCGTAACGTGGACTCGCGTGCGCCTGCGCACCGCGCTGGGTTTCGGTGGTGCATTGCGCGCGCGCCCGGTGTCGCGCGGAAAAACGGCGCGGCAACTACTGAGGGAGGCGTAAGAAACGCTGTCACCGAAACTGGACCGACACCGAACCAGCGGTATTTTACTCGGTGTGTACTAACAGACTAGAATGACCGTTGGTAGAACTTATTAAACGGTGAATTTATTCAGATTAGCTAACATTTATTACTAAGAGTCTACTACTACTACTCTTAGCTGTTAAAAATGTGTTGTTTTGTTTTTTTTTGTTTTGTTTTTTTCTTAAGTTTACATTATCACCGTGTAACTTCCCTCTGAGGAATCGCTGACTCCGGAGTCTTTGTCCTAGTTTAGGAGGCAAAGGCTCAATCCCAGCTTTTATACTGTTACATTACAAACCTAACGTAAGCTTGTGTTAAGTAGCATATCTTATGTTAAAATATGTCTTGTTAGGTTAAGTCAATAAATATTTTATTTATAGTCACTCTTATACAGCTGCTAAAATTAAGCTCCACGATTAAATAGGTACAATGTTGGTAAGTTAAGCAACATTGACTGTAGATTAAGCATAAGCACGTTCGTTATTTTAACAGCCAACTTCTCTCCTAAAAAGCGTGGAAGGACCTTACTAGTTTTTTAAGAATAATTGAGCACTTATGACATCTGTCTCAGTTAAAATGACGGACCGTCAATAACAACGCGACGGGTGACGGACACTAATCGAGTTACAGTCAGCGTTTATTGCCTACCAAATGGCCGTTCATTAAATACACAGAAAGTTAAACTTTAAGGAAAATAACAAACAATGAAGTATGATTCTTTAAATGTTGCATTGTTTTATACAAGCTCCATACAAAAACTCTGGCTTAATCGTAGCGTGACGTTTGAAGAGGCTATTACGATGAGTCGATAAAATTTAGTCGAGAGACGATAATCGATTAAATATTTATATTCGTGAATAATAAAAACTTCAATTTATCACGCATGTCGTCATAACGCATTCACAAGTACTCATAAGATCGTAACATAAAAATCCCTTTATTTAACTACTAGTCTTATACTACAAAGATAAGGTGCATTTTTCGATGAGCATATGTTTCTCGATAAGAGTTTATAATAGTAATTATTGGTTTAATTATTTGCATTAAATGGGTATTCGTCTTCATAAATCTAACTTGCAAATCCTTTGGCAACGGCAGATGAAGTCATTGCTCACAACAACGCATACAGGGTGGTCGCTGTCAGCAGAGTCAAAGACAGTCGCGCTTATTTACGGTACTTACTCTTTTCATTATCACATTTTGTGTCTTTAATGATGTGTAAAATGTGTGTAAAACCATTATTTAAAGCAGTATCGTGAAATAAGAAGTTTGCAAGAATACCTAACGTTATACCTAGGTAATGTGAAATCCTACTTTTATTATAAGTTCAACATTATATTATTATGTTTAGAAACTCGGGTTTTGAATGTTTATGGCAAGTCCATTAATATCATAAGAGCCCACGACAGTAAACCTAATTCGATAAGACTCCTAGATGATATATATAATTAGTTACGCCTTCAATTGGGGAACATAGGCGAAATGGCGGTGCTGCAATGCAAAAAACCTGGCGGCGTATGTAAAAAAGTTTTTGAAAAAAATAGATCCGGTTTCTAGTATGATAAGTCTCCCAGGTTTCCTTTGTTCCTAGAAGCAGGGGAGGGGTAGGGCTATATGATAACGCAGTGCTGCAAGCCCAAGTGCTTGGACTTGTCAGTGGCAGCAGCATTTCATTTATTGGATGCCCAATATGTTTGTTCTACTTATAATACTAATTAGTAAACTATTAACTTTGACATGACAATGTGACATAAGGCAAACTCTACATTCTATCAGTCTCGTTATAAATTATCAAAGTACTTAATTAGACAACATTTATCAAACTTCCCCCTATACTGATACACCCTGTACGTAATAAACCATTGCATTAATACCTAAAACGCAAACAAGAAAAATTTCACGCCTCTGCTCTATCTGATAAGTTATGAACCTTCTTGCCTTAAGAAAAAGATTACCAATGTTCAGTTAAACGTGGTAATGTCTGTACATTCCGATACTATTGCTAGTAGCTCCAATAGCATTGCTAGTTGCTATTAACGCTTAAAAAGGAGTGTTTACGAGAAATTTATCGTGGAGCATTAAACATTCCCAGCGAGCGTTTCAAAACCATAAATCAAGCTGGAGACGTCTACTTTCCTCCGTTACTACATTACACACTTACTGGCGTCTCTCTTTGATATGCGGGGAGTTAATGGAGACAGCTGATGTGGACAAAATGGCCTGAAGGTGAGACTGATAAAATATCTAATTGGTACATAACTATTATAGTAAAAGGGTGCATTTATATCTTGAGGGATATATAATAGTTTCCCAGAAATCGTCCCTTAAGGGGGTGAAAAGGGGGGTGGATTACTAATTCCACGTAAACAAAGTCACAGGCAAAAACTAGTACCTATCCTATAAAACCCTACATTGACCATGGCCCGACATTACTTCAGTTTACGCGGAATTAATGAGACGTCGGACTCTAGAACCAATAAGAGAGCCACTCATTTTCCTTTCCTTGAAGCAATAATTATATAATTTTTAACAAAAAAGAACCGACATCACATAGCCTCTTCCTTTCCAAAAGCAAATGCCCGAACTACTGTTATGTAGAAATTAAATACAGCTATAGGTTTGCCTATAATATTTGAAGAGTTCCCTCGATTTATCGAGGATCCTCTCATCAGATCCTGACCTGATGACAATGGGACTAACTTTCAAGTACCTATACCCTTTCAAAAATAAAATTCCAGACCGATCCAGCCGTCTTCGAATAATCGGTCAACATACATTTTAAAAAAAGTATAGGTAAGGTACGGAATCCTCCATTATGCGTGGTCTGACACGCATGAATGGTTTTCTTCTTAGTTTGTTGCATTTATTTAAGCAATATATTTCATAATTTACAGTCATATTTTCTCACATTACAAATTTGATTAATTACAAAAAAGGAGGAGAAATGGCGATCTTCTGCAAAAACTCTGAATTGTCTTGTAAGTGTCAGTTCATGGTGTAATGTAATTAAAAGCTAGTAGATAAAGTAGCCCTCCGGCTCCGTCACAACAGGAGCGTGACGCAATCTGAACGCGTCACGGCAACCCGCCATCAGAACCTGTGGGAGAAACCCGGGGAAATGTTACACTATGGGGCGATAGGTCAACGTTTTTTTTTAATACTACGACGGTGGCAAACAAGCATACGGGCCGCATGATGGTAAGCAGCAACCGTAGCCTATAGACGCCTGCAACTCCAGAGGTGTCACATGCGCGTTACCGCGACCCTTTACAAAAACGAGGATTCACTGTGTTGACGACTAAAGGAACAAGAGGGTAACTTGGCAACCTTACTCACCGGCAGGAACACAACACTATGAGTAGGGTCTAGTGCTATTTGGCTGTAGTTTTCTGTAAGGTGGAGGTACTTCTCCAGTCGGACTCTGCTCCAGATTTTAGCGAGATGACATTCGCTGAGCTGTGCCCTACCACACGTAGCGAAATGACATTCGCAGTACTCATACCTCTCTTTTGGACATAGTTAAAGGACACACCTGGGTCCGGACGTAGTTTTAAGAACATACCCGGGTCCAAAACGTAAAGTAAGAACAGAAACCGGCCATCAGAACCCACCCGTCGTGGGGGAACCCGAGGAAATGGCCCACTATAGTGCAATGGACCAACGTAAAGAAAGAACAAAAATTCGCATTCAGAACCCACCCACTGAGGGGGAAACCCGAGGAAAGGGGCCGCTATGGTGCATTGGACCCTAAAGTAAGTACAGAAACCCGCAATAAGAATCCACTCACCACGGGAAAACCTGGAGGAAATGGTGCTCTTTAGTGGGCTGGATCCACGTTAATTAAGAGCAGAAAACCGCAATCAGAATACACACAGTTATTTTTAGTGAATTTGACAATTTTGACCTTTAATTGAGTATTGGAAATTGTATTAAGTATTTATGTGCCACAATAAAAATATGGACTAAGAGCTGGCTACGTCAGATATGCAGGAAGAGCAACAAAACCAATCTGGTTAGATTGCTATACTATCCTTATTGCTAGATCCGGGCATCTGGCAGCTTTTAATGGGTGGAGATCAGAGTGACAGACTAGCAATTTTTTTAAATTGGATAATAGTACTACCAAAATAGGTAAAAACTGACGAAGTTGTATCAGTTATGAAGACCAGGGCCTATATTTTAACATTAGAACAAAAAACATTCCGTATCATTACGGAAACAAAAACAGTAGGCGACAAAGTATGAATGCGTCGTTTGGTATACTACTTTCCCCGAACAGAAACTTTTGGCAATGATAAAATCTAATTATTTATAAAATGTCTCATAATATTGCATTAAACCCCGAATTCTAGGATTTTTTTTCTTAAAGTGGTTTGCATTCTTTGACCTCCACTACCTTACAGCTGCCAGATGTCCAGATCTAGAAATAAACGTAGTATAGCAAACTGGCTACATGGGTTTCGTTTCTCTCATTATTGTGTCATATCTGACGTGGCTAGCTCTCCGTCTATTACGATATCAGAATACCGTTGTTGCACAACTTGTGTAAATTAAAAGATGGTGACAGAGCTTTTTGGCACAGCTTCTTAAAGTAAAGTAAAGTCGAGTAGCATTACATCGCGGGCCTTGAAAGGTCGATCGGTTACTCTATACCTCGACAAACCGCAATGTAAAATGTAATGCTACTAGCTTAACTTTACTCGCTTACTCGCTCTTGGTGGGGTGGGACCAGTGCCTAACAATATAGGTTTTTGCAAGATCGTGTTCATAACAGAAAATACAAGCGCGACATTTACAAAATTATTTCTGACAGCTCTTTCTTTAGCTGTTCTTGACCCAGAGTGCAGCTGAGCTTTCAGGACGTTAGTCGTTAGTTATGACATTTTGGGACCTGATTAGGCTCCAGAAAGTTTACTTGCCCGGGATGACTTCTCGCGTGGAATTCGGTCATGTCATGTGACATTATTAAGTTGCAAGCCTACACAGTACCTGTAACCATTTGTGTCATTATCATTAGCCAAGCCACGGCTTCTTTAATATCATCATAGTACTACATATATATCATAATTTCATAATAATATATTGCTATTTTTAGGGTTCCGTAGTCAAATGGCAAAAAACGGAACCCTTATGGATTCGTCATGTCTGTCTGTCTGTTTGTCCGTCCGTATGTCACAGCCATTTTACTCGGAAACTATACGACGTATCTGAATAAAATTTACACATAAGGTGTATTTTGTATGCCGCTACTTAGTTATGTAGTTAAATTTGAAAAAAAAAAAAAAAAATTAGGGGGGCGCTCCATAGATGTAACTAAATTTAAAAAAAAAATTAACCAAATATCAACATGTGAAACATTAATCGATAGGTCTTTAAAAATAACATTGAGGTTTCTTTGACTATTTTGTGATTAAGTGAATATTTTTTGAAATAATCGCTTCGAAAGTCAGAAAAATTGTGTCCCCCCCCCTGTAACTTTTGAACCGTAAGTCTAAAAAATATGAAAAAATTTGAGGCGATGTGCCTTATTATATACTTTCTACGAAAATTATTTTGAACATTATCGGTTTAGCCATTTTTGAGTTATTTCCAAAAAACTTCTTCCATAGGCATCAGATACGACCTTTTGGTATTAGTTTGGTTCTTATTACATTGAAGGTACGGAACCCTCCTATGCGTGGTCCGACACGCACTTGGCCGGTTTTTAAATACTTACTAGCGACCCGTCCCGGCTTCGCGCGGGATAAAAATGGTTATTGTGGTTATTGTGTTATCCCTAAGAGATGCCATCGCGGACCTTTTTGTAGACCTTGCAAAAATTGTGTTTATTTACGACATCCCATTAGAAACCTCTAAAATTATCCTTCAAGGGGGTTATTCTACAGCTTATTTGGAGTGATTTAAATCCAGTCAAGCAGGGGTCAAAACTCATTGATTTTCAAGTTATCCAAGATTTTAGATTTTTTAAATAAATACCCGCTTTTTGACCTAAAACTAGTATTTTTTTTTAAACTATGTATTTTTCAAATAAAAAAAAAGATTTTCCGAATAGCCAATGAATCACTGATTACGTAAAATAATAAAAAAAAGTACAAAACATATCAAAATTTTGCAAATAAAAGCATCTGAAGTCAGAAGTTTTTGTATTTTTTTTTCAAATCTTGTTACATTTTAAGGCATAACTAAAAAAAAAGTAATGACACTTCGCGTACAAATTACAGAATTTATTTCCTCAGTTCATAAGCTTTCTAAAAAGGTTCAATTTATGACATTTTATGCTCATTTTTTACAATTAATAATAATAATACCAGAGCAGGTACAGGACTTAGCGTACTTGACTTTACTTGTTTGTGTCGTTTTAAACTCGCCGAAGGCATACTTTGTCTCCAGTTTCTTATCTTCTGAGACTTTAAGTTGCCCGGGGTGATACTTTGGTAAGTAATTAAGTAGGGGAATAAGAAAAATAGGAAAAATACAGTTTCATTATTAAATAAAATTTAATCTTCAAAATGAAAAATTATAAATCTTGCTCGAACCGTTTGCCCTGCATGCGTATGCAAGAACGAAGCCTTCTTCGTACTTCAGTGATTGTCACTCGCCTCGAAAGCCCATCTTTCATCGTCTGTGCAGCTGCTAGGATTTTTTGCCGTAGGTCTTCTACGTCACGTATCGGTCTGTCGTAGACCAACGCCTTCATGTGACCCCAGATGTAGAAACCACACGGAGTTAAATCTGGGCTCCTGGCTGGCCAAGGGGTTGGGCCACCTCGACCAATCCATCTTCTTGGGTAGTTTTCATCCATCCACTGCCGCACACCCCAATTCTGTAATTTGTACGCGAAGTGTTATTACTTTTTTTTTAGTTATGCCTTAAAATGTAACAAGATTTGAAAAAAAAATACAAAAACTTCTGACTTCAGATGCTTTTATTTGCAAAATTTTGATATGTTTTGTACTTTTTTTATTATTTTACGTAATCAGTGATTCATTGGCTATTCGGAAAATCTTTTTTTTTATTTGAAAAATACATAGTTTAAAAAAAAATTCTAGTTTTAGGTCAAAAAGCGGGTATTTATTAAAAAAATCTAAAATCTTGGATAACTTGAAAATAAATGAGTTTTGACCCCTGCTTGACTGGACTTAAATCACTCCAAATAAGCTGTAGAATAACCCCCTTGAAGGAATACGACGAATTACCAGTCACCCTGTATACATAGGGACTGACAGAGGAAAGCGACTTTGTTTTATACTATGGTCCATCTCTCCCGTCATTCTTTCGCCTTTGCGCATCATCGCTCGCTTTTCACGCGCCTAAACTAGACTAGTTATTCTGCAGGTCTAATTAAGTGGGTGTCTATAAATAAGTAATACGGCACAGATGTGTGCTTAAGTCATTAACTTTATTTTCTAATTAAATGCCGATAAAGAAACCATACTATTACCGCCGGCCGCAAGACACAAGAGTTTGGACTGAACGTGCACTAATAGGAATTTTGTGTAGGCAATGCGGAAAAAGCAACGTCTTACAGTCTGAACAGCCATGCTTTATAGGTACATTTGGATCAAAAACATTAAAAGCGTAATACAACTTACAATTGTATTATAATTTATAACAAACACACCTTTTACAAACAAATCACTTGGAGTCCCTTCAAAGCACAGGTGCCCATCACAGATGTTGCGTTGTTACGTTAAATCGTGATAGGATAGAACCGACTTCACTTAGCATCCACCTTTCCAAAAGCAAATGCTCGAGCTGCTGTAAAACATACTCAAATTACTATATATAGGTGTGCCTATAATCGTTGAAGAGTTCCCTCTCTCACACCTTTTTTCCAAATCGGTCCAGCCGTCTTCGAGTAATCCGCGCACATACATAAAAAAAAGAAAGCAAAAACAAAGATTCCGACGAATTGATAATTGAAAATCTTGAAGTCGGTTAAATTGAAAATGGAAATAAATCATTAAGTGGTTGATTCCGCCACTTTTGTGTCCCGATTTGCAGATAGTAAGATTTTTTTTTAAAACGGTTGAAATTACACCTAAACTGCTACCTTTCATGGTCAGTACGCAGTACCAAGCGAGCGCAAAGCACAGGCGGGAGCGGTAGCGAGCGCGGGCGCGGCCGCGAGACGCGAGCGTTGCCCGCGCGCGACAAAAACTGCCCGGACCTGTTGTAACGGCCGTGGTGAGCCGTGGGACACCATCTAGAGGTGATATCACCACCAGACCATAAGATAGTAACTTCAGACGATTTACAGGAAAACCAAGGCGGCTAAGAGGATCGTTGTTCCTTTACTCGTCAACACGACTTGCAGTAGAGTAAGGTAGAGTTGCAGGCATCCATAGGCTTCGGTAGCTGCTTACCGTCAGTCGGGCCATACGCTTGCTTGCCTCCATCGTAGTATAAAAAAAAACCTAACTAGACTTAATTGGAAATGAAAAGTAGTTGATAGTTACTACCCTACCTTACCCTACCTAAGTCAAGGATAGTGTATCTTGCACTCATGATGAGGAAAGTATCCGGAAAACTCAGGATGACTCTTGGCTCTGTAATATCCGGAAGTGGACAGGGATCAATTCAGAGCAATTTAGATTGACACTCCACAAGGAAAATCTTAAGAAACTTGACTGTCAGTTTTGGCACCTTCAGTAATAGAGGGGTACCTAAATTAGAAGTCGTCATTTTAAGGATGTGGGAATCAATTAGAGGAGAGTTAGATAGGGTCTAAAGTTTCAGCTATTTCAGATTTTCTATATTGCTGGTAATAACCACTCTATGACTTGCAAACAAGTCGGCGATAACATTGATTTAATGTTATACAATAATTACATTTAAATAATAAGGGATCACGATACGATACGATTTCAGCACAAACAGCTTCATAGTATTTCCCTTTGTACGAAGTGTTGCAAATAGCAAGTATTATGAAAATCTGTGGCAATTAGTAAAATGCAGCTCGGCGTATTAATTGCTGTATAGATGAGTTACGAGACGTAATTAGCGATTACACCGCGCATCGTCCCGCGTCCCGCACCCCGTACCGCTCGTCCCGCGTCCCATACACTGCACGTCACGCGGAGATGCGCCTACACATGTAATTGCACTCTTTATAGGTAGCGCATCGATACAGAACACCACTATTGGAATGTTTCAAATAGAGGAAAATTGAGAAATGTCTGCCCCGAGCTAGACTCGAACCTGCTCTTCCGGGAGGCTAGTGCGCCGCTTTACTTACTGAGATACCGTCAGAGATGGGCAAAAATTATTCGAATACGAATAACGAATAAGAATAAATTACATTATTCGCGAATGACGAATACAAATTATGAATAATCATTCTACAGTATTTATTCGCGAATAAATTATTCGACCAGTAATTCAATCGGATAATTTTTATTCGAATATTTTTTTTGTATTCGAATAAATTGACATGGTGGGTTTTCTATGCAGGCATCTGTGTTTAGTACAAATACATACACTAGTTATTACGATTCAGACGAAGAAATAAGCACGATAACTTGCGGTTTAATTTAAACAGGTACAATGAATATAATCGTGTGACTTTAAAACAATTTGTCAGCACAATTAAGGGTATAAATAGAAAATGGATATAAAAATCATAATCACCATCTCATTAGCCGAAAGATGTCCTTTCCATTGCCTTACAAATGCCAAATGCCTCCCCCAAGGATCCACAGTAATAATTGAACACTTTGACTCACTTTTCTGTAAATTACAGAATGCAGGATAAAATTAACTGGTTAACTTAAGGTACTTACCTAAGTATTTTAAAGTACTACCTAGGGATTTTAGAGTATCATTGATTAAATCCGCGGTACTGAAGTACAACTGCACTAAACAACAATGAAAATATGCTACTTATATGAAACTTTATGAACAAAGTGACCCGTTTTCGTTATTCTGGACTCTAGAGTAAGCAGCTTACTTATTTTTCTATGCCTAAAGTACCTATAGTAACCACACAGTTATTGAGTATTTCAGCTGCGCTGTTAGTTTTTGTCGTCCAAGTAATCGATTCGTCAATAATGTACACGCCAATAAAAATGTCGTTCAGCGGAAAATTATGAGCCAGTAAATTGAAAGCACTGCGGTATGGCCACCGCTAGGGAATAATTCACTTAGGTAAATGAAGGAATGCAAATTGGAGTTAATATTTATCACTTGTTCATTAAACTTTAACTACTGAACAACAAAGTAAACAGCTTGGGGCGGAAGGCGAAACAATCACTGATGAACACTTAAATTGATTATTTTAGTTTGTGTGTGACTAATCTAAGAACTTGCTTCCAAAATAACTTGACCCCTACACCTTTTATGGACAGTCAATCCATCAGAATCTTTTGGACAATCGCACCCTCATTACATTCTCTAATGTGGTCCACTAATTTCATGTTTTCAATGACCTTACAGGTAGTGCTTTGAATTCTTTTTGTTCCAAATTTATGTGTTATTTTTTGGGCAAAGCTGGTCTCCTTAGTTATACAGCAATAACTATCCCTGTATTATTATTGTGAGCCTGTCCCACTGCTGGGCAAAGTCCTCCCCCACTTTTTCCATTCATCCCGGTCTTGTGCAGTCGCTGGCCATTTTTCAAAAAGGAGTCCTCGCTCGTCACGCCACCGCCGGATCTGCCGAATCCAAATCGAGGATCTCTGAATTAACTATAGAGTAATTAATTACTTAGTTTGCTTTCTTCCAATTAAAATATACATACTACACTGATGTTTAAGACGCCGTATCTAACAACAATGGATTGAAGACCAAAAATATACTGGTGTTTCAAAATGTCCCTAGAATTACTCTGCAAATGCCGGCCAATATTGATTGCGCACAAACTCCGGGGTTTACTTTCCGGTTTACGAGTAATAAATATTTAATTTATGTATTGTTCTTTGCAGCTCCTTTGTGGCGGCCGCCTCATGTGCCACTTGTTTTGATGAGCAGATCTATTCTTGTAGTAATTACAACGACACTTCTTATTCCTGAAGTGCCTCTCGATTACTGTTCGCTACCGTCTTGGTGGAACGACTAGAATGTCTGCTTATTGATTGTAGTCGGTTTTATGGAATACAGCGCAGCAGTGGATAAATGTGTCACATTTGAAAGTAGACATCAGGAAATGTTTTTATAAACAGAAAAGGTTTAAAACAACCAAAGGCTGAATTAATATCCGCTGGAATGTATTCGGCGCCATACGTTCTTCAACACGGCTAGCCGTAATGTATTACAGCAAGTCATTTATCCGCCGCTTTGACAGTTTCGGCTAGCCGTAATGTGAAACAGCGAGTAATTATTCGTCACAGCTTTGATAGTTTTAACACTTGGTTTTGTTTTTTTTTTGATAGGATAGGAGGATAGCATTTTTAATAGGATAGGTAAGTTTGGTTTATTTTTTAACAGGTTGGGTAGGTGGGTTTTGGTTGTTTTGAACGCGATAACGATGCGTCTAAACGTGGGCCGCCTTATTGAAGATCATATCGCAATGATAATCCGGCTAATCGTTGAACCGCCGCATTTCAAATGGGCCCTGTTTTTGATAACAGCTAGCGCCGGCTGCGACATGGTAGTCATTTTGTATTGTCGTAGTAAGTATCATGTATCCTCTTTTTGCGACACTTTTTTTTATCTTCTTTGTTGAACCAGTCTTTAGTTTTAGATAGCGCGTGGTAAATCGCCACCGTGTATCTACTTCCGATGGTGATCCCATCGATACCAGTAGTGGGCACTGGAGCTTGTAATTCCATTAATTACTGCCTGGAACATGCTAATCAACTACAGTTTGACTCCAATCAAGCGAGATGTGGAAAAAATGTTAAAGGTTTTTGTTTAATCATTTTATACATTGTCTAATTTATATTCTTTCATATCCTGCCAATAAAGAGTCTCAATAAATGCAAAAAAAAATATACATAAATCAAAATCGATATGGAAAGTGTTGGTCAGGTAAATAATATCATCAGATATTTTCGTGTTTGATGATCCATTTCTATTAACTTAGTACGAAGTTTGTATTCTGTCTCTTCCTTTTGATGAATGTAAACGGCTAAAGCATGGAATTGACTTCTGCCTTTCGTATTTCTTGACCTAAAAATAATACGATCTGTTTGTGTCTCATCGAAGCTAATATAATGTTGCTATAATTTGTTATTATATTTCTATTATTTTATAAATATTTCTTCGGTATTTTGCAACCTCTCATGAGATAAGACACAATTCCTGGTCAAGTTTATAATATTACTAGGAATCACCAATCAATCTAAACGCTCACTATGGACGGTTAACATACTCATGAACGGCTCTAGTTGTAACGAACATAAATATCTTCGCTAAAAAACTAGTATTACTGGTACGCTATTGTAACTTTTTTGTTAAGCCACAGCACTATCAATTACGGTTATGGCTAGCTCATTAAAGCGATTACTTCTAATTACAAAGCAGCAGACACTGGAGTGTCAAGATATAGCTTCTTATTTGTTCGGTAAAGGGTAGTTAGTTAATTTATAATCACATGTTCCTTCGATGCCAGTTTACGGTGTAACTGTTTGTTGATTACTTTCGTTCGTGTTGCTTTACGTTTTACCGTTTGCTGGGGACAGCCGGACAGTGCCCTTATTAATTCTTGTAGTAATTGAACTCTTCGTAGTGCTACCTAATATGTAAAAGCTATGTCTTTCATGTCATAACAGAGGGATACTTCTAAAAGTACGCTACTACTCTACGTACTTTTCCGGTCTTTTCTCATTGACCGGAACATATTTTGTAAAATGGTCTTAGAGTGTCAAGGTTTGGATGCTTCAGCTGTCGCACTGAAAGTGAAATAATATTCTAATTACCTAAAGCAGTTATCGCAAATTTTTCGTTCGGTTCCTGGTAGTTTCTATTCATGTTTCACAGTTGATTGGCTCCGCGCCCGCAGCGTATCATGATCGCGATCGCCGCACAACAGACGTGCGTTCCATTACGTAACAACCAAGAGTCAGTGCGGGGGAGTCGGACATTTCAATAAACCAGTGTAACTGTGCACTCGAGAACCCTTAGACCTGTGCGTAGGCGCAGTTATGCTCATATATCATCTTTATCGTCATTGGCTTGCCCCAATCCCATTTAAGTATTTGGGGTCGGCGCAGCATTTGTTTTCATCCATACCTGTCGCCCGTCATCTCTTATGTTCATATCAGCTGAAAGATGTTCCACAGCTGCACATAAACCTTCCCCGCGGACCTTCGTAACGACCAGCAGTGTGCTGAATTCATCCGACGATACCCAACCATGTTTATCTGATCGTCTTTCCACAATGTTGAGCCACTTACTCCGGCTGCGCCTCTCAGTTCGCGGCCGCATCAACAGTCATCGGTCCTACGGGCAATGTATGTACCACGCTTCTGCTGTTTAGGCTGGTGACTCTCAGCTATGTTAAAAACGATGGTTTTATTGCGGTTCCCCTCACTTGTAGTTCGAGTTCGTAGAAAAACTCCAAGCATGAAGAGCGAGTACTCTTATAGTCTGGAAAACTAAAATTGAGAATGGCAGTAGAAGAATAAAAATATATAACATTCCCAGTTTTTGGGATAATATAGCGTTAGTGAGAAAAAACGTTAGGCTTCTCTTTGTCTACCCTCAGACTGGGGAGTGAGAAATTTCCTAGCCAAACTAAACATAGTTATACGTGGTTCTCCTAATACCCGCCTCACTGATACTGATACTGAGGTGCAAGCGATTGCTAAAGCGCCCTACAGTAGCGGATAGCCCCCGATTGCTCGTGCGTTTCCAAACGGCCCTATTCTCAACTCAAACCAGCTCTATCTCGTCTGAGAGGTCATATTATAATCTAACCTTTAGATTTCGTTCCACCCATTCCAAATAGGAGTTCAGATTTTAATTTGTCAATCCTATTTCCAGGTCCACCAAGGACCCAGTCCGCAGTGATGGTGCGTCGAAAATATTCTGGAAAGCCTAGTTAGCATAGCAAGGCTAGTTTGGTTTTTAAGCTGCAGGAAAAATGTTGCAAGCCGATTCGAATTATGTCTATAGACACTTGTGCACTTGTGCAGCTGAGCCACGGCAAACACTGGCGGGAACAACACCGCAAGCTCACGTCAAGTGCGCCAGCGCCCCCGATCTACGTGATCGATTTCATGCCTCCGTTGGGTGTCAGGGCCTAGCATGCCATACTTGAGACCAACTTGATATACATATACTTAAATGATTTAAAAATGGTCTCGTTGCCACTTGTTGTTAACATCATCTTCATTCTTGATTTGAACTAAAAATGTTTATTTGGTCCAAAACTAAATACAAAATAAAACAAAAAAAATATTTACACCAAAAAGGTTACACTCATGTATCGTGACATGGTAGCCACATCGCTGATTTTCAGATTTGCGACTCTGAATCATTATATATCCAATCATTCATGTCTCATTCCAAATTAAATTATTTCTGTATTGTTAATTTGTCAAAAAGGTACAGGGATACAGTTTTTGCTGAACTCCACACGAGGCAGTGCTTGTCCCGTAGGGGGGAAATTTCTTAAAAATATAGAAAAAGTAGTGTTGATAATAGTGATTTACATTTCTGGGTTTTATTAAATCATTATTAGAATTAGAAACTAATGTTTCACTATCTATTTAAAACATGTAAAATCATACTACTGAACATAATACTGAAAAAAAAAGAGAAAGACGAAATGAAAAGAATAGAAAAGAAAGGAAAAACAACCACGATGTGCCCATCGAATATGGTCTGACCTTATTTTTTTCTTGTCATTTTACTAACTTTACAGAGGCGGGGATCCCATATATAACTTGATTTCTGAATGGTTACCTAATTTCAGACGATTGTAAAGTTTTCCTTCAACCAATGAAAAAATGCAAAGCTAAAGTTTTTGAAACTACTGCCCTTGTAACTCTGGGAGCATTATACTATGTATTTTTGACTCCAGTGGTGGTATCGTTGGGCAGTGGCCACCCGCACGTCACGCGGTGTAGCCCACAACGTGGTAGTTCCACAACATAGTGTTAATAACCATTAATTGTCGACTGCGGTTTGGCAGCGCAGGCGCAAGAGGCGTGAGACCTTTGCGATGCTCCACAGTAACTCCATAACTACCCAAAACACTTATACCATAATCAACCTTACACAATCTGTGCTAAATTCACAATTGTCTCAACATATCGTTCGACTTTGATAACTTATTCGTATTGAGTTATATGTGCTGAACTTTACACTTTACTTAAGTTTTAATTATTTGCAGTTGCATTGCTTAATAACGTGTAAACAGTCACGTTTGTGGTAGGTACTTGAAAGGGGAGGGCCGACAAGGTGCACCGTGCAGTTGCTATTGTCACTCTTCCGGGTTTTTATGAGTCCTTAAATGAATGCAGATATAATACAACAACCGTAACAAATGGCATTTTAATTGAACGATTCAGCAAGTTCAGCTTTCAGTAGGTAAATGCAATGGCTGATCTGATCATCTCATTGGCGAAATAGAAAAGGAATCATGACTAGGGCATGCTTCCGGTTCTGATTTAATACGGCCATAACCGGGAACTTCCCGGTTAAATACTATAAAGAAAATCGTTACCAGGTGCATGCCCTTATCAAATCATAAATTTCATAAATCATAAATTTTATCGTGACATTTAAGTTCAAAACACTTTATAAAAACATCCTGCATCTCCACCGTGTCAAGAGTGTAGCAGAGAGAGTAGCAAAATACAGGAATAACGGAATAAGTTTTAAAGGCAAGATTATTTTTAGAGAGCAAAAGCGTGGGCTAAAAGTAATTTAAATAGTAAATATTATTGGTGTATCTACTCGTACTGTACCTGCCAGGAACAGATGATAATAAGTTTTTTCACGCCACTGTTTGGAAATGCGGCAAAAGATGGTCTAAAACCAAGCTGGAAAGTAAACATAAGCTTTACACGCGAACCACACCACTACAATAATGTTATTGTAGCATATCATTGGTTGGCGAGAGCCACTTAGTGACATTTAAGCCATCGTAGCATAGAAACTAAATTATCAGGGAGGATTTCGCTTCTATTAGATATTTTTTCATGCATTTGGGAGACACATTTTAATTATTTGGTAGTAGATCTACTATTCTGGTATCAGAACGAACTATGGGTTACTTAGGTATATATTTCTTCACAGTACCTAGTCGTGAATAGCACTATGTAATGCGTCGGTCAAAAACGCTAAAGATGGACTCACTACTAATTGCTACTCTACCAAATTAATTAAGTCTTTCATTTTAACAACCTCCATAGCCTAGTTGGTTGTAATATTTTAAATATTATAAATAAATGACTATGACTATGACTATGTAGTACCTCATCATTTCCATTTGTCCCAAACGGGAATACTTACTCAATGTTATGTACAAATTTACATATTTACCAATAATTTACCGACAGAATTAAAGCAATAACTCAAAGCCGTTCCTGAAATACAACGAAAATTGTACGTTTTACGTAAACGTATTGCCTTCTTATTGCGCATACTTTGTGAATAAATCTATCTAGTTTCCGTAATTAAGTTGCTTGGTATATTACGAGTATTTGCATGAAGTCGATATTCGAGTCCGGGTGCTGTCAGGTCTACACCGACCGATCGTAATGCTTGATGAAGAACGCTAGCTAAATTACAAATTATCAATTACACAGCTGGACTTAATCTGAAACTAAGCAGGACTCATATGAGTGGTGGGCGTTAAGGTAAAAATAATCATAAGTATGATGTTAAAAAAATAAATCAAGTACCAATTATATTCAAAATTTTTATATAATACCTACCGCCTTAAAATTAAATTAGTCATGCTCTATATCATCAAGAAGAACAAACAGCAATTTCAAGTAAATAACTTATCAGACTTTACCACTTTAGTCCAAGAACATTTACCTATAATTTTAAAATAGAATTAAATGAAACATATATACAATTGTTACAGATCTACTTACCTGCCTAACTCCAATCATAGATTTTTTTACACAAATAAGTTATTCATTCATTGAAATTCTCGAACCTAACTGGTGATATTTAGGTACTGACGGAGTTACTATGTCACATTAGTCACTTCGATTTCAAAGACGAAGATGCATATTATAAAAAACATGGATTTAGTATTTTTATCTTAAGAGCTGGGCTCTTTTCGGTGTAGCTTGATGTAGTTGTCTCCATCTTTAGGAGGTCAACTCCTTAATGTCCTGGTACGACCCGACGCTTATATACTTCTTTATCTGGTGCGTATCAACGAAGGAAAATATGAAAGGCGAGATAAACATAGACGGAAGAAATGTAGAACAAGTACAAAAAGTTAAATATCTTGAAAGTATAAGAACAGAAGACTTGTTTAAGGTGTACCCCAGAGATACAGGCAAGAATTGCAATGGCCAAACAGACATTCTATAAAAAGGAAACACTGCTAAAATCTAGTTTCAATAGGTATAGGTACGAGACTAGACAGAACGAGTAACCAAACAAGCCGGTCTTAATAGAATAGATGAAAGGAGAAACCTGATGAGCACAATTAAAAATGAAGAGGAAAAACGCTCGGGCACCTACGGCACGATGATTTCATTAGAAACATAATAGGAGGGAAGATAAACGGAAACAGAGGGAGAGGAAGACCAAGGAAAAGTTATATGAACCAGATATATGGATTTAGTTATGAATGTGAAATAATTGCCATCTGTTCGGAAGGGAGTAACCTGAAGATACCGTCGTAATAACCAACAAGGACAAGGACTGGATTGTGCTGTCCTGTGTGGTCTAGACCGATCCGTCGACAAAAATGTGCAAACCAGCTGTCAAGTGTGAACGTTTGCATAGCGCGTTAGGAAACGAAACCGAGCGTATGCAGATTGCTCGTGTAACGTCACGGCGCGCGCGCACGTTTCATGCTCGCTGCTGCATAATACTGTTGCTAGGCGAACGATACAACGCCGAGTTCAGTCGAGGTTCAGTTTACTTTTTAATTTTATTAAAATATTTTTTTCTGAGCAGCTAAGTTAATTTATCGGACGTTACAATAAGATAAATGTGACGCAAAAAAAACTGACGGAAGTAAGATTGATCTGATAGGCTTGTATTTGCCGAAGGCAACATTGTCATATTAGTCGGTGGATTCCATACGGAAATTTAGCCACCATAGACAAATTTCCGACTTCCAGCTAATTTTTGTCTACGACAGCTGAATTGCGCTCGAATGTGTATGCGCCTCAATATGCACCGTATCGATAGTGGGGCGTCCATTAGAACTGGACTTTCACCGGCTCGACTTATTTTCCGACAGGTAAGTCTTTTCCTTGCAGCTCATGAAGTAAACGAAAGCTCAGGCTTTTCAGAAAATATTTTTTGACGGCACTGTGTAGCTGCAGTATGTGCAGGTATGCATGAAGTAGCAACTACATATTTAGTAGACGTGCATAAAAAAATACCACCTAATTATTAACCCTTACGGGATCACTTTCGTGGTTTCGTATCAATTTTTTGCAAAAAACAAACCAAATGGTATTCTCTACCAACCAACGAAACCAAACAGAGACGAAAAGTACTTTTTGTAAAGAAAATCAGCAAACTTAAAGATGAAATGAGTAATATTAATAAGTAATAACCAAAATCATACTTGGCATCAAATTAAAACTGTACATTTTATTAATTTCCTTACTCGACTGTAAAAAAGTTATTGCTGATTTTACCATAACATTTCCTTTTATTTATTAATAGTAGGTAATTATGTTGTACTAATGTTGTACATTAATGCAAAGTACCTATAAAATACCATGTCTACACAGCATGGTATCTCATTTGATTATAACTAATATGATCTCATTTCCTAGCACGGTTTTCTCACATTTCCTCTATAGGTATTATTCGCAATACCGACTTCATTACTTCATTACTACAGGTACTATCATTATTTCCCTATATTGGGAAGACACGGAACGCTAAAAATGAATATGTCCATGTATGTATGAGAAAATGTCTTAGTTTCCGCTCGCTGCCGCGGGCGCGCTTTGCACAGGGCGCGATATTCTAATCAGGACCTTTTACGTCATTAATTAGCGTCAATAAATAATAAATCTATAAAATGAAAGGTCGATTGATACCGACTAGAGTCGACAAAAAGAGGCAATAACTTACACTTCTAACTTATAGACGTCAATATTCTATTAGTAACGTTACGTTACGTTTTCGTCTAGACGATGTCGTCTACTTCATAGTTATGAAACCTAATGTTGTAACTACAGAATTAACTGTGTAATGAATATGATTTCAAAATTAACTTTCATATTTAACAACACTTTTAATTTTTTAGACTATGAAGGTCTAAACTTAAGGAGTTTATGTTTGTTGCTTGAAGATTGTATGGCCCCAGTGCCTTTATGTATTTTCGCTCTAACAAAAGACGAGCTACTTTCCTCTTCAACGTGTTTTTAATTCAATTCAATTCAATTCAATTCAATTTCTTTATTGCGAGAACATAGTTACATAAGATGTTAAAAGTAAATACAGCGTTTCTAATGTTCTACCAAAACAGGCATGCAAAATATCACTTTTACAGTATTTCTTTATACAATAACAATTCATATATATACAGTATGTACAATAAATTAATTTATAGATTATTATTAGCCTAGGTATGTCAAAATATTATACTACACGGAAGTTTATAATCAAAACAACAGCAATTAGAATATTAGTTATGAATGTCTAGATATTTGATATGTTTCCCAAATACTCCTCGACAGTGTAAAAACATTTATCAAGTAGCCATTCTGTTAGTGTTCTCTTAAACCGGTTTGTAAGACATTCTTTAATGGATTTAGATAACAGATTACGAATTAATTTTGGATGGAGAGTATGCTTTTCAAAAAGCTCAGGGTTTAAGCATTATCTTTTATGAATAAACGCCTTTTATTATTTATCAGCAGACTAAGTACCGAACACCAATTGTTACTTCAAACCGGATACAATTTAATAATCACGTCGATTTATTTAAATCAAACAAATCGTTTTACAGTTGAACACGAATTTTTAGTATCAATAATTAAGTACGCAAAGGCACGATCGTTGGATTTGGTTCATTTCTTTTAAAATTGTTTTAATTAACTCACGACAAACAAAAATATGGGCTCTCATTTACGGGCTCTGCGTTCGAACTTCGAAGTGGGATATATACAGTCATGAAAGCCATGAAATAAATATATCCGTTCAAATCCTAATACTAGATAGAACTAGATTATACTTTATAATCTTTATACTTTATAACCTTTACTTGGCGTTTTTTATTCCCCCTCCCTTCACGTTAATTACTTTGATTCTCTTGAGAAACTTCTCGAAGACCTTATGCCTTCTTATAATCATCACTTTCTTATGGGAGATCTAAATACGTGTCTTCTGAAGGATGACAGTCGATCCCGGCGCCTTAAATCCCTGGTAGATGCATGCAATCTAACTATTCTCCCTTCAGACGCCACACACTATTTTCCAAATTGCTCGCCTTCTCTTCTTGATTTAACTTTAGTTTCTTCGACTTCTCATGTGTCTAAATTTGGACAATACTCCGCGGATGCCTTCTCATATCATGATCTGCACTATCTCTCTTACAAAATTCGTCCTCCCAAATCTAAATCAAAAATTCTTTTGCAGCGCAATTTTAGTGGATTAAATGTGGAAAAGCTTCGAGATGACGCTTTAACAATCGATTGGAGCAGTATCGCTCGAGCGGGTTCGGTAGACGATCAAGTTTCTCTCTTTAATTCGCTCCTCATACAACTTTATGACGCTCATGCTCCTGTTCGTGCAATAAAAGTCAAGCATCTCCCTGCTCCTTGGCTCACTGAGGATATTAAAGCCCTTATAGAGAGGAAGAATCAATCTAAATCTAAGTATAAGGCTAACAACTCTGAGAAAAATAAACTTAAATATCATACCCTGCGCAATCGCTGTAGCACTCTATGTCGAGATGCTCAGAGGCGTCATATTCACAGTTCTGTTGAAGATGGAAATCCAGCCAAAGTGTGGAAATTTTTGAAAGGTCTCGGAGTTGGCAAATCTCAACAGGCAACCAATTTAAACAATATTAGCGTTGACCAACTTAACCAGCATTTTTCATCGTCCACCTGTTTCAGTGGTCCTAAGAAATCTAACTCACTTCATCATCTTTCATCACTTCCTGCCTTAGATTTCTCTTCTTTCTATTTTAGCCATTTCTGTGAGAGAGATGTTAGGAAGGGTATGTTGAATATCACTTCTAACGCCGTTGGTGTTGACTGTGTTAGCCGAAATATGATACTCCCTCTCCTTGATTTGTTTGTTCCTATTATCACCGGTATTCTGAATTTTTCCATTTCATCAAGTACTTTTCCCAGTCTGTGGAAGGATGCCAATATTATTCCTTTACCCAAAAAATCCAACCCCAGTTCCTTCTCTGACTATCGTCCCATCTCCAAAGTCCTTGAACGGCTAGTGCATCAGCAACTAACTTCCTTCCTGAATAGAAATGACCTCCTAAACCCATTTCAATCTGGTTTTCGTCCGGGCCATAGTACTACCTCGGCTCTTGTCAAGGTTACCGATGACATCCGTTTGGGTATGAATGACCAGAAGCTTACAGTTCTTGCACTTCTAGATTTCAGTAATGCCTTTAACACGGTCGATTTTGACATTTTGCTCGCGTTCTTACAGTCTCTTAACATATCGGCTGCAGCGATTGACTGGTTCCGCAGCTATTTGGTTGGTCGTCGGCAAAGAATAAAACTAGATTCTTCGTGTTCTTCCTGGTGCAGCACATCAGCTGGTGTTCCACAGGGTGGTGTGCTGTCTCCTCTTTTATTTTCTATCTTCATTAATTCCATAACTCTTGATCTCTCCTCTTCGTATCACCTCTATGCCGACGACCTTCAAATATATTCGCAGGGTATGCATAGCGATTTCAATTCAGTTATAGAAGCCACGAATCTTGATCTGCTCCGCATATCAAATTGGAGTCAAAATTACGGTTTAAAAGTAAACCCCCTAAAGTCACTGGTAATTGTGATGGGTAGCGCTAAACAAATCTCCAAAATTGACTTTCTCAGGCTCCCTCCGATAGTCTTCGATGGTATCCAAATTCCTTTTTCCAACCAAGTGAAAAATCTTGGCGTAATCATGGATCGTTGTCTATCATGGGTGCCTCAGGTGAGTGAAGTGAGCAGGAAGATGTTTGCTGCCATAGGGTCTCTCAGACGGCTCCGGAATTTCCCGCCAATTGCTACTAAAATTGCGCTTGCTCAGTCGTTACTTCTCCCCATTCTTGATTATGCAGATATCTCCTATTTAGACCTAACCGAGGAGCAACTTAATAAGCTTGAGCGTATTCAAAATGCCTGCATTCGGTTCATTTTCGGATGTTTCTAGTTTTCGTTCTCAACTCAAATGGCTCCCTATCCGTCACCGCCGTAACTCTCACATACTTTCTTTACTCTTTTCTATACTTTTTAACCCTGCAACTCCCCGCTACCTCAAAGAGCGTTTCTCTTATCTTAATTCTATTAGATCCTCTCAAAAATTGCTCCTAAAAGTGCCATCTTCATCTTCCAAATTTTATAATTGCTCATTTACGTTCCAGGCCGTTCGTTTGTGGAATTCTCTCCCTCTCAACATAAAACGCGCGCAATCTATTGGTAGCTTTAAATCGCAACTTAAGGAATACTATTTATCTCTTCCTTAGGTTTTTAAGTTGACACTGTTGTTTCTTACTCTGTGTATTATATATGTATATATGTACGTATATGTATGTTTATTTTGTATTTATTTAAGTATGTATATTCATATGAATGTGCTGTGTTATCTATTTCGTCTCTTTTGTTTCTATGCACCACCTACTGCTTATTGTTTTTCTCTAGTCTCCACTACCCAAAGGTTGTCTGGAAGAAATCGCTCATTAGCGATAAGACCGCCTGTTGTTACCTCTACCTAAATTTATCTAATTGTAAAATTTGTGCTTGTAACTGTATGAGGTGTGCAATAAAGAGTATTTATTATTATTATTATTATTATTATTATAATCATGCTCATTTGCAAATTATGAACTTCTAAATAGCAATCATAGTTATTACTGTTCGTCATTGAGTTAGATTTTTCGGCTCGTCTTGTCAAGTACCTATCTCCGTGTCGACTTTGTAGCAGATCCGTCGCAAGAAATCGCCTTCCACGATCATCGCTCGAAGTCTCAAGAGAGCGGGTGCCTGCGCTAATTCCGCCCGTTTTATTTATGTCTTCATACGCGCCGCCGATACTCCCTAATTACGCGCTACGCAAAAACACTAATCGCGCATCGTACGCAAACCCTTTACCGGTAGATCCTTGTAAATAGTCTTCCAGCTTCAAGGAACAACTATCTTTTTGCGAGGACTGTTAAGTTAAGATTGGCGTGCGATGCTTAACGCACTTGTAGCGTTTTGATATGTTAAAATTATGCTACCATTTGAGAAATAATGTCCTATCAGACTTAATATTTTCCATCGAAAAGAAAACATGAAGCAAAGGAACTAAAGATGAGTTTACATTGAATGTGCTGCCTGAAGAGATCCGTCATTTTGGTTCTCGATTTAAACCGAGAGTGAGATTCCAAAGGTTACCATAAGGAAAGGAATTGATGATAGATTATCGGCCTTCGGTTTTCGAGTATAAATGTCGTTTTGATAGTGAGATTTAGAGATGGCTGGAGAAGCGTTAATGAGCGAAGGTTCCGCCGGATTCCAGCAGAACTATGCTGGTGCGTCTTTTGTCGGCGAGCGGCGACTTTTTGCGATGACCAATGATAACAAAGAGCGGTGTTAAGAAAAGTGGGATGCGAAATTCTATAGAGATTACAAGAAACCAGATAATGTGGAGCTTAATTAATTAACGTTTTGCGGTAGTATAGCGCAGCGACGGACATGGCGATCGATCGCGGAGAATTTATGGACTTTTTACAAGTTTGGAGCCGCGACCAATACCTATAACCACAAAACGATGGTTCATGATCAATTATTAAGTATATATAGCGGTTACAGTCTCAGACGCATGCGCCACTGTCAAATATACTTAAGGAGCATGTGGTGACTTTTACTGTTTTTATTAAAAATATAAAAGACTGCAAATTGGGACACAAAAGTAGGGGGGAGGGGGGAACACCTACTTCACGACCTGTTTCCATTTTCCACTTCTATTTTTTTTGCTTACTTTTATAAGCTACGTGCATGCAAAGTTTCATGCGTTTATCCGGATGGGACCAGGCATTATGAGTTAGACTCGGACTAATAGCAACGTACAGAGCAGAGTGATTCCAATCGACCTACAAAAGAGTCACAAACTTTCCCATCACGTGGCGCATAATCTTCTCATCAGCTTAAATAAAGACCCCCGTAATGTATGCGACCGATACAAGATAGCGTACGAGGTACGAGGAACTACGCTATCTACCGCCAATGTGTCGCTCTTATCTCCAACACCACAGAGACCATTTGCTGCTTGATAAAAGCCACGTAACATATATAAGGTTGCAAATTTTGATCTTGGATTACCTGACCATAGATTCTGCATTATACATATAGATATCACGAAAACCAATCCGAGAGCCACACCACTCAATTATATTCTATTCCATTTTATTTATTACTACACCACAACAACCTATGTTTACATACGCCTGAAACTCAATTTTCATTGATATTTTTGTATTTTTGCGGACAGATTGAAAAATGTGGACGCAACTGTAATTATATTAGTGGTTGCACTCTCAAACTAAACCGGTAACCACGTGAAATTTTATATGTTCCGTCTACTAAAAGTGATCTGTAATACCGATGCAGCAAGTATCGATTCAGATCAATAATATCCGCATAACAGAAAAACGGCGCAAGCGCCTAAAGGAGCCGTAGTCCCCGCGACATCATTCCTGCGGATCGTAGTTCCAATTTACTTATAAATAATTATCGATGTCCAAAGCCGCGTTTATCGAGTATCGCGCCAAATGGAGTTCTTGAGCTGCACTGCGCGTACGCAGCAGGCCTTAATTATAACGCATAACTCAGCGCGCACCCACCCTACAATCCTGTTGGTTTATTTCTCTACACTAATTTGTTTAAATGCTATCTGATGGCGATTCGACGACTTAATTATGAATTTTGGACTTGCCCTACTCTCTGTGTGTGATTGTGGAATTATCACCATTAAAAGAAATTGCGGAGTAAAGTTTATTTAAATACAATTCGAGATTTATGTGTTAAATGAACTCTTGAGGAACTTGATCGATTCCGTGGTGAAGGGGTCCGTGTTGATAAAATTCGGTACATGAATAATAATATAATACGTCATGTCATGTAGTTAGCTGTGACAGTAAAGCAGCATAAATGACAGTAAACATGTTAGTACCTAATAGTGACATACAACACTGGGAAGTAAGTACGTCATCGTCTGCAGCTCCTACTGCGAGCGAGCGGAATGCATCAGCGTTTTTTTTTGTCAAGATTGGCAGGTAACGATATTTTTCACGTGTTGTTAATTTTGTTTTGTTAATATTAAGGCACTGGTAAGGTACCTAAATATTTCCATTAATTAGGTAGAACTTAGGTCATTATTACATGAAAACATAGACCAATGCATTAAATTATTTTGACTTTTTAAATTGTTTTCGTGGTGAATTATTGCAAGAAATAAAAGGCTTTTTTATTTAATTTACTTTTATTTTATTTAAGGTACATCTACACATATTGCTATTGACTTTCACTAGTTTCTCTGTGTAAAATCAGGTGCGTGATGTTACCCAAGAAGTAATATGAAAGTGTCTGATATTCAGTTTTCCTGAAGTGTTAGTGTCAAAAAGAAAAGAGTAAATGTTTGAGCTGCACCAGACACCGCGTCTCGTCTCCCCACCATGTGCACAGCCGTCGGTTTTTGTCTCCTTCGGTACAGTACAGTGGTCACGAGGCGAAGAGCTCTCCAAAAGGAATGATAGCGGTAATTAATAGGAACAATGAGTGTTCCTGGAGCAGGGAATTGGACCGGTTTAAATTACTCCGGTAAGTATCATCGATGCGAAATGGTGTTTATCAAATGATGATAAACCCTAACTTTATATGATCGTTGAGTTATTATCTTCTTCTTAGTTTTAACAAATAGGTACCTAATTACATTGCGTTGTTGGGTCTCTTTGGTATGTAATTTTGAAGGAGTAGGTACTATGATTTGGATACATCTTAAACAAAAAGTTTTTACAAATTATATTCAATGCTTATTCAAATAATGCCCCTGTTTTCGAATTCTAAAGGGCATCACATTCATTGAACATGTTATAAGGTCAAGCTTGAAAAACGATAAACTGTTTCTCATGAAACGATCGGCTCTAAATTATGTTAATTTCTTCATCAGACAAAGAAATGACGCAATTAACGTGTAACGTATTGTATGTAGGTCCGAATGTGAGCGGGATCGTATCGTAATAATTACACGTGCGTGTTCAAATTAAATTATGTACCAGCGCAGGCGCAGGCTCGCGGGGTTTCAGGCAACCTCGCCCAAAGCGCAGCGAGCGGTGGTTTTGAATCGAGTTATATTGTATCTACTTTGGTTCTCAGCGTCGATTTAGTTAACTGACCAACTTTATCAAATTCTTGAGTGTGACAAATATGCTATATTTTACTTACTCAGTTTATTTTAGTAAAAGTTGGTCGGTACATGTGTCAAACAAATATTTAGTGATCTCGCTTAGATCTATGCCAACTAATAGTGACTCCTATTATTAAATTTAAAATTTCGTGAGTCATACTAACACTATAAAAACTCAACACTTTACAAGCTCTGTCAGAGCGCGCGACACGCGCGGCGCGCCGCGCCGGACGCAGGTCGGCAGTCAGCAACGCGACGTGCAACAGTGCGCTACGGGCCGGTTCAAATATCACTCTTAGTGCTTGACCTGACCTGGCACCTGGCACAGAACCGCCGCGTCAAGAACAGCATGGAAATCAATGAAAGAGGCATATGTCCAGCAGTGGACGCAAGTATGCTGAGAAGAAGAAGAAGAAGTACTTGAAGATGGATACCGAATCATGTCGCGCGAAGTGACTAAAGTGACGTGAGTGTAACCGCTATATTATAATGTCTACTCCTACGTGTCACAGATTAGCATGTCGACTAGGGGTCGTCGAATGGCTCGAAAACTAATGCATTTGCGAATTCATATCATAATCGATATCGAGCACATAACCGTAAAAAGCTATTACGTAATTAAATAGTAATTTATTGATAATCAAACAGTTCAGAGCGCGGTGTTCGGTATCTTGGGATATCATAATTAAGTCTCGGTGCGTGTTCAAATTAAATTATGTCGGAATGAAAGGTTACGGCGTCGTAAATATGGCGGCGGCGCGGGCGCCGGCTTACGCGCGCTGATGAATCGAGGCACACACCTACGACGATTTGCAAACATGGGAACTTCGCGATTCTTTAGCCGAGCTTCTTTTCTAGCTATAATTTTCCTATTTCTATCTCTTCTATCTATTGCTATCTATTCTATTACCTATCTGCCATATATCTCATCTGATAACTCCTTCCTTTTTAGGGTTCCGTAGTCAACTAGGAACCCTTATAGTTTCGCCATGTCTGCCCGTCCGTCCGTCCGTCCGTCCGCGGATAATCTCAGTGACCGTTAGCACTAGAAAGCTGAAATTTGGTACTAATATGTATATCAATCACGCCGACAAAGTGGTAAAATAAAAAGTGAATTTTTTTTTTATTAGGGTACCTCCCCTATACGTAAAGTGGGGAGTGATTTTTTTTTTCATTTCAACCCTAACGTGTGATATATTATTGGATAGGTATTTAAAAATGAATTGGGGTTTCCTAAAATCATTTTTCGATAATGTAAATATTTTCGGAAATAATCGCTCCAGAAGTAAAAAAATATGCGTCCCCCCCCCCCTCTAACTTTTGAACCATAAGTTTTAAAAATATGAAAAAAATCTCAAAAGTAGAACTTTATAAAAACTTTCTTGGAAAATTATTTTGAACTTGATAGGATGAATAGTTTTTGAAAAAAAAATACAAAATAATTTCTGAACTAAGTTTGTAATTTAACCGTATAAGCAGGTGTTTATTGTACCTGTAATTTCTACAAAATTACAATGAAATGACGTGCTTTCAAATAAAGTAAAAACGGTGAAAATCGGTTCACGCAATAAAGAATTATCCCATAAAAATCATCTTCCATACTTTATGCTCGCGCGCAATAGTTTACTCAATTTGCCGATAGATGTCGCTGTACATGGAACTCTCATATCATATCCTACATGGCGGTGTTATTAACTCTTAAGTGGGGACACTTACTGTGACGGACGGAAAACTACGGAACCCTACAGTGAGCGTGGCCCGACACGCTCTTGGCCGGTTTTATATATTCCCTCACTCAATCCAACCACAGCTGAACGAAGGCCTCTAGAAAAGAGCCTGCCTCTTTTGGGTCCCTTTCTATAAATTGTGTCTTTTCAAATACATGCTCAGTTCACCCTCGAAAGTTACCTATTTAGGAACTTTTACAATTTTACTGGTAGTTTGAGATCCATAGCCAGAGCTGACCACTTTAAGAGAAGTCAAAGATAAGGCCGAACTGGAACGAGTTGACTTCGGAATTCGCAAAAAGTCTTAAAGAATGACACCCGCTTCCGCAATGAAAACAACGAACTAGTATGGATGGTGACATAAATAGCTGGCTTTATTTTGCTAAAAGAGTAACAAACTTGGCAGCTGCACTATCCCATCTGGACCTCGCAGCACTCACTGGATTTTCTTCATCATCTGCTTTCCCACTACTATTACCCCAGAGAATAAATGCCTATCTTTATCCAGTGAGATGTAGCCATACGATAAAAAAGTAGGTACACAGTAAATCACCCAGGTGATCTTTCAATTGCAATCTATCTCTGAAAAGGCTTCTTCGGAGGTTATCATAATTACCTTCATGGATGTAAGTAATTACTGTCCCCTTCTCCTATAATCAACCAAAGAATGGACCTGGAGATCTTAAGAATCTCCACAATCCCTCGTAACTTGCGCCGCAGGCAACATGAAAATATATAACTTAATCTGCGTCCAGCTCCCATTTAACTCGCTGTTTGTTTTTATTCTCGGAATCAATAAGGCGAATGGATCCTTGTATTGAAGTGAATCGCCCGTTAACGGCCTGCACCGAGAGTCGAGACGTGGACGGTAGAGTCACCGGTCCGGGGACACTCGACGCAGACTCTTAATATGTTTTAATTAAATTAAGAGCTGCAAGATGGATGGAAATTAAGTCATCAGTTATAAAAACTTGAATGAGTCTGATGGGATTACTGCATTGACGGAGCTTTGGGCTTGTATGGTGGGTTGAAATCAAATAGATCATTGTTACACTTGTTACATTCATCTACTTGACTATTATGATGTTTATTGTCTCTCTTCCTGTCAGGAAACATTTTGCTTATGAATCATTACTACCAGACATGGTCATGACAACAGTCGTTTTAGTTTTTTTTTTAATTATCTAAGGTCCCTATATGCTTAGTCGGCAATAAAATACCATCATGATATGGGACCGCGACACTAGTGACAGAAAGGGACAATTACAGAAATAACAAGCTATTTCCATAACTGTCCTTTTCTGTCACTTTGGCAAATATGTCCAGTAGTAATTGCGCGCTATGTAGGGTCACTTGCCACTTGCCACTTGGCTGTGTAGACGCAATTAGCGTGACGACATCTAATCATTCACGCGCCCAGTTTTTTTTTACTTTTCTGTCACTCCATATTAAGCAATGCAATTTCAGTTGAATAGTCAGTGTTTGCCAATTGTGTTTAGTTACGTCTTTAATGAGCTGGCCACATAATAACAACACACTTAACCCTTTATTGCATGAAGAAACAAATATTTGTTTAAATTTGAACTTTGACGTGCTATCAATAGAGTTAAAAATTGACACTGCCATATATGGCTTCATATAGCAGGTACGATAAAGGAACTATCTTGACCACCGTTTTAGTGATGTTGACCGCCTAATAAGTCTTCTGAAAAGTTAGCTTTATTTATTTATTCTACATACAAGCTAACAGCTAACGCCAACACACTTATATGGGATTTTTCATTTATTTATTTACTCTACATACTAAGCTAATAGGCTAATCCCAGCACACTTATATGGGACTTAAAATATGTTGATTATCATATTTTACAGTAGTAGTTTGCAACAAATCAAATTATGAAAAAATAAAAAAACAAAGGACCATGGGCAACTTAGTATGGAGCTTGGACCCAGAACCAACACAGCCGAGAGTTAGGTCATTAAAAAGATGTATAAATATACTTCAATTTGTTCTATAGGCACCAAGTTGCATTCCATTGCAGAACCGAGATATTCATATTTCTGTCAGTGCGTATAAGGTCTACAAAAACGGGTGTCTCTTAATAATTGACTACCAATAATTAATCAATAGGATAATAATATAAAAGCGATACACAGAAAACAATAAGTAGGTACTAAAACTAGAGGAAGATAACAGGCGGTCTAATCGCTAAAAAGCGATCTCTTTCAGACAACCTTTAGGTAGCGGGAAAAAGTTAAAATGACATGACAGAACCGCGCGTTTGACAGATACCGAAATATTTGTCCGGGTGATTATTTTATTTATTAATATAATCAGAATTTACAGCAAGCTAGCTCCTCCCCAATGTAGGGCCCGTGGGCTGGGGACCCACATCCAATTGGCCCTACCCGTCTGAGAAGAAAGTCAAGCGTCATGGCTCTCTTCTCCCAAGGTGCGGGGTGCCCGGCAATACCGGCTGGACTACCGGGGAGCGCCGCGGACGAATGCGCAAGTTATCCCGTGGCGTTCCCCCCTAACGGTAGTGCGGATGACGCCGGTGTGTTTTTAGTGGGTAGGCCTCTCCCCTCCCTCTGTCTAGCAGAGGGAGTTAAGGGAGAGGAGAGTCTCACATACCCCCCACTGTGGGCCCTCCCCAGGCCCCCGGGGGATGCGTAAAGCATTTTCACACCGACAAAAAAAAAGGTGACAGCTATTTAGGTACCAATGATACACTACGAGTATAACACTTGAAAATATTATAGGTATGCATAAATCCTAGCGTACTTTAAACGACTTTAAACGCTTTTAGATAATAAACCAAGATATTCCAATAAAGATGACTAGTTGACCGACGACGACGACGAATGTAGTTCACGCCATATTCGGTAGCAATACCTTCATTATTACTACATATATTGTATGTTACCTACCCTCCAAAATGTTAAATACCCTAGCCACAGATTCTTCATAGTTCGTTTTCACTCTGAATTAATATACGAATTGCTCAGTTCTTCAATGGAATTCGACTTTGTGCCCATATAATTAAATGAAGTAGATTTAAAGACCTATTTAATAGACCAACTCTCATGTCTGTTGGTTCTGGGTCCATTTTGACGCATGGTCCTTTAAGCTCACAGTTCGCCAACACTTTGTCGACGATAGTACCGGAAAATGTACATGTACTTATGCTTACATGTTGTTACTTTAGAAAACTCCATGTACCCGACAAGGTTCTCATGAACCCATTACTAAATGAGCTCATTAGCATTCCGCGGCGAGCGCGGGCGCAGGCGTCGTAATCATATGCGCGGAATAATTATTAAACAATAAATAATATCAAATGCAGATTAGATATCGCATCGACGCCGGAGTCGACACGTACGAGGTGGAGGAGCGGCGGCACTACCAGCGGACGTGTATTTCCGTGTGGTATATCATACAGAATGCCCCTAAAACCAAAGTCAACACTTAAAGGACTGCCGAAACAGCTGATGGTCTATCAGATTAAGCTTTGGCCGAAAATCATGTAATGGCTTAGTTTTCGAGATATTGGCACTTTTATATTGTATTGTGTTCCAATTGACATTTTGCAATATTTCGAAAAAAAAGGCATTTTCTTATCAACAGTTCTCTAAGTCTTGACGTTGGGTTTAGGAACACCTGTATATTAATAATAATAAATACTCTTTATTGCACACCTCATACAGTTACAAGCACAAATTTTACAATTAGATAAATTTAGGTAGAGGTAACAACAGGCGGTCTTATCGCTAATGAGCGATTTCTTCCAGACAACCTTTGGGTAGTGGAGACTAGAGAAAAACAATAAGCATATATATATATATATATTCATATGTATATTCATAGTTTTCTTATGTTAATCTAGATACTAAAACTCGCCGTCCTAATCTTTTTAAAACATCCCAATCGCTTCAATTAGGGGTTTCCGAACTGCGGCCCGCGAGCCTGTCAATCAGGTCAGAGAAAAGAGCTAAATTCCATACAATGCGAAAAGGAAGCGGAGGTCCGCCATGACCCTCGGGCAAAATAGTTTGGAGGAACGAAGACAAAACAAATTACTTGCATCTCATTGCATGTCTAGTTTGCATTACAAAAAGTATTTGAAACGGGGTATTTACCATGTGTTTACGTAAAAAATTTACTCGAAAGAGGGTAGATCGCTATGGTGTGTGGGTAGACCACAACTAACACTCGCAGCAACTTCAGTTACTCCGTGGTAATGGCGCATGCAAATGTGCGCAAATATCGGAAACTCGACAAAACAAATACACATGGTAAATACCCCGTTTTAAATGTTGTTGTAATGTTAATGCCCAGGTATGCTTAAAATCATATTAGACATCATGCAGTCATGATCACTTCATCATGCTTTGCTACATTCATAGTATAAAACCTTTCGAAGTATGGCACCGCTGCGAGTGGCGGCGCGCAGCATGCGCTTGCGTCTATGCAAAATGCAAATGTATGAAAGCAACACCGCTGCGCTGCCGGCAAAAACCCGCCGACACACTCTTGCACGCTGCCGACCAAAGCATGTAAGGCACATTCAAGCGAATAAATAAACAAAAAAATCTTAACAGTACTAGGAACTGAATACGAAGAAAATGAATTAGCCTAGCTAATAGAGTATAAAACTGTATGAAAGAATTGTGGACTTCAGATTTTAAAAGTCGTACTTAAAAGAGAAATGTTTTAGATACCGATCCTGGCCTTTGTCTCTGATTATTTGTGTAGGTACAAACCTTTTATTGGACTAACTAAAATAAAATAAAAATGTCAGAGTTTTCTTTTCAATTATTATTTATTTGATTCTTTATGGCTTATGGCATAAAGCAAGATGGTAAATGGTAATCATGGCAACAGGCCTTGAGGGATTATCTACCAGTCAACCAACAAACAGTTTTAAAATACCTCATGCACCAAAGAGAAAATAGATCTTTTGATTCAGGAAAATAGGAGGAGTCAGTACCTACCAAGTTAATTAGTACCCCTGGACCTACTTTATGGGTTGAAAATTGATAAATATGCTCGTCGACGAAATGTAGGTAGTCAATTTGGTCAAAGGAAATGGTCAGACTGACGACGAACGACGATAATAGGTCATACACCTATTATCGTCTTTGACCAGTCTGACCATTTTCTTTTTGGGTTAATATCTAAATAGGGAAATTTATTCCTCGTTTATATTTCCATAAATTGTCAGTTACGGGGCTCCGTGCAGGCGCCGTTTTCTCGGTTTTTGTTAGCGTCGTAATTGCACCCATACGCTCCATTGTTCGGCCACCATTATCAATATAATAACTACTAATGCCCAAGCTAATTGTTTTTACTATAAAATGCTACTTCCGTGAAAATTGTTACGTTCTACACCTAAATATTTATAACCCTGAATTGTATAGATATCTAATATACAATTTGTAAATTCGAAATATATCCGTTTCCTTTTGGTTTAGAGAGTTGCTGATAGTTGCAGAGAGAAATGAAAACAAAAATACAATAATTACGATTAAGCCCCTACGATAGACATTAGGGCTACCTACGATGCTTTAGCTGTAATTATGTATCTACTCTACTGTTACAACTAACTCAAGCCAACTGAACTGTTAGCGATTTCCCTGTCTTGTGTGTTAACACTAATTAACCCAAGACCCCGCATAGCCGGGCGACCCCCGCTGCCAAGCTTGAGGCAACTTCACTCTACAGTAAGACACTATTATTGTAAGTGACAGTAAACTTAGTACGTCTCCATGGCAAACATTAATGTCTGACTCTCTCGTACGCCCCACGGAACAATCGCGCGTTCCCTGTCTAGCATTGCGGGTTCCCCTCCCGCAACCCTTCTTTTTGGCAGCTTAGGTTTCAAAGAAATAACGCGCTTAGCGGAGTATAGAGATAACTTGTATTGTATATGACAAAGACCATCATGTTACTAGGTAGGTACGGCCACAAAAACACGCGGATACCGCTCGCTGATACTACAATTAACGATGTCGACTGACTCACCGGCTGCCATACAAACACTGCATTCTGAATTTCTGATCAGTGTTGGGTACGCGAAAAGATACATGGCGAGAACGATTTAGAAATAAGAAGATTCGCAATAGAAACGATGGCTTTGACAGAATTGAACGAGAATAACATTGACTGTAAACGGAACAAATTGCTCGTAAAACCGATGGCCATTTGTTGATTCGTCAGGAAGATTCTTGAGTGGAGGCCTCAAAATCGTGACAAATCCCAATAAGATCTGGTTTCCTTTTAGATTAAATTTATTGCCTTCATTAATTTTTCTGATAAGGTTGGCAAGCGAACTTCAGGCGTAATTAGCGTACTGTGGAAAAAATAGGAGCCACGCTAAGGAACATGATGATGATTAGATTTTGTATGGCTGACTGACTCGAGCACGCGGAAACAAAAACGTCTCCCACGAGCTGCCGAGCTGACAGATCGATGATCAGAATTAACCGATCGCTTATTGATACAACTGTTGTTCGACTCATTATTGACTCTACTAATTACGGCAGAGAGCAATAAAAATAAATCACGATCACAATAGGTCCCTTTATGGTGGATTTTCACAAGCTTTTACGCGTGCAACTTATTTAAGATGTAAGTTTTTATGTCTACATATAATTGCTTTTGATTTATTAACCTAAGTAGATACTATAACTTAATCCTTTTCTTTTATTTTCAGACAAGCGGTGTAAAGAGTTAATTTTATCTCTTCACGTTCATATCATTTTGGGAGTGAAACCTGGGAGAAACAAATGATGAAAGTCTGTTGCTGGCTTGATGCAGTACTAGCTAGGCAAGCTGCTTAATTAAATCTGTCTATGCCAAGTTTGCACGAACTTGACAATGACAATATCACGAAACGCCATACCTGACGCTTGACTTGACTTGTAAACAGCGTGGTCTCTCTAGTAACACTTCATTCTACCCTTACGTGTGATTCTCGGTGTATTGCGCGTACGCACGCGAGCTTTATAAGGCGCCGCGTAATTAACAGTCGCCATAGTAGTAGTCTCTCGGCCATCTCCGCCGATCTTCGGTCGCCTTCGGAGATCCCCACAAACGTAAATTGTTTGAGGACGTGCGCGAGATAGCCTTTAGCGGACGGACGTTACGACATACGAGGGGTAAAATTGGAAAACAGACAAAAATGTCGAAATTGTCAAAAGAAAAGATAGAAATAGAAATAGAAATAGAAAAACATTTATTCGCGACAACAACAACATGCATACAAACATATTTAATCTAAGGACTAATTATATGGTTGCCACGAAATGGCCCCGACTCAGCATGGTGCTAGCCTGGTAGGCCAGCCCTGGTCTTCCGCCGGGGCCACACGTGAGTGATGTCACAATTCAAACAAATCACAATTACATGACAATTAGAATAAAAATAATTAAAAAAAAGCACAGTTTGCGCAATATTTAATTTGGGTGCAATCTTTTTTTTAATCATGAACGCTACCGCGATTGTTGGCAACATTTATCGTTGACATTGTTGACAGCGTCAAGGATATTATATTCTCTTTGGACACGTCACAGCGAGCAAAACATATCTCATACTAGCCAAAATAAAACAAAATGGTAGTTAAATTCTTGCTTTTAGGAGCAAAAACAACATGAACTTGTGCAGAAACTAATTACTAGAAGTTAATCGATAGTTTAACAACAACAAACGAGAATGAGAAACTTTTGACGTGGATACAAATCATATAAATTACATTACACTAACATAATACAAAACAAGAAAAAGAGACAGTCTGGGTATGCATGGCAATGCAGATAGGACATTACATTACATAAGATGGCTTACTCACGACTATTAGTATGCAGCTGACCCCCTATAGGTAAATAAATAAATAATAAATAAATGAATAGGCATTCATTTACCTATAGGTACGGTCAGCTGCAGAGAAAAAGGGCCACACCCACGCTGCATACAAAGTTGGTATGGGGGGGGGGTCTTTTTCTCTGCAGCTCACTGTTCATACTTTACATAATTTTGATATGGATGTGGAGCATATTACGGAAATAGTTGCATGTAATAACCCCCTTAAAGATATGAACGGGAAGAAAACTCACTGGGTGTAAGAAATTCCTCAACGTCCCTCACTCTTGTCGTCGGTGTGTCTCGTCCCGATAGCATACACGGTACATCCCCATTATTCCCTATCTGATATTAGCGCTGGTCGGTCTCTCAAAGATCTAGCCGGGTTATAACTCGGAAGCCTAGCTAGGTCAACTTTGTAGTCACAGTCACCAGCACTGTATAAATTAATTGTGATGTGGTTTGTGACTGTTTTGATAAAACCATTAGTCATCGGGCTGTATTATATTCTAACTTTAAAACACGTTAAGCCACGATCCGACTACAATGCATTAACTTCGCAATTAAATAGAGCTAACGCTTAAGCATCTGAATCAAAAATATCAGAATTTGCTTGAATTCCAATGCAACTGCAATACCTACAACCCCAATATTGGCTAAGTATTTTTTGTGTATTGGAGTTATGTTGGAACTAGATGGTGTTTTTAATGTATTTTAAAGTTTACTTACAGTTGCAGATCTGCTCTTTCGTGGTCGCTATTTCGAAAATGTTAATCTTCAGTATACTAACTAACGTAACTGTAATACTTGCACGGGCACGAGTTTGATATGCCCTAATGTAATGTAATATTACTAGCCTTTTCCCGCGGCTTCGCCCGCGTACTATAAGTACTCAAAAAGGATACGATACCCATGTTGATATTCAGACTTTGTGACCACATTTGCCTCTTTTGGGGGTTGAATTTCAAAAAACCTGAAACACGTGTTTACTCATTTATCGTTATTCCTAACGACATTTATCGTTACTCCTGTGAAGTTTTGAATAAAATAGTCTAACAAATCTTGTTTCGCCGTACAAACTTTGGACCCCCATTTTACCCCCTTAGGGGGTGAATTTTGAAAAATCCTTTCTTGGTGCTCCCCTAGACTTTATAAGGAACCTATGTGCCAAATTTGAAATCTCTAGACCCAGCGGTTTGGGCTGTGCGTTGATATGTCAGTCGACTGACTGACTAGTCAGTACATATATAAGATAAGATAATGTAAGAACCTATGTTAAGTACACTAACCGAGCATTTTGACGATAGGGGAGACCTACTTAGTATGTTTAGCTCAAAAGTGTTTTCAGAACAGAACCTAGTTGTTCCAAACGTCAGAACAATCATAATTGAAAATAGGTATTCCCATAACATCACTGGAACGTGTTTGGTTGTTATGTTTTTGCACGAGTTGAAGGCGAATACGCGTGTGTGCCAGTAACATTGTAAATACGCGTGTGTGCCAGTAACATTGTATCGGTTACTTACTCGTGCTTTTTGTACTCAGACGAGGGGACTTATTGCCGTGTTTTCTAATTGCCTCATTATTAATGCTACAGTGGAGACAATGTGGATAGGTCTAGTTGATCTAACCATGTTTCAATTACTTACATAGATGAACATAATCATATTTATATTTTGTGATTTGTAAGCATTTGTATGTACTATACATACCAATGTATTCATTTACAGTTTAACTGAGGCATTGGTTCTAAGTATCGAATAGGTACATATTGCAAGACTCAATGTGGACTCAATACCTTTTGTACAGAGGAATTAGAGGAAAAGCTTTGGATTAGGAAAGCGATTGACAAATTGAATAAAGGTTCCTGGGGAGGCCTGATAGATCTCTAGATGCTTAAATGTGTGGTTATGCAACGACCACGAGATCTCAAGAATAGAATAGAAGAGAAATATTTATTTCAAGTTTCTTGCACGGTCTACCTGTTACCAAAAATGTCTTGCTTCTAATTGATTTTCTCTGATCTCACATTCAAATCATAGAAATTCATCTCTCAACAGTATTTTCAATTGACATTGTAATTTTAACTAAAAGTGAGAGGTCCATTTTGAGTAAATTTTGACAATTGTTTGGTAAACACAAGTCTAAGGTAGTCCTGCTGCGCTGTGCGCTATGGCCTGTGTGCGAAACTGCGCCGGCGAGGTTTTTAGACCAGTAATAATTGAATGCGATTTGATGTTATCACAGGTTCATTGTCTGCGCGAACTATTGTTGTGTCTGCGGAAAATTGCTGCCATTATCGACGCTGACGCGTGAGTACGGATAATCGTCGTCAGTTCGTCTCCGCATCTTACCTTTCAACTGATTGGTCCATATTTAAGTGTTATCTTACTGCCTTAGTTCGAAAACAGTAATTTAGTAGGAACATATTAAATTTCCAAGGCCGCGAATGCAATATCGCGCTCAAAACGTGGAGCCCGTCGAGGACAATTAAAAATGTATACGCTTGTGAATTAGTTGCTTAATACAGATTAAACAGAAGCATATTGTTTTACATTAAGTACATAACAGTGTTTTACGTTACATGCATTCGTAACAGTTTTTAGTTTATTTTTTAATTGTCTTAAGCTCTTAAGCATGTATTGAAGGAAGTATTTTATTATTTATTAAAAAGTAAGTGATTAAATAATAATTTCCATCTAAGTTTTAACCCATTAATAAACCCAATTACACTGCCACACGGCATTCAAATAATTCGCATTTCACTCACGTTGCAATCTTTCTGCTTTAGCAAAGCCTAACTAGAAACCAATAATCCAACAATCTAAGCCCAAAGCGGCCTGCTGAAGGTTAGTTTTACCTTGTTGATATTTATCATATAAGCAGCATTGTCTAAGGGCAGTCAGCTGACCCCTCGTGACGTCACTCCCTCATCGATTTAACGCGAAACTAGTTTGACAACAACGATACACGTCACGCGCAGTGGTCAGGGCTGCATCCCTATTACTTACCACCTTGCTATTGCTATTCCAGTGTCATCGGGGACCTCTAGATCTACAGCAACTATGGGTAAACTAAGACCACGATACCCTAGTTTTCTTGAGTAGATGTGTTTGTGAAATGATAATAGACAAGTCATTGACGCGCTTTGTCCGTAAAGGGAAGGTGAGAAGAATAGATTCAAACTTTGACAGACTGAGGGTATTTCAAGTGGATGACGTCAAGGCGTATAGCAAAAAATCTAGTGAAAATTGTGAATTGACCTTACAAATTGAGATGGACAAGCATTTATACAGGGTACCATCTGAGACGTTATCAGTTACCTATATCCCATCAAAAACATAAATGTGAAAGGCTGCCAAGTTCGATACTATGGGAATGCTTCGCCTATAAAAGAAGTGAGATCTGAATAAGTACCAAGTTCCATAAAAATACCTCAAATCATAAATAGTTATAGGAATGCACACTTGATTTCCGGCAGTTTTAAGGTACATTTCGAATAAGTATCACGTTACATAGAAATACCTAAAATTATAATAGTCAGAGAAACGCACACCGGGTTTTTTAGCAGTTTCCTGATAACATTTATTATTTTCAGTACTTTTTAATGATGTTACTTGGCAAGTTTTCACACACCACACACCTTTTCAATGCAATGAATCGACACCTTTGGACTGCAATGTGTCAAGTATATAATTTTCAATTAAAACTTGCCAAGTTACATCATTAAAAAGTACTGAAAATAATAAATGTTATCAGGAAACTGCTAAAAAACCCGGTGTGCGTTTCTCTGACTATTATAATTTTAGGTATTTCTATGTAACGTGATACTTATTCGAAATGTACCTTAAAACTGCTGGAAATCAAGTGTGCATTCCTATAACTATTTATGATTTGAGGTATTTTTATGGAACTTGGTACTTATTCAGATCTCACTTCTTTTATAGGCGAAGCATTCCCATAGTATCGAACTTGGCAGCCTTTCACATTTATGTTTTTGATGGGATTTCATTTATTTTTGTTAGGTGTAGGTTCTTTATCAATGCCCCCATCTACAGACATTGAATTTAATGGTAAAAGAGTGGTATTTGTACGATTTGCTGATGACATTGCAGCTTTTGCCAGCACCAGCATAGAACTAGAAAAAATATTAAACACAATGGACACCATCTTTAAAGAGTTTGGAATGAAAATCAATAACACTAAAACAAAATTTTTGATAGCGTCAAAGAAGGGAAATATAAAAGGTCAAATAAATGTAGGCGGAAGAAAAGTAGAGCAAGTCCAAAAGTTTAAATAACTCGGAAGCATTATTACGGAAGACTCAAGGTGTACGTTGGAGATAAAGGCAAGAATTGCTATGGCCAAACAGACATTCTACAAGAAGAAGACACTATTAAAATCTAAAATCGCAATGGCTATAAGAAAGCGATTCATAAAGACATATATATGGTCCATTGCTTTATACGGATCTGAAACTTGGACAATAACGCAGAAAGACGAAGAGCTCTTGAAAGCTTTCGAGATGTGGTGCTGGCGAAGAATGGAAGGTATATCCTGGACAGAGCGAGTGACCAATGAAGCCGTCCTGGAGAGAGTAATGGACGGAAGAAGATTGATGAGCACGATTAAAAATAGAAGAGGCAAAATGCTCGGGCACCTGCTACGGCACGACGATTTTATCAAAAACATTATTGAAGGGAAGATAAATGGAAAGAGAGGAAGAGGAAGACCAAGAGATAGTTACATGCACCAGATAAAGAAGTATTTAAACGTCGTGTCGTACCAGGAAGTCAAGCGGCTGGCCTCGGACCGACAAAGATGGAGACAACTACATCAAGCTACACCGACAAGAGCTCCGCTCTTAAGACAATGATGAGGTTCTTTATTATTTTTTTATCACTTTTGCTTTAGGAAATGTCTCATTCCACTTAGTTATGTACCTACTTTATACTATACCCTTTATACTAAGCGACTAATTCTATTTTACTATTTATTTATAGGTGATTTTTACAAATAAACTGGCTCCCTACACCTATAAAATGTACCTACTGACATATAATTACATACATCAATAACGTACTTTATTCTGTTTGTAAGTACGCTACCTACATAGATAATTAATAACTTGGTAATACCTACCTACCAGTAGGTATTATAATTGGTGGCCTATTATGTAGCCCTAGAAGTGCACCATCCCATCTCATCCCGTGGCGTATCGGAGGGTGAGATGGGCAGTAGTATATATAATTCCATCTTAGAGTGTATATGATTTCCATGTTCTTGAATCTGCGATTTTATTAGTTGTAAAATTAGAAATTATTTAGACTATGCGAGAAAAAATAGTCTTTTAATTTTTGTTTGACTGATTTAGCGCACCTAGTGTACCTAGTGACCTGCTTTGTACTTCGTAAATCGTGGGTTCGGTTCCCGCAACAGACACACACAGAGTGGTGAACAATTTTATTGTTCTTGTCTTTAAGACAAACATGTATTGTCTTAAATTGGTATGTATCTAAATTTAAATAAGTCTTATCTCATTTCCACTCCATACCTACTTATAGTAGAACAAAATTACACATTCGTTGTTTTCGAAACTGACTCACACTTGGCCGTTTTCAGATTTTTACTTTATTTCGACCTAAAGACAAACCTTCGAGCCAAATTTCAGGTCGGTACGACCATTGGAAGATAGACCCACTTAGTTCATTATGACTTCATAGTAGAACAAAGTTACACCTTCGCTATTTTTAAAACTGACTCACACTTGGCCGTTTTCAAATTTTTCCCTTTACTTTGACCTTAAGACCTATCTCCATGCCAAATTTCAAGTCAGTACGACCATTGGAAGTGGTCTAGGTTTTTGATGAGTGTAGTGAGTAGTTTCAGTGAGTCAGTGAGTGTATAGTAAAAATAGCGATTTTCTGACGTCAATATCTCAAGAACTGCTATAGGTAGAATAATGAAATTTTGTATTCTAGACAATTAAGGGGATGTCAACAGACACTCGAAATTTCATATGCGTAGATAAAATATGTTTTGAGTTATAGGGTGGTCGAAATTGGCCCGAAATGGTTCGTGTAATATAACCCACGGCCGGTATGTCGCTTTTTTTTGCTCGAACTTGGCGGACACACTGCCGTGTGTCTAGATGTTTTTCTAACTCCATAAACAACTAGCAGTTGAATGCCCCAACTTTTACTAGAACCAGACATTTTTTTTTCTTTTTTTTTTACATGTTTTTGTAATTTATTTTTCTTTCAAAAGTGATAATATTAGTGTAAAACAGTTTTATAAGATATTTAAGTTTTTCAATCAAATACAAACACTGAAAACATTGAAAAAATAATCAACCCAGCAGGATTTGAACCTCGCATCGATACGCCTAACCGGGGCTCGATCGCTTTACCAATTAAGCTATGGGTTCAGTTACTGAGTTGACGAAATTCTCAATGCCTTCAATCATCTTTTTGCATTTATTTTTACATCGACTTTATAGCAGCCGTAAGCGACATCTAGGGTACATTTTATCCGGATAAATGACAAAATTGTTATTAACGACAGTTCCATTTCAAAGAGGTAATTCAATTTACTTATTTAAATATTCTAATAAGTAGTTTAAATATCCCGAAAACCCCGTCAAATGAAAACTAAATTACAAAAACATGTAAAAAAAAAGAAAAAAATGTCTGATTTTAGTAAAAGTTGGGGCATTCAACTGCTAGTTGTTTATGGGGTTAGAAAAACATATAACTGATCACGTCTCAGATGGCACCCTGTATATGTAACACATCGCGATTGTACTCCATAAATAATCTATCCATTTGTCCTTTGATGTCCAGACCCAGGTGTTTTTACATTAACTGGATGATACAGGTTTTGAAAAAGTTTTAAAGCAGCTTTGTCATACAATGATACATTTCCATAATATCTAGCTGATACTGTCAAGTGACATAGTATACGAGGACACAAAATGACTATTTTATTAGATACTTCATTATATAGTCACCAATTAAGAGTCCACTGTCGTATCGCGGATACATTGTAATGATGTAAGTATTTTAACTAAAGGTTAACTGTAAAATATTGGTCAAAGTAAAAAACACTTCTGGTTGTGGTATTTTATGTTTATCTAATAGTTTACGTGTTACAAAAGTAAGTTTATGTATTGTTCTAAGCGTTTTACTATTTAACACAACGGCGCTTTGATATCTCAAATTACTCTGCAACCCTCTCAGGCTTTGTAACATTAGAAACTAATTAACTCTACTCGCCCCTACTAAAATATTCACTCGAAAAGCCTGCGCTATCACGGTCAAATAAGATTTCATCCCTTCCTACCCGGGGGTTCCACAAGGAGCCACTTTAGCGTACCAACTCTTCCTTTGGGCAGGGACAGTCTTAACTTTTCATACGACCCGTCCACTCACCTGTCTCTTTACAATCCGGAGATAACCTTTGAGCAACCTTCCATCCTTTTCAAACTTAAGGGAATTAAATAGGGAGACAGGGACGCGAGGAGATTTACGTTTGAATGCATGAAAATTGTATGGGCATAGTTTGTTATACAGAAGGGTGTTTGTAAATAAAATTGAATATGCAGAGAGGAGTCGCGAAATCACGGTTATCTCGGCTGATGGACTTACTGGCCGGTCGAACTGTGTGTGATAGACGCCATGGCAATCGTCATCGCTATGGCCTTGGTAGTCTCCGGTTAGAAGTAATACTTTTTTTAAGTATATTTAATGAAGACTACAAAGCATACGTAGGGGTGTTAGTAGTAGTGGTAAAACACTTTATTGCACATTTTATATCATTTCATTTATTTATTCAATATAACAATATACATTGTGTTCAATCTAACTTATCTTAAATATTTACATTTTTAAATTACAATATACAAACAAATATGTATATGTATATGGTAATACATACTTACGTACAAATAAGATTGATATAAAGCAATGAAATAATGTCACTTACAATCTAATCTAACCTAAAACCTTGTGTCGTCATCCAATAAATATTCATGTACTGAATAAAATCGCTTCCTCAGCAGAAATGATTTTAGTTCCCTTTTGAACAGAGAGTTCTAAACCAGGAGAGGCCTTAGGTATCATTTCCCCTCTGTCAAAAGTATTTGCAGGAAAATCTAGTACATCTATAAAAACTATTTTAATAATCGATGTCACGCACTTTCGTCATCGCTGTCGATGGATAACAAGCTCTGTGAAAATGCCCTTATGCGCTGTTTTTGGATGTAAAAAATGTTATATTTCGTCTAGTTTACAAAAAGATGAAATACCATTTCAGATGTAAGTAAAGTTTTACTTTATTTATCATTACTTTCGTAATAAAAGATTTAACCTAAATCGAAAATCAAGCTTCGTTTACAGAATCGATTCAAAGACAATCGTTTTCTTTCTGATGGGCAGTAACTATTTGACGTTTGACATTTCTCCATATTTAACGCGCTTAAGGATTGCTGTCTTCTATATTTTGTTTGAAAATACAATCAACAATGATCCTTAGCTTTTTTGTTTGACATTTGCAAAGACTGCATCCAATAATGAACCATATGTTAACGTATGTACAGTCGACTATCTATTTGCTCCATTTAGTGCTATGAAGTATAAAAAGAATATGTCAAATATGTTTGGTGTTTTCAAGTCAAAGGTACATCTTTGTCGGTTGTCAATAAAGCGTTGCTGCCATAAATAATAATTTAGAAATAAACTGTATTAACAACCGACAATGATGTACCTTTGACTAGAAAACATCACATGCGTGCTACCTCGCCCCCCTCAGATTTTGGCAGACTTTTTTGTTTGGAAAGATGAGTCGAAGCGTACTCCATTTATAGAGCTTTATGCTTTTGAACAAGTTGACATTTGTGAGCGACTTTAATTCTATTGGCAATTTGTTAAATAAGACTATAGCTTGATTAACTTTCCGTATGCTTAACAACCTGAAGATTTGAGTCAATGGTCTGTGGTAAGTCTTTTCTTCTCGAAGCTAGACGACTTTCTCTTTGCCCTGAGGTTTCAATCCCATTCAACGACTTAACCAAGTCGCAGAGCAATACAAAAATGTTTGTAAAAGGCGAACTTGTCCCTTTAAGGGGTGTCTTTATTTTTACGTCCCGTACACGAATGATGTCCAACAACAGTTACCATTTCACAGTTTTGTAAAATAAACTCAAAGTTTATTTTACAAAAAGGATACCAATGTTTTACATTAGGGAGAAAACTTGTTCATATTTTCTACGATTACATTTTCACATGAAGGTGTTTATGTAGTAGTAGTATTAGTAAAACACTTTATTGTACAAGAAAACACATCACAGACTTAGGTACTGTACGATACGGTAAGATGAGTTGTATTATAATTTATAATCTAACTAGGTATTAGGTATTATGTCAATGGATTACGATTACGATTACTTTCCACAACAATATTTAAAAACACGTAATAACTCCTCGGACCGCTGTCGAGCTGCGAGTAAATTAAATTCTCGTCGGCTGACAACCGCTCATTTTTCTCGCCCCTTCTCACGACGCAGGGATACAGCGGATTTGCTCTCCCGGCAGAAATGGGAAAATGAAGAACCTTAGTTGTCAAAGCGGTGTATTTTTTTGTATTAGGGTCTCAAATCTCAATAAGTACCTACAGGATGTAACAAAAATAGTGGTGATCCGTTTAAGTGACGGGCATATTGTATTTCGACTAAGAAAAAGTAGGAAAATATTTTGGACGAGAAAAAAAATTTTTTTTTTTGAGTTGGTCACGTCATCCTTGCCGGCCGACCCTCTATTCAAAACCATTGTTTTCGCGTAAAAAATATTTTTCTTTGTTTTTCATAATTAGAATAAAATCAATTATGAAACCAGAACCCTTTAACGCAGGGGTTCCCAAACTTTTTTTAGGCACGCCCCCCTGCTGCCAAAAATGAAATTCCCACGCCCCCTTAGGCTTCGATGCAAGGTAGGTCTAGCTAGCCCTGTTCAAATTCCCCGAGGCCCCGGGCCGCCCTTAAAATGTGGTCGCGCCCCCCTAGGGGGGCGCGCCTCCCACTTTGAAAACCCCTGCTTTAACGGATCACCAGCATTTTTGTTAAACCTTGTATAGAGTTTATCAACAATCGTTGCTGACGAAATTCCTGTTTATGTTGTGCGCGTGTATTCCTATTTCAAATAATAATGATACAACATAAACTAAAATAATTTGATTTGTTCTTCAGTTGAACTGACGGTAACGCCATCTCTCTCGCTTTCAATGAACTCCTAAGAGTTCGGATTGGAGGTACGAACTCATAATGTTCTTTCTACCTTAGATGATTGGCTGAAATGCGCCTTAGCATTTACAAAGATTGCATATACACGGGAAAATTGGACCGGTGCTGCTGTGACCCGGGTGGCCAAGTGGTAAAGGCGTCTGCCGCGAATGCAGAAGACGCTGGTGCGATCCCAGCCCTGGGCACCGGAAGCCTAGGTTACTTTTTCCTTTGTATATGACATCTATACATATAAGTTTACAACATAAACTATTTCTATTTCTACAACACATTGTAGACAACAAAAACACAATAATTATCTACAACTGGAAAAATTAAGATTACCAAAAACCCCTATGGAGACCGGTCTCCCGCCTTTTTCTCTCTCCGGTGTGTAAACTTTTCGAGCGTAAAAGGTATCGGTAAAAGGGTTATAGCCAAGAGCAGAAAACGAATTCCCTTTTCTGTAGGTTTAAAATGTAAAGACATTGGAACGTAATTTCTAGTTGCGACATAACTGCATCGCCATAAACAGTTTTATAAATTGTGAGCGGACATTTATAGTCAAATGGGATCACCAAGTCTGATGACAAACGACTTGTGGCCTATTTGCAGAATACATTTATGAACTTTAAAATGTGTGCCTCAACTTTACTTAAAGCCCCTCCAAGACAGTCTTAATTCAAACAATAACATTTTGACAGCCCTACTTACAAGTGTAGCCGGTACGAATACACACACCACGCTCTACATTCACATTGCTGCCAGAGTCAAGATCTAGGACGCCAGAGTAGCGTCAGCTCGACATCCGTAATCAGAGAGAGCTCGTTAACTTTATTTTTATTTTTATACCACGACGGTGGCAAACAACCATACGGCCCGCCTGATGGTAAGCAGCTACCGTAACCTATGGACGCTTGCAACTCCGAAGGAGTCACATGCACGTTGCCGACCCTTTACAAAAAGGAGGATTCACTGTGTTGATGGCTAAAGGAACAAGAAGGTCTCTCATCGCACTGGGTCCTCTTTGAGCTCTTTGGCAACCTTACTCACCAGCAGGAACACAACACTATGAGTAGGGTCTGTGCTATTTGGCTGTGGTTTTCTGTAAGATGGAGGTGGAGGTGGGTGGTGGTTTGGTGGTGGTGGTGGTCGTTAACTGGTTCCCTTGAAACAACTTCTCGCCAACTGATTACAACGGCACCCAGTAACAAACTGTCAACAGTATTAGCGCGCGGCATTTTAACTTGCACAAACACAGGCTACGCACATAACCAAAATGTCATCGCTACACACACACAACAACTGGCACTGTCAACCCTACAACTTACGACATTCAGTTTAAACTGCACTGGCACCTATTGATGCTCATTCTCGAGGGTCTGAAGCACTAGGGTTACCATTGTCTTAAGCACTTGGTGTAATGGGATGTCACAATGGGCTGTGCACTTGGCTCCCCTGCGCTTAGTTAACTGAGTGGAAGGTAAATAAATAAGGTATTAGAATTAATTAATTATGTAAAAATTGATTTGTGCTAAAATGATGACTGGTGGAGTAGTATAATGAAGGGCATTAAAATTCGAGTGTGGTTTTATAAAACAAACGAAGTTTTTTCACGCCTAATTATGTACAATTATATACACTGCTTTATCTACAGACATATTATACATCAATGACGTGTTCGGGAAACCATTCGAATGACCGCCATTGCACCGCCATGGCCAACTGGATTGTGGTCGGGGAGGAGCAATTCATGACCAACTGTTATGAATTTTCATACATTATTGTAATGTTCGAAATTTTAATGTAACTAAATTATCGGTGTGCAAGCGTGACAGCGCTATCAGAGCGCAATCTCGCTCGCGCACCGGTGCCGCATGCGGAAACCCCAGTAGTGTGAGCGCCGCCTAACTCACTTACTAAGATAAGCTCAATCCCATCGTAAACACTGATGAAAACGGGAGACAAATTATACAATATTGTTTTTTGAAATTCGATAGATACTCGTAATCCAATAAACAGCTGAGGATAAATTGAAGCTAAATAATCCAAACAATCTAAATATAATTACAAATTATTTTCGATGTTAATATCTGAGATTCGCCGACCATGACAAGCAATTCGCAGAATCTAAACGCAAAACCAAACATACGTGTACCCACCTACTGCAGATTTCCCAGATCTGGGAGATGCTCGACTGGGATCCATGGCACCTCCGTGCACAAGACTTAAATGAGGACATGCTGCGCCGATTCCGCGAAATACCCCTGGTAACGCCTACATCGAACACAGGCAGCACAACCCACTTCTAACTTACTAATTAGATTAGGAGAAATTGATTATGTGCCAAAAAAAGACAGGAGCCGGCAACTCAGCAAGCGAGCGACCGCTCCACGTCCCCATTATAGGAAATTAGTTGTAAGATAGGACAAAATGAAACAACTTTTAAATTTATATAAATGTATTCTGTACGCACACACTAACAAGCACACAACATGACACTTACACAGATATTTCACAGGTAGGTTGATTGTAAGTAGCTGCTACACCCACAGGCCGAACACACCACACCGACCTGATGGACATAATGTAACATACAAACTAAAGAAATAAACACCTTTCGATTCTATTCTATTCTATTCTATTCTATTATATTCTATTCTATTCTATTCCTACTGCAGATAAGCAGAAACCAACTTCAACGCTGTTCATCACATTACCAGGTGAACATTTTGCGATACTCTTAAAGTGAGCGTAAATAAGCTCCTCAGATGTTTCGAATGATTCGATACTTTTGATCGCTCTCAATAGTCGGGTTGTTTGATGTCGCAGCGCCAGGGCTGCCGCGGTAGGTGTCGCAATCACGCACTAATCGAACACGGACGTAATCCAGTGCGAACAGATTCCCAACACAAACAGAGGGTGGCGCACCCCTACCGATGGTGCGTACTGAACAGAACTCCTATCAAATATTCAAAGAATCTTGACAGAAACTTTGGCTGCTGAGTCTGTTCATGGATATAATAACAACTGTAATTCTCTAAAGGTACATGACATATTCATGTCGTCTAAGCATTGTCATTTGAAGCTGAAGATACTTTTCTATGTCTAAAAATAATTCCAATTTTGTTTAGATACTTCTTTATACTTCTCAAATTTCCTTAGTTATTTGGCGAGAGTTTTTTTAAACGAAATAAATCATTAGGTATAAATATTCTGTTATTCATTGTGCTGTGACTTCCATGAACCACTTTGATAACGATCGATCAGCACGGCTAGCACGTCTTACGCGACAAGAGACAGATCTGCGCGACTTCATGCTTTGTCGCTAGTTGGCAGCACAACTTCGCGAGTAACTGTCATAAAATTACAGTTACTCGCGACTTAGAACTTAAATTCTTAGCACAACTTTGAATTCTCTTCGTGTCAGTTGCAGCCGCGGGTGCATGTTATGCTACCGGAAAGCGAAATTTTTGACAGGTGCGGGAAGGTTTTCCCTACTCGCGGCGTAAGTCGCTCTTGCAAGACGTGCTAGCCGCACAAATTCAAATTCACAAATTCCCGCATTATTTTATTTAGTTTAGACTTCGCGAAAGTTTTTATTGGCAATGTCGTTGTTAGCCTGTCAGGTGTCAGCGCGCTAAATCCCGCAATGATATTGGCTATTTTAAATATTTCCCATTCTCAAGAACTGATCAAGGGTTTTCAGAGTTTAGTGAGTCAACTTAGGCGCTCCAGATACTTTTCACACAGACACTCATCACAGACAAAATTAAGCCGGAAGTTGGGTTTTTTCCGACTCCTGGCAGATTATTGTCCATGATAGACTGAATTCCGCTGAAGTGAGCGTCTTAATGCCTCGTTCACAGACAGCGTGACGTGTCGTAGATGTTAGTCGAAACTTAATTCCAGGGTTGTCGCTATTTCACGGTGGTAGGGGCAACCCGGAACACATCCGATGAATCGATTTGTGCACTCGTTACCCTCCACTCGGCTCGCGTCGGAAGTGTCGGGACGAATCACCGACACCTGCAAATGAGCGCCGGCTTTTTTCCAATCAGACGAATCGACCTTCAAATCCGATATCCACATGATTTTCCGAGAGTGAAGCATTAGTGCAGATTTCTCTTTGGGGTTTTTGTGACAATCTCGCTGCAACATACGAAAATTTTATTTCAAAAAATTCTAATCTTTATCACTATCTAGTAATTTTCAACTTGACGAATAGTGGTATTTTTTTAAGATATTCCGACATCTTAAAAAAATACCACTATACGTCAAGTTGAAAAGTGCAGAAATGACTAGTGATAACGATCAGAATTTTTTTGAAATGACATTTTCGTATACCGAGAAGCAATGCTGAGGCACAAAACAGAGTTCACCGCGAAATGGGACCCATTTAATTTTGTGGTAAACTCTGACTTTGAATTTCTTTTGTCCTTGTATACTTTTGTATGCATTCACATATTCTTGTCCCATAACGTTCACATACCTATTGAGTCTGGTTTCATATTTTAGACTATGACTGTAACTGTAGCTACTCTTGATGTGCAACAAGGAAGTAATCTGAACAGATGCACAACATCCATAAGTGTCATAGTCATAATGTTGACTAATATCGTAATCACAGTCTTTGAAAAGAGTGCATTACGAGTGTATGAATTCATGCCATCAGACCTACGCTCTCGATACAATTTGCGATCGAGTCGAGTGTGTGTTCGCTCGCACATAGCTTTGCGAGTTGCAAGTCATAGGAACTCGCAGTTCCACCGATCCTTAGTTCCCATTATAAACCAAAGTTGTTGTTAGGTGTAATACTGTTCAATCAATTCGCAACGCAAGGGCGTCGAAGGTTTATGTAATCATAATTTATTGTATTTTTTTTCGTTGGGTTGTTTCTGACCACTTTGACAATTTTAACTGTGTCTTCACCCATTCAAATATTTAGATCTGGCATTATACATTTGTATTTCATATTTAAGTAATTTGAGAAAACACTTCGTCTCGTTCAAAAAATTGTCCGTGAGATTTCTTGTGGACCTTAAGGTAAGGATGTTTAAACATGACACGTAATATTGTTATTGTTCTCTGTTCCAGTATCTAGGAACCTTTCGTGTAGTATCACCTCGTCCTCAACCTACGTATCTTCAAATTAATGACAGTAAACTAATAATACCCTAACACTTATGATCTTCACAACTTTATACAATCATCGTGTGCGTCAAATCCGGTAGATCAGATTTTTTGCAGACTTGTTTGTGATGTTGGCCCAATAAAAAATGCAAGTTTCCTCGAGCGCCGAACGCAACTTTGTCAAAAAACGAATAATCAGATTTTTTTCAGATTTTGGCGATTATAACCTTTAAAGACTAGTTTTGGACAGTACCTTTTCTAGACATTTTTAAAGTAGACTAAATTTACTACAACATAAGACTGGAATTGTCTCTGTAGACCCAATAGTTTCCAAGATAAAGCATTTCAAAATATAACCGTTTTTCCCAGAAGAGAAGGGGAAGGGTAACGGGTAAACGGTTCTGTCATCCGCCCCGCTGCCTCCTATGTCCTCGCCACACGCTGTCACCACAAGAATCGCAAGTGATTAATGCCTGCACCTGAGCTTAATTGCACTTCCATAAAGCTCATTGTGCCCTGATTGAAGCTTTCATTTACACTCTTTGTTGGTAGCTCATTACAAGTGTGAATTGTTGCTTTGATTGGACTTCCATTTGTTTTGTGCGAACATAATCCAATTCGAAGATATAATAAGTGCGTGAGTATGCGGCCCTGGGAATAGGGGCAGGTATTCCGTTCATTGGTTCCTGAGAGCTTGAAGGTGGATACCTATATAGGCTGTCCGATATACTCACGCGTAAGCACTGCAATGTACAGTGACGTTCTTAATATTTATCCAATTTCAATGTTTCAAACAGGGGAAACGTTATTCTAAAAGGAGGCTTCTCCTGTTTGTCCTCCTCACCTTTTAATGTGCATTTCATCCTTTCTGAATATTAATTAACCACAAAATTTGCAGTAGCACGATTTCTGGAAAGTTAATGGAAATAATACCTACTGGTATAATTATGTACCTACCTATGAAAGTGCTGAAACGAATTGTGCATTAAGCAGAACGTCTGCAACGATACCACAATGTTTATAAATAAAGGAAAAGTAGAAAAATCCACTGCGAATCGCGAGTTGGAGTCTTGCTGTGCTGAAAGATAATTTTAGCTTACATTTTACCTATTTAATACAATTCTCCAATAGGTAAGATTATTTAATCCTCATAGCGAAGTAAAAACGATAGCTCATTATTAGAGCAAAAACGTGCAGTTTATTTCTTTTAGATGTACCTAACTGAATAAGTATGACCTTTTACTGCAAATGAGCTCTGTTTTGCATATCATGGTATATGTATCGAATGATAAATTACATCATTATACGTTGCCTATTGTATAAAGAAAAAGAGACAAAATAAACACACCAATTGGTAACCAATGATAGATTATTTTTATAACTCTATATCGTTATCTTTTCCAATTAAAGTTTAACAAGCGTTATCATTAACATTTTAAACAATTTATTTCCCAAACAAGCTATTATTCATGATTTAAGCCGTTTTAGGATCCAAATTGAGCGGAAGACTTAACCTTTTTGCTGCCGCCGCCACCGCCGCTGTTGAGCGACATTCGATAGGCTTGTTAGCCATGCAAGCAAGCGACTAGTCGCATCCTCCTCCTATCCGCAGTCGTTTCCTAGGAAACTTTTTAATTTTATATCACAGATAACTTAACAGGATTCAGATAATTCTGTATCTCGTATCTATCATAATCATAGGGGATTTGACTACTTTCGGGAATTAACTAGGTAGTAGTTTATTGATATTATTGGCCATAGCAATGATGATAATGTCAATGATGATTTTCCCGATTGAACATTCTGACAAATCAAAAATGGCACTGTCGCCAAAACAAACTAAATAGACAGTTCATTGGAATAATGTAGGCCTTTAAAGACAGCAAGGGTTCGAAAACAAGGCGAGCCGTTAAAAGGCTTATAAATCGAAGCCACTTGAGCGTACCCCTTGTTGTTGGTACCGATCGGCTCTAAACGAATCAACACTCGGACTAATTATTTTATTTATTTGCCCCCTTTTGTTTTCATTCACTCAATAGCCCGGATCGGTTGTCTCCGCTCATTCACCGACTGAATGCACGAACGGAACGCGATAGCCCCTAATGTGTGCAGATATTCGTACTTAGTGTAACTCGACACGTTTAAATGCCGGGGATTATTATAAATATACCTTTTATACACCTTTTTGATTAATTAAGAAATGCGATCCATTGAGCATTTATATTGAAGCGTTCTGAATGCTCATTTGTTTACGGCTAGCTGCACTCGGCACAATGAGAGCATTACTCGAATCCTTTTATTTCTCTTACAGCTCAAGATCAAACCTGAAACATGATATTCTGCTAAATTCTGCTAAGTGTTTGTTAAGACTTGATAAAATTAAAAAAAAACGGCCAAGTGCGTGTCGGACCACGCATAATGGAGGGTTCCGTACCTACTACCACAATTTTTTTGACGTTTGAAGCGATTAGTTTTGAAAATATTTACTCAATCAAAAAATGTTGTAATAAACCTCAATTATATTTCCGAAAACCATTCATGTTTGGTAAAAAAAATTTACAAATAGTTATATTATACTAGTTTTTTCCCGCGGCTTCGCCCGCGTACTATAAGTACTCAAAAAGGAGGTTCTCAGTTAGACTGGTATGTTTTGATGTACCACAATTTCCCCTTTTAGGGGTTGAATTTTCAAAAAACCTGAAACTCGTGTTTACTCATTAATCGTTAGGAATACTCCTGTAAAGTTTCGAATAAAATAGTCTAACAAATCTTGTTTCGCCATACAAACTTTGGACCCCCATTTTACCCCCTTAGGGGGTGAATTTTAAAAAATCCTTTCTTAGTGCACCCCTAGACCTTATATGGCACGTAGGTTGCCAAATTTGGCATCTCTAGAACCAGCGGTTTGGGCTGTGCGTTGATATGTCAGTCAGTCAGTCAGTCAATCAGTCAGTCAGTCAGTCATTCAGTCAGTCAGTCAGTTTCTTCTTTTATATATTTAGAAGATGTATGGATGGAGTGCCCCCCAGAAAAATATTCAATTTTCCTACAAAACTAAATAAGTAGCAGTACACACAATACAACTTATGTTAAAATTTCATTACGATACGTCTTATACTTTCCCAGTAAATTGGCTGTGACATACGGACGGACGGACGGACAGGCGGACATGACGAAAATATGAAGCATTTTGGCTACGGAACCCTAAAAACAAGACAGACATGAAGTACTTACGTATAAGCAGTTCACAAAATAATAAATGGTTAAATTATAGAAGGAAGACAATGTTTATCAAATTGGCATACACAGATTTGATGCTCATATTGCCTGAATAATGGCTAGAACATTGGTTCATTTTAGTGAACTAAGTATATTGTTCTTATTATGAGTAATAAATTAATAAAGTTGGTACTCGTATCTCTAAACCTCTTAATATTACCGACTACCAACTGGTTTCTTATACGAATCTTTGAAAATGCTATACAGCGTTAGCAGTAATAGACATGAAGCTACTTTCTTTTCCAAATAGATTGGTCTGTCAGAATCCCAACGAAAAATCTGTCAAGTAAAACGACCGTCCAACACAAAAGCGCGCCATCAAAGGAAAACAGTCGCAGGTTAATCATAAACTAATTCCGTCCTTCAGCGATTGTGGGCGCACTCCTTCCTTCGCACGGCTAATAAGAGCCTACAGCTCATGGACTAAGAGCTGGCACCGGAAAATGTGATTCAATAACGAGAGCAACGAAACCCCTGTTTAGTTTGCTATACTATCTTTTTGACTAGATCCGGGCATCTGGCAATGTCTTCTCGTTTTCTTTTCAGTTGGAAAAAAATAATAGACAGATAGAAATTAATAAACAGAGTACATAAAAACTGCCAAAGTTGTCTTAATTATAGAAACCATGGCCTAATGCCTATATTTTAACATAAGAACAAAAAGTTATGTATTAGTGAGGAATCAAAAACAATACCTAGGCGACAAACTATGAATAACATTATACGTCACTTGGTTTGGTACTTGCCACAAACCCGTATCATACTCAGGACTCTGGTAATTTATTGTTGGGTTTGCATTCTCTGACCTCTGCCGATAGCCAGCTGCCATGCAGATGCCCGGTTCTGAAATAAGGATAGTACAGCAAACTAACGAGATGGCTTTCGTTGCTTTCGTTATTACGTCATATTTTACGGTGCTAGCTCTCTGTCTATTAGAAAAAACAACCAGGGCTCTAAGGCCTCTAAGCAAGGGGAAACCCCAAGCCAAATCCAACCAAATTGTAAACATACCACGGTTGGAACTACATGGGGCGTTGATGGACAGTGGATTGGTCAATAAATGTTATTGTAGTGTCAAATCGGGATAATGCGTCATGTCGGCGGGAGATGGCGCTGTTTTTATTATTAATTGGGATCTGGGGAATGTCGCGTGTTGCTAACCATTGTTCGGAGATTGCTTGTTATTGGAGCATTAATTAGGTGTGAGATGTATGTATGTGACAGGCGATTTTATGCCATTATTAATATGAAGGCACCACCTTTCTCTAAGTATGAATATACCTATACCTATAATGAAAGTGAAGTACCCTGTGTAGGTTTTTATTTTATTTTAAAAAAATGGTTGTTTGTAAAGTAGGTTTACGATCGAGATGTTTACGTGATAACGTCTAACCGCTCGTGAGGATTCCGCGTGACAAGTTTCACGGAATGACTGGCAGCGCTCGAGATGAGACGGGAGATCGGTCCGTCTCTCTCTCGTTATACCTGCGATCGCGCTCGTGAGGTTTTGGTGTGACACAAGTTTCTGAACATGTCACCCGACTAAAACGATTTTAAAGACGTTATCACGTCAAAAAATCTGACATCCACAGCTATAAGTAACACTAGAAATAAAAATACCGGCCAAGAGCGTGTCGGGCCACGCTCAGTGTAGGGTTCCGTAGTTTTCCGTCCGTCATAGTAAGTGTCCCCACTTAAGAGTTAAAAAACTTTATTTGAAAGCACGTAATTTCATTGTGATTTTGTAGAAATTACAGGTACAATAAACACCTGCTAATACGGTTAAATTACAAACTTAGTTCAGAAATTATTTTGTAATTATTTTTCAAAAACTATTCAACCTATCAAGTTCAAAATAATTTTCCTAGAAAGTGTTTATAAAGTTCTACTTTTGAGATTTTTTTCATGTTTTTAAAACTTATGGTTCAAAAGTTAGAGGGGTGGGGGACACATTTTTTTTTACTTCTGGAGCGATTATTTCCGAAAATATTTACATTATCAAAAAATTATTTTAGTAAACCCCTATTCATTTTTAAATACCTATCCAACAATATATCATACGTTAGGGTTGAAATGAAAAAAAAAATCACTCCCCACTTTACGTATAGGGTAGGTACCCTAATAAAACATTTTTTTCCACTTTTTATTTCACCACTTTGTCGGCGTGATTGATATTAGTACCAAATTTCAGCTTTCTAGTGCTAACGGTCACTGAGATAATCCGCGAACGGACGGACGGACGGACAGACATGGCGAAACTATAAGGGTTCCTAGTTGACTACGGAACCCTAACTAGTTGACTACGGAACCCTAAAAACCAGCTTGCTATCAGAAGTAGTCGTATCCGCAAAGCATATAAGTCATTTTTTGGTCAAGGTATTCACATGGAGGTAGGTATAACAAGTTACCCGTCGATGGTTAAATTTATCATTTCCCGCTCTCAAGAAATATTTGAAAAAAACTTGAATGTCAAAGGGTTATTAGTATTACAGGGTCGAGGACTATATGAGGGACAAAGATGCATGGCCCAAACCAGAAACTACTACAAAATCATCTAACATTTAGAGGACAGTTCAGATAGGAAAGCATATCAAACGTTTTGTGAAGCAATCAGATTTGAATTTTATTATTATTATTTAATTTTATTTTATTTTAATTAAACAATAGGTACTTAAGGAATACTATTTATCTCTTCCTTAGGTTTTTAAGTTGACACTGTTGTTTCTTATTGTGTGTATTATATATGTATATATGTACGTATATGTATGTTTATTTTGTATTTATTTAAGTATGTATATTCATATGAATGTGCTGTGTTATCTATTTCGTCTCTTTTGTTTCTATGCACCACCTACTGCTTATTGTTTTTCTCTAGTCTCCACTACCCAAAGGTTGTCTGGAAGAAGAAAAGAAAAGAAGCTCATTAGCGATAAGACCGCCTGTTGTTACCTCTACCTAAATTTATCTAATTGTAAAATTTGTGCTTGTAACTGTATGAGGTGTGCAATAAAGAGTATTTATTATTATTATTATTTATTATTGTCTGTCTCTCGAGCTGTTTTGATATGTCTTCTTATAGAACTACGCATTATTGTGTATCTTTAAGATCTAATGTATTACTGTTTTGAAAAAATAAGTCCCGCCGAGTTTCTTGCCGGTCATAATACTTCTCGGGTCAGAGGTGTAGGGTTAGAACCGGTGGTATTTTTTTTTCTCTGACGTTCATAAGTGCATTGTAATGTGCCTACATTGAAGAATAAATATCTTTTATCTGTTAATAGTATTTCCCATATCAAGTTAAGGGTTGTCTATGCTAACTATATACGGAAATTTCTACTCTAGTTACTCTACCAGTCGCCTCGCCAACCCACAAGTTGACTCTAATGACTATATCTGCTTATTTAATTAAAAGCGACGCCGGTCGAAGCCGACCCGTTGCCACCCGTTCTCGCCCGTTTGCCTCGTTCAAGCCCCGTAGCCACCAACGAGGTGCCAATAAATCATCCCCGCCCTGATTTAATATTGTCGTGAGGATAAAAACGCGCGTTAGTGTTCACTGAGCAACTGCCTGAGTATAATAGGAAGATTGCAGAGTCGACACTTTATACTACGCGAGCTTACCTTGCGGGTCGCTTCGGGATAAGATTCGCTCAGGACCGGGAGAACTGGCCTATTTTTTTTTTTAATTGGTATTCAGGACAACAACAGCCATATATATAATTGGCTACTTTCCTAAAAAAATAAATTTAGTCCATCAGGTAGATTATCAAAAAATATTGGACACGTATTTTTTATTTTGTCGATCAAACAAAAATTGGTGAAGATATAGCCCGTTTAAGTTCCGCGTGACGTCACATTTCAGTACAATTTTTAGTATAATTTGACGTCACGCGGAACTTTAACGGGTTATATCTTCACCAATTTTTGTTTGATTGACAAAATAAAAAATACTTGTCCAATATTTTTTGATAATCTAACTGACGGACTAAATAGAAATATATTTTTTTTACCCAGGAAAGTACCCAATTATGATATAATAGTAGTGACATAGAAAACAGGCCAATAACAGTCATCCGTTATTTTACAATATCTATGTTTCACATCAGAAAATTAAAAAAAGTGAATTTAATATTATTATTTTCACAAATTCCCGATACAATAAAAGTACATACCGGAGGTAAAGAAAATGAACTTACGTTAATTTTTTTACATAACAAAGACGCTGCATACATAAAACAGACACCAATAGAATTTCTTAAAAATGTAAGTTAGCACTTCAAACCTTCCATAGGCACCTATGCTTGTAATACAAAAACCATAGTCGAAAAACAGAGTAATAACTATAACAAACAATAACAATACCACCTATGACACTAAAGATATCATACGATGATTAGGGCCTACATAAAGAGAGTTCTATACTTACTCCGCAGAAGTGGACGATCAAATCCGTACATGCCGGGAAGAAGTAGACAAGTCGCGATGAAAACTTAAAGATATTTGAACTTAAAATAGAATTATATGACGAGGTTCAAATTTCTACAATTTTATATCGAGTTATCAACTTCTTCCTGCCGTGTACGGAAATGATGATAATGATAAGCTTACCTGGTCTTTGTCCGACGATTAAACGGATGCATTGCCCTTCAGGTATGCAGGTAGTAAAGTTGCAAAGGAAAGTAAAAACAAAACCTTGTAAAAAATTTAAGAATTAACTAGGATTGAAAGTGTAGCCGAACTATTTCGTTTTGTTAAGACAAATTGCTGACTTTTCGGGTACAGAATGCCATACTATCAAATGAATATGTAAATAGAGAGGGTATCACTTCTATAAGATTCTTAACATCAGTTATTATCACACCTCTGCTCATACCTGAGGACTAAGTAATCTATGGTCACCGACCATCTTGGTTTCGACTCTGATGACCTTTTTTGTCCCTCTGCGCTTTTGACACCTGCCGCGATTCGGTATGGCATTAATAACACTTAGCGGTGGTCGGGTCATTAGGCCTATTGATACATTAACATACATTTAATGATCTGATGGGAAGTGCTTCCGAATCCACTATCAGCTGTTTTGCCATCACTCAAAAAAGTAGTCATTAAGGTTCCCTTTAAATTGTGAATTAACTCGTAAATGTATAATGCAAAATGTATATTATTACTTTAAAATGTATCTTTGACGCCATCAAAGTTGACCATCAAATGATCATTGACCAAGGATTGCGATTACTGTCTTAATGACGAGGATAATATTATAGTAACAACTTTTTCGTACCTTTAGATATAGCTTAAATTGAAACATAGAGAGATTCTGACAGTTCTGTCAGGTATACGTAGTTTGGTTTATAATCAGATATTTGACCAGATATTGAGCAATGTATCTAATTTAGAGTCACATCACACAGTTTAATTTCTCTTGCCTTTTCAATTTTCATTAAACGTGTCCTTTCGATGATTGCAGTTTAGACATAGACAAATACAAAATGTTAATGAAATATTTAGAAACCTTTTACCCCATTTTCAAGCGTCACCTGCCGCGCTTCCTAACTGTTAATATGCATGGGCGTGTGAATAGTGTCTAATCATCAACTGCATTAGCCTCATATCACTAATTATTTACGTTCTCCTGACATCCCGACACGTTGATTGCGGAGGGATAATAGTTTCAAGTTCCACCTTGCCGATTGTCAACGTATACTAATTGTAGATGTAGACAAACGCGTCAATTGTAATTGTCGATAATTTGTAGTAAACTAGTTATTTTATTTTGCATTTATTTGCGCTTATTTGCAGAGACCTAATCTATGATATCTGGTTTTATCGCTGTCACTCACAAAGTAACTTTCTCTTTGCTCTGTAAACGAGTAGCAGTTTTGCAATTGATACCAGTCATATGCGGGAGTCCGCTGAATGCGGGTGGCGCAGGACCGGTCATTGTGGCACTCTTTGGGGGAGTCCTATGTCCAGCAGTGGACGTCTTTCGGCTGATATGATGATGATGATGATGATGATATGCATAATGTTTTTCCAAAATCCTAGTTGTACCTATAATATCCATAACCCCGACATTTTTGTAAGATATGGTTGCAGGTGAGCAGAGAACCTACCGTGAAGCTCGAAAATCTAAATGTAGTTATCTCCTACATCGCACTTGCGAATTCGAGCGAAAGAAACGCAGATCACGGCAGGCCCTCAGGTGGCTGAATAGCTAAAAACAGCTCGATTAAACTCAGTATTCTAGATAAATTAACAAGGGCTAATATTATTAATTTATTTTAATAATACATTTATATATATTTTATATTTTTGTTGTTCAACACACTGCATCCTCTTTAACCTCTCTGGCAACCTTACTCATCAGCTGGCACACAACCCTATAAGTAGGGTCTAATGCTATTTGGTCGTGATTTTCTGTAAGGTACGAGCGACATGATATACCTTTTGAAGTCTAATTTTTATCGGTATTGGCACCTTATTTCATTAGTAAAAGGTGGATTGCAATATGTTCGCCATTTTGGCTGTCACTAGTAGAAAATTAGTAAGTATTTGTCCGTAAAAAATTGTGAAATTCATTTCACAACATACCTGACTATGTCTGCGGTGTATTGTGTGTCGGCCTTTAATATGTTGAAGACAACACTTGTATTCACACACCGACACCGCAGATCACAAGCATCACTAACGTGTCCGAGTTTCATTAGTTCATTACGCCAGTCCCACACATTAAACATGAACCGCGATTCATCAGTCCGGCCGCTTTGGACAGAGAATGCGACATCCATGTATCAAATTTGATACACCGTCGTTACAGCTGCGGTAAAAACTGTGAACTTGACGGATTTCGAGGCTACGGTCCATGTCACGGTGTATAGCGATAACAGAGCCAGTGCCTCACGTGCTAGTGTTTCACGAAAAAAACGTTCCAACTTAGGTTTTAACCAACCCCTTCTTAAAAGCTTTGATTTAACTTACAGTGTTTGTTATTTCGTAGGTTGATTAAAATCAAATCTTATTTTGGTTTAATGCAGTTTGCGATATCCGGTTTAGCTGAGATTTGATTTTTTTAGGGTTTCGTACCCAAAGGGTAAAAATGGGGCCCTATTACTAAGACTCGTCGCCAGGCTGTATCTCATGAACCGTGATAGTTAGACAGTTGAAATTTTCACAGATGATTAATTTCTGTTACGGCTATAATAACAAATACTACAAAACAGAATAAAATAAATATTTAAGTGGGCTCCCATACAATAGTCATGATATTTTTGCCGTTTTTATCTGTCACCAGGCTGTATCTCATGAACTGTGATAGTAAGACAGTAAAAAATTTCACAGATGATGCCCTTGCCGCTATAACAAAATGGACAGACAAGCCAGTGGTCCTATAAGGGTTCCAATTTTTCCTTTTGAGGTTTGGAACCCTAAAAATACTAAAAAACAGAATAAAATAAATATTTAAGGGGGCTCCCATACAACAGACATGATCTTTTTGCCGTTTTTACAGATAATGGAACATATGGAACGGAACCCATCGTGCGCGAGTCCGACTTACACTTGGCCGCTTTTTCTACTCTTTCTTGCTACTGCGTAGGAATGCGAAGTGAGGATGTCCCTTGCACCAGCCGCTATAATGAGTGTTCGGGAAGAGCGTTTAGCCGCGGTGCGCCCGCGCTGGTCACGCTGCGACACCGCTCCATTACCGCCGGCCACGATATTCTTCTTATTACACCTGTACTCTGAGGATTCAGCCATTGCTAAGGTCATTAGTAACATAGTAGGAAATGACTAAGCCCCTTCGCTAAATACCAAAACCAACCTTGTCATCAAAACCGTGATTAGATTTTAAAATTTAGAATCGATGTATGATCAAGTTTGTAATTATTCAATTTATTATTCCGCTGAAAAGCTGCTTATTATAGGTGATATAGCCGACTGGTAAAGGTCGTAGGAACGTGGCTTCCAAGCTAGAGGTGTGGGTTCGATCGAGGGCGTATGTAGACTTTAACTTATTTAACTTAATTAGCTCTCCAATAGCCACGTCAGATATGACACAATAATGAGAGCGACGAAACCCCTCTCGTTAGTTGGCTATAATATGCTTATTTCTAGATCCGTACATCTGGCAGCTGTAAAGTGGTGGAGGTCAAAGAATGCAAACCACTTTAAGAATATAAATCCTAGAGTTCTGGTTTTGATGCAGTATTATGTAAAATTATATAAATAATTAGATCATATCATTTCCAAAAGTTTCTGATGGGGAAAAGTAGTCCAAAACGACGTATAATGTAATTCATAGTTTGTCGCCTACTGTTTCTGTTTCCGAAATATTACGCATGTTTTTTGATCACTAATGTTAAAATATAGACCCCGTCCTCTATAAATAAAAACACTTAGGCCGTTTTTTTACCTATTTTGGTATAACTTTTTTTCAATTCAAAAACTTTGGTAGTTTGTCACTTTCACATCCACCCATTAAAAGCTGCCAGGTGCCCGGATCTAGCAATAAGGATAGTATTGCAATCTTACTACATGGGTTTCATTGCTCTCATTATTGTGTCACATAGACGTGGCCAACTCTTAGACCAACTGAACGTGGTGAATACACAACGCAAACATTTTCATAACATATTTACATATAATTTATTTAGTATTTAAGTTAAATTTTAAAATTGTACTAACATAGTAACAAGTTAATTTTATTTTTAATATATCAACTATGGATCGTTGTTGTCTGCAATTAAGTTATAAATAAATAAAAAGTTACTCGGAAATAAATATTTGTACCCATCACACTGAAGTGTGATGTTGTGACGCTGTCACCATTTTGGAATCTTATTAAAATTATGCTTTAAACAACGCGATATTAAGGGTGGGTTAATATCCCCCGTTCGGAATCAATGAATTATAGAAACCTTACAGGATTGAAAAGTTTTACACCAAATATTTAAAGACCAGTGACACCAGTGACTTTGAAAACGTCCCGTTTTGCATCGACGAGATTGAATTTGAAAAAGTCGTATCTTAATAACGCTTTTAAGGTTAGTTACACAATACCACCATAATATACCTACAATATTTATTTTGCATGTTCCAAATTTCGAGGTCTTCAATAGCTTAGGCGGGTAGTTGTCTGTCAATAAGCCAGAGCCAGATCACACTGTCGGACGTGTAGGTAGACCATGTGGTGGTTGTGGTGTAACAGCAAGTTTTGACCTGTGGACATTGCCCTAGCTGGAGCGGCGATGACGCACGCGACGCCGGTAATGACTTCTAAATGTTTCCCGATGATCCCACGACCCCGATTACTCTACGGAGATGTGACTGCTCATTACGTAGCTAGCTAGTCCGACCACCATTTCATCATCTAGGTAAGTATTTGTTCATTTGAAATATTTGGACAGCATTTTCTGCTCAATTTTAAAAATCTACTAAAAATTAGAAAATATAGGTCTCAAGTTAATCAAGGTAGGTAACGAGCACAAAAAAATAGTTGTTATTGCGGTAAGTACCTATGATAAGTACTTACATAGAACCTTAGCCCCAAAGACTAAAACATCGAATTGTCTGCAGTGGGAGTAAAAAGCTGAGCTCGGAGGTTAAAGAGGCACCTTCGTTTGAGCATTATGTTGCCAAATTAAAATAGTATTGTTAGGTAAGGTGTACTGTAGTGTAAAACGATTTTTAAAGGATAATTAGCGTGACATTTATTTAATTTTTTTGTGTTTATAATTAGTATTAATTAGTAAGTATTATTATCTTTTTTACTTAAAATTTGTACATTTAGTATGGATTTGTTTTTAATTTGTGATTTTTACTGAGTATTGTGTTTTGTTTTTATGGTATTCTAGATTTGTATTGTATTTTTATCCTGGACAGTGTTTATGACATCTTGAATCTTGATGTTGAATACCCACACTTCAAATTAAAGTTCGAAATTATACTAATGGGAATGTTCTTTTATCCCACGCCTTTGATTTAAAGGAGCTGGAATGAAGATAAATTATCGCTAGGTATATTATTCATTATTAAAAACATTGATCAATCCAACTCTTAACACGAGTTCACCGTTTAGGCGTTTACAATGATGTCCATGATCCGTAGAGTAATGCTCAGCAATACTTATCACCATCCATAACGCTTACCGAAGCATTCCGTTGAGTAATTAACTCACAAACCACAAAAAACGTCCTGCAACGGCTGCAACCAACATCTTATGTCCTTAAAATTAAAGCCTATTGTTGCGTGTGTAAATGGACTCATTTTTGTGGTTTTCTGGTGAGCCTGCTCTCTTACGGGCATTTTTATGGCTCAATTTAGGCCTTAACGTGATAATTATAGTTGTTAGCGGTTGATTTAGAGCAAACGGTTGCTCTGAGAACCTTTTAGGGTGTGGAGATGACTGGTTATTGATTTTAGACGGGTTGCGAAAACTGTCTGAGGGATTTAAATAAATTTGTGTAAGTTTTAAGAAACTACAGTACTTATTAAAACACGGAAAATCCTATTATAGTCGCATATTTTAAATGTTCATATAGGTCTTAAAAAAAATTAAAGATAACAATGTCTATGACTAATAACTATGGGTCTAAAGATGAAAAAAAGCCTTCAGACTATTACAACCACCTCAGTCTCAGAGGGTTAATTGTCTCCAAGTTGCCGCCTCGTAGACGCAAGTGGTCGCAGAGGCAGCTCTTAATAAAGCCGATCGTTAATTAACTGCGCAGCGCTGCGCCGGCGCATCAAAGAGCTCCGGTTACCTATTCGGGCGCCTGCGCCGAGCATGCGCGTAATCACTTTATTGACGGAAAGATGGCCGACTCCGCGGCACTGTCACTGGCTGGGTAAACTATTTGGCTCAAATAGTTGTTTTTATTTCAAGCTGGCAATGTGGCATACGATTTGAACGGTATAGAGCTCGCAAGAAAGTCAGAAAAGCAAAAATAAAGATCGTGAGGCTTAACTTAACTTAACCTAAACCGTACCTATTATGCTGGAGATGGAAACCGTATATTCATCGTTAGGAACTCTGGCGATTCTCTTTCTTCAAGAGAAGAGGTTTTGAATTAGAGTAGGAAATTCTTACGTCGCCATACCTTTGGAGGTCCATAACCTGTATCTACGTTGGTGACCAGATCTTTCGAGTAAAAACATATTTCTTGGGACAAGATACAATAGCTTGAGATTTTGCGAGCTGATGGATAATAGACAGCCAATGTGTGATAGCTAGCACGATAATTTTGATTTATAGTACTTATGTATGTAGTTTCGCAGTGTATTGACTATAATGATGTGTACACATAAAATAAACAATAAACCATACGGTTGGAAGGAACAACTGCTAGATATTTTAAACAAACACCAAGAATATATGCAAAATATTTAATTTCTATAATGATCTAATTGAAAGCAGTTGCACCTTGCTAGGCAGACATAGCGCGGCAATCCACACATTCCGGGCTACGCTATTCTTTTAATTAGCAGGTTAATTACTGTAGCTACACTTCAGCTGCCGGTAATTGACTGTGAATTTCATCGCACTATGTCAACATCATGCTGAAGAATATATAGCTAAGTCTGCAAACTGTGTAATTTATTGCCTTAAAGTACCTCCTAAGAAAAAATTGAGCGTCACTCCTAACATTCCTAAAATAGGTAGGTACCTACTTATTTAATTAAGATCTGATTATCAGAACTTGATCCCTTTCGGCAAATATATTTACCTCTATTATTGGCCAGGGGCCAGATACCAAATACCAGAGGCCTTTGCCCAGCAGTGGGACATAACATAGGCTATAAAAAAAAAAAAAATTGTCCAGGTTACTAATAGATTCATGATGTGGAATGGACATCCAGCGATAAAATATAAAAACGCTTTTGGGCCATTCTACTTTTCGTTGTAGGTACATACGTTTTTGACACTTTTTCGTAAAATGCATATTTTAGAATACTTGGCCATTACTTTCATTTACTGTTTTATGACGGAGAAAGAAGTTTAATTAGGCTATCAATCCCAATAGCTAAGCTTAATAATAACAATTGTAAATTTACTTAATTACAGTAACTCAGTGGTCCTTGATTGTCTCCCAATTTGTATGAAAATAAGACATTTACACACTACGTTACCATAACATAAGATAACATAAACATAAATACTCTTTATTGCACACCTCAAAATAAAGAAACACATAAAATACAAGTTACAAACAGAATAATCAGAGGTAAAACAATTGGCAGTCTTATCGCTAAAAAGCGATCTCTTCCAGACAACCTTCGTTGTACATTAATTAATATTAATAAGTATATGAATTTTGGTTAACAAATTCCTATTATTTGGCTCGGTACAATTTTATACACGAAATTCAATGTCTATCATAATTTTTTCTGGCAATGGATAATAGTCACGAAAAAGTTGAATGAGCCTTTTACATTTTAATTTCATTGCTCGATCGAACTTAAGTACCGACGGAAAGTGTCTAATGTTACAAAGAGCTACGTCGGGCAGTCCGCAATCACTTGCAGCCATTGTAAGTAGCTGTGTAATTGTAACAGCCGGTAATGTCTCCATCGAACTCGTGTAATTAGTTCCCGCACTCGCGTAATTGGCGATAATTAACGAATAGCCGAGCTGGATGCCTCAGCGGTTGCGCGTCGATGCTGCGAAGATCAATGTCTTTATACCATCGTTTTTAAAGTATAGCACAAATTTACGTAAAGTTTTAAGAAAAATATTAGAATTCCCATCATCCGAAATGAGAAGGAAACCTCAAACTGATTTGTATACATTTTGTATACATTTGTATACATGTATGACGTGCACAACTTATTACACGCAATAAAATATTACGTGTTTTTTTTTGACAATTTTCTATGAAGAAATTTAAAAAAAGCTAAATAAGGAGTACCATAAAACTAGGATAAGAGGGAATGACGTTGGGCAGTTGGGTCATGAATGAGAGTTGGGATGCTAGATGAGAGGGGCGAGTTGGCGTTTTTATTAGACCATGGTTGTCAAATGGCTACGTAAATAAAACCTAAAAGTCAAGCTATTGAAAAGTTCATAATCCGAAAATTTCAATCGTAGCAATTTTCCCTACTCACCTCATTTCTATCCTTACCAACGTAACTACGGGATAAGGTGGGATTTCTCACTATTTTGTGTTTATCATTGAAATTATGACATTAATCGATAGGTAATCAATAAAAAACTAAGCTTCATACCACCGGACTATTTTTTAATGTATAAAAATTGCCATTATCCAATTATAAAAAGTGTATAAATAAACTTGTATAAATAAACTTTTTGAACTTCGGTTTTGTCTCTACTCACCCTATTTTACGGTACCACCGAAGTCAACTTTGCCTGTTTGCCACAGTTTTGCCTGATGCAAGATTACATAGAACAGTATTACGACAATTAACGTTCTTGCTCCAGTGCTCCTCTTATCTTACCCCAACTGACCTTATTTCATTCTTAACTTATTGATAGGTAAGATGAATGGAGACATTTCATGGTGGCGACGGTGAGGATATCGCGTGGTAGCGGTAGTCGTGAGGGTGGCTCCTTTTCACGGTCCATTACACGTAACGCGATCCCGACTCTCCCGACCCGAGCCTCAGACCTCCGCGCATGCGCACGCGCAGGTTCCGTGCTCAGGGTGGACACGTAGAAGTACAGTATACGTACAGTCACCGGCAACTGAATAATATCTTACAGAACGAAGGCCAGAAACATTTGTGATTACCCTTTTATGACTTAATTAACATCATGTCAGATGTTTTATTAGGCAGTTCGTTATTACAGGATACTATAAGAATATAAATTATCTGTACTTACTGTAGAATTCTTAAGAATCCATTTGCGTAATTTAGAAAAGCATAATCATGTTGATCAGCCGGATTTAATTTGCTAGATAAGATTACATTTACGGAAAGAAGATGCGTCTTTAAGAGTAGGTTAAGTTAGGTTAACTCTAACACTGAAATGAATGACAGTTTGCAAGATCGTGATTGCCATGACTAAGATTTATTATGTATTCTACCAGATGTGACATCTAGAACAAATTTTGTGCGCCATGTTTGGCGATTAACAGCTATGACAGAATCAAAGAGTAGTAGTTTAGACTGGTAGTGATTTTCACTACAACTTTTGCGAGAAAAAAAAATCTTAGGGATGTCTTCTCCTGTTACTCAAGGACTTAGGGCCGGTTGCACCCAACCGTCTGTTAACGTCAACGTCATCGTTAAAAAAATCTTTTATGAAAAGTTTGACAGTTTTCTATGGGATGACAGCTCCGTCGCCATATTGAACGTTGATCAGTTCGTTAGTTATGCGTGGTGCAACCCACCCTAAGACAGTTTTTTGCTGGTACAAACAGCAGCACTCTTAACTGTACATCGGTGGACGGTGGACCTTATTACAAAAGGCATAAGGTCCACCGAAGGCCATTAACAGTGTGGGCGATGGTACAACAAGTCACAAAAATCTTGCTGTTTGAAATCATGAGATATTGACCTACGTAAGTTTTCTTTTCAGTGAACTGTTAAGTCTACTTATGTATACTATAACATATACAGATAGGTGTTGGTATACTGGTTTGGCACCTCGTTGTCAGCGATCAGCGGTGTAATGCGCGCGTTTTTGCGCGCGCGCTGATTGCGCACAGCTATGTTAACGAGCCGCCGCCGCTCCGAACAAGCCGACATACTCGTAAGGACATTCATTCACAACTGCGGAAAGGAAATTATCAATTTAGGTACTGAGCGAGATGACAGAAATGCGGCAGTGCCAAAATGTGTTTAAAACTTTAAAGTTAGTTAAGACGAGGAAAAACGATATCGTATCTTTTTCCTATTTGAATTCTACCGGTTTGCTTGATTTTCAGAAATTGTAGCACATCTCCTAGAGATCGAAAAGAAAAGGTAAGCCCAATTAGCTCCGGCATATCATCGAATATACTTGACAGGTCGCCACCGGTAAGTACCTACTATACCTATCGACCTCTGTACGACTTCGAATAGCATGGTTGCTGTTTTATCTAATATCGTGTCATGTGTCAAGTCTCGCACTTATGCCCCATTTACACATTGATTAGTAGCTACTTGTGTTTAATAACAAATATATGTACTAGCACTAAACACTAATCAACGTGTGTGTGTAAATGGGCCCTTACATAGGTACTTACTCGTGTTATGTGATGGTAAAAGACTAAAAAAGCGCGACCATCATAGCATCCCGCGGCAGACTACACAAAAAAATTGGAAAATTAATTTGTACTATGAACCAATGTAGAAAATATAAGCACATTTTTTAGGATTCCGTACCAAAATGGTAAAGAACCCTTATGGTGCGACTCTGTCTGTCTGTTTGTCACAAAATCAATTTTCTCAGCGACCCAAAGGCAGGCATGTAACGCCAAGCTATACATTTCAAAGTTAAACATGGGTGGAATTTGTGGGGAGGTTTGTGAGAAATTTAAAAAAAACATTTGTAAAATATATTGTATGGTATATCAAATAAAAGGGCTTAATGTAGAGGTAAGAATATCTAATATATTTTTTGTATAATTTTAACATGTATAGTTTTGAAGTTATTTCAAAAAAACCGGCCAAATGCGTGTCGGACCACGCATAGGAGGGTTCCGTAAGTACCTTAAATGGAATAAGAACCAAATTAATACCAAAAGGTCGTATCTGATGCCTATGGAAGAAGTTTTTTGGAGATAACTCAAAAATGGCCGAACCGATAATGTTCAAAATAATTTTCGTAGAAAGTATATAATAAGGCGCATCTCTTCAAATATTTTCATATTTTTTGAACTTACGGTTCAAAAGTTACGGGGGGGGGGCTACACAACTTTTCTGACTTTCGAAGCGATTACTTCAGAAAATATTCACTTAATCACAAAATATTCAAAGAAACTTCAATGTTATTTTGAAAGACCTATCGATTGATGTGTCACATGTTGATATTTGGTTATTTTTTAATTATTTTAATTTAGTTACCTGTATGGAGCGCCCCCCTAAAAATACTTTTTTTTTCAAATTTAACAACATAACTAAGTAGCTGCATACAAAATACACCTTATGTGTAAATTTTATTCAGATATGTCGTAGAGTTTCCGAGTAAAATGCCTGTGACATACGGACGGACAGACAGACAGACATGACGAATCCATAAGGGTTCCGTTTTTTGCCATTTGGCTACGGAACCCTAAAAAGGGAAACTGCTGAACCAAAAAAAATGAAAAAATTTCATTTCTCTACGTACAAATTACAGGAAAAATAATAGTCAAGCGTGAGTTGGACTTCAATTTTTTTTTGTTGAAATCGGGGCATGAGTTCGACTCGCACCCGGCCACCCTATAAATTATCGTGAAATCATGCTGAAAGTGTGTTTTTTTTACTATTGTGACACAATTTGCCAAAAGATGGCGCTGAACCCTGTACGTTCGTTTTCTATTCTACATCGCGTTGTTAACATTTTTCCTGGATTAACGAGGTCGGGTATTCTTCGTATAAATAGTTTTTTTACCAGCCCCCTGCCCCCATATGAAGAGGCGTAGCGGACGAAACTACTACTACTGAATAGTTTTTTCTCGTTGGTTTAAAATTGTACATGTTGGTTAAATACCAACCAATATTCGTTATTGATCACGCTATAGTTGCAAGCGTTTATGGAATGTTCGTACGGAACCCTCGGTGCGCGAGTCAGACTCGCACTTGCCTGATTTTATTTGGTTTAAAATCGAACAAAACAAAACAAATGCTACATACCTCTTACTTACTTACTACGACGACGGTCTTACTTGAATGATCAGGTTAACACATCGTGACATGATTAGCATATATCTAATTTATTGTACAAGAAATCATATGATAATATCAATGGGAAGAAGTCGAATAGGCCCCTGTTCATAAAACATGACCGCGTATTTTCCACTCCACCGCTCCTCGTTCGAAATTGAAACGTCTACTGCGAGGCTAGCAATACGGCGAAATCCTGGCGACGCCAGGTGGACTACGACTCACTGGACATCACCAAAGCTGAGAAATAGTAGACCGTATCTCAATGTAGTAAGGTGTAGGAATGGGTAGTGAATTGTGTCAAGGATGTAAGGGCGCAGGGTCGGGTTTCACCGTGATACTGACACAGTGCGGATCGCCCAGGGAGTCGATTGCAGCACGCTTCGACGGCGCGCACTCGCCTTAGTCGCTTACACACTCATGTAGAGTATGTAAACCACATCAATGTTCATAAATAAAGGAAACATTTACTGACTTCACTCGCAAAATGGTGTTTCGAACCCATTTTATGATAATGTTCAGTAAAGCGTAAAGCGCAAGAGTGATACAAGCTTCTTAAGTCAAACATCATGTCTAGTCCCACCGCTCACATCACACATGCGCATTGCTGGGGCCCGTTTCTCAAAAGCTTGTAACTTGTAATACAAGCGGATGTCACTTTTCGACATCTTTTATTAGAAAAGGACTTCCGCTTCGTCACAAATCAAGCTGTTCCGGACTCCCTAACATAGCAACCGTTTTAGGGTTGTCAAATGCACAACATCTAAACTCGAAACTCATCTCATATTTGTAGCTAACTCCTGGTCATAGCGTATTACCAGCAAAACCTCTACTTATTACTACATCAGTTTCATCAGTCATCACGAAACTGTCCAGCAATCAATTTAAAAACATGCATATCGGTTAGGTTCAGTCTCTAAAATAAAATATGACGACGTGGGTATTCTTAGCTTGGAGTATGGGGTATTATTGGAGTGTAGTAGTATAGTATAAGGATCCGCACAACGCCGGTGTCGGGTTTCAGACCGGGTGGTAAAAAATCAAGATTTGCGGTAAAACGTGTTAATAACGCGATTGCGGAGTTCCGCGAGTCACGAGATCACGGCGGACACACTTGCCTGACCATTGTTATTGGACTAAGACCTGGCCACGTCAGATATGACACAATAATGAGAGCAATGAAACCTGTCTTGTTAGATTGCTTTACCATCCTTATTGATAGATCCGGGCATCTGACAGCTTTTAATGGGTGGAGGTCAGAGTGACAAACCAACAAAGTTTTTCAGTTGGAAAAAAGTAATACCAAAATAGGTAAAAACTGCTGAAGTGGTGTAATTTATAGAGGATAGGGCGTGTATTTTTATATTAGAACAAAATACCTTGTGTATTTTTGCGGAAACAAAAACAATAGGCGACTAACTATAAATTGCTATATACATCATTTGGCACTATTTTCCCCAACATAAACTTGTGGATATTATATAATCTAACATTTCTCATAATATTGCATCAAACCTAGAACTCTAGGATTTGTTCTTTTCAAGTTATTTGCATTCTTTGACATCCACTACTATACAGCTGCCAGATGTCCGGATCTAGAAATAAGCATAGTATAGCAAACAATTAGAAGGGTTTCGTTGCTCTCATTATATAGGAGACCATCACAAATTTATTATATTTTGAACGCTTTCCAGACAACTTGATTTACTTAGGTATCACGCACCTTGCAGTGTATAATATGTGTATCTATTAAATAAGTTAAGAATAAGCATGACATATATATTTTAGGTTTCATTATTCTTTCCATTTTGTCACAAAGTACGTTAACTACACAATATATTAAGTACACATTTTTTTATTACACAACTTTAAAACATTAGAAAAATAGGTTAAAAAAATACCTTTAATTTTAAACAATTATTAGCAATAACGAATACTGCATCAAATCAGTTTATATGAGAAAACATGGGGGTGATATTATTAACCAATTGTCGTTCATCACCACTTCACTTTTTGAACTTATCGAATCATCTTGCATTTACTGCACTTCGTTTTTGAATTGGTTCAATTCATTTTTAATCGAATTGGAGCCAATCAATTATTACTCATTTTCTTTCCAGATGAACTGAACTAAACCACCTCAAATAAAGAATGTGTTCGAGAATTTAGTCTTTCCAAAATACAGGCCAATTAACATGTGCATAATGAAATGAAGCAAATGATTGATTTTAACGACCTCCTGGCCTAGTCGGTAATGACCCTGCCTTTGAAGCAGGAGGTCCCGGGTTCGAATCCTGGTCATGGCATTTATTTGTGTATTTATCACGGACATTTGTTCCTGAGTTATGGATGTTTTCTATGTATTTGACTTTATCTATCTGTTTTATATATCGCCGCCTAGTACCTCAACACAAGCCTTATTGAGCTTACTGTGGGACTAGGTGGAATTGTGTAACATTGTCCCATAATATTTATTTACTTATTCATTTATTGATGTATCAACATTTTTAGGATTGGAAGCTTCGGTTGAAATAATTGTGATATGCTTACGCAATAAAAGCCTTATTGAGCTTACTGTGGGACTAGGGCGATGAGTGAAACACTAACACATAACATTAGAAGCACGCAACAAATATCATTACATTATAATCATACATTTTACAAGCTGGGCTCTTGTCGGTGAAGCGATTTCCATGCATGCCTGTCTTTTGCCTTCTCCTTGAGAGCATGATACGACGTGCACGCTTTTATCCTTTAGTAGATCCATGTATGCTCTTCTTGGCGTCCCTGACATTTTAATAGGCATCTGTAAATTAACTTTCTGTTCTGATTTGGCTCGACTCGTTACTTGGGAAATCAATACACAAATTTATGTCATTTAAAAACCACGTGTTCACACCTGGGCCGGGTTGATTTTAGAAAAGTCACAACAAGAATTCAGGCTCCAGTATCCTCAATTTGCGTGAAGAGAAGAGACGATGACATATATAGTATGTTCCGCGTGAACATCAGCCCAGCACCCGCCGCCGCCCGTGCCCCGCGCCGCAGTAACGCGATACTAGCCCCAGTCCCGGCTCCTCTCGACCCTAATTTTACGGCTCATTTGCTAATTCCCTTGTCTTTTTTTGCAACGAGCCAATGCTTCGTGAAAAATGCATCGGTAACTTTTACTAGTGTAATTATATTAAGCGCATCTCTACCGTGAACGCGGTATCGGTTACTCTCATTATGGCCGGGCGTCACCTGATACTGTTTTGTGGTCTATGGTCTGTGGGTATGTTTCAATTGCAAAATATAGGTTTACGGGACATAAAAAAGGTTAAGGAATTGAGTAATAGGGTCAATAGAGTTATTATAGTATCATGTGGCGGTTGCCGGTTGTTGGTTAAACGCAAGTGAATAGGCGAATCCGAACAGGACCGCTGAATCTGTCCAACAAAATCAACTGGAATATGCGTTCTTCTGGTTTTTTTTTCAAGTTACGGGTTACGTTTTTGCCATTTTGGATACGGAAACCTAAAAATACATATAAAGAATTTAACAGGTTTTACGTACAGTTATTTTTCACACGAATGTTAAGATGAGTGATTAGTTTGATATTATACTTTAGGTATAATTCAGGTGGCTAAGAAGCCTTCTTCTTAGCCAACTTGGGCCCTTGCCCAAGACCCCAATTTAAACTCCCAAACAGACAAGTAAAAATCAATCGACTAAAAGCAGCATCCAATCTTTATTGATCTCAATTCGTAACACGACAATCAAACATCCAAACCTATTACCGAATGTCAATACAAATAACTCCAATCCCATTCAAAGAATTATCACTGCCGTCTCGGACAATTACGGAGTCCACAAACTAATTAAACAAACGTAAACATGAGTGTTTACTCAAAAGGGGAACGCCCAACAAATCGTGTTTTAATTTTTTAAACTGGCAACGCTGTCGAAGGCCGTGATTGGTCGGGAGTCAGGATGCGCTCGTCATTTATTTTAATCGTGAGACGCGTGACAGTCCCCTCGGATTAGACGCGTTGTTTGGGTTGTGACACGATGCATACGGCTGTGACTGCGGGAGTTAATGAGCATGCGTGGAGATTTGAAATGTCATGTCGTGTGATTATGTTTATTTGGATGGGCTTAGGTACTTACTTAGGAGATAAATCACCTAAATGCATTGATTTATTATGTATTCTTCTAGATGTAACATCGAGAACCAATTTCGTTGGCCATGTTTGGCGGTTGACAGCTATGACAAAATCAAAGAGTAGTATAGACTTGTAGTGATTTCCACTACAACTTTTGGGACAAAGAATTTCTTAGGGGTGTCATCTCCTGTTACTCAATGCCTAAATCTATAAAATGTTCAGTTTATTCACTCCGATAAGTTACTGTGCTAAACGTACACTGACCAATGTTTGGCTACAGTAGAGCTTCATTAGAACGCTGTATTAATTTAAAAGTGGTCCTTGGTGATCCAGATTAAGTATAAAAATGTAGGTACAATTTATTTTGTGTCTATTCGTATGTAGTTACATACTTATTAGCCAAATATTAAATTGTTATCAACTGCAAGTATCTGTTCCGCTTTGTGCGTATCATTTGTGTCTATTCAAACTTATCACTACAATATTGAATTACAGCAAAAAATCATCAAAACTATGGCTCAATAACTTGCAAAGGCGGTTACAAACATATAAACAAATAAAAGGCCGTTCATATAAAATCGCAAAGCTTTGTTCAATCAAGAAATAAAACCATAAACCCGAAACCCGATAGCGGAGTCAAAATCGCGTGAATCTACTTGTCTATTACTGTCTATGATGCACCAACATAACAATGCAACTTGGAAAAACAAAAAGTAAATCTTATTTGGTACTGAAACTGTGTTTTCAACAGCAAATTAAATTTGGTAGTTGTACAATGGTAGTATTTGCTCTTTAGGATGGGTGCGTCATTTTAATCATTCATGGGTTGTTGATCAGGGGGCGAACTGCTTAAAACGTTATCTTGAAACGTTTTTCATATTTAATGCGTGTAATGTTTGTTTAACTACATGTAAAAATGTGTTCAAAGAAATGTTAGGTATGTAACTACTTCACGCTACGACAGACGAATGGCCATACAGTTTTTTAAAGAAATTGTTATTAAAGTTCAATGTTTTTGTTAATAGGGAATATTTTTATATGACTATTAATTACATAACGCAAATTAGTGGTAAATGATACTTTCTGAAAGAAGAATTTAGTTGTTAACTTTTACAGTACAAAGGTCTGTTTATCTGTAAGAGACAAAAATACTGAAGTCTGCATTAAAAATATACTTACCGAGTCAAAATATATATTGCTTCTCAATTTTGTTAGTATCTAAGATACATTTAAGAGTAGTTTTTTTCTTTTTAAATCTCGTTATTATTCTTCTCCCTACTTCAATTTGCTTGAAACGTAGCGATATTGAAAACATTCCTCAGAACTCTCAAATACAGGAAAAAAATTGACCACACAGAATGCTCTTGTAACGTTGCGCAATAACTTCTTACGGAGACCAAGTTGTAAATCAATCTCCTCATTTTTAATATCGAATCCAAAGCTCAGCAGACATCAAAACCATCCGTCGGCAAAAACCAAAACAAAACCTCCACAAGTACGTGACACAGTGTTCACGTTCCGTGTGTTCAGACAGACAGACATACAAAAACCTTTGTGCGTGAAGAGTCCTCGTAAAGGGTTGAGTGGTTAATGAGGACGCACAAAACTTTTTCAACCATGTAAAACATCTTTACCGTGTTTTGATACAAGAAACATCAGTCCCTTTTGAGTGTTTATACATTTTTTGCAGCGGCATTATTGAGCTTGGAATTATTAATACCTACTGATCATTAGCAACGGGAGTCTTTTGAAACGTGGCTCTTTGAGGCGAAAATAAAAATAAAAATACTTTACCCTTTTATATCGACGACCATATTCAAGTTTGCAGTAAATAATGACTGTGTCGTTATGCGAATACTTACTGTTGCAGTTAGGTATATATATCGATTCTTAAGTCTTGTATTGCGGTAATTTTTCAAACAAATGACAGTAATAGTTTTAGTAATGAAATAAGTGTCATTTTAAAATACTTGTGTCCTAATAAAAGACTGAGTTATTTTACAAAGACAAGAAATACAATATTAATGTATGTGTTTTATATATAAGTGTAGTATTCGTTTGTAATTTGTTAATGTCTGTAATTGAATAAAATAAATAAATATTACGTATGTTTTTCAGGTAAAGGAGACACTATGCTACAGACATGACAGTAATTGATACTATTGATAGCTACTTAAATTAAAGAATATCTATTTATTACCTACAGAAGCTTCAAACAGCTGAAATGTTTCCTATCCTGAAAGAATATTGTGAGACACTGTAATTTTAGTAATCATGCAGTTCATTAGACATTATGTAGCAAGAGTGATTTATCCATTTTATTTATCGATTTGTAACACAATGAAAGTAATTTTGTACGGAATTTTGACTGTGTCACGTAACACAAACTCACACAAAGGAAAAAAAAAATAGGTGTCATCCAGATTTTAAAATTCATTCATAAATTAGTTAAAAGGAACTGTATATATCTGCACTGTGATGGCTGTTAGCCAAATAGTTGTATAATTTTATCTACTGTGTAAAAATCTCAATAATATATTGAAGTATTATCCCCTCTTATTCTTTACATTAGACAAGGACAATCCTCTTTGACATTAGACAAAAGCTAATATAGCTACTACCCTGTGTATAATCGGTACAAATATATTAAGTGGTTCTAAACATGAAAATTAGCAATAGCTTTGTAGCTATAGTTCAACCGAATAATATGACGTTACACAGTTAAGTTTAGTAACACAAAGGAATGAAATCTGTTTCCAATCTTTAGCGTGATATACAGGTAGTTACAAAAAATATATTCTATGTAAAGAGCTATAAATCATTCTACAGATATTCTGAAATGTAAATATGAATTTTCTTAATCCATTTTAAACAGTTATGATTTTTTATATGTCGTTACATGTAATCAGGATACTTTGCACTTTGTATGGCTGCAAATAGGTGACTTTTGGATTAAACTAATTTTTATAATATTTAGAATATCAGAATATAAGATTGTGCAAATCGTATAAGACTATTAATTTTTCTATAAGAAAATGTATATAAGTAGAGTGCATATGTCAAGTGCCTTATTTTGTTATTTTTTACAGATTTTTAAAGTATGGATATATTTTTTTGGTTTGTACTTTTTTTCAATTCAACTGTTTATTCTCATTCTATTAATTTCTTTCAGACACATTAATATGCGAGAATATCTGACTATTGTCATAAAATTTCTTATACAGTTCGTTTAGACACTTCTTAACTCGCCAGCCGTATGGCCTCAGCACGTCCGATTCACCGAGTGGTTTCAGGCACGTCCCCGTGGACAGCGGGGAGACCAGCGCGACAACGGCACTTTCAATGGATCCACTCGCTCACCACCAGGCAATGCTACGGCTGTCGCACTCGCCACTCCCGCTGAGCCTAATACCGGTGCCCGTATCTCCGCGCCAGCCGCACTCGGCAACGCAACGTGTTAAGGCTCCTTATTCCCTAAAAGGTCGAAAATCTCTATTAATGAAAAAAGCCGCATAAAATGCTATCTATGAGATAGTTTGAAGTATTAGTAATACAAAAAAATACTTTTGAACCATATTTATTATTATTAAGAACCCAAAAATACGATTCTTACAGAAAGTGTCCTGTGAAGTGTGATTTATAGGTCATTTTTAAAAATTCATACTAAATTAAAACGTACCACTATAGTAATGATATTTTTTATCGTGATAGAAATACAGTTTAACTTTCCTATGGTAATCTTTTTAGGGCAAAATATTTATAGAGTTTTCGTGGAAAAAATTAAATGTAAACGTGTTTTCATCAAAAAACTGGCATATAATCAGGAGGTATTTTGTCTATTATCCAAGATGAATCTTCGACATTTATTTCCATGGCCGTCTCAGACATGATATACTCAATTGAATTTTATTCAAGTTGAATAAGAATTGTTACCCTTTTTTGCGTAATTTGGAAATGAACGGTACATCTAACTGGAAAATCCGGAAAGGCCTTCCAAGACGACCAATTTTTTTCATGTTTTACTCGTTAAAATGTAATATTTGCTCCGATGGCCGTCTAGATAAAGAAATGAACTATTATATGCATCAATAGTTGATTAAAAAAAACTAAGTACTTTAGCCATAGCCTTCGAAGAAAATGAAGCATTTTAAGAAATTCGCGCGTTTTGGGAATAAGGCCTCTTAATCAAGTTAGCAATTTTCCAACTCAGCCGGCAGATTCTAAACGTCAGCAATCTCTACAAGTGATTTACCAAAATGTACGCGGATTAAAAACTAAGTTAGTGAAGTGGAGGCAAAACTTAGCTCTACTCGAACACGACGTAATAGCTGTGACTGAAAGCTTCCTTGATAGTACGGTGGAGGATGCAGAATTAGTAGATCAAGGCTGGAACGTACTTCGGCGTGACCGCGGGACACCGTGCGGAGGCGTGCTGCTTGCTGCCCGCTCGCACATTGCAATGCAAAGGTGTCGTGAATTTGAGACTGCCAGCGGAGAAGACTTATGGGCGACGCTAAATTTTAATGGACTAAATTTGTATGTATGTGTTATTTATATGAAACCTAGTGCAATTGACAATATGTATATGGATTGGTTCTGTAAGGTCGAATCAGTCAGCAGTGTAGTTAAATGTCCAATACTAGTCTTTGGAGACCTAAATTTAAACAGTGCGTCACAAAATATTGTTAACTACTATAATTATTTTCTAAGTTTTTGTTGTATGAAAGAGATGAATGATAGGGGAGGTATCCTGGATGTCGTCTTAGCTCAGGAGTGCGTAAGACAGGTGAGCGTGGGTCGAGCGGAAATAGACTTGGTGTCTCCAGACGCCTACCATCCTGCATTAGACATCGATGTCACACTTAGCAGTAGTACAGCAGTAAAGTCACGACCGCAGGATCCGAGTAACGTAAATGTAGATCACGATTGGAACTTCAAAAAAGGGGACTACTCACGTTTGTACGATCTACTTAACAATGAACGGTGGCAAAACGTTTTAAACGAAACCGATTGCGTGAGCAGGGCTACGAACCACTTTTATCAAACATTGTATTCCCATTTTAATGCGTGTATCCCGAAAAAAAGACGCCCTAAGGGACGTTGTAGGACTTATCTTGTCTGGTTTAATGGTGATATTATTACTGACTTGCGCCATAAGACGAAGTTGCATCGGCGATGGAAACGTACTGGTGATCAGGAAACGGGCCAGCTTTTTAACACACTACGAAACGATTTAAAAGAGCGCATAGCAGATGCATACAATGTACATGTAAAACAAATTGAAAATAATATTAAAACTAATCCACGCGATTTCTCGCAACACATCTCCAGTTTAAAACAAAAGGCGGTCTGGTGCAATGTGTATCATACAATGGCGATTCCCACAGCGGCATTGCGGCAGCAAATGCATTTGCTGACTATTTTAGCAGTGTCTTTCTCCCTAATAGTCCAACTCTGAGTGCCGAGAACTGTAGAACTATAACTGATGCGCTTACACCGAATAATAACCTAAACATCCAAATCCGACCAATCACTATAAGACAAGTCTGTGGCGCGCTTAATAATTTAAAACCTCACAGTGCGGTTGGGCCAGACGGAGTGCCACCATATATCTTACGTGCATGTGATGGTATACTTGCCAAACCACTGTGTCATATTTTTAATCTTTCACTTAGAAAACATATATACCCGTCGCCGTGGAAACACTCTCGATTCACGCCTATACCGAAGACCGATGACAAAGTCAAAGTTGACGGGTATCGACCAATAGCCGTCCTTAATTCAGCAGCCAAAACCTTTGAGAATATTTTACACAAGGAAATTTATCGTCAAATCGATCCATTTATTTGCGACGCTCAGCACGCATTTAGGTCAGGCCGGTCGGTAAATACAAATTTATGAATACACGTCGACTGCATCAGTAAGTGTCTTGACAACGGAACACAAGCTGATGTCATCTATCTCGACTTTCGGAAAGCATTTGATACCGTTGACAATGACGTCCTGCTCACTAAACTCTGGAGTATAGGGTTCAACCAAGATTTACTAGCGTTTTTCGCTGACTACTTAAAAGATAGAACACAATTTGTCAAATACGGACCTTATATCTCCTCAAGTTACCATACTCGATCAGGAGTAAGTCAGGGATCGAGCCTTGGACCTCTGTTGTTCTTAATTATGGTGAATGACCTTGTGAGCGACCTCCAGTACGCCAAATGCTTACTGTATGCGGATGACCTCAAGTTAGTGATGGGCATCGAGCACGAGTCAGATTGCTTGAAGCTACAGGAAGATCTAGATCGGGTACATCGTTGGAGCGTAGTGAACAAACTTCACTTCAATAACAGCAAGTGCCAAATTATGACCTTTACACGTCGCCAACTTCCTATTAACTTTAATTACGAGATGGATGGCCAGTCAATAAACCGTGTTGCTTCAATTAAAGACCTTGGAGTGAAGTTTGATCGCGAGCTTACATTCCATGAGCACATCAATAGCCTCGCGAAAGAGTCGTATAGGAGGTTAGGTTTCGTGACGAGAAACGTTAGGGACTTTCACAATTCCGGCGTCATCAAACTCCTGTATACGGCTCTAGTTAGAGGCCAGCGCCTGTGTCTGGAGTCCTAGCGAAGCCAAGTACAAGCTTATGTTGGAGAAGATCCAAAAAGCATTCCTACGCTTCCTTTACAAGAAGTTGTATGGATACTACCCGTTCATGTACCCAACTAAGTTTCTACTTGGTGTCCTAGGTTTTAACTCCCTGGAGGTTCGGAGAGATTACGAGCGGCTGATTACTGTATGTAAGGTGCTTCGTCATAAAATAAATAGCACGGAACTGCACAATATTCTAAGCTGCCTGGTTGTGCCTCCGAACAAGTCACGTCGACGAGCATATCTGCAGCTGTGGGACGGCACAGGACCGCGCGCGACCGCTGCACGTCGTCACTCACCGCTGTGTGACATGCTCAACTCCCTGAATGGACTCTTACGTACAGATCTACAAGTAGACATGTTTCATGATCGCTGGCCTACACTAGCATCCAGATGCCTCTCCTATTGTGAGAATGAATGTGAATTATGACAGAGTAAATTTATGATTAGAATAAGATACTTTGTAAATATTTACCTGTAGCAAGTGTAATTGGTGTAAACCGTTCTTGTGATGGTGGAAGCGGATCATGCTTAGATCATATTATGGTAAAATCTAATTATTCGGCATTAGCACTTGTTCCTAACTCTACAGTGACCGACCACAAAGCTGCCCTACTAACCCTCTATCGTAAATCACGTAATACATGCACGCGCACGCAATTTGTCAACAAATTAAATATAAACAAACTTGGAGATGATTTATGCAATATTGACTTCGGCCCCATTTATAATTATGCTGACGCAGAAAATAGTATGATGTACTGGATTAAAAATGTCCAACAGGCAATATTATCTAACACAAATAAGACACGTCTAAATAACAAGAATTTTAATAAAAAACCATGGATTACCCCAGGACTTCTTCGATCTATGAGACATAGGGATAAATTACACTTGAAAGCTAAAGCAAATCCAGACAATAATATATTGCAATTATCATATAAAAGATATCGTAACTTTTGTAGCAACTTACTGAAAAAAGTAAAAACAAACTACGACAAAAAACAGCTGGAAATAGCTGGAAAAAACAGTAAATTAGTTTGGAAATATCTTAAAAACGTAACATACACAGCAAAACAACATGATTCATCTGCAAGTTTGCTGCAAGCAGGTTCATCCGAATTGCTGGCCGCAAATAGCACAAATGAGTTTTTCGTCAACATAGGCAAAAACCTGGCTGAAAAAGTCCAGGATGATTCGTCGTCACCCTCTTCAACAATAAAATCAGATACAAACAAATCTTCCAAATCATTTGTGTTATTAAACACGGATGAAGCTGAAGTTGAAAGAATTATCATGAGCCTAAAAGATGACTCCGCGGTTGGTTGGGATGGCATCTCGAACAAAATAATAAAGACCTTCAGACACATCCTGGTTCCACCGCTAACACACATATTCAAAATGTGCATCTCTGAAGGAATATTACCGAAATGTCTGAAAAAATCCGTTGTAATCCCTGTCTATAAATCTGGTAGCAAAGTTCAAGTAACAAATTATAGGCCGATTTCTCTGTTACCAGCGACATCAAAAATTCTGGAAAAAATTATTAACAATAGACTTGTTCCATATCTGGAGAAGCATTCGCTCTTGGCAAAAACGCAGTTTGGCTTTAGGTCCAAATTATCAACCGGAGATGCTGTACATGAACTGACTGACTATTTAGCTCAGGAATTAGACAAGGGTAACAAGACAATAGGAATCTTCCTGGACCTTGCCAAAGCTTTTGACACTGTTTCTACTTCCATTTTACTGCACAAGCTTGAAACACTAGGCATTAGAGGCACACAGCACAATTTAATCGCGAGCTACCTAGACGGACGTACGCAATGCGTAAAAATAGATAACATTATCAGTTCTGATTTAGAAAACACATCTTTTGGTTTGCCACAAGGAAGCGTCTTGGCCTCAACCCTATTTTTAATTTATATTAATGACCTATGCAATCTAAAAATAGATAGTGGCAAAATCATTTCCTACGCAGATGACACTGTCCTCCTTTTTTCCGCAAAGTCAACAAACGAGGTCTACGAGTACGCACAACGCGGATTTAATGTTGTAACTAACTGGCTAAAACTTCATCTATTAACACTTAACTCTGACAAAACGAATTTTATAAGTTTTGCTATGCGGAAAACAGATCCGGACGCACATAACCTCAAACTCTACGTACATAACTGTAAAGAAAAATCAAAAAATCTTTGTTCATGTCAATCCATAGCTATTACTGACAAAATTAAGTATTTAGGAGTCATGATAGACGAAACCCTCACCTTTAAAAATCACATCGAAGCATTGTGCAATAGAGTTCGAAAGTTAATGTTTGTATTCAAAAAACTTCGTTCAATCGCTGACCCAAATTTAATCAAGCAAGTATACCTTGCACTATGTCAATCGATACTAACGTACTGCATTTCTTCTTGGGGTGGCACAGCAAAAACTACACTTCTAACCCTAGAAAGAGCTCAGAGAGCGGTACTAAAGGTAGCTACTTCCCGCCCATTCTTATACCCTACTGACCTCCTTTATAAATCATGTGAAGTATTAACTGTTCGTCAATTATATATATTAAGCACAACGCTAAAGCAGCACGCCAGAACTTCCTTTAACCCTAAATATAGAAATAAGAGACGCAAAGATATTGTAGGTATTAAAACAGTACAAAAAAAACACGTATTTTTATCTAGATTCTTTGTCTTTGCGGGCCCATTTTTGTACAACAGGTTAAATGCAACACTAGACATATACCCACTTAGCTATGCCTGTTGTAAGAATACTCTACGACGCGCCCTTCAGAAAATGACGTACGATGATACAGAGAAATTACTATTAGTCATAAAATAACTACCTATATACTGTCCTATATATTTAATACTTAAGAACGTACTTATTTTGTTAAGGTGATAAGAGTTTTATTGTGTAATACTTATAGTTTATAATTAAGTGAATAATTAAAAATTAACTAATATTGTCCTTCGCTGCCTGAAACACAGGGAATCCTAGTTCAGGCATTTGTTAACCACGTGTCGTTAAAAAAATCTTAGTCCGTAAGAGCAAACATTGTACTATACTTTTCTCAATAAATTATTTGTATTTGTTTGTATTTGTTTGTATTTGATTAAATAAATAAATAAATTAATTAATTAATTAATTGCAATGATACCGTGCATATCTTGTTACAGAATGTCATCGTGCAATTAAGATATTCATGCATTCCTATCATTATCATCTCTCTCATTGCAATAAACTAGGAACTACATTATATCTACAAGTCGGCGTTTCTGTAATAAATATATTAGACACGTGTTGTGTATCTACCTCACTTATACGAGTAGCCCTCGCTTATCGGCTCCACTATTTACACTATTATCGAGAATTACATTTATATCCGTCTATCTGTAAGTCCGTAAATTGGCCCATAACTCAGTCGGACAAATGCGGGTGTGTAAAAAGGTCGCGCGCCATTATCCTGCAGCAGGTTGTTTGTCTCCGGATTACTGCGAGTCATCGCCAGGAGACAGTCAGCACTTAGGCCTGCCGTAAAAAAATGTTAGAAAAAACATTGACAGGAAATGTTCTCTTTAAAGTGACTTTTCATCATAGAAATGGTGTCTAGAAATATATGTTCTTCGGTAACATTATTTTAATGGCTCTCTGAATGGTTTTTCTGTCGATTCCTCAAAGCAACTCTCCAATATATCGTAATGCGAACTGCTAAGTAAAGAGTTGGCATACGCCGCCGCCCTATTATCAACTAAAAGTTATCTAGATCTGTTTCAGGCTACATTTTTGACCCTATCTGTTGATATTAATTACCATGTAGTCGTGTAGTCGATCATTGTATCCGGAATCTTAATAATAATATAAGGAATAATTAAAAAAGTACGCGATGGCGGTAACCCTCATGTTGCCGATGGCTGAGCATTACGATTAATATTTAATTTAACACTAATGGGTATTTAAATATACTCGTAACACAATATTTTCATGAAGGGTGCAAAATACGGGCAAGTCGACGGAGGCGTTCTTAATCCCCCCAGCACCTAATTTACCCAAACATTTCCTTGGTTCGCGAGACTGCAAGTCATCCTCGACATGTGGCGACGTCCAAATTGGAACTCACGTATTTACTTTTTAATTTCTTTTTTTACGAATCCAAGTCATTAGATTGTAACTCATAACGGTCAGCCTTTTTTGTCCGTCAGGTGCGCCGGTCGATATTTATTTTAGTTACAATTCGCTCGAACGCGAATTATTCAAATGAAACGTCCCCTCGGTTCGGTTTGAAAATAAAAACTGTTAATTTCTTCTATTATTTTAGCTGCCAGTTGTTGGTTTTATGTTAATTTCATTTTAAAGTGCCTGGCTGTTTGTAGTTTTTCTTGTGATTTAGTATCGCCTGTAGATTAATGAGCCCGACGTTGTTTATGCACTCATGCAAAATTCTAGAATAATTTACACAAACTTTTATCACGCATTGACTCTTCCTCAATATCGAGTTTTAAGCTCTGGGTATTACAGTCGCCTATAAGCCTTTCGTATAAGTTCTGCAGTACATTTATTTACCTATAAATAAAGTTTCGTACGTAATAGTTGAAGTTAAAACGCATGCCGGTGTCGTCGCCTAGTTGGCTGTCGTCGATAGGCATCGGGCGTTATTTACGGCTAATACTGGAGGTGCTAAAGTTCATCGATTACAAAATCGCAAACGGTTGTAATTAATAATTATTTAAATGGTAAACTAGTACTTTGCCGCTCACGACTGTTTCCTAATTGAATTCCTTGCCACGTCCTTATTGCATGCTGATATTTTAGGTTTAGGCACCGTAAAACGAGCACCAACTTCTATTATGGAGTCCTCTGTTTGTTTGAGACTCAAATCAGCAATTACAGCAAAATCGAACTTTTGAAACTAAACGGATTCGTAAAAAAAATATAGTTCAAAACTTTTTTGAGCAAGCAATTTACTGTAAAATAATCAGTTTTTGGAGTGTGACAGATGATGTCTATTGCTTCATTAAATTACGTACACTAAAAATAATATGTAGTTTGTATGAAAAAAACCGGCCAAGTGCGTGTCGCACCACGCATAATTGAAGGTTCCGTACCGACTATCGAAAAATATAATATTATAAAAAGGTCGTATCTGTCTATGAAAGACATTTTTTTGGAATTCAAAAACGCCTTAACTGATAATGTGCAAATCAATTTTTGTTAAAAGCATATACAATGAATGATAGCATATATGTATGATGATGAAGAATATATAGCAACATGGACGCAATCTAGGAACTCTCCTCGTTTTCATGAAGCCTTATAAAATCAAATCAAGTATTGACATACTTTCCATAGTTAAAGTGTTTAAGGGGTTTTTTCGATTTTTTTATGTAAAATTGTTTTTAATGAGCCTCCTATATACATATATAATTTAAGTAAAATGTAACGGGTTTTGACTTGCCAATATTTTTCAGGCATAGTTGAAAGTTACATTAGACAGATTAGGAGTGAAAGTAGACGGGATAAAGAGATCTTACTGTAAGGGCTGCAGTAGTATACTTATATTGTTAATGGCCATGGCAGCTGAAAATCTAATGCTATTGTAATCAATCACAGTCTTTTAAATCATGTGAGTACGAGTAGCTAAACATATATTAATTATGTAAATGTTGCAATTAGTTTATACTAGTCAATACTTCACATCTATTATCTTTAACCTGCCAATGAGCGTTACATAACCTGTACACGTTCTCTGTAACGTGCCAATATTCACATTAACCTGTCAATTGAAGACAGGTGAAAGTTAGGCAGGTGACAGTAAAAAGTAGATGGTTTTGGTTTAATCTCAAAAACTGTTAATAATTTGAATTTCCTACTTTTTGTTTAAAAAAATATACCTTAATACAATATCAAAACGATATTAGTAAAATATGCCTCATATCAATATCATAAAATAATCGAGGCAGGTTAAAGGTTACTTAGTTACTTGGAACCCTTGTTTCCACGAAACTAAGACAACTCAACCACAACAGTTTACATCACTTAGCTGTTGATCTGATAGTTTGCGGGTATTCTAGATTTTATAAGGTCTTGTACAAGAGTGTGTAACTGTATGTGTAAGCCAGATGTAATACCGCAAACAGCACAGACACACAGGTTACAATAAAAAAAAACGCTGGACAAACCTTTAGCGTGAATATTGTTGATTTAAAGAGATATAACATAACATACATAACATAAATACTCTTTACGTCACAACCGGCCATAATGTTAGTTTTACCGCACGCTAAGCGTACGGTAAAACTCACGTTATGGCCAGATGGAGACGTAAAATTGTGTACTCACCACGGGCAGTAAAAAGAAAGCCCTCTATCGCTTATTTACAACCCTCGCCTGCGGCTCGGGTCACAAATACCTGCGATTTCGGGCTTTCTTTCTTTTACAGTCCTTGGTAAGTAATGTACTATTATTGCACACCTCAAAATAAAGAAACACATAAAATACAAGTTACAAACAGAATAATCAGAGGTAAAACAATTAGCGGTCTTATTGGAAATATGAAATTCTTGTAACATACATTTTATTAGGGTTCCATTTTGGCAACGGAACCGAAGATATTATAATAATGAAATAACCTGACTTATGCAAATAGTTGTAGACTAAAAGTAGCTCAGTTTGAGGAGCACAATCTGTCCTCGCATTTAAAGCTCCACGGTCAGAGTCAGCCTGTATTTTTTGTTGACATGATTTTATTGAAGCATTGTCTTTATGCATGAAAGTTAAAACAATATAACAATCTTGCAGGTTATCGCTTATTCTTTGGACTTGAAAAACTTATACTCTTTCCCAATGAAACGCAAGTAAGACATCAAAACTACGCAGCTGCCATCTTGGGCAACTCCTACGCGCCATTACGCTCATCCGAGCCTACACAATGGCCTAAAACAAAGGCCCGCCACAAAAAACGTATATCGATAACACCATCTATACATTTAGACAACAATACCAACAATGCGATGTTGATTGAAACGTCAACCGCTGACGGCTCCGGCGCATTGTACCTATTAAATACGTAATTATGCCACGCTGCGATATAACTATTTATTTTGTATCCGAATTTATTATTGAGACGTCAAAAAAACCGATCGAACGATGAATCGTGAGTTTTCGGTTTTTTTTCGTGTATTGCTCCGAGGTTTGTTTGTTTTTTGATACAAACAATTGGAACGGAGTAAGATCGCGTTTTTTGTTGGCTATTTGAGATGATACTATTTGGTTGTTGGTTTTTGTAGGTAGCAAGTGTAACGACGTAGCTTTTAGTCATGCTCGCTTGTTGCTAATGCAGTCTTAAGTCAATCGTGGGTGGTACATACCTACTAAGGGAAACTTAGGAATGCACTCAAAGAGAAACGATTTTTGTCGGCCAAAATTTTTCTGAAAAATACACTTTACTGGTGTTTAATGAAATGATGCTAGACGAGATGAGATGTTTAGTAAATTGTAAGCAAAGGCTTTTCTATTAACATTAATATTAGAATTTAAAATTCCGCAGCCATGAGGCGCCTAGGTCCGATGCAGATCATCTAAATCCCGATAAGGATGTAGATGGGCGCAGTGCGCCGGCGCAGCGGGCGGCGAACGATTCAATTACACCGGCCGTGATCCGTGATACATCACAATCTGGACCGGGTTTAATTATGATGTATATTTTACTTAATTTTGACAGCAACCTTCAGAAAAACCCGCGAATGACTTGGCGGTTAGCGTGTAAAGGTCGATGATATTCTTTAAAATATTTAGTTTTCCGTTTTAACTAAATTCAAACGTTCAGAAATCACCGGTCAGTTTGAGGTTTAATCATTTTGTAAATGACACTACAGGGTAGCATGCACTATGAACATAGGCTTAAGTAGATCAAAACAGTACCTAATCGTATCAAAGAAGTTTAATATGGTCGATTGATTAGTATCTTTTTAGGGTTTCGTCGTAGTCAACTACAGACATACATACAGTACAGATAGACATATATACCAGACAGACAGAGATACAAACCTTGACAGTTGCTCTCATTTTTGTGTATATATATATAAAACGTCCTTTTGAGCGGATTTATTGTGACGTGTCAGCAACTACGGAAACCTACACTAAGACCGACATGCTCTTGGCCGGTTTTGTATCTACATACATATGTACATAACATAACACATCACAATATTAACCGCAGTCATTCAACTTTGCGCTGATGAGCTTGTGGCTATTTACAATACGACTGAAGTCTCGAACTTTGACAAGATTCATAAAACCTTAATTTAAGGATCAGGTCAAGGATTATTCTTTATTCCCCAGATTTTGCCCAGCAATCATTATCAAAAGCGTCAAGTTCGTCTCACCATATCGTGGTTAAGGCCCATTTATCACCTTTTGAATTTGGGGAAGTTTTTTTGTTTATTTATAAGTATTTACCAAAAGTGCGGACTAGGTTCTTCCACAATTGGTTGCATCTGGAACTGAGTTCAGCAGTCTGAACCAAACGTACTTTCATTTGTCAGCAACAAGAAAGTTCAAGCACATTTTGTTGGATGTTGGTACAACCATAACTCTCTTCTGAGAGAAGAGAATATTTTATTGCTGATAGTGTTCTTGGAAGACAAGAACACTATCAGCAATAAAATATTGACAGAACAGACAAGCTAGTGAACAAACCCTCTGCTAATAGATTACAAAATGGCGGGTCGTCTCGGTGGTGACGTGAACACGACAGGTACAAGTTTCAATTAATCGAGCGGCTATCGATGCAGCTTCGACATCGATGTGAAACATCGACAAGGCCTGGCTCGAGCTGTTATGAGGCCCATATTGATTGGGTTTTGTTTCTGAGAAGGCTGAATTAAGGTTGTTTTGGACGTGGGCCGTGTGTTACACCGTTACAGGTTTAAATTATTTTTGATAGAAAGATTTTACGGACACCATGTACCAGACACCACCTTGGTTTTCCTCTTTCACAACTCAAAAACAATCGTGTAATCCAAATTTTCATTTGGCTAAATAGTAGTAGTAAATAAAACTTGAATAAAATTGATTTCCACGCAAATGAAGACTTCTGAATAAGGTAGATGAAATTCAAAGACAAAAAAAACCGGCCAAGTGCGAGTCGGACTCGCGCACCGAGGGTTCCGTACAAACCTATAACGAGCAAAAGTTGTAGTATGTTTATTACTAATTTCAATTTAATACCTCTACGCGTTTACGAGGAAAAAGGTAGTAAGTTTAAAATTAAAAAAAATATTTTTTTGTATGATTTTACTAAAAATGTCTACTTTTTGTAATTTTTCCATTGTTTATACTATATGACGTTGCTTCGTGCCAAATTTCATGTTTCTGAGTTCACGGGAAGTACCCCGTAGGTTTTGCGAGTGCCGAAATATAAAATTTGCAGCATAAACGACTGTATCTTTTGATTGCGTTGGCTTTTAAGTTTGATTTTTTCACAGCTCCAAGAGACAATAGACCTGAGTATTTGGTATAAATTTCAGCTTGATACCTCCACGCGTTCCTGAGAAAAATGGTCTTGACAGACAGACAGACGGACAACAAAGTGATCCTATAAGGGTTCCGTTTTTTCCTTTCGAGGTACGGAACCCTAAAAAGGCGATATTTAGTAGTAATGTATGTAGTAATTTTGTATGGTTTGGTGACATTACCTACATATATTAACTACATAACGAATCTTCACAGCCTGTAAATAGTTTATAACTGATATTAGCTACAGAGAAAATAGCAGAGCTTGAAATTGAAAAAAATGTGCGCATCGAGAAAAAGTTAAGAATTTTTGATGATGGATAGAGTGCCCCACGATGAATATTTTTTAGTATTGGAAGTCCGTAAAATTTTTGGAGCTTCACGTCAAAATCAGGGATATGGTGCAATATGTTTTTACTCTCTGGTTAAGGCTCCATATTTAAAAAAAAAAAGTTCTGCGGAGAGGAAAAACACTCAAAAAATATTATTTACTAGAACGTTATATAACTAATAAATGTCATTTATTTTTAAATAAAAAAATATCATACGGAAGCATATTTAATGCAGTTTTCAAATATATACAATATTAAAGCTTTTATCATACAAAAACTACGCGAAAAAAAACATTCGCAACGTGGTGTATACGTTTTCTCCGTAGTAAGTATAGAAAATCAATGTGAAACGTGAACATCCGTAACGTATTAACCTTAAAATGTATGTATTGCTTATTATTAGTCAATTTTGCTCAGAGTACTTTCTACAATATGAAAAAAAAAACACATATTTCCTTACTAAGAATTTATTTAGAATTGGAACAAATGTGTTTTTTAATTCTTTTTAGGGTTCCGTAGTCAACTAGGAACCCTTATAGTTTCGCCATGTCTGCCCGTCCGTCCGTCCGTCCGCGGATAATCTCAGTGACCGTTAGCACTAGAAAGCTGAAATTTGGTACTTGTATGTATATCAATCACGCCGACAAAGTGGTAAAATAAAAAGTGGAAAAAAATGTTTTATTAGGGTTGATTTTTTTTTTCATTTCAACCCTAACGTATGATATATTGTTGGATAGGTATTTAAAAATGAATAGGGGTTTACTAAAATAATTTTTTGATAATGTAAATATTTTCGGAAATAATCGCTCCAGAAGTAAAAAAAAATGTGTCCCCCACCCCTCTAACTTTTGAACCATAAGTTTTAAAAACATGAAAAAAATCTCAAAAGTAGAACTTTATAAAAACTTTCTAGGAAAATTATTTTGAACTTGATAGGTTGAATAGTTTTTGAAAAAAAAATACAAAATAATTTTTGAACTAAGTTTGTTTTAACCGTATAAGAAGGTGTTTATTGTACCTGTAATTTCTACAAAATCACAATGAAATGACGTGCTTTCAAAAACTCTTTTAAGTGGGGATACTTACTGTGACGGACAGAAAACTACGGAACCCTACACTGAGCGTGGCCCGACACGCTCTTGGCCGGTTTTTTTTTTCATTTCTGCATTTTGTAGAAGGTACTCTGAGCAAAATTGACTAATAATAAACAATATATACATTTTAAGGTCAATACGCTACGGATGTTCACGTTTACTATGGAGAAAACATATACACCATGACGCGAATGATTTTTTTTCCCGTAGTTTTTGTATGATAAAAGCTTTAAAATTGTATATACACCGTGGGCTGGAATAACCCGACAGATATCCATTCTCTCTAGTATAGATAAAATTGTCGAAAAATGTATAATTAAACAAACCAGTTCTTTCTTACAAAAAAATAGTATAGTAAATGACTGTCAACATGGTTTTCAAAAAAACAAAAGCACTGCCACTCTCTTGTCTAAATTCACAGATGAAATCAATTCTTACCTAGCGGATAAAAAGTTTGTTATAGCCATATTTTATGACTTTAAAAAAGCATTCGACACTTTAGAAATAAACACCCTTTTAAATGGCATGGACGAATGTGGTGTGGGACAGCCACTGAATTGCTGGTTCCGTGACTATCTCACATCACGTTCCTATCGTGTTAAGATTCGCGATGACGTAAGTGATGAAATACAGGTACAATGTGGAGTACCACAGGGCTCCGTATGTGGGCCTGTGTGTTACCTTATGCATGTAAACAGCTTATGTGGAGTTTTACAAAACTATACTGCACACATGTTTGCTGATGACCTTTGCACCCTACGTGCAGGAACCAATATAATTGAAACTTGTCAATTGGTTCAACAGGACATAGATTCAGTTGTAAAGTGGTCTCACGATAATGGCATAATATTAAATTCTGACAAAACTAAATTTCTCATGATCCAGTCGCCCTACATGTGCACTACAGAAACACCTTTGCCTATGTACACTCACAGTTTTAGATGTTTCCATAATAATTTTCAAAATTGTAAATGCCAACCAATAGAAAAAGTAGATTGTGTTACATATCTGGGAGTTAAAGTTGATAATAAATTTTCTTGGGAACATCACATAAACCACATCTGTAGCAAACTTAGAATTCTACTAGGAAAATTTTACCACCTAAGCTTTAAAGTACCAACTAATGTTCTAAAATGTCTATACTATGCAATAGTTGAATCGATATTGAGTTATGCCCTCGATTGCTATGGTCTTACTTTTAAATCATACATAGATAAATTAGAAGCTCTACAAATTAGATTCTTAAAATTGCTCGTAAACAAGAAAACAAAAAGTAGTTGCAACGGCGATTATTCAAAATTATTTAAAATCTGTAAAATACTTCCAGTTAGTTTAAAACATAAATATCTGTTAGCAGTCAACAACCATTGCAATGGAGAACATAGCCCAATATTGATACATCATAAGCACACAACAAGGACAGTAACCGCGCGCAAATATGAAATACCCCGTGTCACTAACTATTTCGGAGACAGAAAGTTAAGTAAAATAATTCCATACTTTTTAAATAGTTTACCAGAAAATATCCGGCATGAATATAATAAAAATAAATTTAAAAAAGCACTTAAACTGTACCTACTACAAACACTTAAGTGACATATGCGCTAATGTAAATGTCACTTCAGTGTTTAACGAAACTTAAGTTAGTAGATTAGTAAAACATATATTATTTAAATTAGGAATTACATAGATACTCATACTTGCAGTCAAACTGTGTAAACAGTTTTGCAAGAAACTGCCTTAAATCTAATGTCTGTACTGTTTTTAATAATAATAATTAACAACAATAAACAAGATCTTAACCACGAATTTCTAAGACCAAAAGAAGGAAAATATGTTATGTGACTTTAGGTCAATTTCGCCAAAAAAAAATTTTTTTTTTTGTTTTTTTTTTCATTTTTTGAATGTTTATTGCACATGAGAAGCAAATGTTATTAATAAAATTATCGCCTAAAACAAATTGGTACATTTTTTTTTGTAAAAATTTAGTTTCTGCAAAGTTTTCCTTGTCACTTTGATATCTGTCAATAAGGACGTGTAAACTATGTCCAATAGTGGCAACAACGCCATTAGAAAGGCGTTTTGTGATGAGTTATAATATATAAAAGTGTATTTTTTTCAAATTGGTATTAACTCTGAAACTAGGCGTATTCCAGAAAAGTTTAAAGGACATTTTAGTATCTAAATATGATCAGGAATACACTTATGACCGGGTGACCGGGTGGTCTAGTGGTCAGGACGTCAGCCGCGAAAGCTGAAGACGCCAGTTCGAATCTGGCCTCGGACACCGGAGGGTTTGGTCACTTTTTCTGAAGTATATGACATCTATTTTTCAGGAATACACTGTTAAAATCTGTCGGGTTATATGGGCCCACGGTGTATATAAAAACTGCATTAAATATGCTTTCTTAGGATATTTTTTTACATTTAAAAATAAATGACTTTTATTAGTTACTAGCTTTTTCCCGCGGCTTCGCCCGCGTACTATAAGTACTCAAAAAGGAGGTCTCAGTTAGACTGGTATGTTTGTATGTACCACATTTTCCCCTTTTAGGGGTTGAATTTTCAAAAAACCTGAAACACGTGTTTACTCATTTATCGTTAGGAATGTGAAGTTTCGAATAAAATAGTCTAACAAATCTTGTTTCGCCATACAAACTTTGGACTTCCATTTTACCCCCTTAGGGGGTGAATGTTGAAAAATCCTTTCTTAGTGCTCCCCTAGACCATATAAGGAACCTACGTGCCAAATTTGGAATCACTAGAACCAGCGGTTTGGGCTGTGCGTTGATATGTCAGTCAGTCAGTCAGTCAGTCAGTTTCTTCTTTTATATATTTAGATATAACGTTCTAGAACATAATATTTTTTGAGTGTTTTTCCTCTCTGTAGAACTTTTTTTTGATATGGATTTTTACTTTTTTAATATCAAAAATGAATTCTGCATGTCTGTTTTATAAGGAAACGATACACAACCCCTAGCAGCCTTAACCAGAGAGTAAAAACATATTGCGCGGGACCCCTGATTTTGACGTGAAGGTCCAAAAATTTTACGGACCTCCAATACTAAAAAATATTCATCGTGTGGCACTCTATCCATCATCAAAAATTCACAACTTTTTCTCGATGCGCACAATTTTTTTCACTTTTGTACTGAGAGGAAACCCTACTACTAATCGTGACTTTAAAGCCATATAAAGTGCGCCCAGGTTCCCGTCTCACGAAAACTTGTAAACTAACGGACTACTTAAAATAGCGGAATTTCCAACTCATGCAGCTTGTTTTAATTTCTCTGGCCCGGCTGAAAGGACCTTAAAGGTTTGTGCCCATTAGACCGCCCTTATCATGACCGTTCTAAAACCGTGCTACCGGCGTGCAGAGAGAAGCGTCCCGAACTTAGCTATACCCACTACGATGTATAAACAGCTGTAACCGCAACCTTTATACCAGTTACCATTATGATAGCAAACGTTGCAAGTCGGTGTCACGGCCGCCTCCAAAGTAAGCCAGAGCTCACGGGGCGAGCTTGATTTCTAATAACGTATCTCCGATCTGTATTTACACTGGTCCAGTTATCGGTGTCGACCGTCGACGGCCCCTGACAGCTGACGTCTTCATCTCGGCTCTCTGGGGGTCGCTCCAAAAGCATTGTGAATGAATTGACTTGTCTTGACTTGACTTCACTGTCTTGTTGAACTTTCATAAAGTCTTGGTTCTTAAAAGATGAGGAAAAGTAACCTCTCCGTCACACATTTACACAAAACGTCGTACTTAAAAAATATCGAAATGAACTGCATTCCATTTATTACAAAAATATAGACATCTAATTAATATTCAAAGGATAACAATGACATATAACTATATATGGACAGTATGGACACCGGCTGGGTTTTACATTAGATCTCAATACTTTTTGCAGTAGCAGCAGGAGAACTGTGTTGTGAGACTGGCATTTTTGTACATATAATGTTTTTGATGGGATGTCATTCCTTTTTGTAAGTAGGGCTCCCATTTCTCCTTTCTCGTGAACATTTCCATATCTATTCTCACGCAGAAATTCGTACGCATCATATCCGAGGTATTACCTAGCGTAGGAGGTACTTTACTTAGGTACCTTACCTATACCATCTAATTAGGTAGAGTAAAAAAAACTAATATTTTACCAACAGAGAAAAATACCTTTGTTATCGGATATATTTATATGGGATTACAATATTACTTGTGCGGTTTCAAAAACTAGACAACCCGATATTGCGTTATGTTTAGGTTTTCAGTGACTTTATAGCCTAAACACTAGAAGTGTTCCAAATTTGGAGCTTGTGGGACTGCTAGAATTACCTTAGATATACGATGATCGTGGATCAGTGAGTGAGTCAGTGACAAAATTAAGGAATTCTAAGAGTGTATGTTGAAATTCAATGATATTGGGAATATATTTATTTATTTATTTTATTTATTTATATATTTTCTTTGTGTTATGTCCTGTTGTTCACAGAAATTCAGACTTCTAGCTTTATCGACAAAAAAATTAGAGGGCGGTCGAAAATGGCCTGAATGGCTCCGGGAAAGGGATGCTACGGCCGCGCCTTTGTTGTTTGTTTTGTTCGACTGGAAGGTTCAAATATTAATATCACTAGTATCACAACTAGCTGGAAGCAAATAGGACCTCATTTTTTTCGTTGGTGAACATGGAAATTTGAAACAGCGAAATGTATTCAATGGTTGTGTAAGTTTTCTCGTTACGTAAGAACTGATGCTGTATTAGGAGGACAAACCAGATCTTATGTAAGTATATAATAAGGCACTAGTCATGGACGACCTTGTTTTTTTAATGTTTATTCCTGAGCTTCCAAACGCAAGAAAGGATATGAATAGGTTCAACTCTAAGGCGTGTAAAATAAAGGATACGAAATAGGATAATAATAGAAATTGTCGTAGCATAAGCTTTGGTAGCCTTAGTTGGTAACAATCTCATCCAATTTGAATATTTCTTCCTGTTTTTTAAATGTGATTACGTCCAGCCCAGAACACAGCCCTGCTGCATAGGTAGGAATATTTTACTTATGAAACTCAAAAGTTTTAGTTAAGGTAGGATATGCTTATTAATAAAACGGTCGCACATTTAATAGGCTAACCAGTGGAAAGCAGGAGCTTGCGACTTGATGATGCGAAGTGTCCTTAGGTATATGGTCCAGTCTCTGCCTTGCCCGTTCTCTGTACTAAATGGTAACGTCTCCAACACGCGCGACGCGCCGGCGCGGCGCAGCGGCGCCCGCGAAGACTGCCTCGTCACGCTGCCGTGTGAACGAGCCCTTATCGCTGCCAACAACCTACTTCATTGTTTTTCTCTATTAGCTTTCTATTTTGTTTATCTATCACTTATGGAGATTGGTTGAAAATTGGGAGAAAATTAGATTGATCCGAGATTATCGTGTGATTAATAGTCCTAAGTAATTCAAGTAGATTTTTTTTTTGTGTTTTTGATACTGTTGGGCAACAAGCGTTACACTGGCAGTATCGAAACGGGTGTTTGCTTGCAAATGATCTTTACATAGTGCTCTATAATAACATGAGCGAGCATGTCAAAGGCAAAGGCCATTTTGACCACCCCACCGCTTACAGTACTACTGCTGCCTGTTCAAATATTTTTTAACAAAGCAAATATTTTTTAGAAATTAAAGCATCCGCCACGCCGATGCATATCGATCGTACTGGATGTCATTATAAATTAACTGACTGTGTAACGTTAACCTGCAAAACGCCGTAATTTAGTGCGACGATAACATCACGCAAAGTTAACCCTAAAGCTGCGGGGCCTCCATTTCACGCCGAAAACCACCGGGAGAAAGATTCCGTGTCGAATAAGGACTGGCAGTCTGGTCATTATGAATCCCTCGTTTGTTGTCATTTTGACACACAAGACTATTGTTTGTTGTAGGTCTTGTAGGTACGTATCATATAGATAGGAAAGGTTATGAACTTATAATTTTAGTAATTTCAAGACTATATATAGTAAGTCAGATTTGTAAAACTGCCCTACTACACTGCTGCCGGTGTAGCCTACATATTATTTACTAGCTGTGCCCGCGGCTCCGCCCGCGTGGAATTCGGTCTGTGTAAGTGGCTAATTTGCCCCTAATTTCTCTCCCGCTACCCTGGAGGCGGAACTTGAAGTAAAGTTGACAAATGGATACAATTACCACTAAATGAAACTACACTCAAAAATCAATACTTTTTTTTGGCATGATTTAAACGACATAGAGTAGTAGGTGTATATCGGATACAGTACCACTTTTCCAAATCGATCCTCCCGTCAAATCAACCTAAGCATGAAAGGTAAGAACAGGTGCGGTTGAAATTTGGGGGGGGGGGTCACAAATACAGAAATGATTTTTTGAGGGGGTCAGTAACGTTTTTTTCTATTTGAGGTGTACTTGGGGGGGGGGGGGTGACTCATGCAAATTTAACTCAATCTGTAGTGAGTGTAGTGGCTGCCCCCCCCCCCCCCCCTTTTAAGCGTTTAATTTTTTTAGGCTACGTATAACCTGGCTGGGGATTTTCTTGAATTGGAATTAGTAATCTTTAAGGGGTGATTTCTGGGATAACAATGCAAAAAAAACCGGCCAAGAGCATATCGGGCGATGCTCAGTGTAGAGTTTCGTAGTTGCCGCCCTGTTTGGACCCACGGTTCTAAAGTTAGATGGAAGAGACGCCCTTTTTTGATTGAACTTTCAAATCTAATATTTACGAAACTATCAATTTCATCCAAAAAATGTATTAAAAGACCTCTATTCTTTTTGAAAGACCTATTCAATAATACCCAACATGATAGAGTTGGAGCGAAAAAAATTCACCCCCCATTTTATGTGTACCCTAATAGAAGCATGTATACACTGCTTTATCTACACACATATTAAAAAAATCCTAAGTGACGTGTTCGGAAACCATTAGAATGACCGCCATGACCAACCTTATTGTGCCGGCGGTCGGGGAGGAGGGCGAATTTTCATTACGTTACCGTAGGTAATGAATTTTCATACGTTTTTAACACACTGTCACAGATAATACACTGATGTTACGTTACTGATTGCATTAATGGTGGTAATTACATACGGTTTCTGAACGCGGAATAGAGGATTTTGGATATTGTTGTAGATCAAAATGTTTATTCTTCAATGTAAGCAAATCACAATGCGCTAATGAACGTCAGAGAAAAAAAAATACCTGAGTGCGTTTCGGTTGGAACGAAGTTATGTTATTTAATTTTATTTCATTTTTGACTTTTTCCTAATTTTTGTATTTTTATTTTTTTTGTATTTTTTTTAATTGAAATTTTTGATATTTTTGTAATTTTGATATTTTTGAAATTTTTGAAATTTTTTGAAATTTTTGAAATTTGTGAAATTTTTGAAATTTTTGAAATTTTTAATTTTTTTGAGATATTTGAGATTATTGAAATTTTTGAAATTTTTGAAATTTTCGAAATTTTGGAAATTTTGGAAATTTTGGAAATTTTGGAAATTTTGGAAATTTTTTGAATGTTTTGAAATTTTGTCATTTTTTACATTTTTGACATTTTCGACATTTTTTACTTTCAGGTTCTCGACTTTTTTTACTTTTTTCACTTTGTCACTTCTCACTGTCACTATACACTCATTCTCACATCTCTATACAAAATTTCATTAAAATCCGTTCAGCTGTTTTCACGTGATGCGCGGTCAAATAAACAGACAAACAGATAAACAGACAAAAATTCTAAAAATTGTTGGAACGTGTTCTGTTATCGACTCTAAGTATCCCCAGCCAACTTTTTTTCGAATATATTCCATGTACAGACTTTCGATCCTCTTCAGCTTTATTATACAGTGTGGAAAGTTAACTCGGGCCCTGGAGGGAAACTACCTTAAATCCTTGAGCTAGCTCATTTTACATAAAGGAGACATTCCTTTATTTTGAAAAAGAAACAAAACTGCATTCAAAGATTTTCTAAAACTCGCTTGCCTCGCCCGGGACTCGAACCAACTAAAATTAAAAAAAACACACACTCTCTATTTTATTATACTAATCGATAGTATTAATACTCAGGATAAAATTTCTCTAACAAACATTTGGTTACTGTTCACTTTTAACAAGTAAAAGACACGTAACAATTCTGTTATCTCTCTAACATTCAAAGACTTCGTATGAAGTACACGCTTGCTAATTTATCGCTAAGTATCTTGTTGAAATCTTCGATAAGAAAATCGTTTAATGGTGGTAATACCTCTATGCACATTTCCTTCTTACATGATCCGAGGCGTTCAGTGGAAAAGTTTAAAAATTGAACGTTTGACTTTGTTTGCAATGCGGGACAATTATTTTAAAATTCGAACGATTTTTATCAACAGATTTTATCAACCGACTTCAAGATTTCGAAGGAGGAGGTTATCAATTCGTCGGGATCTTTGTTTTTGCTATTTTTTTTTTTTTTTTTTATGTATGTTCACCGATTATTCGAAAACGGCTGGACCGATTGGGAAAATTCTTTTTTTGTTTGAAAGCGTATACTTCACAGTTGGTCCCATTGTAACCATGTCAGGATCTGATGATGGGATCCTGGAGAAATCGAGGGAACTCTTCAACTATTATAGGCACACCTATGGTGATTTGAGTATTTTTTACAGCAGATCGAACATTTGGTGTTGGAAAGGTGGATGCTTAGTGAAGTCGGTTCTTTTTTGTTTTTTTTTTTTTATGTATGTTCACCGATTATTCGAAGACGGCTGGACCGATTTGGAAAATTCTTTTTTTGTTTGAAAGAGAATACTTCACAGTTGGTCCCATTGTAACCAGGTCAGGATCTGATGATGGGATCCTGGAGAAATCGAGGGAACTCTTCAACTATTATAGGCACACCTGTAGTGATTTGAGTATTTTTTACAGCAGCTCGAGCATTTGGTGTTGGAAAGGTGGATTGCTTAGTGAAGTCGGTTCTTTTTTGTTTAAAATTATTTAAGTAGTATTGCTTCCCTTACGTATTTATCGAATAATGGCGTATCAAGAACAATTCGAGTTATTAGAAGCTTACTTTTTTTGCAACAAGAGCTACGATTTAGCTCTGCAGTGGTATCGCGAGAAGTATCCAGACAGAGAACTACCATCTAGAAAAGTTTTGTCTCGAATGGTGAATAATTTACTGACCATTGGAAGTTTTAAAAAGAAGACTGGACACCCGCAACAACAAAATTTGGACTATAGCGATATTGAGTTAAACATCTTGACATACTTTGAGTGTTACCCGAAAGCTTCAAGCAGGGAAGCTGCTCAAGAGATAGGCACCAGCCATACTAGTGTACTTAAAGTTCTGAAAAAATACAAATACAAATGTTATCGTGATGGGCGATTGGTGCAGAAACTACATCCCGGAGATAGTGACAGGAGATTACAGTTCTGTGAAGATATTCGAACAGAAATAGCCCGCAACCCAAATTTCTTAGACTACATTGTGTGGTCTGACGAAACAAATTTTAGTAATAATGGAATGTATAACAGACATAACAATCATTACTGGTGTCGTCAAAATCCATTCCGTGTCCGTGAAACGAACAATCAGGTCAGATTTTCGTTTAATGATTGGTGTGGAATCAAAAGTAATATGGTTGTTTTGGTGCACATTTACGAAGGACATCTGAATGCAGCAAAATACATTGAAATATTGGAGCTTCTACAAAATCAATTAAACCTTCTACCAGAAGAGGAACGAAATAATATCATTTTTCAACAAGATGGTGCACCTGCCCACAACAGCAGAATTGCCAGGGCTTACCTCAATGAACATTTCAATACCTGGATAGGTACAAACGGGACGATTAGATGGCCTGCAAGAAGTCCAGACCTGACGCCCATGGACTTCTTTTTATGGGGACATGTAAAAAATGTTATTTATGAAACTTGCTATGAAACCGTTCAAGAGCTAAGGGTTGCGGTAGAAAATGTTATTAGGAGCATACACCACAACACTTTGATGAAGGCTACAAGAAATGAATTTCAACGGCGACTAATTTTGTGTAGACGGAACCACGGGGCTCATTTCGAACAATTTATCAGTTAAATAATTTAAGTGTAACAAATTGATAGTAAAATAAAGTTAATGTTAGATTTAACAATTGTTTTTATTTTTAAGACCAAATGTTTGTTAGAGAAATTTTATCCTGAATATTAATACTATCGATTAGTATAATAAAATAGGGTGTGTATGTTTTTTTAATTTTAGTTGGTTCGAGTCCCGGGCGAGGCAAGCGAATTTTAGAAAATCTTTGAATGCAGTTTTATTTCTTTTTAAAAATAAAGGAATGTCTCCTTTAAGTAAAATGAGCTAGCTCAAGGATTTAAGGTAGTTTCCCTCCAGGGCCCGAGTTAACTTTCCACACTATGTATAAGATATATTTTTGGACCTAAGATTCTAAAGTAAAATGGGGGGGGGGGGGGGGTTTGAAGATGAAACTATCCTTTGTCCTTTCTCGAGACCCATACTATTATCTCTATACCAATTTTCATCAAAATCAGTTCAGCGGTAAAAAAAATCCTCATACCAACTTCCAACCCCCTTTTCACCCCCACAAGGGTTTGAAAACTATCCTATGACGTTTCTCGAGACTCAAATTATCTCCATACTCATTTCTATCTAAATCGTATCAGCGGTTAAAAATTCTCCATACAAACTTTCAACCCCATTTTCACCCCCACCAGGGTTGATTTTCGGGATTAAATATATTATCCTTCCCCGGGACTCAAACTATCTCTATACAAAATTTCATCAAAATCCGTTCAGCCGTTTCCACGTGATGCGCGGTCAAATAAACAGACAAACAGATAAACAGACAAAAATTCTAAAAATTGTTGGAACGTGTTCTATTATCGATTCTAAGTATCCCCAGCCAACTTTTTTTCGATTATCTTCCATGTACAGACTTTCGACCCTCTTCAGCTTTATTATATGTATAGATTTTTAAAGCTGTACCTAGATTCGACATTCTGATAATCAATGAATATTAAACTTGTGGAGCTGAATTAAAGAAAACGGTAGGTTAGGTACAAGGGAGGATTGAAAAGGTTCATTTCTAAAGCGTGTAAAATAAAGGATATGAAATAAGGATAATAATTGTACAAGGGTAGTTACAACGTAAAGACGTCCTCCATGATCGATGCTGGTCCTGCTTCCACTATACGTGGCCCGACGCGGAGGGCAGTACTCACGGAGGCAACTCGAAACGAAATGACACCTCGAGTACGACTGCGCCCACCTTGCACTCTCATTAAGGCAAATGGACTTGAATGGACAATAAAAATCGCATTTAGGAAAAAATGACATGATTAATGACGAGCGGTATGCCGTGGCGCTGCACTAATTACAATACAACACAAAAAACTATATGAATATTCACTAATGTGTAATATTAAAATACAGGTCCTATAAGTATTGTCTTCTGTTGCCGCGGTGATTATTCATTATAGTATGTTATATAACATAACATACTATAAGTACTTCACGAATAGGGTGCCTGAGTATAAACTAATACTGTTTAGGGCTTGTTTTCAACGATTATAATTAATTACAAAAACGAACCTACTTTACTTAGCCTCCACCTTTCGGAAAGCAAATGCTCGAGCTGCTTTAAAAAATACTCAAATCACTACCTATATAGGTGTACCTATAATAGTTGAAGAGTTCCCTCGATTTCTCCAGGAACCCATCATCAGATCCTGACCTGGTTACAAGGGGACAAAAAAATAATTTTCCAAATCGGTCCAGCCGTCTTCGTCATAAAAAATAAAAATAAAAAATTGCAAAAACAATGATCCCGACGAATTGATAACCTCCTCCTTCGAAATCTTGAAGTCGGTTGATGACAAGGAATTGTACGGATTAAACACTTCTTCGGCTCCAGGCTGTAGCTGTAGGCTGCTGTCCTATGATATCATGGAAATGTGCTATTTGCAAAAAAAAATTTAACCTACTTAATATCTTCAGAAACTGTTAATATTGTGGAAAATAGCCCTAAATTACTTTAGGTCTACACCTAATAAGTAAGTTACAAATACATACAATTTATTTATAACACCAAGTTACATGTCAATCTTATTACTAAGTAAAACATTACTGCATAATGTACTAAGTTAATTTTGATAACAATCCAATTAGTCGTAATCCTCATTGCCGTCTATTAACTGTGCAAATTCAGAAAAAAAAAATCTTCGCCATTAGATATGTTAATAACTCTTCTATTTTCAGTGGCCCTAGTTGTGGTTAAGACGGATTCCTCGAAAACTGCATGTCACGTCACATTCCCGGCTGACAGTCGACAACGGCGCCATTACGCGTAATGACGAGAGTGCTTCTGTTTAAGCACGGGGTTGGACGAACACCAACCGTTGCATCAGCGGCGCGAGCGCAGGTCTGCACGCCAGTGTAGCGAGGCCTCGAGAAACCCAAAACGATTCGCAATTTCAAACGATACTTCCTTGCGTTCCTGAAGGAAATATTCTTTACTTACCTGCTACGGGTAAATGCGTGCTAACTGCAAATTGAGCTTCAATCGGGATTGTAAACGTGCAGGTTAATAAAATTCACAGTCGCAATAAGAATAAACACCTAAAGTTACGCATAGGTACGCACAACTACACGTAACCACAGTACTTTACTGGATCCTCCGAGCGAACGAGTCTGCAAGCAACGCAACCACGCAGGGTCTTCTTATTGGATCCCACTTGTTAGTGAGAGAGTTTGCTGGCCACAGCCACGTCTGTCATTATCGTCTGATGACGGGCTAGTTATGCTGCGATTGAAACGTACAATGTAATGTATTCATCTTGTTTTGATGGGAATCTCTTTCTGTAAGGTCCTCTCTTAATAAATATAACTTTATTCTGCAATTTTCTGCATACTGTAAACCCTTTGCTTGATAAATTAAAGATATATTAGTAAAAAATTAGCTAATTCATCACAAAAATACATTTTCAAACAGAAATAAAAACCGTACGTTATTTTACTACAATTGACATTCAATTCACCGTGTCAGATATAGTTTTACTCAGTGTAATGTTTAAACACTTCAAATACTTATTCATAAAGCTGTCGTCATGAAACAAAATCTTGGCGCAATCAGGGTTCATGACAACGAAAGTCCATTAAAATCGCAATAAAATACATGTGCACGCAAAGAGCCAACATTGACAACGAGTTTCTTATTTGGTGGATATTGGATACGGATAATGTAAAACGTTGGATACGGGCTTTCGTTTCGCGTGTTAGTGTGGATGAACATCGGTACAGCACGAACCAAGTACGCTCCAGTAACTAATAACCATTATTTTATTATTGTATAGGTAAGGTACTGCATCAGGGGCCGTATTCTAACTTTAAAACACGTATAAACACGATCCAACTTCAATACAACTCCAATGCATTAACAATGCAATACAGCTACGGCATAAACATCTGAATCAGAAATATCAGTATTTGCTTGAGAAATATGCCAACGCAACTTCCAACAATTCAATACAACTTCAATATTGGTCGATTGTTTGTTGCGTGTTGGAGTTATGTTTGAGATAGGTTGTGTTGTTATTGTATTGTTAATGTATTTTATAATTAGAATCCGGCACCAGGTCATTTTTTTTAGGCCCTTAAAGTTAGACCCTCTCGCTGAGAGTCGTAACTTTTACTGTAAAAATAATTGACCACGTCAAAATGATTCACATAAGTTGTCTACTAAGTCACTACCGAAGAGTTACACTGTCGACCTTCTGTCTCCTTCATCAGATCAGCTCAATGGTTCCAAATTATTGTATTCTCGGCTGCATTCTCTAAACTTGCAAAACCTTTATATAAAAGTAGGATGAAATCGACATGTAAGATTTTATTAAGTAAGTACATTTTTATTTCATACTAGTGAAGTTTATATTTACCTATTACTAAATGTGTTTAACCCTTTGACCGCCAAGCATCGGACGGAAAAATCGTGCCCTCAGCCGGTTATATTTAGGACGTGATATCACGTGCTTGCGCTGAGGGCACGACTTTCCGTGCACGTGATTTGGCGTCTTTGGCGGTCAAAGCGTTAAATGTTGGAACCTATCGAAAGAACTGATAATAGGTACTAATATATGTACAATCTATGAAATCGTCACAATAAGCGACTAAAACTTTTTTTTTGCAAATATTCTCGTTTTGATAATTAGGTACTAATTAACTACTTGAATCAGTATTTGGCTGTTATTTAACAAAGAAACAATCTTAATTAAACGAGTAGATACTCTTTGTCTCTTTCTATCCGAGTTAAATATTCTCGAACGTTAAAAAAGCTAATGGTTTATTGAATTAACTATAAAACGTGTTAATGAATCGGCAGGCGATTACAAATGGAGCACAGATAGCGTAATGATCGGACAAGACAACCATATCGGCGGAATGCCAACGTGGCGTGACTTCTACGTAATCGCCGGCTTGTATACTAAGCTGATATTAAACCGATGGGTTTGTTCGGATACATGATTTTTTAAAGGACCTTTAGATTTATCAACCGAATTCAAGATTTCGAAGGAGGTTATCAATTCGTCGGGGACTTTGTTTTTGCATGCATTTTTTTTAAATGTATTTTCACCGATTATTCGAAGACGGCTGGCTGAACTGATTTGTTTTTGTTTGAAAGGTCTCTGATCGGGATCTGATGATGGGATCCTGGAGAAATATAAGAGGGAACTCTTTAAATTTTATAGGCAGAACTGTAGCGATTTAAGTATTTTTACGCTAGCTCGGGCATAAATTTGCTTTTGGAAATGTGGAGTCTAGGTAAAGTCGGTTATTTTTGTTTAAAATTATTATCTGTTCTATATTAACATGTGTAGCTAGACTGTAAGTGTAAGTGTTGATTTGAAGAATAAACAAATGTATAAACTGTAAATGAAAGTAGTTAATGTATTGTATCGTCCTATTACCTAAAGTTGACAGTTGAAGGCAATCGCGACGTACGACGACGAATTTAGAATCTGCAAGCTAAGGTTTAATTATTTTCTTACCTACCTATATTTATATTTTAGGGAGAGCCACTAGTTATCGCTACACAACGAAAATGTTACCGAGGTGGCCTGCCTGCCAACCTATAATCTATATATAAGGTGCTAACAAATTAGTCAAGGATATTTTTACCGCTGATAGTACTCGGTTTTCGGAGTATGTTTAAGTATGAAACATCATAGATTTTGTTATGTTTTTTTGGAGAAAACTAGGAAACAAAGGGTTTAGCAGGCTAAGGAAGGTCGTGTGGCCCCTGTGAGGAATAGTTGAATTGGTAAATGTCAATTGTTTGTCGCCTCATAACTAGTAATCACTCCAACTTTCAGCCCTCTATCTTGAACTGTCACAGAGATAATGTCAAAAATGTATTTTTTTAACATTTTTTTTCAAACTCGTATATCTCCTAATCCATAGCAGCTAAAGCATTGAAACAAAATCACAGCTACGTAGTTTGAGTGGGAGTATACCCTATAATTTTATTAATATTTTATACGTGAAAAATAAAAGAAATAAATGTCAATTTATTTTTTGACAGCTCTTTCCAACACGTTTTTTTGAAAGTACAATTATGAAAAAAATCATATAAATTGCTTATAGTATTAGTTACTAGCATACAAAAACTCAATTGATTATATTTGGTGCAACATACTGTAAAAAAAAAACTAACGTAAGTATTCAAGTATCAAGAGTAGGCTTCTGAACTGAAACTTCGTTTTTTAAGTTTTTTGTTTGTTGCCTAGCAACAAAGGGTGTATTGTTTTTAATTTGACGTATGACTGTCAAAAAAGATCACTGAACTACTGCTGTGTTAGCATTTGTAACTAATTTTACTAACTACTAAATCAACGAAACGACGGATGTGCTATATGTTTATTATTTTATATACAAAATTAATTGGTTTCATTATAGTACACGTATTAACATAACGAAATAAATAACTCATTAGAGCAGATATCACAATATAAGTCACTTAGATAATGACTATCGTAATATTCGTCGTCCCAGGTATAGGACAATGTTATCCTGCAGTCATCGCAATATCCTTTTAACATAATATTTTCGTCAGAGAGCGATATCTCAATATCTGGTAAAGACTGTAAAAACAGTTGCTTCGCTATTAACTGTGGCAAGTTGAGCCGAAATATTTTTGATTTTATGATTTCCATCTGAAAGAATGTATATACATGAAGTTTCTGTTTTATTTTATTTACATTTAAAGCTTACTTTCGCCATTATGGAAAAATCGGACTCCTCTTCTACATAACGTGTTGTATATTCCCTTAAACAATCCACTATTATGTTAAATGTGCTAGCGTATAAACTAAGCGTTTGTCGATTCCGAGTAACATAACATTAGAGATTATGATTTATTAGGTATGAGCTATCTTTAAATTATACAATACTATTATACAATTTATACGCTAGCACATTTAACATAATAGTGAATTGTTTAAGGGAATATACAACACGTTATGTAGAAGAGGAGTCCGATTTTTCCATAATGGCGAAAGTAAGTTTTAAATGTAAATAAAAAAAAAAACGGAAACTTCATGTATATACATTCTTTCAGATGGAAATCATAAAATCAAAAATATTTGGGCTCAACTTGCCACGGTTAATAGCGAAGCAACTGTTTTTACAGTCTTTACCAGTATTGAGATATCGCTCTCTGACGAAAATGTTATGTTAAAAGGATATTGCGATGACTGCAGGATAACATTGTCCTATACCTGGGACGACGAATATTACGATAGTCATTATCTAAGTGACTTATATTGTAATATCTGCTCTAATGAGTTATTTAATTCGTTATGTTAATACGTGTACTATAATGAAACCAATTAATTTTGTTTACGTCACACCTGGCCATAACGTAAGTTTTGCCGCACGCTACGCGTACGGTAAAACTCGCATTATGGCCAGATGGAGACGTAAAATTGTGTACTCACCACGGGCAGTAAAAAAGAAAGCCCTCTATCGCATATTTACAACCCTCGCCTGCGGCTCGGGTCACAAATACCTGCGATTTCGGGCTTTCTTTCTTTTACAGTCCTTGGTAAGTAATGTACTATTATAAAATAATAAACACAGCAAAATAGCACATCCGTCGTTTCGTTGATTTAGTAGTTAGTAAAATTAGTTACAAATGCTAACACAGCAGTAGTTCAGTGACCTTTTTTGACAGTCATACGTCAAATTAAAAACAATACACCCTTTGCTGCTAGGCAACAAACATAAAACTTAAAAACGAACTTTCAGTTCAGAAGCCTACTCTTGATACTTGAATACTTTCGTTAGTTTTTTTTTTTTTACAGTATGTTGCACCAAATATAATCAATTGATTTTTTGTATGCTAGTAGCTAATACTATAAGCAATTTACGTAATTTTTTTCATAATTGTACTTTCAAAAAAACGTGTTGGAAAGAGCTGTCAAAAAATAAATTGACATTTGTTTCTTTTATTTTTCACGTATAAAATATTAATAAAATTATAGGGTATACTCCCACTCAAACTACGTAGCTGTGATTTTGTTTCAACGCTTTAGCTGCTATGGATTAGGAGATATACGAGTTTGAAAAAATTGTTAAAAAAATACATTTTTGACATTATCTCTGAGACAGTTCAAGATAGAGGGCTGAAAGTTGGAGTGATTACTAGTTATGAGGCGACAAACAATTGACATTTACTAATTCAACTTTTCCTCACAGGGGCCACACGTCCTTCCTTAGCCTGCTAAACCCTTTCCTACGTTAAAACATCCTGTTAATAAGATAATTAATGAGACCTCTTTAGACCCGAATTATAATGACACTGTTACAGACAGTGTTAAACATACTGACAGGTAGCTTATAGGGTATGGTTATTTTAAAAATGAATTATAATTTTTTTTTTGTTCGGTAAATGAAAACAAAAAAATGATATACAAAGGTTCCTTAATTACAGTTAAAAGTTAATTGTTTGTTAGTGTACATTATTCCTTCTAAAAATTAAAACTATACTAACAAACTAATTAAAAATATAAAAATAAACCTACCTATGAAAACCCAACTATAAAAAGAATACCCCGTCCAAAAGGTCCGCCTGCGGCATGGTCCCCATAACGCTGGCCGCGTTACCTCTCTGTACAGCTAAGGCTATACGCTGGGAGAGGTAAGCGCCAGCTCAACGGTCCCCTGTACTTTCGACCACCCGGGCCGACAGGGCCCTCATGAAGCATTTCATGTCGGCCGACCAGGGGCCCAGTGTCTCTAAAGCAAGCGCCGCAAACTCATAGTCCTTAAGTAAGGAAGAGTATTTGCGGCGCTTGAGAACCTGGGCCTGGTCAGCCGCAGCGCCGGCCTGTGTGCGGGTCACCTGGATGTGGGACTGCGCAAAGGTGTCGACGCACGTCGCATCCCACACCAGAGCCCTACCCAACCTCCACGGCACCAATGCGGCTCCGTCGGGACGCTTGCCATCATCTCTTGCCATGCCCACCGGCTCCAAAATTGCAGGCACAGACACAGTCGCAAGCGCGCGACGGACCAAATCATTGATAGTGCCGTGGCGGTATAAGCGGCCGGCGCTTCTTGTACAGGAGAGGCCATGGCGGCCCATCTGGTCTACACTTTTGCCGCAGGCACACGTGTGGGAGACACATATTCTGGACCCAACCCTCAAGCATATTGCTATCCTCAAGGTACTTGAGTCCAGAACAGTGCCCAATTGCCTGGAAGGTAGAGCCGTCAACCAGTGGCCCGACTCTGGAGCCGAAACCGTCAGAATGCGGGCACGTTCCAAGTCGTCCGGGCTTTCTTCAATGAGTGAGGCATGGGTTATTTTAAGAAGGGGGGAGTCCCGAGCCCGCTGAATGTGTCTAGAGACTGGGATGTCTGCACTCGGGCACGACTAACACCAGGCTTCTCTGGCTTCCTTGAGACTCGCGATCTCATCGTCCAGTATCTGTGCGTGGTTTAATATGACACTAACGAGAGACATCGAGCCATACACGGAAGACAGAAATGCCGGTAGAGCCATGCTAGTCGAGGTGCGAATCCCCAATCCTCCAAACCTTATCGGGAGAACCGCCTGGGTCCATGGTCTAATGCTAAAATTGATATTCAGAATTTTGGACAGTGTAGTCTGAAGTAAGGTGTCGATGGATGATAATATATACGGAAATTTCCAAATAGGGCAGCTGCGGAGCAAATACATGAATTTAGGGGTGAATAGGCAGAAGAATAAGATGTAGCTCTGACGTGCTGTTAAATAAATCAAGTTTGCGGTTGATGGTAGGGGCGATCGGTTCGTTGAAAATTGGTGAGCCTAAAAGATTAAGAGATGACTTTGAAAGAACGGAGATATTTGGCAAGACTACATTAAAATTTGTCAAAATTTCACTTTTTGTGTCAGATGGAATGTGATCAGGTATAAATATTTCACATTTGGTAAAATTTAGTGACAAGCCAATTTTCGAAATTTTTTCTACAATGCATTTTAAATCTTCTAAAACAGTTAAAGCATCTCCTCGAAGGGATCCGTCGTCTAAGTACCAACAGTTGAATTTAGAATTTAAACTTGAGATGATGGGGTGGATAACTAGACTAAAAAGGGCGGGCCCAAGCGGGTCTCCTTGTTGGCAACCCATGCACGATAAAATGATTTTGTCACCGAAAAGTAATTTTGACGGTGCTCCGTAACATTGAAAAATAAATTGGTGGAGCTCTGGTAGTTCTTTTTTGACGACAGACAGGAGAGCACCGCGGTCGACCGCATTAAAAGCGTTTTTTACGTCTATTTTAAAAAAAACTTCGAAGTCTAGACGGCTTAAAAACGTGCGCGCAGCGTGCACGGCCGCCTCACAGCCCCCCTTGATACCGAATCCCACTTGCCGGGGTTTGAAGATATTTGTCAACTTGTGGTTAAATTTCTTACAGTACAACTTCGAAGCTAGGCGCCTGTAAATGCAGCCTTCAGCTATCGGACGAATGCCGCCGTCCTTCTTTGCAAGGGCAACGAGGTTGGCACCGTACAAAAGAGGGGCAATCTCAGCGTGCACTCTTCCTGACAGAATAAGGTTTATAAGTGCTGTTATCTGTTTAAGTAGGGAAGAACTCGTTTCACCTAATGAAGCCGTTGTTAAGTCTTTGAGGTGCTGAGGACACAAACCATCCATTCCGCCCGCAGATCCGGTGGGGAATGAATAAATTGCTGACATTACTGCATCCTCTGACACCACAAGTGTGGGTTTGTCAGCGGCAGGGGGATCCGGCAGTGTGGAGGAGACAGCGGGGGCTGGGTGTTTTTCCTTCAGGGCAGCGAAGGTCTCTGTGGAGTGCGCAGCTAAGTCATCTCGAGAAAACAAAAGTCGGGCTGCTCCACTCACATCTCCTTCTGAAAGTTTGTTTTCAACAGACTTAACTTTACGTGCTATTGGATTCGGGGAATTGCGCGTGTTTATGTGGTTATTATGAAATTGGGGAATGATTGTCAAATCAGAGACGGCAAAAGAATTATTTTTTATTTGGGTGGTGAGTAATGACTTTTTGGATCGATCTGCATGTAAAACTTTGTAAGGAAATGTGAGTAGACGCTCCCATGATTGAAAAGTGTTTTCAGAAATTACCTTAGCTACGCACTCGGTGAGGCAACGGGCAACGCTTACGCGAGCACCACGCGGTATTCGTTTTACAATTGGGATATTGGTCTTCATCAACCCTAACCTCTCTGTCAGCGTGACTGGCGGAGATGACGCCACTGTAGAGCCATCGGCAGAGGAGGATGGCGCAAGTTGGGATGCGCTGGTCAGCGGGGGATCGATAGCCGTACGGGTGCCATGCCGGTAAGCCGTATGGATAGCGAGCCCCCGCCGACCTTTGTATTGCTTATTGTCTTTGCAGGTGGGGCAATACAGTAGCTAAAGCTGATTTACGCAGGGTTGTGAATGCATTAAAATAACACTAAAAATAGAACACTAAACAGAATTACCCAGAAATAGACTTAAAAACTAGCATACAAAGACCGACATCTGGGAAAACCTACAAAAATAATTAATACAAGTATAATAAGATAATTCCGGATCAATATCAAATTGTAAGTAAAACAATTTTGACGACAGTTCAATTTCAATTGACGTTGTCACTCGTCTTTGCGCATGTCGTGTGTCGCTGTCGTCTTGGTGATGACGGGCTAGACGTGGGCTGGACCAATAGAGCGTAGGCATAGGATGACTCGCGTCGGCGCGTTGCAGCTGTAGCAAGGGATTGTGCTTGTGGGATGACGGCGTTTTGTCACTCCCGTCAATGAGCGCTGCCAAGAGGAATGATATAGATTCCAGCGGGAGGGGTCTCCTTCGCACTCTGCCCACACTCATATTTATTTCCATTTGGTGCTTCCAAAGGTGATGAATTTTGTGCTTGTTTCTAGGAAACAGTTTCAGTGGGCTGAAAATCGGCTTTCATAGAAATAGAAATCGATTTCATGATTTGTACCTTTTTTTCTTGAAATAGCTGGGGGCGTCCATTAATCGCGTCATATTGTATAGGGGGGGGGGGGGGGGGGTCAAGAAAAAGTCACCAATGATCACCACAGGGGGGAGGGGGGTCTGGACACGTATCACGTGTAATTTCATTATTCCTTCGTGCTATACTGTATTTCAAATATTTAAATAAAATCAAAATTATCAACTTTTAATGAACCAATCTGTAAAAACCAGAGTAAAATTTGCCTCGAAGTTGGACTTATGCGTTTAGTTGAGCGGGCGAGGCGTCGCTATGTTTTATGCACGGGGTCACTTAGATTGATCTCATTTTTATCAAAATCAAATTCTAATGATGGGATCCATGAGGAACCAAGGGAACTCCTGAAACCTTATAAGGAGACGTACAGCGATTTTTTTAAGTCTAAAAACCAAACAATTGCATTTGAATAGTGCTATTTAGTGAAATTGAAACTGCTTGTGAAGACCAGAATGGAACTCTTCCATGACAAGGTTTTTTACGTCTTGGGACTAATTGTTATGACTCTTATGAGATGCACTATGATTGTAAATATTTTTTGTGGCATTTGAAATATTATTTTCTCACAGTAGGTGTTTAGGGTTCCGTAGCCAAAATGGCAAAAACGTAACCCTTATAGTTTCGTTATGTCCGTCTGTCCGTCCGTCCGTCCGTATGTCCGTGTTCCCGTATGTCACAGCCATTTTACTCGGAAACTATAAAACGTATCTTAATAAATATTTGGACATTAGGTGTATTGTTGTATGCCGCTACTTAGTTTTGTAGTAAAATTGCTGAGAAGATATATTTAGGGGGGGGGGGGGGACTCCATACATGAAACAATTTCAATAATCACAACCAAATATCAATAATCACCCCGTAAGTCTGAAAAAATTGTGCCCCCCCCCCTGTCACTTTTGAACCGGAGATCCAAAAAATATGAAAAAAATATTTATCGGTTTCGGAAATATTAAGTTATTTCCAAACAACGTCGTTCATAGGCTGATACGACCTTTTGATATTACTTTTTCGATAGTAGGTACGAAACCCTCTTTTATGCGTGGTCCGATACGCACTTGGCCGGTTTTTTTTTCTATTAAATATTATTTTAAAGAAATTAGTGAGATGTGCATACATGTAGTTTCATTTTTTTACCCTTCACGTGTACGAGTACGTACGTTACGTTTTCACGTGTTAGAAAACTGTACTTACTTTAGTTAGCAAAAAAATTACACGTCATATTGGACGAGGGGGGGAGGGGTCTAAAACAAGCCAAAAACGTATGACGCGATTAATGGACGGTTAGCTAGGTATTAATATGTTCCAAAATGAGTCTGAGGTAATTTGGTTGAGAAAAATAATAATTATAATAAGATAAAATAAAATATGTATGGAGCGAAAGAGAATGCAATGTATTATCTCTTAAAATATCCGTGACTAATTTGTTAGCACCTTTATGTATAAACGTAAAAGTCCTGACTGACTGACTGATTGACTCACTTAAATCAACGCCCAGCCCGAACCGTTGGACTTAGAGAGCTGAAATTTTCACAATAGGTTGTATTTATAACGTTAGTATCCACTAAGAAGGGGTTTTTCAAAATTCATCCCCTAAGGGGGTAAAAAGGGGGTTGAAAGTTTGTATGGATGGGGTTTAAATTTTTGATTTAGAGATTTGAAACTTCGTACGTTTACTAATAATTAAAAAACAATAAAAGTAATTTCAGCATCTTTTTAAATTCAACCTCTAACAGGGTAAAAACCCTTTGAAAGTTTGTATAGAGATTTTTTTTGTGACAGACTTGAAAGTTCGTTTGTAAGCTACTTACTTCAAGGAAAAAAAACGAATTTCAGCGTTTTTCAAAATTCCACCCCAGAGGGGTTGAAACGAGGTTGAAAAGTTTGTATTAAAGGGAGGCCGTAACTTACTGAAGCTAGAAAGTTATAATTTGCAGGACGAGTTAAATTTACAATTTGTACAACTAATAAGAAGCGATTTTGAAAAATACAATCCCTAAGGGGGTAAAAGTTTGTATCGGTGGGGTTTAAAATGTTAGAGATTTGAAACTTCGTACAGTAAACGTACGTAAAATAAATAAAAAATTAACGCTATTTCAGCGTTTTTCAAAATTCAACCTAGAACGGGTCTAAAAAGGGGTTGAAAGTTTGTATAGAGATTTACTATTTTTTTGATTTGAGATTTACTAGGAATTATTGTTCCTATTTCCGTTCCATTTCCATGTTCTAGAGTGAGCTCTTACAATAGTTTGGTCATCGTGTCGCCAAATAAAATCACCACAATATAGTACACAAAGAAGTTACGCAAATAATAGGGTACATTTACGTTCTTATTTGCATATTAACACTTATTTGTAACTGAAACTATGTCCACGTTACCCGTTTTTTCGCCAAAATAGCTATAAGTATAAATAGATTACGAAGATGGTTCGGGGATTAACAAAAGTTAGTTAAGAAGATAAAATTGGATATGAAACTCTGTGTGAGGAACCGTATTATACGCGGACGAAGTCGCGGGCGGAAAGCTAGTCTTAGATAAATGAAATACTTTGGATTTTTTGATATTTCTTTAATGAAAATATTTATCGAAATAAAGGAAAAGTAGAAAAATCCTCTGTCTCAGGCAAGACTAGAACTCGTGACTCCAGGATACATGCCCGTCGATCTGAGCAGCTCAGCTACTGAGACTTACTTGATGGCTGCGAAGGATATGGTGGAGAAATTCACAGCCATCAGGTATCGTTAGCAGACGTTCTGTAAAAAATATATTTTAGTTCTAATTTCTTAAGAGCTGTTGTACCCAATCCATCCAATCCACCAGCTCCCTCGTATCGTCTTCCGTTTCTATCGGCAGTGTTTCTACTTAATCGCCGAAATCTGAAAAATAATCTGATTATTAGTTTTTTGACTAAGTTGCGTTCGGCGCTCAAGGTCACAAACTTGGATTATTCATTAGGCTAACATCATAAACAAGTCTGCAATAAATCAGATCTACCGGATTTTACGCACACTACCATCGCAGTTTCAGGCAACAAGGTTCCTGGATTATATCATCTATCATCGAACGAGCGATCTACGGACGCCAGTCTTAGACGTTTTACCTTATTTAAATTAGTAACAATCATAAAACGATTAATTGTCATACGAGCGTGGCGCAATATCGCTTTCAATAAAAAATTAAAAGTCCATCAGACTGCAAGAATGTGGCTTCCTCGGTGGCGTCTGATTTGGTTGATTTGGTAGGCCATCACGGTCGTTAACTTATTTATAACATGCAGGGAACCAGAATGCGCATAACTTTTAGTAAAAGAGTTAGAATAACGAGAATTATGCAACAAGCAATTATTATACCAACGCCATTCATAAAATTAGGTAATTACATGCAATACTGATTGCAATCAATGGAATGGTACAATTAGCGTTCTATTCCTGTTTTAGTTTGATGCGTAAATAAACTGTTGCATGTTGTTTTCTATAATATCTATACATATAATGAGGATGATATTTCATACTACTACGTACATACGTAGCATGTAGACCATTCTGCCTGGGTTCATGCCCTACCGAATACCATATAATGGTGAAGGCCTAATCTGCACTCTAAGACTCCCCGAATACAAGAAAATTCATGCCTAAGCTAAGAACAGAGCTAGCTATGCAGCTATATGCATACACTAACAATTCCACTAATCTTTTTAAGCATACAAGGTTGGGAATGTCCCTGTAACTTCCAAAATCCGAACAAATATCGAATAATGATCGCCCCCAATCGGAGAGCTTCAGGTGTTGCCAGAGAGGTACTTAATACACCATTTTCCGTAATTTAACACGTTTATACTAGAGACTGCGGCACATAGTATTCGTCGGTTAACCAACGCCGAAGGCATAAGCAACTCAAACTGTTTTCAAAAACGTGAGTTACCTGTTTTAACATTGAATAAGCCTGAGTCTTAGAAAGTGTTGATTTAGGAATTTTGATAGTTCCACTCTTTGCCCTATTACGGAATCTTGTGTAATTCGTTCATATAAGGTTCATATCCCCTTCACGAATTTTCTTCATCAATTCTGCGATCTGCTAATCATATAATTGTTTTACGATTCTATAGTGATTATTAAAGTCTTCAAAATTGATTTCAAATCGAATAAATTACTTGGAATTCATGAAACTTACAAACTGCGAGACGCGAACGGTAAAGCGTTAAGCGTTGCTATTGCCTCCTTGGCACATTACAATATGACACTATTCACTCTGCAAGTAAGAAGAATTCATAAAATCGTTAATTCACACTATCTACCGAATTCTATTATTTCCCATACCAAGGTGTATAAACTAAACATATACCTATGAGAACACCTCAGTGTAATATTCTAAAATCTTTATTCCTATAAAGTGGCCCTTTTATTTCTATGTCGTCACCTGGCAACATTACCCACCTCCCGAGTCCCGGGCTCCCTCGGGAGCGCCTGTTATTGTTTCAATCTCAATCCGCCACAACTCCTCGCGGAGAATTGAAAAACTTGCACACTGGGGTGCGGAGTGCGGCCGAACGTCATGGTTGCGAATTTACGATATTTTATTTGTAATATTATGTAGCAGTCTCGAAGCATGTTGATAAACCACATTTTAGGTTAGATTAAGGTTTCGGTGCTAAAAGTTGCTAAATCAATTAATGCAGGCTGAAACTTCATGCATCGGGGCAATTTCGACCATTATAAATCCCAACGACAAATTAGGCTCAAGAACCTATCCTACCTTTTCTAAATGTTATTTTTCTGAGACCACGGCGGAGACATATTATTCAAAATAATTCAGACATTGTAAAGCATTTTAGTACAGTCTGATACCGCATTATCTTAGCAAATTTTACAATATTATCTTTATACATACACCTACGTGTTATTTTAATTTTCTTTTTTATTTTTAACCTTAGTTAGAAAGTGATGTCTAAGGCATAAACAAATTACAAATGTAAGTACCTAATATCGTCAGCCCACTACATGGTAGGTTCATATCCGCTTGCCATGACCATACAACATCACGAAAGGAGTAAAATCCGTTTTAATAAACAATAAAGTTTCATCCAATCAAATTTTGCTATCCAAGAGTACGGAAACCGTAGCTGACCGCCGAATCGCATTCACACATAATGCGATGTTACAATAATTGCGTTTTTTGTAGCGCACTAAGAGCGCCATTAGTAGCGACCTTGCCGAGTTTCCGAAATGCCAAATTCTAGCCGAATGTTCTTATAGGTTTTGCGAGTCAAATTCAGAGACAAACCAGAATTTCGTGACCTTTAGACCTGTTGCATCTCTCGGGGCCCAGTGACTAATATTCTAACTGAAATCAGAAACTAGAATTCTTGGGATTAGTCCGGTTTCCTCACAATATTTTTTTGCCACAGGTGGATTAAAAGGCACCCTTCCGAAACTGCCAAAATTTTGCCGGGACTGTTAACGTGAAACGCGACTTCTTGGTCCTGTAACTTCACCCCATTCTCTCGCTCCGTCGGCATCCTCAAAGGACGGAATGCGACTGTTTTGCAACCTTAGCTGAAGAGTTGTTAGTTAGTCCAGTTGCATATATTTTCCTTCACCGAAAAGTTATCAGAATACATCAATTTCATAGTGGTTAATGAAGTTACAGAAGAAGAGACGGGTAATCTTCCTGACAGGGACGCGATACAGAGGAGCTGGTGTCTGTACTCCGATATCCCAACTTCTGATGTGTAAACTAGGTATTACTTTATTTATGGTGAATAAAATAAACTAAATGAATTATACGGCGCCCTTAGAGTCATTTGCGCTCGACCATAACGACATTGAAACGTTCGATAATATTCTAAAAATGTTATTTTAATGTAATGAGATAATGTTCCACAGTTCTCTAATTAGTCACATGCCACATTGACCAATCGGTCGGTTTAACCTGTGTGCTTAGTATTGTTTGGTGGTTCCTTGCTTTTACTTGTCCGTAGATGTCGTTATGATTATAATGGTGTGTTCGCATGTATGGTCTCATTCTATGATAAAAATGTATTTAGCCCTACATACAAGCTTCATTATACCATGAATTCCTGACGATATTGTCGACGTTCATTGCGAAGTAATTGGCGGGTACTAGTTGGACCTACTGAAGGAAAAAGAAGCCGTGGAAGATCACCCACCCGATGGACCGACGCGGTAGAGGAAGCCTGCCAAGCAAACCTGCAGACATCTATCCGAAAAGCTGAAGATAGAGCCGTATGAAAAGCTTTCGTGAAAAAAGTTACCGACGATTGCTGTCGTGACCCTCAGTCATGAGGAAACGAGAGTGAAGAAGAAGTTGGACCTACACTGGTTGACATACAAACATACATACATGCCTATTTCTGAGTTTTGCGTTGGGAACAACACCCCTGTAATGGTCGCATACATTATCTCTCCGTGACCTTGAGCCAGCTCATGCACGGGCAATGCCACGCTTGACTTTACGATATCATATAAAACTAAAAATATGAATATTAGAAAAAATCGAATACGACACTAGATGGCGTGGGTCGCTGTAAGTTCATGTTTCTTCGTCAAAAAGTAGTGAACGCCGGTGTCACTTTGTAATGAATTTTCCTTAAACATAAACCTATTTTCATATAGAAATTACAACAATTAGACAATATCAAAGATTTCAATCAAGTAGAGGTAGTAAGTGATGAGGATCACTTATAGATCTCATAGTAATATAGTATAGTCCCTACTGTTGGTATTCAACACGAGCAGTAAAAGACATAAATATTACATTCAGAACTCAGAATATTTATTGCATAAATATTACATGAATATTTACCCTCCAAGGATACATAAATATAAAATACATAATGTACAGGTTGTAAGAAAGAAAAATGTATGGGACACGTCCCAGCCGGCCAAAATAAAATAAAAATCACGCAAAAATCTTAGTTTTTCATAACTAGAATACGGTACCAATTAAGACCTAAAATGGATTACCAGTATTTTTGTCACAACCTGTGTGTATGTACTATAGATACTTTTTAACTAAAAAAGTTTAACTTAATATAATATTGAAACCACAAAATATCGCGTACTTAATAAATATAGTGATAGCTCACCAAACGAAGACGCTTAACTGCCTGATAGGGGAAGTAATTCGTGTATAGCTGAATTTTGGTGTAGTTGTAGGCAAAGGTATCTTACACAACATACTAAAAGTACCGGTGGATGGGGGCGCCGCTAGCAGGGAGAGGGGGGTGTAAATGTCCCTTATTTTGGTTTTTCGTAAATAACTCGGTAACGGTAGCTCATACGAAAAAATATTTTATTGCTTAATTCATCCACATCTAAATTTCTATAAAAAAGATTCTTTGCAATTTTTTGCTAGGATCAATGTTTAATGAGATATCGAGGAAATACGATAAACACTTTTTCAAACTTTCGGAGCTAATATTTACGAAAGTATTAGTTTTGTCCAAAAATTGTTTCAGAATACCCTTATTGTTTTAAAAAGACCTATCCAACGATACCCCACACATTAGGGTTGGAGTAAAAATAATTTTTACCCCCCCACTCCATGTGTACGGGAGGTACCCGAAAAAATAATATTTTTTCACATTTTGTTTTAAAACTTTGCCGGCGTGAATAAAGTACATACTCACACGATTTTTTTATTTTCTAATACTAACCATCACTGAGCAGGCTGCTCACCCTGCTACCTCACTTCCTACCCTTATAGTTTCGCCATGTCCGTCTGACCCCATCTGTCCGTCTAGATGTCTAGTACTAAACATCACTGAGCAAAGCCGTGGACGGACAGACGGGGACAGACGGACATGCCGAAACTCCAAGGGTAGGACCCCTCCTCACCCTGCTCAGTGATGGCTAGTACTAGAGAAATGAAATTTCGTATAAGTATGTGTTTTAATTACGCAGACAAAGTTTTAAAACAAAATGTGAAAAAATATTATTCTTTCGGGTACCTCCCGTACACATGGAGTGGGGGGTAAATATTTTTTTTACTCCAACCCTAATCATCCCTGTCATTAGATAGGTCTTTTAAAAAAAATAAGGGTATTCTGAAACCACTTTTGGATAAAACTAATACTTTCGTAAATATTGGCTCCGAAAGTTTAAAAAAGTGTTTATCGTATTTCCTCGATATCTCATTAAACATTGATCCTAGCAAAAAATTGCAAATTATCTTTTTTATAGAAAATTTGATGTGGATGAATTAAGTAATAGAACATTTTTTCGTATGAGCCACCGTTACCGAGTTATTTACGAAAAACCAAAATTAGGGACCTTTACACCCCCCCCTTTCCGCTAGCGGCACCCCCATCCACCGGTACTTTTAGTATGTTGTGTAAGATACCTTTGCCTACAACTACACCAAAATTTGGCTATACACGAATTATTTCCTCTTAGTTTTCCTTCATTAGGTGGGCTATGACTACTTACCTGTCACTTTGTAACACAATTTTCACAAGCTAACTCATTTTCATCTGATTTCAGTGTAAGTACAGGATCTTGTTTCTTATACGACAATTAGGTACCTATTAGAAAATATCAGCAGTTTAACTAAAGAATAGGTACATTAAGGTAACAGCTACCTCTACTACACTATCATGAATGTGCTAATTTTAAGCAATAAATTAACAATAAAAGACATAAATAATATTAGCCACATCACAAGTTCCCATTGTAAATTCACCCCATTCACATTACGAGTAATGTCAGTTAGGTATATTTTTTATATATTTCCCGATCGTGTGAAAACGGTATTTCTAATTAGATCCTCTTGTACTTGCACCAAACCGTCTGTCACCGTTAAATCGTTAACTAAATGTTATTGTATACAAATTTTCATGCCGGCTGATGAGTCCGTCAAAAGTTGGTGTAACGTGCAATTGTCCCTTAGTGTGATGCGTCCCGGCATCACTCGTTAGATTTATTGAGAAAAGAAATACAAATATGTACATATAGACGGAGAGCTAGCCCACTTCAGGTATGACACAATAATGAGAGCACAGACCATATAACTAATACAGACGCCCAAACTCCATAGTCCCAAGCGATCCCGTCCTAAGTATCCAAGAACGGTATCCAAACTTTAGTTCATTAAACGCTAAACAGATGACGGCACCGATCTATTAGGAAATTGATGTTGCGGTTGCGACATCTATTATATCTACAACACACATTAGCTACCTGTTACTTATACTAATATGTTTAAGTGTCACTAGATGGCGTTTTACAGGCGCCCAGATATGGTATTCAAATAATGTATATTTATAGCCCTCGTTAGGTAGGCAGGTACTGCACCTAGAAAAGACACCGTAGTAGAGTAGACGGCCAAGTTCGCAAAGTAAAAATACGACACTACTATCGGTGGTTACTAGATAATTATGCATTAATTATATAAAGATTGTAGGACCAGTATTCGCTGTATATATTCCTCTTTTCGTATGTGGTGCACAATAAAGAATATTTATTATTATTATTTACTCTCCTCTATCCCCTTCCCCCTCTCCCCCAGAACTTTAGTGGTTATCATACGTGCATGCGATGCAAATGAAAGAAACCGCGCTACTCGCTAGTAGGTATACAATCTCTACATCAGAATGCCACCTTTATAATTCATAATAGCTTGGAAATTATACCACGACGGTGGCAAACAAGCATACGGCCCGCCTGATGGTAAGCAGCTACCGTAGCCTATGGACGCCTGCAACTCCAGAGGTGTCACATGCGCGTTGCCTTCACAAAACGGAGGACTCACTGTGTTGACGGCTAAAGAAACAAGAGGGTCCCTCATCGTCAACACACTGGGTCCTCTTTGAGCTTTGTATATGTATAGGTATTTTTAAATCGTTTAGTAACAAAACCATTGATAATTTGGTACTGGTCGATTTTATTATTATTATTAACACTTAATACATGAAAACTAAGAAGGTTTGAAAATACTCTAGGTGCATATAATATCATTTTATATGCCACACAGCCTGAATGAAAGTAAATCAAGACTTGGCCATTTTTAACGTAGGCAGGTACCTACGCAGGTGCGTACTGACCAGAAATAAAGACAAATGTGAATCCGGTTATATTTACACATTCACTGGCCTACGTAGCTAAAATGATTTAACAATCCAGTATAAGAGCGCTCCTCGACTACGCATAGTTGTCATAAAACTATAGTTCAAGTTACAGTGGCTACTCGAAAACTTGACTCGGCTGTGCGCACACATGTGATCAAAATAACTGGGGCGCAGAATGGGACTCGGGACTTCGGGAGAGTCGATAGGCCCGCTTATAGGTGTCATACTTACTTTATGGCGTCATGCTACACACGACGGCAAGTCACAGTTGTAATGTAAGTAATCTACAGTAGTCAATTACCGATTACTCTTATGATTTTAGAGTAGGTAACTAACTTCAGGGCTAGAACCGTGAACCACTTCAAAGATAATAGATAAAAAAAAAGGTGAAAGATATTTATTATCCGTTCGTCGAATATGCAAGAGCGATAGAGACGAATTCGCGATAGGCCCGCAGGTGTCAGGCCATAAGCTTGTATTTGACAAATGTTTAATTTTAATTACGTTTGCAGTACTAGTTAATTATATTTTTGCAACATGTTATAAATTCTTAGTTAATTTTATTTTATCAGATTATATTTAAAATTATGTATTTAGTTGTCTAGATAGGAACACATCATCTTCATGTAATGACACTAGGTAATAAATTTATATTATTGACAATATAAAAGCACTACTTAAGTATTTGTGCGTTTTTAAATATCCGATACCTGTAAAATTGTACCTAACGTGTTCTATTCTTGCTTTATATTTTCGAAATGTTAAATTATACTCATAATAAATCATAATGGATTCTGGTATTCGAAGAGCATAACATAAATCAATGATAAAAAAATAACCTACGCTACCTAAAACAGTACCTAGACTACCTAGTACCTACACACCTAGTTATACCTAGTTACTTACACAGATAAAATATAAATTTGGTATAATAAAAGCCATCCATATATCTAGGACAACCTACGTCGGAGCAAGCATTGCGTACCAGAAAAATATCATAACTAACGTAAGGTCAAAGAATACTGTTTGGTTATTTATATTATAACTGTGGCGGAATGACGTAGCCATGCAGCAATGAAGAGATTCAATGTTTTAAACCCAAGGTCAAATCTGACTTTTCACACGTTCGACGCTACACCGCTCTCATAATTTTGTTCATTTCACGAAATATATGTGTCAAAATGCCGTCTTGTGTCTTGCGAAAGTTTAGGAATAATACCAGAAACACAAATAAAGGCAAAGGTGCAACCTTAGAGCATTCAACCAACCGGAGCGGCCATTGACAGGTGTTTCCCTCTACCGAAAATATATGACTAGTGGTCATATTTATTGTATGGACTGACGTTTATCTGACGTGGCTATTTGTACGTTACGTACGAATAACCATACATTTAACGTTCCCCTCCCCCGTAAAAATCGGCAGACTTTTTGGATAGAAAATAACAGACATGGCCGCTCCGGTTGGTTGAATTCTCTAAGGGTAGTAAAATATTTTCTCTTGACAAAAATGTGCAGTGCGAAGCGATCAAAACGAAAATTGCATGCAAGACAGAGTAAGTAGTGTTGGCAATTATTGTGGGAAAAGTGCTACTACTTTCTAGGTACCGCGCCGTGGCGGCCTTGTGGCGTGTTGTTTGTGGCCATTCAATTTTAGACACCTGCTTGAACCGTGTGGCGGTTCACATAGGGATCATCTATTTATGGACGTAAACAAACGCGAATAGCTCGGCAGCGTCAACAGACTTGATAAAAAATAAAGATTATGTTTTATTTTAAATACGAGTTCAATGTAAAATATTTCAGGAGAACTATTATATTCATGCTTATTTTAGTTGTTGATTTTATGATCCTGTCTAAAAAGCAGATTATTTCGATTTCGATCCGAAAGATTTGATGAAGATTTAAAATTTGTACTGTATTTAATTTAATGTTAAAAGAAATAATTATTAACCATTAACTTAAAAAAAAATTAAAGTCAGAAAAATAATAGTAGTAGGTAAATTTTATTATTGATGCTACTCATGACATCGATGATGACATCGACATAAAAAAGGTATCAAGTTAAATATAATTGTTTGTATAATGTAATAAAGCCTCGCGAGATTCTATTTGGCCAAATATTAGAGAGAATATCGCAGTGTAAGTAATTAGCTTGCTGACCGTATTTACGCATGCGTTAGTGTGCGCATGTCGCCGTCTTAAGGACGCACACATTTAAAAATGATACTAAATGTTTTCGCTTTGGGGGCGGCACATTTAACCTTTTGTATCGATGTTAATTCGATATCTAATTATTGCTAAATTATTTTTTATGTATATTCTAACTTCGTGACACATTATATTTACTCTTAGATGCGTATTTCATTGGTTCTTGTGCAGCGCCATCTACCGCGGCTTGGTCGTTGTAGTTAAAGCTTTCGTTATTATATTTACTATGGTGTTTTGTGTTTGGCTGGTTTGGTGGCGCTGTTACACGTAATTGTTATTTTTAGCAGTCCGTTTTTTTTTTAAGTAAAGCATGTAATTTGTATGAAAGACGATGTTTGAATTCAAAGAATAATATTTATAAATGATTATTGTACATTTACTGCTAAAATTGAAGAATAAATTTTGCAATACTCTCGATCGATACACGCAGCGCCATCTATTGATATTTTGTGAACATTAATTATATAATGTTCTAAATGGGAGGGCATGATGAGAGCAACGAAACCTCTCTAGTCAGTTTGCTATACTATGCTTATTTATAGATATGGACTGGATGTCTAGCAGCTGTAAAGTGGTGGAGGTTAAAGAATGCATACCACTTCGAGAAAACAAATCCTAGAGTTCTTGATTTGATGCAATATTTTGAGAAATTATATAAATAATTAGATTATATCATTGCCAGTTTCTGTTGGGGGAACATACTTGAACGTAGTGCCAAACGACACATAATGTAATTCATAGTTTGTCGCCTACTGTTTTTATTTCCTTAATAATACGCAATGTTTTTTATTCTAATGTTAAGATATAGGCTCTTTAATAACTGATACAACTCCGGCAGTTTTTACATATTTTGGTATTACTATTTTCCAATTCAAAAATTTTGCTAGCCTGTCACTCTGACCTCCGCGTTAAAAGCTGCCAGATAACAAAGCAAGAAGTGCATTGCGGTGTTACATCGTGGAATAGCTACAACTTCCCTCACACTCTGCATTTGGTCACGACTTACTGGCGAGCAAAAACACAAGAAAAACACAAACAATAGGACCTTCATAATGCCTCAGATACCATCGATGTTTAAATAATTGCTCGCGTTTTTATTTAAAAAATAATTATGTTTTATGTGAAAATTATGCCAATGAACGCGCAAATGGCTCACCATTGTCGAGTTCTTCCTCGCGGATTGTACGATATAAACGTTATTTTTACTTGTACCTATTATGACTTAATTATTGGGCCGGAAAGGCGATCGTTTCCCTATTACCGAGAATGTCAGCTAATGCGCGACATGGTGTCTTATTAGCCAGGCTGGTACACTCTTTAATTAGAGAACCGCGGTTATACTTCGTCGGTTATAATTATAAATTTAATTAAAATTTCGTGCACCAGTGCACTACAACTTTCAGTAGACAGTTCAGTCCATGAAAAATCGCTAGAAGGCCTCCTACGATATATAACAATGACAGATGGGGTATGCACGCTCTAAAAGTGAAGCACTTAAAATGAGTGAATTCAAACAATTGTCGCTAGTCGCGCACCGGCAAGCGAGAGATGCGGACGTGCCAATGAGCTCCCATCACCCGCGTGAGAACGAGACAAACTGTAACTTTCTAACAATGAGAGTGACAAAGATGTAATGATTGTCAAAATAGATAAATATAATGGAATCGTTGGTAAGTTATGGAATAACTCTGGACGTATGTTTTGTGCTCATTTCGTTAGAGTAAATATAACGCATCCATAGTAAATATCATTGTAGAAGGCGGCATCCTCTATCTACGAAAAAAAATATTAGTTTAGATTTTATTCAATATTTTGTCCATTTACAATCTAGCCAGCTTCTTAAAAAAATATTATTATATTTTTTTTATAATATTATGTCACTTTGTATGGAAATTAATATGCACCGTGACTCTGTTTTCTCTGTGAGTATAGAAATATTTCTGATAGACGTAGTTAAAACTAACTTGATGTTATTCATGGAAGCTAGGGACAGCGACAGGTGCCCTGCACCCGGGCTTGCCTCGGGGCACTTCCTTGCCTTTAGGTACCCCGATATTTTCCTATTACCGTAACTTATTCAATTTGCGCGTCTAATCAACAGCTGCCGTTCTTAACTATTATGTTTGATAATCACGAAAGGGTACTTAATTATTGGATTTTATTGAATAGGTACGTAGATAATTAGTAGTTTGTGTATCATGTTAACACGATGAAAAGAACGCAACGCGCGTTCCTAAATAAACTTACTTCTTTACGCTATAAGCTAGAGGAGCTACTAAAGGAAGGTACAACTTTTACTGAAACTGAAAAGCTTAGAAAGCCAAAGTGGCTCTCTACGAAGGAAACCCTCTACCCCTACTGAAACCCCGTGATACTAAAATTTTCCCTAAGCTCTGATGACTAACCATACTTACCTCCTGAAGGGAATACTACAACCCAGCGTTATATACAGACATAGAAGTTTTTGTGGCAAAAACGTCAAATAACTAGGGACTTCCTTCCAATAATAAATTTATCGATAACTTTCGAAGTCAAATTTCATAGCAGATACTAAGGTCACCGGGTAAAGTATAAATTAACCTGTAATGCTGATAACTCCCTATCGACGTTTGGCAATGGTAATATTATGTTATATTTAAAAACAAGAAATAATTTATGAAATAAAACAATTAAAAACGGATTTTATCGCGTGTATTGAGTTTAAATTACATCCCGACGTTTCAAACACTTTACAGCGTTCGTGGTCAACGGGTCGACCCGTTGACCACGAACGCTGTAAAGTGTTTGAAACGTCGGGATGTAATTTAAACTCAATACACGCGATAAAATCCGTTTTTAATTTTTTTTAATTGTTTTATTTCATGAATAACTATCGCGGCAACCGAAGACAATATTAAGAAATAATTTATGGAATCACTTTGCGGAAGTCCATATTATTAACAACAATAATATTGCTTTGCTATTCCGCGGTATATAGCAAAACAATATTATTGTAAGTAGTTAAAACAAGAAATCATTTTTAACGACTAAATCAAAACGAATGGCAACCATTTTCATAATCGATTTAGAAATGGTAGTTTAAGTAACTGTTACGTAATAAGGGTCCTTAAAACATGAGTGTGGTTTGATGAAACGAGCCGCAGGCGAGTTTCATAATAAGATCACACGAGTGTGAAGGCCTAATTACGTACAGTTGCATACACGGCTTTATCTACACTCATATTATTTATCCAAAATGCCGTATTCGGAAACCATAGAATGGCCGCCATTGCACCACCATGGCCAACTCGATTGTGCCGGCGGTCGGGGAGGTGCGTGTCGGGTTGTCGGCGGATGCGCGGGAGGGTGCAGGTGTACATTATGTTATCAAAACTCATAGCACATCAATATTTGAGCATGAAAAGTTAAAATTACGTTACTGCCACAGATAAAAAGCTTATCATAGTAAAATCGGTCGTGGTAATGCTAGCCATTGCCTACCGTTTTCGAACACGTTTTAGAGAACTTACAATATGAGTGTAGATAAAAGTTTATGGTGTATATTATATAATAGTATATTTAACTTGAAAATTCATATAATATGTACATCATAACTGTCATATCGATTTATCGATAAATGAATATCGTTGGAAAGTCCCTATCACATTTTCATTCCTGCCACGAAAACTTCTATGTCTGGTTATATACTATAACCCCAATAATCTAATTTCCTATATAAACATGATTTGTCAGACAATCCCAGCGGTTTTTCCTAACAATGGCTCGTGAAAGTTTTAGTGGTAGATCCCTAGTTATGTAGTAACCCGATATTTTTTAGGAGTCTGATAAAGAGGTTGTTGAAACAAAACAAGGATATTTATTTTAAACTTTATTTCCTATAAATGGTACTTTACAACGAAAAGACATTAAGTAAATAGGTATATAAAATTAATTAGTAAATTAAAATTCGGTTATAAGTTCAAATTGTTGATGCGGGGGTTTAGTGATAAAGCTGAAGGATGGTGTCAGGATATCTGTAAAAGAAAAGGCTATTCGGTAGTTTCCATTTAGACAAAGTCTTCCCAATATTTGCGGTAAAGATTAATGCTAGAAAATTAATTTGTAAAATTTTGTTATTGACAATGAAATTAACTCTTGTCTTATTTGAATACTTTATTTTACTACAAGCAAATACGTTTTTTTTTATTTATCCCCTACGCCCTAAAAGCGACAGTGTTAACGAATACAGACAATAATTATACAATTAAATTATTTTCTCGGATTTATTTTTTATTTTTTTTAAACATAGTTAGGAAGGGTAGCTAATATGTGATAGGGGTTTCTTTTCCCAAATACACACGCCTGTAGTTCGTGCGGTGGGGTGGACTGTCTCAGACCTATCTAATTTTTTTTTTTTTTTTGTGGTTTTTTATTTTCTCTACTAATGACTTTATTAAGTGAAGCTACCAACGTTTCGTAACCTACACACCAGAGGAAAGAAACGCCAAGAAAACCTCAGAGATGCCTAGCTATTTAATTAAATCAAAATTAATCCTAAAATTCAACCAAAGTGACTGTGGTCATGCCGAAATAAGTCATAGAAATATGTCGCTAATTCAAACTTCAAGGACGAGCAAATAGTATTGTACATAGAGTAAGGCATTGTTTCTAACTACCAAACTCTTCATCTAATTATCAAATTTTACAGATGACGTACACTATTGAAATGATAGTCTGAATTAACTTATGAACTGTTTTCGTTCAATTGTAGTTGATATGTATTCCCATAACTCACTTCAGCATGATTCAATCTCTCAGTTGAATTTCAATACTTTATTGTAGTGGCTTTCTCTCTGCCAAAAATTGTATTTCCAAAAATATAATAATATTTATTCATCAATTATTGTGAATGGTGATAAAATACAAGTCTCACCATATCAGAGAAGATTGTTAAAATTTTCATAATATTTTTGTTTTATAACTCAATGTTGGTACAAAAGTTAGATGCCTTATTTCAGCTCAAAAGTAAAATAATTTCAGTCATATAAATAACACTTCATAGAAGGATCAAGGTGGTGGTTTTGAAGAATGAACATAATCGTTCAATGGTTAATGTCGGTTACACTGTCATACATAAATAATGTTACAATCACACAAGTAATAATTACTTCAATTCAAGTCAATGCTTATATACCAAAGCATATGAACCGTAAGTATAATAGGACACACTCTTTTAAATTCATAAATCAGGTACGTAAAACACGCTAAAAATCGTTCCCAAAATAGGGTAAACGTCTTAATATATACTCAATTAAATTAATATGCCGCAACCGCAAAACATAAAAATATGACACATTCCGCAATAAAATTCGCAACCCGTATAAAAATATAACGCACCCGCAATATAGGATAAACGCATCCATCCCTATTTCGTTAAATTCGTAAAATGTTTCCGCATACTCCGTTAAATTCCGTACGCATATATATTGTATATAATAATTCAACCAAATTTCACATAAATTAAATACAAGAACCACAACAATAAGGAAAATGTTCATAATAAAACAGTCAATTAAAAGCACTTACTCAACTCCAAGGCCTAAAGAGAATACACAGAAAAGAAATAAATTATATCATTAAAGTGAATAAATTTTGCCTCACCAAATCAGACCTTTACGGCTGGTCCCTTCCCGCTAGTCGCTCTAGCCGATGGCAGCTCAGGGCAGCTTGAAGGCAGAAGTCGGAGTCTCGTTGCTCAGGATCTGCTTCTGGCTCACGTTGGCAGCAGAAGTCAAGTCGTCCCGTAGTCCCGTAGTCAGGTCGAAGGCAAGGTTGAAGGCAAAGTGCTCGTAGATCTGTCGGAGTCCAAGTACTCGCGGCTCTGGTTGGAGTCAAAGTGATTCCCTACGGTACGCCCTCCCCTTATATAGCTTTAAAAATTCCGTATCGATTCGTCCAGTAAGATTGCTTTGTCGCCTTATTAGTCGAGTTTGGTATGCTTTCGTCTACCATTTGGGACGACTGAATTTCTCGGATTTGATCTAATTTGAACCTTATTGATCCTTTAGTTTATACTATTTTAAAGACCAAATTCCTACGCTTAACGTCCTAGTTCCAAAATCTCATATCTCCATAGCGAATGTTTTTCTTGAATATTTATCCAAATTATGCAAGTTTCTATTAGCGTCCTACTTTTTCTTTTGGAAAATCTAACCTCTAAGAAAACGATTTTCTTTAATTCAAACAAAAGTAAGTATTTCCTAAGGTGTATTTATATAATTTATGATGAAGATAATTTTTCTGCATATATTATGACCAGATCCTATCGGATTTACTGCGTATTTACTCTGTAAAATACCAATATAACTTTTATAAGAAAATTCGCTTTTTATCCTAATTTTCATCACTTTCCTTTATTTGTTTTGATCAAATTTGTGTTTTTCACACTTTTATAAGCTAAAACTAGCCTAGAATTCCATCAAACACCAGTAATTTTAAAATCCTAACGATCACGACAATTTTCGATCATAAAATTTGTTTATTTTTGCGCTTTACTGAATCAGACTCTTTATGTTTTTATAAAATAAAGCCCCAACTTTATTTATTTCCGTTATTTAGCTTCATAATACGAGTTTTTACATAATATTTCCAAAAATCGATTTTGGACGAAAAGTAAGTTCTTAGTTTTTTTTTGCGCTTAATTCGTTCATTTTCGTTAATATACTTGCTGCAATATAACTTTAATTACTTTCCCTTTAATTTAAGTATCGATTTATAACAATAATTAACAAATTAAAAACATAACCGCTCCATTTGGACAAATTTTCAGACAAATCTAAAATATTATTAGGTACTACTTTTTGTTATTGAATAAATTATCAATAATACATTTATTCTATACAATAAACTACATTTCATCTCGAAAATCCTATTAAAAGTATTAATTTTCATCATTACTTAACGAACAATATTCACAGTTGTCGGTCATTCCCTTCCCTAGGTATACTCACAATGAGAATAATATGAAATTTTAAGAAACTGATGATAAAGCAATTTGTAATCAAAATACGAATTTCTAAATGGGTAAAAGAACCTGTCTATGTTACTAATAGTTTGTACTATGTCATAAAATGTCTTTAGTAAATCATATATTTTTGTACTTAGCTCATATCTTAAGAATGAAGTAAATATTTGTAGAACATACTTTATATACAACCTCCTGCTATTCTATGAGTTTAATTTTACCTAATAATACATCCCTTCTTGAAGGAATCGATCACAAGATTGCTAAAACTTTATGACAAATCTAGTGCGGTAACCAAATTACTGTTTGTCTACTGCAAATAGTACAAACGGATATTTCAGATAATGATTCCCCAAAATGTTGCGTACTTATCCTGTTAAGTTGTTATTCATAGCCTCTGTTCCTGTGAAAACTAAAGCATACATTAAATATCTACACAAGCTGCATATATAAATTACATATGAATGCCACTTATGGTCATAATGTAATTTAAGTCATTTGAAATACCCAAATGATAATAATAATAATAATAACCATTATTTCTATCTAAAATACAAATATATAAAATACATAATTAATCGACCAAGATCATGAATGTTTCAAAATCTTGCCAATCAACGGTGAACAATATTTAGCAAAACTCTATGGTATCAATTGCTTGTGCAATAATGCAAAAATAAGTAATAATATAAATATAATAATATCTAAACATAATATAATTAATCGAAAACTGTGAGAAATCCTAGTAAAGATTTCAGGTTTTATATTTTCCAAATATTCTCATTTTCTGAGAGCAATGATATTTAATAGCTTATCATTAAAGTTCAGGTATGTATGATTGCTAATAAAACACATGAAGCTTATATATTTCCATATATTTTATTTCCTTTGTCAGATCATTAACTTGATCTTTTCTCACATACTAAAATAAAACCAATATGTAATAAGGTGAACCTCCACCCTCATACATACTATGTGAATCATTCATTCACAAGACTATAATCCCAGTAGAAACTGTACGTAGGCGGAACCCCAGAAACACAGACTGGTCAGCTTTTAGGAGCGATCTGAAGGCGGATCTAGGGGATCCAAAAGGCAAGCTAAACTCTATTATTGGCATAGAATTCGAAGCGGACAAAATCGTCCAAGCTGTGTTAACGGCATGGACCAGCAACTGCCCGGAAAAGAAAAACCTGGCTAAGAAGATACCGTGGTGGAATCCAGAGATCGTAAAACTCAGGAAAGAAACACGGGCCATCTTTAACGATGCTAAAATAACTAACAACTTTGAGCATTATGCACGCAAACTCACGGAAATTTAACAAAGCCGTGAGAAAAGCAAAAAGGAAAGCGTGGAGGAACCACTGCGATCAGATAGAGTCTTTACCGGAAGGCATGAGATTAACAAAAGCGCTAGCCTCGACAAAGTCAGTACCGCTCACCTCAATCAGCAGGAGTGACGGATTGATGACAGAAACGGGGTTAGAAACTCTCAAAGTAATGTGTGAGACACACTTCCCAGGCTCGGTAATACACCAGGGCGAACCAGACGAAAGTACAATTAGTGTTGTAGAACAGTCAACGAGAACTACTAGACACAATTGGGACACGTCAAAGAAGGTAGTAGATCACAACAAGCTAAAATGGGCGCTCTCGACATTTCAGCCCTATAAAACCCCGGGCCCAGATGGAATCTACCCCATCCTACTACAAGAAGGCGCCAATGTACTTATAATACACTTGAGTAGACTGTACAGGGCGTGCATAGCCTTCGGACACGTTCCGCGTGTTTGGAGGATGGTAAAAGTAACGTACCTACCTAAACCGGGCAAGGCAGATTACACAGAGGCCAAATCATATCGGCCAAAAACTGGTGGATAGACATAAGAGATGGTCCGCTCAAAAGACATCCTCTGCACCAGATGCAATGTGCTTATCAGGTCGGCAAATCAACGGAGACAGCACTGCACCTGGTGACGACCAGAGCAGAACAGGCAATAGAAAACAAAGAACTATGCCTTGCTGCTTTTCTAGATGTAGAGGGAGCGTTTGACCGCACCACCTACCAAGCAATTAGTGTTGCAGCATTAAAACACGGCATAGAACCGACCATATGTAAATGGATAGGCAACGTGCTAAATAGCCGACTTATTAAGTCCTCTCTTATGGGTGACGAAATTATTGCAACGGCCACAAAAGGTTGCCCACAGGGAGGGGTTCTCTCACCAACTCTTTGGAGTTTGGTAGTCAACTCACTCTTGGAGGAACTGAATAAAGGTCCAACTTATACGGTAGGGTATGCAGATGATTTAGTGATACTTGTCAACGGGAGATTCCCCAGCACGGTATCAGAAATCATGAACGGAGTACTGAGGCTTGTGGAGCAGTGGTGCAATAACCACCAACTCTCGATCAATCCAGGCAAAACAGTGGTAATACCATTTACCAGGAAAAAGACCCTGAATGGTATGAAGCAACTAAGGCTCTACGGAAGGGTACTAGAAATATCCAATGACGTAAAGTATCTAGGTCTGACACTGGACAAAGAACTAAATTGGAAAAAGCATGCCGACCTCACCATAACTAAGGCTATGAGAGTGTTTGGCATGTGCAGGTCAGCATATGGCAAAACCTGGGGCTTAACCCCGAAGGTACTGAGGTGGATCTATACCATGATGGTAAGACCTATCATACTGTACGGGAGCCTGGTCTGGTGGCCAAGGACACTAAAGAGCACATGCAGAGAAGCCCTAACGAAAATACAAAGAATGGCATGCATGGCTATCACCGGCGCATTCAAAACGACGCCACTCTGGGACGACAGCAAGCCGAAGACCAAACACACAAGAATGGAATCTGACAATTTCATGGATAGGCTAACAAGCATGGGCTGTGACAAGATGCAACCCAAGTTTGTTTTCCAAAAGAATTTTAAAGTAAAAATTCCCACAAGGGCCGATTGGGCCGAGGGTCTTGAACCACCAACCTCTGATGGTGAAGACAGCATATGGTACACAGACGGTTCCAAAATAGGATCGAGTACGGGAGCTGGCATTTATGCAAATGACTACAGTATAATAAAGCATGGGCAATTATGCAACAGTGTTCCAAGCGGAGACGTATGCTATTATTGCCTGTGCACAAGAGAATATAGATAGACAGACCCGGGGAAAGAATATCTATATACTCAGCGACAGTCAGGCAGCGCTTAGAGCACTTATAGCGCCCAAAGTGGAGTCCAGACTGATATTCAATGGTATCCAAGTCCTCAACAGGCTTGGAAGGCAAAACAAAGTGCAACTGATGTGGATCCCAGGGCACGAGGGCTTTATCGGCAACGAAAATGCTGATGAGCTTGCTAGAAGGGGCTCTATGAATAACTTCTTAGGCCCGGAACCATTTGTGGGGCTCTCAAAGGGAACCATAACAACGGCCATAAAGGACCACACCAAACATAAACACCAACAAGAGTGGGGTAGTTTGACAGGTCTAAGGCATTCAAAGCTCTTCATGCATAGAGTTGACTCAAGCTGGAGCAAAAAGCTTTGGAAACTTAGTAGAAAAAGGCTCCAAATCATAACAGGAGTTTTTACAGGCCATTACGCCGTGAAAGGAGTACTGGCTAAAATGGGACTGTCAGACAATACTGATTGTAGAATGTGTGGCGAAGAGGAAGAAACAATGAAACACTTAATGTGTGAATGTCACGCTCTTGCCAGACTAAGAATGAGGGACTTTGGAATCGGCTATCCAGATCCAGAGGACCTCAAAGCTGCTGAGCTCCATCACCCAACACATGGAGATGGTTGAAAAAGCTCTTGAGTAAGTGTACTAGGGGGCAATTACACAAAAGATCCCTTTGGGTCGAAGTGTATCCATATGGGCCCCCGAGCCAAATAAGATAAGATAAGATAAGATGTGAATCATTTATTTTCATTTTTTCATGAACTTTACTCATAAAAATATCATGTAAAAGCTTACAAATGAAGCTCTATCAGCCTTTAAAGTCATTTTGCTACTTTTCGTACATAGAGGACCCTGTGGACCGCTACAACGAGAGCTTGTCACATTGAACTGAGCTGCTCGAATGTTACTTCTCTTTCTTTCTAGTTCTTCGTGACTGAGGATCGTGACCATATGCAATTGTCCTCCACGCAGACCGGTTTCTGACTAATTTTACTGCCTTGTAGAGGCTTCCATTATCAGCCCTCTATATAGCGTCACCCCATCGCACTGGAATGGGACCTACTCTCGCCTTCCACGCATCCGAGAATTTTTTTTCTTTATGCAGACACTGACTAGATGACCGCATTATATGTCGAATGAAACAAAGAGTCCTCTCTGGACAGGTATCCGCAAGTCACTTTGTGATGCAGACTTCCACCAACATTGTTTTATACGTTCTGGCCGTTCATGGAATCCCTCCTCCAGCACCGCATCTCGAAAGCGTTTATTCTGCCAAGTTCGTTAGCTCTTGATATACCAAGTCTCAGCGCCGTACAAAAAGATGCAGAACACAAGTGCCCAGAATAATCGCCCTTTAGTACTTGGATGAACACTGCGATTTTTCCAGATCGTATCAAGATTCGCCATAGCGCTTTTAGCCATCCTGGTTCCTCGGATAATCTCATTCAAGCATTATAAACTCTCCACTTTCCCTTAGCTTTGAAGCGCATCTGCATCTTGAAGTGTCCCTTACAACCGACGAAGTTATATTTATTTATTATAATTTATTATAATGTCACTTACAGCTTACACCACACATGACATACAGATATAAATAATAGTTACTTAATACAGGTATATAATTCAATCAAATACAAACATTGAAAAAAAAAAAAAAATATCAACCCAGCAGGATTTGAACCTCGCATCGATACGCCTTACCGGCTTTTTTTTTCAATGTTTTCAGTGTTTGTATTTGATTGAATAACATACTATTGTATGAGTGGAATGCCCCACCTTAAAAAAACATGTAAAATAATACAGGTATATAAGTTAATTAATTACAATTACAACAGATTAACTAGACAACAGATGGAATACAGAAATTAGCAACAAATTGTCAGAATTAACAAAATTTTAGGCTAGGTACTGATAGTGCTAGATGCCACAATTTTCTCAAGATATCGCCCGGCTGTGGCTAAGAATCTCGGTTCTGGTGTTGAGAATAAGTCCAATGAATCGTCCCGGTCCAGTAAATTGTTGATGAGCTTTATAGCCCGGTAGAGAGGTGAGTTGGAGAGAGACTTTGTGCTGTTATCTGGGAGATTAAGTAAGGGTAGATTACGAGGGCGTAAGTTATATCTTAAAACAGGTGGGACATTTAGAGACATTTGCTCTAACAGATATATGTAGGTACTAATGCGTTTTCGTAGTTCGTCATATATCATCTTAGCTGGCCTCAATTGTCAACCTCACCTGCCCGCGCCGGTGGTTCGCGAGGACCTTCAGCGGCGGTATTAAGTCAGCAACGATCTTTGCCCAAGTTAGGTTAAGTTATTTCAACTATCTGAAAATACTTAATACTTGATTCTAATTTTAAAGCTAGGCTAAAGAAAATAGAATTCATATTTCATTTCTTAAATCGTTTACCTAGAAATCTTACGGCGACAATCTCACAATTATTCTAAATATAAGAAAAACTAAGTACCATTATAAAAAACATCAGGTACACGTTCTCAATCAACAATCAGCTAACATATTGACCTCATGTCCATAAGGTTCACTTAATTCATCGGTTACCTAATCTACCTGGTAATAACATTTGTTAATTTAATTACAATTAAAGGAATGAACGTAGAGACGTGAGGTGACCCTCGATTATTTAGTCCCAGCACCTGCCTGACCCTCTAGTATGAAGGGTCACGACCCAGTGTTGCAAAACACGAGATACACGATACATTCACGACAAAAACATGCCTTCCAATCCTACATGAACGGAAAGAGGCTCGTCTGCTCGTTTGTTTATTACCTAGTGTACGTAAAAACAAATAAATGTAGAGCACGCATTACAACTGTCGAAATATTTATTTTTCTGGATATACCGCAAGCACTTAGGTACTTGTAAGCCTCCAAAACTTACAGTACAGTGCTTAAACTACCATGTTTGTTTGTGTGCTTGTTTATAAACTGAAAATTTATGTCATATACTTCAGCAAAAGTGAACAGGTCCTCCTGTGTGTCAAGTGTATTTGTTTGTTTTAAAAACCTTCTAGGAACATGATTAATTCATTTTTATTAAGCAAATAAACTCCAGCAGTATGTACCTGCAAAACGCTATTTTTTCGATCAGTATTTTTTTTTGCTTTAGAATGCGAAAACGCAATCACCAAGTACTTTGCATACAACTTTGTGGGACTGTAAAAAGTGTAAAAACTGAACCGTCCTTTTTGCATCTCATGGAAAAAGCAACAGCTTGCGCTGTCTTGTAATCGAAAAAACTTATGAAATACGTCCTTAACAGATACTTTTTGCTTCACAGTCTAAAGCGGCGACTTTATCACCAATGGGTAAGGTTTAGTTTGCTGCAGCAGGTATGGAAGTTACTTTGAAAGCTTGCATTTAACTAGAGACAAGAAAACTATATAGACTGATATTCCCAAGTTGTGTTTCGTCGTTGTTTGTTGAACCATCAGTAGAGACGCTGGAACTCAACTCCGTATTTTTTTTCAACCGCTGCTTGGGCTCATGCGACTAAATTATTTTAACTCTATCAATCTCTCTAAGTTAGCAAGAGAACCAAAGTCGTAAATATAGCTCGGAAAGTTGCGGTGGCCGGGTCACATTATTCGTAGAATCAATGTCGGCTGAAGCAAAACTAGTGAGGCGACCGCAAGAGCGAACCAAAACATGCAAAAGAAGGAGGTTATAAAAGGTAGAAGTTGGGTCACAGAAAAATCGCATGGTAAGCCAACTATGTACGCTATTTAAGGTAAGTGGCAGGCAACGTATCCGTATGAAGGTTGACAATCTTTATTATTAACATGTGTTTGACGAAACGTATAAATAGTTTATTAAGTGCGGTGGACGCCATTCCGCTGAGTTATGTCCCGCGGGGATGGATCGCGACGCCGTCCGTCAAGCGGAGCTTTTTTAATCGATCACTAATGTGACGAATGTTCTCAGGTGTCGTTGGCCAGGGACAGTGTTAACTGCGAGTTAAATAATACTAAACAGCAGCAAATCCAGCCTTAGATTTAGCAGACTAGGTCACAAGCACAGAAAATACCCCCGTTAAGCTAGAAGCCACCAATGAAGGATCGTACTCCGTGTATTATTTTATTTGTTGGCATTCTAGTTGACCTATGTACATACCTCGACCTACCGCGAACATGGAAAATTTAATTTTTCTTTACGTGTTTCTCTTTGGCTCGAATTAGCAATTACAATAGAGAGGTAGATAACCAAATTTCGATTTTATAGGCTCGCGGTCGCGGTAGGCATAGTTAGGTAGGTATTATAAATTTATAAATAATAGGTAGGTTACACGTCACACAATCCGCACATCACTCTGGATAAAATCTAATTTCAAAGTTTTTTTTTGTTCTGAATGCAAACCAAACACTCGCGTTAAATGCTTGTCACTTAATTTTTTGCGTTGCATAAATTAAAAAGTGATATCCGATAGCAATTAAAAAAACCAGTGCCGAGGTGTTTTAAGAATAGGTAGCTATGAATCTAATTTGTATCGTAAAGATATTACAGGTTTTATAAATTAGTGGCAAATTGTCAATGAAAATAACAAAACCGAGACTGGAACCAAAAATCATGTTTTTTCTTAATTAAGTACTTAATTTAATTGACGCTACTTTAGATACCGTACGGCGACGTCGAATTGGAGCAATTAAAAATTCATTCATTCATTATAACTATTCAATTAGTGGTTACAATTATGTCTTTATTCATAAAACTTTGTTTATTTTTGGAAACAACAAGACTCAGCTTCACTGTAGTAGGCCCGCAAAACAAAATTGAAATACGCGCAAACTGATTTATGGCAACGTATAGAATCTATACGTATAAATATCTATACTATAGATGTTTGAATAGTAAATATCGACCCATAATAAATAGTAGATTTTTAAGTAACGCTTGGGTTGTTTGACTTATAACTATTTGACAAATTAATCTATTTAAGATTTTGCCAAATATAAGTACATACGTACCAATTTTATTTGTATTAACTGCTAAAAAGCTGAAGTTAGAAAATTTCGTGATATAACGATCACGTTGACTAGTTTACACTTTTCAATTTTCAACTAGTCTTCAAAACGCAGTGTAGAATTGAATCCATTACTAACGTAGTCTATCCCGAAACAAAACAATCTCCCGCCATCCAGGGCCCCGCAACACAGATTATTGAATTTTCTCCAACCCCAAATCACTCGACCTATCCCCAGGACCCTATGTCTCAGGAATAGGGGTGATAATCGCGTGGCAGACATGTGAGAGTTTGTCATATTGGCAGTTGATTCGACTTCCTTAAGAGGGATATGCGTGGGGGCTGTGACGCGGATTTTCTTGAGGTAACGCAATAGTAAGTTCGTTTAGAAAGTGAGTGGAGAGGATGAATTTTAATATTCTTATGGTAACTTTTTACACATGAAAAGTCCAGGGCGAAAAATTCAAGTCCTTATTTATTAATTTTGTTTTTCTTTAAAATTCTCAAATGCCGGATGTTGGACAGGAACTAAAAAACTAACTCCTTCTTAATTATTTTATTCAAAGGATTTAGTAACGTTAACGTTATATGCTATGCGACCTATAGCACTTTAAGAAGTCAATTGTCTTTGAATTTAGTATTAAATAGCCTTTCTATTTAAGTTGCTCGTGTAATAACTCGAACCTTGGTGCTTTTATAATGAACGAAGAACAACCACTAATACCTAAGCAAAGGTCAAGGTATTATATTTATGTTAGTATACCGATCCAGACTAACCAGCGTTACAACCTTAGCTGCCAAAAAACTCAGCGATTAGTCGTTAAATTGCCGCTTATTTCAAGGCATTGACATACTTATTAACTTTAAAAAATACGACTATCTATTCTATCTATCCATGAAGCGTAGGTAATTGATTGCAAAGAGTTTATGTCTTATTTTCTAAATGCCAAGTTAGATAATTAAGTATTTTTTATACACAGTAAATAGAATTAGAGATCCTAATATGATATGTTATTTGATAGTAGGTACCTAGGTACTACATATTTTAATATAGTACTATTATCTAGTAGTAGTAGTAACACAACTTTGCCTAAGTCTTAGCTATTTTTTTTATCTAGTAGCTAAATTTTAAAATAACCGATTCAGAATTATTTATTAATTCCCTGCGTATGTATAAGTCTAATAGTCACTCAAGACGTATCTAGACTAGGTTTTTCTTTCTACTTGCCTAAATTACTCCTAAACTAGATCAACTATCATTAAAAATTAACTTACCCCACTCCTCAGCCGCCGGCCATCTTTCCAACGCTTCATCACAATATAATGCTCCAACAAAGTAACTCCCTTCAGAGCAGCTGAGCACAATAAACGAATAGGTACCATATTCGACGTCCCCTGCTGTCTCGGTTGTGCTACTGGCCCACAGCCCGGGGCCATACATTGGTTCCAGGGGGCTCCGTTTTCAATTCAGGGTTCTATATTTGTGAGATGAAAAGAGAAAAAAATCATGGCATTAAACTGGTTATGTTATTGTAACATAATGTAATGAAATGACATTGAAATATTAATTTAATCAAGAAACATGTCTATTAATATTACTAATTATTAAATTAAATTAAATTAAAATTATACAATACTAAAAACTATATCACAATCGAAAGCCAGCGTTACGGGTCACCCCGACCGGCTTGTGGTGGGTCCTCCATCGCTCGTGAAGAGGACTTGCGTCCCACTCTCTCACCACAAACAAGAGTGTGTTGGAGGACTTGGAGGAGGCATTTATTGCCATTCTTGCGTTGGCACTGGCTCGTCACTGCTCCAACGTGACAGTCGGAACATGGCGCGCCACGCGTTATTATACTGCACGCGCATGTCTCTCGCGGCGGCGCAGGTGTAATTCCACCACAATTCTACGGTGTAGACGCTGGTACAGAAACGTAGGAATAGCTGCCTCTTGACGCCCTTGCTGCATTTAGCGAATATCCTGGCTAGCATATTCGCACTGCGATAGCTGGGGTTTGTCTCTGTATATCCTCGTTGTCCTTCATGTCGCACCGGAATATGTGGCCGAGATACTTGACCTCATGCACTTGTCGCAAAGGAGTTCCATTCAGCAGCAAATGAGGTACATGGGTCGGTTTATTGGTGGCCTCCGTGGTTGAACATCCGACTCCTGTCTGTGTCAGAGCCTCTGATAGCCCATGCATATAAATATTGAATAGCGCTGGTAACATACTCCCTCCGTGTCATACCCCACAATTTTGACTGGTAGATCTGGATAATGATTATTTCCAACGTAGGTTTTAAAAAAATACCTAAATATACTCGTGGCTCACGACGGAATTGTATGTGTATCATACCACCTACCCATTCGGTTTACAGCAAATATCATACAAAGTGACCCGTTTTCAATGGTCTTGAGAACGGACACTCTGATTTCAACAACGCCTATATATTACATTCACTAAACAAAAAAAATACATGATAGGATTACCAGTTTACCAGCCGATTTACTGGTACTTTTTATACCTTTTTACAATACAATAATTTCTGAAAAAAAATCTTGTCCTAAGTCTTTCCCTTCAGCATCCAAGTGAATCATTTTAGTCCTAATACTGGAACATGTCGGTTGTGCCCCTTCCATGGGTATTATAGTATTTAAAAACATTTTTTTTACAATTTTCAAGTGAACAATTTTAGTCCTACGTAACACTTGCACATGTTCATTGTGCCCCAGTGCCCCAAAGCCCGGGGCACGGTCGACGGTCCCGCCGGATATTGCCCCAGCATTGCCCGGCGATATTAGCTTCCATGGATGTTAGCGCGCTGATCGACACGGCAGGGCTTTATTACGGAGCCGGTTGCAGATTGAAACTCTTCTGTTTGCTGAAATTACACGACTTATCAGAATCCTATTGGACTTTTTTTCACCTACACGTTACTTACAGTTTTATCCGTGGTTTCTGCTAAACATTATGTAATTAAATATGGTATAGCATAATAGTGGAGCTTGCAGTTGCGGCTCCGGTCCTAAAATGCGGGTGGTTCTTCTTCGAAGATCCTCGTAACGCATCGAAACTTGTTGAGATTAAATCCCAAATTAAGAGAGTGACTCGTTATAAATATATTTTCATATGACTGAGTCTCGACGGAGTTTCACAGTCAACATTGCAATAACTACCTAAAGAAAAGAAAATAACGAAATCAAATAAAATATGCCATTTTAATTTGTTTACAATTACAAGTTCAGCATATATACATCTCATGCAAAAAGCTCATTTATCCACACTCCATCATGGTGTTTGACAGACAGCAGAAGATATCCACCACTATATAGGAAGCACGCACCACTAATTGCCATTCCATACTAATTTTACAAATTAGTATGCAATTCAACAAACCACTTTGTGAATGAATTTGTCTAGGACTCTAGGTCATCTAAGTGGACGTACGTGTCTAGGTAGTAACTAATTGTCTATGCATAGGATGGGTTGACGCCTGGTCAAGTCACGTGAGAGTCACGTAGAAACTGACAGGTGGCTTATACTTGTTATACTTAACGTAGCAGATTGAACCTGACTCTACATACAAATCGTGGATAATTAGGTGGATAGATGGTATAGAAAACGTTGGCATTGGCATCTGCATTTTTATGTTGTAATAGATATTTGTTAATAATGTTAATGTCAGGTCGTACCAAAAGATCAAAGAGGAGGCCTGGGACCGAAGCAAATGGAGAGCCCACTTTGAGTTGCACCGACAAGAGCATGGCTCTTAAGTGTTTGATGATGAATAGATATTTAACATTTTAAGTTATCCCTCCGTTCTCCCAGACTAGTTTATTAGTCTAGCTAGTGAATTAAATAAATAAATAAATAAACAATAAATATTATGGGACAATCTTACACAAATCACCGTAGTCTCACAGTAAGCTCAATAAGGCTTGTGTTGTGGTTACTAGGCGACGATATGTATAATAGATATATTCATATAAAACATATATACATAGAAAACATCCATAAGTCAGGAACTAATATCCGTGATAAAGACACAAATAAATGCCCTTACCAGGATTAGAACCCGGGACCTCCTGCTTCGTAAGCAAGGTCACTACCGACTAGGCCAGAAGGCCGTTAAATTGGTATGTATTTTATTTAACTGTAAAATTACAAACAAAATCTGTTCATGAATAATGACTATGACTATTTGTTCAAATTCTTCATCCATTCCTTAAAACCGAATCCTAATTGAATCTAAAGAAATAAATACTCAGCTAAGCCTCAACAGAACATTTCGCCACCAACGTTATTAAGTCAAATAAACATTGTAAGCGATTTTCACTTTCGTCGCTCGTTTCGGAACGCTCCCCTCGCTTGTAATGTAACAGTGTTAGGGCGGTTGGCACTAAACGTCGGCTGGAGGGGCTCCGGCAAATAAATAAACACCTATTCTTCGGAGTGACGACCCGGCCTAATAATATTACACATAATTCAATCGGCTAATTCGAAAACCACCTAAGTCAATAAGAATGTCATAATGGGTAAAGTGTCGAATATATTACCTTACTGATCAATAGAGAATAAGATCCTTTTTACACACACTGACTAGTTTAACTTTTTATTAGGTAGCCATACCCATATTACCTAATTAATTAATAATTGTGAACCGTTATTTTTCCCTACCATTTTCTTACACTCTGGAAATAGGTACTACAATGGCCTTACTTTTTAAGAAAATCAATCTATTTAATTTTAACTTTCGTGAGACATACTTACCCTATAAATATAACGGTTTCAGTCACGTGTCTTTAGTCACTTCGCGCGACATGTTTCGGAGCGTCTAGGCCTCCATATTTGAACACTAACAGTGCTGTTCGAAACGGTCCGTGGCTTCCTACTGCGAGACGCGTTGCCGACTGTCGAAATATGTCACGCAAAGTGACTAAAAATACGTGACTTAAACCGTTACATTTTATAGTGACGCTCTCATTAAAAAGCAGTAAAGCCGTCAGTGTCGACAGAGGACGCAATAGCCTCGCGGGGCACGGTTGAGGCAGCACCGTGCCCCGCGAATCCCGCGAGGCTATTGCGTCCTTCGCTGGCGCCCCGTCCCCTGGGCCCGGGCTCGGCGGCGAAGGAGACTCCGCAAATAACTGATAATTGAAATCGGGAGCGGTGGTGCAAGTTATGAAATAAAGGCAGTAGCCAAGCCAAAGTACTTTTTAACTAAGTGCCTACTTAGCGCGCTGCCGTCGCGGAAGGCCGCTCGTGAAGAATGATCATCGTAAATTGATCGAAACATGTCGAGATAAAGTCGAATTAAATTACGTGAGTAACCCAGTACGTGAGTATAAATATTTTTAATACGTTAGAGTCTCACGAAAGTTTTATAGTTAAAAAGTACCTACTAATCTGTTTGTGACCTTACCTCTCGCACTCCAAGAAAGCATCCAATATCCCAACACAACGCCACTTTGGCGCCATTTCCGCTGTCTCGATGCAACACCTTACCAACTTGTACCTACCTACCCCTTTTAAGAAGATATATTAGACACTTTAAGAAAACACACAAATAAAAAAATTACCCATTCGTTTTGTTATAGTAGCCTAGCAGTTTTAATGATCTTAATACTCTTTTGGGACACTCATCCTCGCATTTCCGATAGTACAGTCACCGGCGAATGTATCTTCCTACATGAAGGTCGCAACATTATTTGATTTGTATGACCCTACAAATAAGAGCGTGTCACATATTTTTGCAGCCTTCGTGTAGGAACATACTATATCCAGTGACTGTATATCCATATCCATACTAATATTATAAATGGGAAAGTGTATGTGTGTGTTAGTTTGTCCGTCTTTCACGGCAAAACGGGGCGACGAATTGACGTGATTACGTATGGAGCATTCCGGGGTGCAATCAGGAAAGGGGAACCGTGTTAACCCGACTTTAACGCGAGCGAAGCCGCGGTCAAAAGCTAGTAATACATAGAAGTTGCACGCAAAAATGGCACCAAAATGGGGCCCTAATACAACTTATTATGCCGAAGAGACCCGAGCGAGTCCTGACTGTAATTATCTGTGTTATATGAGTTCAATGATAATAATATGTCCGGCCCATCGAGCCTAATACGCTTGAAATATCAAATATCTGTTTCCATTACGTCTACAACTATTTCCCCACATGGCTAGACCTATTCATAATTCTTTTCGGGTCAGAGGTGTATAGGCTCTTGTAGCCTACTAATTGAATAAATGTTGGAGTTGATTTCGATCTACCACAAACCGCTACAGGCAATAGCTTGATCCCCACCCCCATCACCCCATCACCCCGAACTTTCCACAATGCCCCATCAAGGCGAGTGGTTATTCCTCTTCACACAACTCCATGCTGACGTTTCGTGCTTAATTGCCCTTGTAATTGGGCGGTGACACTAGTCAAGGTATGCATACTTGTTCAACAACCATTGGAAAATGCGCTTTTCAACGAGTGTCAAATATGAAAGGAGTAAAGGAGTACACCTACACCCTAGAATTAAATCACAATACAATAAACTTACTTATTACATATTATGAACAGAGGCAAACAACAGGCGACCTTAAGGCTAATAAGTGATCTCCTCTAGAAAACCTTGAGGTTGATTTTCATTGTCTAAAATAATATCCCGTCTTGAGTCATAGATGTTATGACCTGGAGTGCGATTTTTGAATCTCACCAAGTGACTAATTCTCACCGATGTGAGTGATTTCCGATAGTAAACCACTCACATCGGTGAGAATTAGTCACTTGGTGAGATTCAAAAATCGCACTCCAGAGCTGAGTTTAAGAAGTAATTGTAGTTTTAAAGAAGGTAGAATAGTAGAGAATGCCTTATGGCATCAAGTGCACCTTTTGTACGATAAGTTTTCTTATACATATGTATGTAATAAACATTTCATTAGAAATGTGTAATGTATAATTATTACGTATTTACTTACTGTTATTTTGCGTTTCTTCGCTCCCCAACTTCGGCCATCTACGTAAGTAAGTAGGTAGTACATTGACTTGATTCCACATGCATTACCACGTCCTGTTTTTGCTGTATGGTTTACACACAACATTGCATTGGTCTCTTGTTTTGATGCAGACTGACTTAAGTATTCTATTTAAGACATCTCAGTCCCTCTTTAGTACGTAAGGATTTAGACTGCAAAAGCCTCTATTATTTAAGGCTAGCCACAATTTGCATAAAACCTGCCAATCTCGACCACTTAGTACTTATCGGGCACGCGGGCACGCGACTTATCTCATCGTATTATTTAACAATACACAAACTGGACCCGTCATTATACTGAGACGTTGCCCAACCGATTAGCGATCGACAATATTAATAACAACACCTCCCAACATCAAACACACGCTATTAACATCCCTATTGTCTTTTAAAAAGGCATATGTTGTATTTTGTGGGAGGAATGTTTGGAGCTGTCAAAAAGAACGTTTCTTTTTTAAGCTTAGAGGAAAAAAGTGCGTTTGAGTAGACATGTTAATTGCAGCTCAAACAAATTAACGGACGTATCGTTAGCTAATGAGTGTTGGACAGACAGGCTAAGGTACTGTATTTGTTTGTGTTTTCATCTTGTAGAGATAAAATGTTACTCCTTAAACAAGATGCATCACGCTGCGCCTAAGTATAGTAAATGATGGATATTTTACCGAATTTAAATTAGGACAACACGACTCAGTTTTACGAAACCGCACTTTACTGCAATCCTGTCGATGATTTAAACATAGGATACGTCTGTCATGTCATGATAAGAAGGTACAGACAAAAAAACCAGTGAATTCGATCGATGAATAAGATTAAGCAAATCGTTATACATATTGACATGCGCACACAGTGCTGAATGCATCACAATGGTTTAACACGAATGGTTTTATAACAATTATAATGGAAATAATTGAAGTCCAAGCTGAGTCACACGAAATATCTCGTCAACAGGGATGAACTCCTCGATTGACACAATCTACTACTTACTTCGCTGTTATGTGGTTATGTCTTGATTTTATTTAAATATATACGTCTGAACATATGGATGTATTTAATGTGACAAAAAAAAAAGTGATCAAGACTTGACGCCTTGGTAGAGTTGTGGCTAAATGTATCCATATTTTCAGACGTGACTGTAGGTAGTAAAAACCGGCCAAGAGCGTGTCGGGCCACGCTCAGTGTAGGGTTCCGTAGTTTTCCGTCCGTCACAGTAAGTGTCCCCACTTAAGAGTTAATAACACCGCCATGTAGCATATGATACGAGAGTTCCACGTACAGCGACATCTATCGGCAAATTAAGTAAACTATTGCGCGCGAGCTTAAAGTATGGAAGATGATTTTTATTGAATAATTCTTTATTGCGTGAACCGATTTTCACCGTTATTACTTTATTTGAAAGCACGTCATTTCATTGTAATTTTGTAGAAATTACAGGTACAATAAACACCTGCTTATACGGTTAAATTACAAACTTAATTCAGAAATTATTTTGTAATTTTTTTTCAAAAACTATTCAACCTATCAAGTTCAAAATAATTTTCCTAGAAAGTTTTTATAAAGTTCTACTTTTGAGATTTTTTTCATATTTTTAAAACTTATGGTTCAAAAGTTAGAGGGGGGGGGACGCATATTTTTTTACTTCTGGAGCGATTATTTCCGAAAATATTTACATTATCGAAAAATGATTTTAGTAAACCTCTATTCATTTTTAAATACCTATCCAACAATATATCACACGTTAGGGTTGAAATGAAAAAAAAAATCACTCCCCACTTTACGTATAGGGGAGGTACCCTAATAAAAAAAAAATTCCACTTTTTATTTTACCACTTTGTCGGCGTGATTGATATACATATTAGTACCAAATTTCAGCTTTCTAGTGCTAACGGTCACTGAGATTACCCGCGGACGGACGGACGGACGGACGGGCAGACATGGCGAAACTATAAGGGTTCCTAGTTGACTACGGAACCCTAAAAATTAAATTTAATATAATAATTTTAAACAAAAAAGAACCGACTTCACTTAGCCTCCACCTTTCCAAAAGCAAATGCACGAGCTGCTGTAAAAAATACTCAAATCACTGTAGGTGTGCCTATAATAGTTGAAGAGTTTCCTCGATTTCTGCAGGATCCCATCATTAGATCCTGACCTGGTTACAATGGGACTAACTGTGAAGTATATACTCTTTCAAACAAAAAAAGAATTTTCTAAATCGGTCCAGCCGTCTTGTCATCTTTGTTTTTTGGAATTTATCTTCATCGACATCAAAATCGATGAAGATACATTGCAAAAAACAAAGATCCCGACGTATGGATAACCTCCTCCTTCGAAATGTTGAAGTCGGTTGAAAAAGTAACTATTCTAAGCATATATTCATAAATCTAATATGTATTTAATTCAAAGTAAAAAAACAGAGCAATTAGTAATAATTTCGTAGTCTGGTAAGAATAAGTATACGTACATACTTAAAACACTTTTTTATGAATTTCGAAAATAATATCACTTGAAATATTATTGAAATAGTAACTAAATACAACATGACACGTGTATTACACCCAAAAGGACGAAAAACATGATTGAAATCATAGACAACTTTTTGTAGGCCTATATTGACGTTTCCATCGACGGCGCCGGCGCCGCCCGAGTTTTGACAGCCCGTAGCTGTTAATTTTTTTTATTCCATTTTCAAACTTAGTTCTATTCTGACAGCTTTTGTTTTTATTAGTTGACAACACTATTTGGTGCTGTTTATTCAGTTTGAGTAGCGAGTCTTTTGTTATGAATGTTTGAAACCACTCTTTTTTGTTTTCGTTAAGTAGGCATGCCCTAGTTTAACCATGTCATTGTATCGATTAATACTTACATTTTTAATCAGTGTATTAATTAATATTTTTGTTATTTAGTATATGTATGCGTTTGACTTACAAGAGGGTAATATTCTACAAAATCTTCTTGATTTTTTACCCACGTAAACCAATTTTGGACTTGAAATAAATATAGCGATGAAATTATACCTATGTGCCATTATGCCAAACTAAGGCACAGGCTGCAGGGTATCTAATTATTATTATTTCAACTATTTACCGAAAAGTGCTTAGTAGAAGTAGTACGTGCTATAACTATTGCAATGGAAATGTAACTCGAGTTCGATCAAATTATAAAACAAATCTTCAAGCCAACGTACAAAAAACCGGCCAAGTGCGAGTCGGACGCGAGCCCTGAGGGTTCCGTACACTACACCGCACAATTTTAAAAATCACAGAACATTGCTGTAAAAAATATGTGTTATGGTAAGTTTGTAATTGCAATTTTTTTCTTGTGATATAACAACGAATTAACAATTTTCGGAGTTTTTCTTTTATTTATACTGTAAGACCTTCCTTTTTGCCAAATTTTATGAAATTTCATGACATAGGTCTATGCGAAGTACCCTATCGGTTTTGAGTCCCTTTGTGAAGTAAGTATTAGAAAGTTATGGCTCAAATGGCCGTATCTTTGGATTGCGTTGACTTAGCTTAGAAGATTGATTTATTACAGCTTCAAGGGACTGCTTTGATGTTAATTTCGACTTAATACTTCCTCGCGTTTCTGAAAAAAAAAGGTCTTTACACACCGGCAGACAGACAGACGAGTAACAAAGGGATCCTACAAGAGTTCCGTTTTTCCCTATTGAGGTACCCTAAAAATGATAGTGACAACATTGATCACAAACTTGCACAATAAAGTGCGTGACAGAAATATGATTATCCTCACCTCTCCAGGGTCCACCTGTCCCGGCTGTCCCTAATACGAAACAATAATTCCACAAAAGATGAAATGTGGCAACAATTAGAGCGGGATTGGATGATTTGTGCGTGTGTGCCCTCGGGCCCGCATCCATCATCAGGACACGCGAATTTATCATCCGGCCTCCGTGGGTGCTAAAAAATAGAAGCCCGATAATAATTACGACGAAAATTAGCGCGCCTAACAGTAGCATATCGATTCACGAGGCCTAAAGCTTTCGAATTCACCAAAATTTAGAGCATTTAGAATTTTTTGAATAATCTGTCTATGTCAAGTTTTCAGGCTAAAGGTAGCATGGTTGACAATAAGGTTCGTTACAAAATTATTTTTAATGACGGAAGTGTGTTATCGACAACCACACCGTTCAGGTAATTGAAAATGGCACCTATAAATCCTGATCTAATATTTAACAGCAATTAGCTTTTGTTAGATTTACTTATCTGGAATTCCTAAACTAATAATAATTGGATAATTTTTATTTTATCTTTCAGGTAATTGAAAATGGCACGTATAAATCCTGGTCTAATATTTAACGGCAATTAGCTCTTATTAGATTTGAACAAAATAGTACTTATCTGGAATTCCTAAACAAATAATAATGGGACAATTTTTATTTTATTGTTTAAGGAATTGAATGAGATTCCTAAATTATCACGGTTTTTTTTTATAAAATACAGACAAGCTGGTTTATCTTGAAACTCTTCTTCGTTTTGACAAAAAAATATAAATTTACAATGATTGGGCCGTTTCTTCTTTGTGCACTCGCTTACTGACAGAGGCCGTAAATACGAGTAAATATAGTGAGGCAGTTATAAAAGTAATGATTTAGTTACTCCAATAAATATAATACCAATATGATTTCAATATATTAAATAGGCGCCTAAATAAGCCCTATACGGCTATTAGCGTTCATGGCAATGCATAATGAAGTTTATATATGATTATACAGACTAAAGGTAAATTGATTCTGCAGACCAAATATCATGTTGAAATACATTGAAAATAGATATTTAGCAGAGATTTATCTTTTTTTATTGACGTGCCTCTTTGCTCCCGTTGGAGTCGGTTGGACATACATCACCTCACCAAGACACGCGAATATGTCATCGGACATGCATGCCGGACATGCCGACAAACATTATCGCTACAATACAACACGGCAGCAGGAGATAACCAATTTTTTTACATTAAAAATGTCCCTTATTTGTCAATTTGAACAAAATGATGTAGCGAAATATGCATGATGATGATGTTAACCTACATACATTTCCTACATGTATATTAAGCATATATTTTGTTTATTTCTTTAAACTTTACAGTAGAAATATAAATCAAAAATTCTCGGCTTTACTCCCTTGTATTATAAATAGGGGCACTAGGAAAGTTTTGAGATACTTCAAATTTAAAAAAGGAACGGCACTGGTTTATACTTTTTTTTAAAGATTATTTGTTCAGCATTCAAACATAGACAACCATTTGATGAATCATTTCCAAATTTAAAAAATACGGTTATTTTTTAATTCAATTCCGCGGTAATTTTTCGTCAACCATGGATTTTTCGCGAGAACATTTCCGTGCGATGATTTTGTACGACTATAAGTTTGGGTTGAATGAAAGTGAGTGCAGAGAGCGATTAGTTTCAGCATTTGGGGACTGTGCACCGTCGCGTGCCACAGTTTTCAGATAGTTTACCCAATTCAAACGTGGAGACTTCTCCTTGAATGACGATGAAAGAAGTGGTCGTCCAGCTACTTCAGTTACAGAAGAAAACATCTTAGCTGTAAAAAAAATTATAAAGGAAGATCCAAAAGTGACTCATAAACAAATAGAAGAGGGTCTGAAGATTTCATCGCCGGCCATTAATTATATTTTACAAAACCGGCTTGGTGTCAGGAAACTATGTTCACGATGGGTGCCTCACGCATTGAATGAAGAACAAAAAGGAGCTCGCGTCACCTGGTGCAAATATATGCTCAAAAAATTTAACCAGGGTGAGGGACGGACCATCTTTAATATTATTACTGGATATGAGAGTTGGATTTACCAATACGATCCACCAACTAAGCGGCAATCGACAGTTTGGGTGTTTCCTGACGATGAACCTCCAACAAAGGTGAAACGCGGGCGAAGTGTCGGAAAAAAATGGTGGCCACATTTTTTTCCGCAAGTGGTCATGTAGCTACAATTTCTTTGGAGGACCAAAAGACTGTGAATGCTCAGTGGTATACTAAAGTGTGCTTACCGGCTGTGTTTAAAAATTTGACTGAAAAACGACCTAAATCTGGTTTGAGGGGGCTATTTCTGCATCATGACAATGCGTCTCCACACAAGGCCATTCTCACCAAAGACTTTTTGAAGCGTACGGATATCGAAGAGTTGTGTCATCCTCCATATAGCCCTGATTTAGCTCCTTGCGATTTTATTCTCTTCCCGAAAATCAAACTCGGACTTCGTGACACGCGATTCAATAGTCCTGAGGATGCTCGGAATGCCTACTTGCAGGCCGTAGAAGACCTTCCTAAAGAAGAGTACCGGGAATGCTACAAATCATGGTTTAAGCGGATGAACCGTTGCATAGAAGCTAACGGAGAGTATTTTGAGAAACTGTAATAAAAAATATTTCAATAGCTTTAGTAGTTTTTTTGTATCTCAAAACTTTCGTAGTGACCTAAGTACTATACATTATTGTAAATTCAATAATATAAGTAAACTTATATAGATGTCATATACAAAGGAAAAAGTGACCTAGGCCTCCGGTGCCCAGAGCTGGGATCGAACCAGCGCGTTCTGCATTCGCGGCAGACGCCTTGGTCCACCGGTCACCCGGGTCACAGCTGCACCGGTCGAATTTTCCCGTGTATATGTAATCAAAATATTTATTAAAAATAATTTGATTTGTTCTTCAGTAATATAAGTAAAGTTACAAAAGGCGGACTTTATTCCAATTGTCTACCATGTTGGTGCAGGATATGAGAGGAACATACTCGAATGGCAAAAGGTGTTATTTTTGTGATCAACACAAACATTTATTTCTTGGTTATAGGTGCTTTCAATAAGCCACTTATTTGTTTTGCCTTATAACAGAAGCCCTATTGATATAGAGCTTACTGTGGAACTTGGCTTATTTGAGTAAGATTATCCCACATTATTAATTTTGTTACGATTTAATTTTAACCTCTTGTTTATTATTAGTATTATTATAAATTTACAAGCGAATGACCTTAGTTTAATCTGATGAAAAGTGAAGACAGAGCCTAAGATGTAGCTCAATGATTCTGTCTTGCTTTAAAGAGACCCGTCAGAGAGAAATGTCACTTATCTGGGAATCGAGTACGATTCCGACTTTATTGGACAAACCAAGATCAGCAGATCTTTGCGTTCAAATTTGTTTCTTATTATTTTTTACCTTAATCGGTTCCGCGGTCCAGCATACTCGACGCGAAAGGACAGCCATCAAGGCGGCATGGCCGGCATGTTAATAAAGCGCAAATAAAGAAGCATTGAAACCGAATCCTGCGCATTACGAGCGCTCCTCCACAAGCATTCGCTGTACACTTTATAGTCGTTAACGTCGTTAGGACATTCCGTAGTCAGATCATGTATTAATACGAACTAACATTTTCCATATAGGTAATACAAAATAATTTAAACACAGATCCATTTGCTATACTACTAACATTAACAATCTATACAACTATCAATCATAAATGGGAATCAGTTGCCATAGAGAGTCCGGTCTGGTGGCCACACGGGTCTGAATCCTAAATAAAATCTATTAAAATACACGAAGCATCTTACTTAAACAATTACTTCTGTGTTTTTCTTCACCACTCCCCCATCACATATGGTGGAGGTGAGAGGGAGAGGTGGAGAAGTAATTCAGTTAAACACAATAGTAGGAACTCTTCGTATATTTTAATAGTTTTTAATTAGGACTGAAAATAGATGTCATATACTTCAGAAAAAGTGACTACTTAAAAATAGTAGTGTAACTACTTAAAAATTGCAAATAAAAAAAAATATATTGAACAAAATAATTTGATTTGCTTCAAGATTCTTTTAATTAGGACTTAGACGCGCGTGGCCACAAGGCCGGAGTCTCGATCACCTCAATTTTCATTTATGATTGATTAGTTACATTGTTTTTTTGGATATGAAAAGACCAGTAATGTAGAGGCTGCTATCCAACCTCTCCATAAACTAGTTAAGTCATGAATATTTGTAACGCTTTGGTGTAAACTGTGATGTTACAATATTTAACGATTCTACTAAATATATAAAGTATAACTAGAGGCCAGGGGTATAGGTAATATTATATAAAATTGCTTTCGGAGTCTGGTCGCGTTACGATTGGGTTAGGTTGTGATTGCATTCTGTTAATTCAACTTGTTAATTCCTTAATCTGACTAAAACTTATCGTACATTTGTATGGATTGTTTAATTATATTTTTTGGTTAAAATGAAGATGAATTACCTACTAAGGTCCTGAATCTGTACATTTTTCATTTGTAAATGCCGGTGAAATTATAAACCTGAATTTTCATATTATTTTAAAATTAAATTTAGTGTGTGTGAGAATCAGGCAGTATTTTATCCTCCTAGGTAAACGATATGATTGAATGATCAATACTTGTGAATCATCGACATGATCGTTATAACGAATTAGTAAGGCAATCGTATCAATTTTTTGACATTGCTTGACGATACAAGACGACAGCGTCAATTGCTTTAATCACATTATAAAACAATCCAGTACTACCAACAAACATTAAATTTTATTACATTCGTTACGTCGTTAGGGCATTCCGTAGCCAGATCATGTACCAACAGGAATATTTATCCGTCCATTGCTGATCCCTATCTCTTTGTGATAAGGCTTAGGAATGGTGAGACAGAAGTGATGGTATAATGGGCTCGGATTGAACCATTATTCTCGTTAATTGGTTTACTAGTCAATTATAATTTCCGCGACATTATACATCTAATTTGCGGATTTTTCCTCATAATTGAGTGTCTGTAATTGTTACTTAGTTCAAAGGAAAATCTTCAGTGGATGTTCGTATTTGAACAGGTAGAAGTATTATGTGATTTTTTTTGCAAATATCAACATGTCGATAGGGCTATAAATTTGAAGTTGTTTTGAATATGTTTTGATTTAGTCGATATTTTCAGAAATAATCGCTTTTGAAGTCTAAAAAATTGTGTCTCCCCCCTCTAACTTTTGAATCGTAAGTCCAAAAAATTCAAGAAGATATTTCTTTATATATTCTTTCTACGAAAATTAATTTTAACAATATCGGTTTAGCCGTTTTTGAGTTATCTCCAAAAAACTTCGCCGGTTATTAAGGTTTATTTTAAAGTTGACTGTTATTATTTTTATATCCAGGTTGTTATTTACTTGTACTGTACAGTGGCAGACATGCAGGCTTTAACCCAACAGGGATCAGTGAAATAACAAAAAAAACAACAATTAATATAAAAAAGTCATACCACCAGAAATATTAAAGAATTTGAGAAATTTCAAATCACAAAAAAAGGTTTCACAGATTAATTTTGTTTGTTTAAACAGAAACGTTACCGATGCTAACGATACCTACCACAATATTTCAAATAAATAAAACAGGAAATATGGAAACATTCTCCGCCTCTTTTTTTACAGCTAGATTACAGCTAGTTTTTACTCTATAACCTTTTGTGTCTAAGGATAAAATATTTTTAAGTTAAAATAATAAAATATGTTAGGTATTTTATTGCGTGTGGAGAAAAACGGCTTTCATATATAACACTTTTGCTAAAATATTTGTATTTTTCTACTGTGCATTGAAAAGTACCTATAAATATTTTAAAGGATTCCTATATTTCCTTTGTCTTACCTCTTTTGGGATTTTGATTGTGTTTTATAGGACTTATATTTTTTTACATATTTCATTTTGATACCAGAAAAATGTTGGTATTGTATTAAGTTGTATTGTTGTAGATTTTCTATATTTCGTGAAATCTGCTCTAAATCAATGTTTTTCAATTTATCTAACCTTTGTTGGTTGTTAAATGAAAACCTTTATGCCTTTACTGTAACATACAAAATTAAGAAATACCAAGTTACACAATCCAATACCTACTACATACTGTACAAAGTTGTGGATTAGGAGAAATTTGGTTTACGTTCATTTTACGTAGTAATACTGATATATTACCTACTATGAACCACCTCAAAAGCCGGCCACGTTCCAAAAATCAACATTTACAAACATATTATTTATTAGGTATTAGGTGTCATTATTTATGAATACAGAATTTTATTGAATTGCGAATTATTATTATTATACATAATAATAGCTCACTAGTAATAGTGTTAGTATTAATATTGCTTATGACGTGTATTGTATTTTACGAAATAAATTAATATTAATAAATATCTACTATATTTAGTATTTTTTATAAATTAAACAACTGATAATCTAAATGATTAGTTAACTCTGTAAATTAATCAGAATTTATTAACTTCTACGAACTACGTATAAATTTAATATGTAGTAGAAACTAAAGTTACTACCAAAAGAAAATATGTTAAACCTAAATCTAAAATTAAATCGATACGGAAACATAAAATGAAGGTATAAAAAGCTAAAAGCCTAATAAAAGTCCACCCCGTGTCGTTCCTAACGCGAAAGTCTGTAAATCAATTTCTTTTGTATTTTAAATATTTCACATTGCACATACGTATAACATATATATGCACTGCTTCACCATTTTGTTTCATATTCAGTTCATATAAAACCAATCGTAGCTCATAGTGAGTACCTCTGAACACTCCAACGTCGGTTAATACTGAACAGTCCATCGTTCAATTCCAGCCGCGATACCATCGGCACTTATTGTCAAATGTACTACACGGGAACCGTTATGTTATACCGCGATAAAAAATGTTCCGCCGATTTAAATATGTATCTGTTTATGTGCTACAAATTGAACATAACTGTTACGTTCTAATTTTTATAGTACGAGCACTATTAGGCAAGCCAAATGTGTTTCGAATGTATTTGTGTATTTCTTTGGAACTAATAACTGGTCAAAAGTATTGACAGATACAAGGTAGGCACTAGTACAGTCACCGGCAATAGTATCTTCCTACGCGAAGGCCGCAAAAATATGTGACACGCTTTTATTTGTAGGGTTATAAGAGCCTGTCACATATTTTTTGCGGCCTGTGTGTAGATACTATTGCCGGTGACTGTGCGTAGATATAAGACGTAGCTAGTGTGACCTTTGTAACATAGGTTTCGACCTATCACAGAAGTCATGGACTTCATCACTTTTTGCAACCATTTCTGATAATAAAAGATTTTATTAATAGTTAATTCTACTTTTGTCACTATTGTGTTTTGTGGTCTCGGTTATGAGATGGAAGTGGCTATCTACATGTACTTCCATGTGGTTCCCCTAATTTTATTAACATTAAAAAAGGTGGCAGATCATCCTTTTTTCTTAGAAATAAAATATATTGTGTAGGTAGCCAATTTAAAATGACTTGACTTTCATATGCTTTGTAGTCTTTATATTAAATCTAAATGGAAAATAATACAAAACCATTGTTTACGAATATAATTTTATTAACAATTTTAATTTAATGACTGTAATGTAAGTCGATATCAATATTTACAATTTGCATTGGTTTATAATACATTTATACAATCTCTCTCGACCGCCATCGTAATCGCTATCATGTCGCCATCGTTATCCCCATGTAATGCACGCTGAGTATAATATTAATATAAAATCTACAACATTACCAAACTCCTGTCTTTGCATGTTTTCTTTGGAACTTATATAAGTTTTTTGAAACAAGGAAACTTTTTGCATTGACAATTAAAAGGGATTAAATTTCTATAAGGTTACAATGAACCAAAATGTAAATTGTAATGTATGAAAACATTACAAAAAAATTAAGTTAAATCTCTATTTTTGACTTGACCCACATTGGTAAATTTATGTAATGGTATAATGTTAAATCCAAATAATAATTAAACTTTAAAACAAATTCCACGTTTATTTTTGTTTACCTACTGTTTCCGAAAAAAAAATTCGTTCCAAAATTGAGACTAGCAAAGCAGCAGCAGATATGTATATAAAAGTCGACAGAAATAAATCATAATATTTGTGCTTAGAACAGTTACATCTACCTACTCTTGAAATGCTGTAAGAGGCAAATTAATTTTAAGGTTAATTGATTTTTGTACTTTATTTATGAATTCTTCAAAAATAAACCTTTTTCAATATTTATTTTGACCCAAAATTTAATAAGTAGTTATAAACGTCTATGCTACGAAGTCCTTTATTATATAAATAAGGTAAATAAAAAATTTGGTATAACATCTTATTTTGCACAATGACAATCTGAATTACCCAATAATTTTAGAGAGAAAACGAACACTAAACAGATGCTATATTTAAAACAGTAACTCAGAGCATTTTAATGTTAAAGAAAAAATTGCGTCGCATTGCATTTAGTTGACGTTAATTTTATGCCTACTAGATAATTGTGGAGTAATTAAGAGTACAGTTTGCCATTTGACAAATGGAGCATTCCACTAGTGTCACTTAGGTACCTACCTAATAAATCATATACTAATAATATTAATAAATAACTTCTCCAAAATTGCTAATAAAATATTGTGTCTCGACTTAAAAATTGAACAGTGTTGAATATTTAAAATAAGTAGGTTTCCTATTTCCGCAACCGTAAGCGATACTCTCCTTAATTAAATGCACTAAGTGTGAGGTCAACATGATTATAAATATTTATAAGTCGTCGATAACTATTTTATGGCTCTATTAATGTTTTTTAATTGAAATATAAAATAACCATTAATTTTACCTTTTCCAGGCGTAATAATATGGATTATGTCAAATTAGCACGCAATTCAATTGTTATTGAACGTTTCTATTGCATTTTTTTTTCGACTTTATTAGTCCTTTGTTAATGTTTAATATTGCTATTTTATTTAGAAGTCTCTAAGAAATTAAATTTTTAAACCTAACAAAAATAGGTATCTTATAAATTTTGATTATTGTGCAAGCCTAGTCCAAAGTCATACCTTTTTTTGTGTTCAAACTAAATGACACGCTTTACTACACTTTAGTTCTACTTGTTTTCAACGTTTGTGGTATTTCGTTTAGTTTTTTAATGAGAAATGAAGAGATTTTTTTACGGCAGGTATTTTAGTCACTTTTTTTTTAATATCCCATTTTGACCAATTAAAGATACAACAATCGACAAATAGTTTTGTGACCGACCAAGTCGACCAACCAACCGTCCGTATCAATCGTTTTACTACCCGACTGCCGAAGAAGGGTTATGTATTGTAATGACAGCGTCCGACGGCACGTTTAAACTCGGTTTTCTACACAACTTTATATTAATTGTAAATTAATGGGGGCTAATTTTTTTTTATTGTAATATTTCGTTTAAGTTGATATTTTTATTTTATTTAGCAATGTTAAGTAGAGATTATATTAAAAAAATTAGAAGGTAGGTACAATTGTACTTTTAACAGAGTACAGTAACCTGACAGCTGTTGCCATACAAAGTGGTTTACATATAAAAGGCAGGAGCTGTCAGATAACTTTAGGCAATTAAAAATACTACTTGAGTAAGGTATCAATATTAATCACCTTTATTATTGACTTGCATAGTTCAGAATTATCTAGGCAAACTATAATTCTAATATGTATTTTTGATTTTGGTATCACAATTTATTTGAATGTTTTCTCTCTGTTTTACGTAGGTAATTCAAATTTATAATCAAAATAAAAAAAATAGACATTTATAAATTCATTAACCTATTACAGCACTTCTAATTCGACCTTTTTGTCTGTCACAGAAAAAAGCTACCGCAAGATTGTAAAATAGGTTAATAGGTAATTTAATTTGACTAACAAATGATAAAGTGATTGATATGATGCGCGCTCAGGTACTCGTTCAACCGACACTTGGCGTATATTAGTCTAACTCATATATATCTACATCATTCCTAATAATTATAACATACCTACAACTAAAAGCTGTTACGATAAATAAAATCTATATTTATTGGTAAAAGATACATATACATATTTTAGGTAAGTAAATGCTTCTGCAAAGGCATTAATAAGAGAGTCTTTTCTATTAAATTCAGCGTCCACAGGTAAATAAATAAATTACTTAGCCTTTTAGAAGGATAATGAGTATAACACTCGAAATATAATTAAATTAACCCTGTTGATATCTCACGAGAGTGCAACGTGACGTCTATAAATTGTGCGTAAGTAATTTGGTAATTCTGACACTTGCAACTAAAGAGGCACCTAATTTAATTTACTAAAAAGATATAGGTACATACCTGATACGCAGAATTGCTGATTTAACCGCAAGCACTCTCTTTACACTTTCAATGACAGAATTAGACCCTAATCAACTGGTTTACATTGCCTTAACGTCACATAGATCACGGACTCTGTGAATCTAACTAATATAAAGATATCTCGTCCATATTGCATCGTTCTCGAGTCTTTATAAAATCGTCGTACGAAATTTGTATCACGTGATATTTACACTATCAGTCTGTTACTCCTCGTCGACGTTGATCTCGGAGTCGGCCGAGTCCTCGTCGTACGTGGAGGACGAGGCGAAGCCGCGGCCGAGCAGCGCCGAGCGATTTTTGGCAGCGGCGGCGCGGTCGCGCTGCCGCCGATTCTTGAACCAGTTTCCCACCTGCGTCGGCGTCAACCCCGTCGCCGCAGCCAGCTCCCTTTTCTTTGTGGGGTTCGGGTATGGGTCTTGAAGGTACCACTCTCGTAACAGCGACCTCGTTCGCTCTTTGAAACAATGCGTCTTCTGCTCTCCGTCCCATATGGTCCGAGGGAGCGGAAACTTCTTGCGGACTCTGTATTTGTCTACGGGCCCAAGCGGGCGACCTCTTAGCCTTTCGGCTTCTTGATAATGCGCTTCCAGCCAGAGAGCTTGCAGTTTGGCGTGACTCGAGCGTTGGAAGCGATGCCGTTCCAATATGGAGTAGAGTTCCCGGTGGCGGCCGGCGTGGAAGGCGACGACGGCTCGCGCGCGCAGCACGGCCTCGCAGCGCTCTAGCTCGGCCACGTTGGGGTGCGCGACCGGCAGTGACCACAGAAATCGCGCCAGTCGTTCGACATCTCCAGATTCTTCGAGCGTTTCGCACACGGTCGCGACTTGCGCCGCGCTGAAGGAGAGCGTCGGCAGTGGCAGCAGCGGCGTGGGCGCCGCCAGCTCGACGCTGAGCGGCAGCGGAGGCTCGGCGCAGCCGGCGGGCTCGGCGGCGCGGTCGGCCGCCGCAGGCCCGCGGTGCGCCTCCAGGATGCGCGCGTGCAGCGCCGCCGTCGTGGACTCGTCCCAGGAGCCGCGCATCGGTGCGAGTGTGCGCGGCGTCGCGCGCGTAGTGAGCCCGCATCGCGCCCCAGCGGAGGGCGGGCGAGCGCGCGGCGCGCGATTGGCTATCGGTTACGGCGCGCGCTCGGCGGCGGCCAATCGCCGGGCGCGCCGCTCGGGGGCCGGATAGCTTTCAACCGCCGGCGTGTATCCGGCGGGCGCGTTTAACGAGGGCGGCGGGGCGCGGCCCCCCGCGCCGCCATGATCCGTCACGCACACCGCCCCCGCGACCGACACTCCGCGATCCCACCTCGCGCCTCGATCGATTACTTGCAAACCTGCAATTAATAGCCTCCATATATTCATCCGGGTAGATTACCCGCCGGTGTTTGCGCGCCGGTCGATATTCGCTATTTAGCCGTGATCACAGGCTACACGCTACACCAACACATCACATTCACAACTCGAATTAGAAACACCGTTCATCACGCTCTGCATTCCGTTCAAAGCGATTTGACGACAATAAACATTACAAAGGTCCTAAAATCTACTAAATTGCTGATTTGGATTATCTATCGTTATTTGCATTATTTATATATAGTTATTTAATTTTTACCTATTAGTACTTACCTTATAGTAAAGATATTTCATTGTATTTTTATTCCTATCTTATATACAGATATGTGTTATTGGTAAGCAGGTAAGTAGATTTAGAAAATAGAACCCAAGCTAAGTAGCTATACAACCTAGGTTACTTGTACCTACACCTCAAATTAGTTACGATTGTGTTTAATGATAGTAAGTTAGGTATATTAAGTATAGGTACCTTTTTAATAGGTACCTATTATTTACAAATACATTTGCCTAGGGCATAAATAGGGGTAGCTTTTGTTACACCTAAATTAAAGATCTTAATTAGGAACTATTTTTAAACCATCTCTTACATATGAAACTAACAGGAAATCCTGCTCGTTTAAATACTTTAAACTATACTTTCTTATCTTTTTCACACAAATTCATTAATAGGTAGGTTTGGTATGTAGGTAGATAGTTACCTACATATCAATCTTATCATTAAACACAAAAACCCCATCCACATCCCATACAAATAAAAATCCCATCTCTGATTACCTAAAAAAACAATCACAATAAAAGTATCACAACGCTCGGCTCAAGACCGTTCGCGCGAGATTTCAGCGTGAAAGCCTTCCAGAGTATTAAGTTATTGAACGGCAAACCACACCCCCACCCTACTCACCCCCACAACCCTCCAGTTCATACGGCTGGGGTATAAACAAGTAGGCTGCTACCTAAACGGCTCAACGCGATATCGTTTTGTAATGTAACGAAGAGACAAGATAAACGGAGGTACGAGCTGGTACCTACGTCAATTTAATGTTTGCTAGGTATATTGTGTTTCAATTTAGACAGGTATTATTACCGGTATTACTAAAAATCAAAAAGCACCTTAGGTAGATTCGCAATAAATATACCTAAGTTAAACAAACATTATTTAAAACTAATATGTTTAAAGATTAAAATTTTATTTCCTTTAGCAAATAATCTTTATAAATTAAGATTGTGCTAAATACTTAAGTAAAACAGGTTGTACTTTTTCTTGAAATAAACAGTTTTTTTAACATAAACTCAATATATTTTTCACTTCTCATGCTCAAAAAGTAAGACATATTATGCTTACCAAGGCGGACTAAAGTAGTACATTTAGCCTCTAGGGCTAGTATGTATACATATTTATGATTTACAAAAAAAATTAAATTGACCAATCAGAACACTTCACCATATTAAATGCACCAATCACAACACATATCAAAGTTAATCGAAACGCTGGATTCTTTTTCGGTGCGTATACTATTTAAAACTTATATTCCTTTAAAAAAAAACATTGTATTTAGTATCAACCAACCAGAGAATATAGCTACATTAAAATCGACCAATCAGGAAACGCAATTCATTACTCAAAACATGAGGTGTTTTATAGTTCCTACTTCACAATTATTAAAAAATTATAAAATCGTTTGGAAGCGCTTTAAACCGCTAATTATACTGTCGTCTGTAGCATTAATTCACGGTGGCTATATTTTGTATCTGTGTCAAAACAGTTAAAAAAATAAAAAGACCGCCAAATTAAACCATATTTTCTCCTAAGATTTATGTGTTGTGGGTTAATAAAGTATTTGTTTATTATAAACATGTCATCGAGTGATGATGAATTGCAACTTACGCCGAATGCAAGAATGGAACAAAAAGCGAAATGCCTTCTGGAAAATATATTACCGGCGAAATCTCGTGCAACTTATTTAAAGGCATACCAAAATTTTATGGATTGGAAAATTGAAAAGCAAGTTGATTCTAACACTGAAGGTGTTTTTCTTAATTATTTTGATGAGCTCTCCAAGAAATACAAGTCCTCGACACTGTGGAGTATATGGTCTATGCTGAAAACAACGATGCAATTGAAGCACCAAGTTAACTTAAAATGTTACACAAATTTAACCGCTTTGTTGAAAAGACTTTCAGTTGGGTTTAAGTCCAAAAAATCTAAAGTATTTACTGCTCAGCAAATAGAGGATTTTCTAAATAAGGCTCCTAGTGAAAAATATTTGGCAACAAAGGTATGTTTAAAGTTCTCGTAATGTTATATTATTATTAGTATATGTTAATAGGTTACTTTGATTTATTATTTCCATATACTATTAAAAAGGTTGATACTTGATACCAGCAGCAGTCAGCAGTCAGAAGACTGGCGTGGCTGCGCAATGCCTGCGGCCGCGGCCTATAGTAAAATATCATAATTCATAATGTATGATAGTTAACTATGGGCCGCGGCTGCAATCGTGCCAGTCTGCTAAAGCTTAACTTATTATAATCTATTAATTAATATGTTCATTGCTTATAGGTTGCGTTGATTTTTGGAATTAGCGGCGCATGCAGGGGAATAGAACTCGCAAATATAAACAGTACAAGATGTTGAAACGGAGACTAAATTGCAGGCTATCAATTTGCCGAATACAAAAACAAACAAAGAACGCAAGTTTGTGATTTGTGGAGAGTACCTAAATATTGTCAAATCGTATCAGAATTTACGTCCCGCGAATGTCACTACCAATAGATTTTTTTTAAACTATCAGAGTGGCAAATGTACTAAACAAGTCATAGGAAAAAATAAATTTGCAAATATGCCTAAAGATATAGCTACATACCTTAATTTGCCAAATCCCAGTGAATACACAGGCCACTGCTTTCGCAGGACATCTGCGACTCTTTTAGCAGATTCAGGTGCAAATATAACCACACTTAAACGGCATGGGGGGTGGAAGTCCGATCAGGTGGCTGAGGGGTATATAGAAGAGTCGATCGAAAATAAATGTAACATCAATCAGCGCATTGTCGCCGCCATCAACTTGCGAGAAAGTAACAACCCGCAAACGTCGACATCGACATCAAGTGCGGAGCCTCAGCAATCTACGAGTATGGTACCTAATTTGGATCCAGGAAACCTCCCGAGTCCACGACAGTTGTCTCCGACCTTCACGCAGCAAACCATCAATTTACCAGGAAAAACCCTGTCAATAAATATAAAAAATTGTACAAATTGTACTTTTAACTTTTCTTGAATATATATATTTTTACTTTTCATTTTATTTTTTATTTTTTCGCAATCGAAGTGAAAAATAGTATGCATAACTCTGGTCTAAAAGCCATATTACCACTCGAACAATTTTCCCTCACTTCGTTCGGGAAAATAACCACCTCGTGGCAATATGGCCTACTTTAGACCCTTGTCAAACAATCTACTATTTTTATTTGTGTTTCTTTGTTTTGAGATGTGCAATAAAGAGTATTTACCCCTAAAATAATTTATTCAGATAAACAAGTAGGTATAACAATTAAAGTTACTTATAAATGAAAACTACTAAAACTAAACCTAACTAGACAAAATAAAGATACCTAAAACAAACCTTGGCTTCTTGGCAGGGTGCCCATCACGCAGGCAGCATTCCCGCGTTGTATCGCGATGGCAAGCCTTTGTGCGAGAAAGCTGCCCGCGCGAAGGTCCGCCGTTGCTTCCCGCAGCCGCTTGCTGAGCTCCTTGTGGAGCCCACGCGCACCCCTGCCCCACGGACCTAGTGTCTCGACACTAAAAGCTACAAATTCGTAGTTGGTGCCGAGACAGCTATATTTGTTGACTTTATAGCGCTCTCGGGTGTCGGCCGCCGCCCCGGCATTCCTGCTGGTCGCCGATATATAGGACGCTGCCAGCGTATCGGTGCAGGTAGCGTCCCATACCAGCGCACGGCCCATCCGCCAGGGGATCAACGACATCCCGTCGGGGCGCTTGCCATCATCCCGCACGATCTGGGGCTCCAGAGCTGCGGGTATGTTGGCGCTGACGAGCGCCCTTCTCAAGATGTCGTTAAGTGCCGCATGACGGGATAGGCGGCCGGCGCCCGAAGAGCAGGCAAGTCCGTGGCGACCTAGGCGATCTACGGTGGTCCCACAAGAGGCGCATCTGTGGTCAACACAAACATCAGCCCCCACTCGGAGACCGATGGCAATTCGAAGAGTCCCCGGATCAATAAATGTGCCTGTGTTTGGTGATGGGTAGGCATGTAGCCACTGTCCAGACTCTGGTCGGGTTACCGCAAGGAGCCTTGCGCGGTCCTTACCCGAGGACGTGTGGATAAGAGTTTTTAGGACGACGTCCGAAGCTATGTTGTCCCAAGCTCTCTGCCCCTTAGGTCTAGTTGGTATATTTAGGTTCATCTTAGTTAACCAGACATTCTTGGCCTCCTCCAGGCACGCGATCTCGCAGTTTGTTGCCGGTAGGGCTTTAAGGATTTTACCTGCGAGATCAGACGTGCTATGGATGGAGGACAAGAATGCTGGCAGAGCGACACTTGATATTTTACGTGTTCCTAAACCGCCAAACCTAATGGGCAAAGAAGCCTGGATCCATGCCTGTTCATTGAAGCGGACATTTAAAATCCTCCAGTTGTGACCTAAGAAGACTATCGATAGGTTGAACTAAACTAGCGAATTTCCAGATAGGGCAGCAACGCAAGGAGCCTTGCGCGGTCCTTACCCGAGGACGTGTGGATAAGAGTTTTTAGGACGACGTCCGAAGCTATGTTGTCCCAAGCTCTCTGCCCCTTAGGTCTAGTTGGTATATTTAGGTTCATCTTAGTTAACCAGACATTCTTGGCCTCCTCCAGGCACGCGATCTCGCAGTTTGTTGCCGGTAGGGCTTTAAGGATTTTACCTGCGAGATCAGACGTGCTATGGATGGAGGACAAGAATGCTGGCAGAGCGACACTTGATATTTTACGTGTTCCTAAACCGCCAAACCTAATGGGCAAAGAAGCCTGGATCCATGCCTGTTCATTGAAGCGGACATTTAAAATCCTCCAGTTGTGACCTAAGAAGACTATCGATAGGTTGAACTAAACTAGCGAATTTCCAGATAGGGCAGCAACGTAGCAAGTAAGTAAATTTAGGAACCATCAAACAAAATATTTAAGAGTATTTATGTTTATGAAATGTTATTTAGGTAAGGACTATAACATGTTAGATTATTCAGGTAAAATTTAAAAATATACATTAACAACTGATATACCGAAATTTAATACCGGTATACGATCCCTGCTATTATCTAGGTACTTAGTAAGTAACTATCTTCTTCCCCGTAATATAATTTTATTGAAGTGTGTTATTTCTTGCATATTTTATTGTACTTAAATGTACAGGTTTTGCATTAAATATACCTAGGTTCCTAACTTACCTATAGGTGCACCTTACTCTTGATGTAATTTTAAATAAAAAAGTACCTACCTACTGCGTTAAACAAAAAAAGTTTAATAAGGTTTACTGTGACATGGCCGAATATTGTCGGACAAATTGTCACTTCACAAACTATTTTTCTCGTACTTTCATTTGGCAGAATCATCAGATGGCATAATATCGTTACGCATATTTTTTATTTGGCATACTTACTAACCTAACAATGAAACTATGCAAAACAATATATTTGGTAAACGTTGGTATGCATGCTTATGCGATAAGTTGTTTCGGAAATGAAATTATATAGGCACCGTAGTACACCGTTAAATAATCCTTTATTCATAGGTACTTATATGATTTTTTTAACAAATTGAATAATGATTGCCCTTATGCAATTTTTTTTTTATATAAAAAATATTCTAATAGGAATTTACTTAGGTACCTTTAATAAAAAATCCTTCATAATACAGATAATGCCTACCTTATTCATCCTTATACATCTAATACCTATATTTTTTGCATTTATATAGATAGAAAAAATATTTTATATTACTTATACCCACACGTAATACCTACCTCCCCCGCCATTTGCATTTTTGCCGCTCGGATTTGATTAGGCCCCGAATCCACTTACGACTTGGAATTAACTCTGCAAGTTTGTTAATTCAAGCCCCGGATCGTGGTTTTACATATCACAACAAGCCAGGCTTAGCCAGGATTAATCTTGCCAGGGGGCCTTAAATCGCACATTGCCTCATAGTAAGGTGAAGTGTATTTATTTAAGTATTTTATTACACTGAAAATAGATGTCATATACTTCAGAAAAAGTGACCAAACCCTCCGGTGTCCGAGGCCAGATTTGAACTGACGTCTTCAGCTTTCGCGGCTGACGTCCTGACCACTAGACCACCCGGTCACGGCGGAACTTGACAAATTTTCTCATGTATATGCAATCTCTGAATTTGAAACGGCTACGCGCCATTGACCATACTCTAAGGGCATGCGCAGTACGTGCTTGCACCTCCTATCCGAATCACTTACGTGATTCTGGTGGGTGGTGGAGGTACTCAAAAAATTGCAAATCAAAAAATATTGAACAAAATAATTTGATTTGCCTCAAGATTCATAGATGGCAGCACCATCTCTCTCGCTATACCAGAATCGCGTAAGTCACAGGAAGTATCCTGTGAACTCAGAATCTTGAAATTTGGTACGAAGCAACGTCTTGTAGCACAGATAAAGGAAAAATTGCGAAAACCGTAAATTTTCAGTAACATCATATAATAAAAATATTTTTAATAATTTTAAAGTTACTACCCCTATATACCTACAGGTTTGTACGGAACCCTCGGTGCGCAAGTCCGACTCGCACTTGGCCGGATTTTTTTTGGTAAAGTAGGTACTTAAGTTATAATATTATAAACTTTCGTCAAAATAGTGGTTATTTCGACGAAGAACTATTTAATTCTAGAGGAAGCATTTAATAGCGAGCTTATATTGTAAAAAAAAATCTTCCGCTTCAAATTTTTTATTCAAATTCATAAAATATTTTTGTTATAGGTTACCATATTATAGGTCGGTACAAAATAAATAAAAAAATATGAAAATATTATAAATAAGTAAAAATCGGCTTCAAATTACTTTTTTTTACTGTACTTTACTTCTATATATATAAAAGAAGAAACTGACTGACTTACTGACATATCAACGCACAGCCCAAACCGCTGGGTCTAGAGATTTCAAATTTGGCACATAGGTTCCTTATAAGGTCTAGGGGAGCACTAAGAAAGGATTTTTCAAAATTCACCCCCTAAGGGGGTAAAATGGGGGTCCAAAGTTTGTATGGCGAAACAAGATTTGTTAGACTATTTTATTCGAAACTTCACAGGAGTATTCCTAACGATAAATGAGTAAACACGTGTTTCAGTTTTTTTTTAAATTCAACCCCCAAAAGGGGCAAATGTGGTCACAAAATCTGAAAATCAACATGGGTATCGTATCCTTTTTGAGTACTTATAGTACGCGGGCGAAGCCGCGGGAAAAGGCTAGTAGGTATATATTTAAAAAAATCATATTAGAAATGTCACATAGTATTCTTGATGCTATTAAGTAGGTACGTTTAAGAGTTTCCAGTTCGGGTCGATCGTGGTTTTACGAATCGCACCAAGCCAGCAGCTTAGCTCGGATTACTCCGGTTGAGGGGTGCTCATTCGTATTCTGCGTAGCTGAGAATCCAACAAGCAATGTGAATCTGTTTATTTTGTTGTGTATTTGTTTATACTTACATTAGTATGGAAAGAGATGTCACATCAGTGTTAAAATAACTGTGGGTGTCGCATAGTAATAAGTCACAAGTGTCAAAAAAAATTATTGAAATATTTGACATTAAAAAACACCAAGTTAATGTTGACCTAGAGACATCTGGTTATTTACAAAATTATTTCTCTTTAAGTTATTAACAACATACGTAAATTACAAAAAAATTGGACCAGTAGTTTTATAAATATTTTAAAAAGTAAAAAAAACTTTAAACTGACGTTTCTCGAAAACTGTCAACAATTATGACATAAAACTTGGCAGATTAATAACTAGTATTATGACCAATACATAGGATAAATACATTGGCTAATAACGCCTGGGGCATTTGTTGTTACCTTACCCGGCTATAGCCTTTACTGCATTCTTCTTCCTCCTAGCGTTTGTCTCGGCTTGGGGTCCGCTTGACAACCTAATCCCATGAATTGGCGTAGGCACTAGTTTTTACGAAAGCGACTGCCATCTGACCTTCCAACCCAGGGGGGCCTTATCGCGATTAGGTCCGGTTTCCTTACTATGTTTTCTTTCACTTCACCGAAAAGCGACTGGTAAATATCAAATGATATTCCGTAGAAAGTTCCGTAGAAGGTTTGAACTTTGAACCCGAGACCTCCAGATTGAAAGTCGGCAGAGCCGGATCTAGGGGGGGGGGGCAGACCGGGGCCCATGCCCCGGGCGGCAAATTTTGGGGGCGGCAAATTCGAACTTTCTGACAGACGAACACATGTCTCATCATCGCTCATCGTCAACGCAACCTGGACCACTGAGACAGAAGTACATTCGCGGGGCGCGTAGGCGCAGGTCAACAATCACGCTCGCCCGCGGGAAATGAAACGCGCTCTCACTTGAGGGCGATTAGGGCGCGTGTCGACGATGCCGCCCCCGCGCCGCTACCGCGCCTCTGCGCTCTGTATACGAGACGCGTAAAGCCCGCCACCATGCTGCCGCCGCCGTACCTTGCGCTGTGTATACGACACGCGTAAAGCTCGCCACCGCGCCGCCGCCCCACTGCGCTGTGTATGCGAGAAACAAAAGCCCGCGGCGGCGGCGCGGTGGCGGTCTTTACGCATATCGTATACACAGCGCAGAGGTACGGCGGCGGTGCGATGACGGCGTGGCGGCGATATCATGATACCCGCAGTAGCATTAGCGGCGGCGGCGCAGGGCGACATCGTCTACACGCGCCCTTAGCCTGCCCATATAACCATTCTGGTCGCAGGATTTTCAAAGTAGTGACATAAACCCAGAAGTGTCGAAACAGTTCCTACACTTCGCGTCTGTGTTGAGTTTTGGTTTCTTCGTGTGGTAACAGTGTGCACACAATGCGACCAGATTTTTTTCAGTAACTAAGAGTCGACGCAGTGTTCACACTATTTGGTCACATTTGTTTCGAAACACAGTTTGTGATCAGATGTCAAAACTAAGAACGAAAAGTGGTAACGTGTAGTAACAGTGTAGTAACTTCGTTACCACTTTATATTAAGTAAACACAATGTGTCGTAACGTTATTTAACAGTGAAGAAACATTGTAACCAAAAAATAGCTAAAGTGCATCGCTTTAGCTATCAATTCTTTCAATATTTTTTGGTCGGACAGCCCTCAGCCTGGTCCGTTCCGTTTTCGGACACTTTTAGTAGTGCAATTTTTGGGGTGTTCTTACCTCATCCAGTAGCAGGATGAAGCCATCCTCATTTGATAGCCAAAGTGATGCTCTTTCAATATTTTTTGGTACTTTTAGTGGTGCAATTTTTGGGGCGCTTTCCGTCTGAAGTCGGAATTTACGGCCCTATATTAATAACATTTGGTGTGTGAGTGCCTTTTATAAATCGCCATATATTGCAGCATAAGAATTAATTTTTAATCATTTTAATTTTTAAAATTTTATACTAAATATCCTCTTAAATATTTATTGTATAAAAAAACACATTCAGTAACCTTAAACTAATTTTTAAAAACGTACGGGACTTCATATCAGAACATGTTTTTTCGGCATTTGTTTTTGTTTTATTCAACCGTTACAATAGTTACATGTATGGAGTGCCCCCTTAAAAAATGTTTTTAAAAATAATTCTTATGCTCCAACATATAATTTTATTAATATAGGGCCGTTTTCGGCTACAGACGCAAAAAGCACCCCAAAAATTGCGCCACTAAGAGTGTCCAAAAATGGAACGGACCAGGCGGAGGGCTGTCCGACCAAGAAATATTGAAATAGCATCACTTAAGCTATCAAATTAGGTTAGTTTCATCCTGTTACTCGATGAGGTAAAGCCACCCCAAAAATTGCACCACTAAAAGTGTCCGAAAACGGAACAGACCAGGCTGAGGGCTGTCCGACCAAAAAATATTGTAAAAGCATTATTTTAGCTATCAACTAAAGTTGGTTTCATCCTGCTACTCGATGAGGTAAAAATACCCCAAAAATTGCACCACAAAAAGTGTCCGAAAACTGAACGGACCAGGCTGAGGACTGTCCGACCAAGTGATTTGTGACATATTAAACTTTTGCTTTTCGATTAATAAGGTTCCAAACTGCTCCTCGATGAAGTAAGTAATCATACTGTGACCGCCCGGTCCATATAACTACGACACACGGGGGCGCAGAGAAGGTTTAGATAGAGCGATTTTTTTTCCGTATTTGCCGTATAACTAAGTTATCCTAATTAAAAGTATTCGAAAAAAAAAGCTTAACACATAAATACCAACGCTAGACCGGTCGTTGTGGCGTTCTTTCCGTTAATAGTTAGGCCTATATATGACTAGTAGGCGTCTGTTGGTCAAAATTATATGATAGTTAATAATTAAGGAAAAAATAGAATACATATCAAATATATGCAGGGGGGGGGCGGCATTTTTCAGATTTTGCCCCGCCTCGAAAAAGTTCTAGATCCGGCGCTGAAAGTCGGACATCTTACCGCCAGGCTACCAGCGCTCTGTCGAGTCAAAGATTTTATTTTAATGGCTCGTCATAACATTACCGTGTCATATATAGGTAGGTATGACGTTTTGAATGAAATATTTTGTACTATAAATTATTTTAAAAAAAATACTTACCTAATGGACTACTTCTAAGTATGTCAATAAAATGTGTATATTAATAATACTTAATAACAGGTATGTACAAGGTAGATTTAGCTACAAATATAAGTTAAATGTATGTAATGAATGTACCTACATAAAACAACATTTCTGCTGCACCTCCCAAAGCAAATCTCCTGTTTATTTTAGCACCCTTTTAAATTATACATTTTCTTTTGCGAAGGCATTAAATATAACATTTCCCGAGGGGGAGCTCCCGCCGAGCCTTATTGCGAAGTTCGAACCTCGAACCCACCTGCATACTTTGTACTTAAAACATTGAGCTTACAATCTACTTATCGGGCAAATTTAAAATAGGTAGGGTAGGAAGGTAGTTACTTGTAAAAATTCAAGTAGAAGAATCTAAGTAGGATTTTCATACCTAAATGCAGGGTTGTAGTTAAATATTTTATTACAAAATATCAAACCTTCACTTATAATCATACTTTATGCAATTACTTTAAAACTATCAGACATTATTTAAAACCTCAGCTCTATATTATTGACAAACAAATAAAAAACTGGAAAATACGTAACCAAAAACAATCTTATTTTTGTCATTGTCAAATGTGTCTTCATACCTTCAGTTGTCTTAAATATCTGAAGTCTCAAACGCGTTCAATGTAGTACAGGCCCTTTTGATTTAAAAAATGTAACAACTGAATTAACATAGAACCTTGTTAGCTACGATTACACTAAGATAGTTAACGAAGCTCCAACCCAGTCCTAGTACAAACATTCAAATGAAATCACATCAGAGTCCTCCAAACTTGTATATAGCGTTACATAAGCTCACACAGAGCAAGTGGCGGCGCGGCGGTATCGCGCGCGGTGTGATGTCTCCCGGAGCCGGAGCCCCCACCCGGTCGATAAAGGGGGACCCCCTTTCAGCGCTATCTTTGTTTGGATGATATAAAATCTTCAGTGGGTGTGGTCTACAAAGCATGTCATCTCGAGATTGCCGAGCCATTGTACTACCCCATTACTATGATTTATTTCCGAATTTATAAGAAACTCTAGAGCGTCGCTCATCACTTAGCTAGCCCACAATTCCCACAAAGGCCTATTCGCAGAGGCAATTTGCTGGGAACGTCTTCCGAAAATACGCAATAGCTAACACGTCGGTTGAGTAACGTCGAAATAATAAAACGCTATGGCCACCGAGCGGAATACAATATGCTATTTTGCATTTGTAAATTTGAAAGTAAAATCTGTGAGGCTACTGTGTCGCAACATAGTATCTCTGCTTTTACCGTCGGTTAAACTCCGACGCGATTCAAAGTAGTTCTTAGCGCGAGCTATTTAACACTTCATCTGCTTTGGAGGCGTTTTTAGAGTTGTATTAGAGAGTGGCGGAGCACACAATGCGTCATCCGTCATAAGGTCAGTTTACGGGCGCGAGTATCGCTACGCGGTTTGACACATCGCTTAGCGAGACTGATTTGTGAAGGGTTATGCCTCAAAAGAATGCGACTCGATATTGGCCACGCTTAAATAATTGAGTTCCACTAAATGAAGCTGCAACATGTTTGTTTAAGTTAATTTTTAACGACTCAATCCCGGTGTAATCAAAATGTAAAATCAATAGGCCTCCCCTCTCCATTAAACGCGATTGCAAAATGCCAGCAGACGCTCGGCTGGACAACGAGAATAGCAAAAATGAAACTAGCAAGTGATCACAGAGGGTTTAACCCTTCGGGCACGGTTAGTTAAGCGCCGGCCGCAGCGTAGGTAATCGCATAGAAAATTACCATCAAGCGCATTTCAATACGACATCAAAGTTTGGATGCGATCCGGTGCGACCGAATGACTCAAGTCTGTTAATAAATTCATTTGAATCAGGAAACGACTTCCGTGAAAGCGTTACACTTGGTTCAAAAAAAGATCATGCGGGAGTAATGTCAGCGATAATAACATCCTTTACAAGAGAATGGCATAGCATAGAAAAATATTGTATTGTATAATGAAAATAAGGTGGAGTCAGTTCGTTTAGTTTTTTTAATGTTTAGTTTGGCAATAACATTTTTAGGATACCTAGACAACAACCCTAGGGAATAGTTTCGCCTTGTCCATCTGTCTTTCTATCTGTCTGTCCATCCGCGCCTTAACTTATTAATCACGTTGACAAAGTAGTAAAACATTTTTTTTTACAAAGTCAATACTTTCGAAAATAATTGCTCCGAAATCCGAAAGTTAACAACAATATGTGTCCCCCCGCCCCTCGCTAACTTCGACCTAAAAGAACCAAAGTGACGCAAAATACGACAAAAAAAAACCCTCTGGACTAAGAGCTGGCCACATCATATATGATACAATAATGAGAGGAACAAAACCCGTTTGGTTAGATTGCTATACTATCGTTAATACTAGATCCGGGCATCTGGCAGCTTTTAATGGGTGGAGGTTATAGTGACAGACTAGCAAATTTTTCGAATTGGAAAATAGTAATACCAAAATAGGTACAAACTGCCGAAGTTATTTAAGTTATAAACATTGCGTATTATTACGGAAACAAGAACAGTAGGCGCCAAACTATGAATTACATTATGCAGCACTACTTTCCCCCAACAGAAACTTTTGGCAATGATATAATTAATCTAATTATTTATATAATTTCTAATAATATTGGATCAAACCCAGAACTCTAGGATTGGTTTTCTTGAAGTGGTTTGCATTCTTTGACCTCAACCACTTTACAGCTGCCAGATCTAGAAATAAACACAGTATAGCAAAGTGAATAGAGGGGTTTCGTAGCTCTCATTAATGCGTCATATCTGACGTGACTAGCTCTCCGTCTACCTGCTTAAGTGTGTGTAACTGTGTATTGTTACGGACCGGCAACGACGGAACCTTACATTGAGCTTGGCTGCCTTGGCGCGACTTGCTCTTGGTCGGTTTTATAATAACTAGTCTGCCTAGCTAGCTCTCACCCTGTACCTACACAGTTGTAGTAGCTTGTGTTACGATTGTGGGAACAACGGAGTAAGCTGCCATCTTGCGGATCCGCGGCTTATTGAATGTTAACGCCGCGCTAACAAGGGGTTAGGAGGGAACAGAGAGCGTGCCCACTGTCAGGGCGTTTTCACTTTACCCGGCCGTATCGGAGACCACAAAGAAATCAAATAAAACTCTATTTTTCTATAAAATTACTAAATCTCAAAAGAAAACAAGATGTAAAAAAGGATTTCACTTTAGCAGCCCCCTTTGTTTTTGCACAGGTCATGAATCCGATATCCGATATTGGATCGGGCTATGTGAAAACGCTCGCACACGAGAATGCATGTGTGTCTGATCTGATATGGTGCCGAGTAGCAATTTTCTTACACTCGTAATGATATCCCACTGAAATTAGACCCTCTTCTTCATCTCAGCATATTGGGGTCCACTGCAGGACATATGCTTCTTTCATGAATTTCCATGACGTTCTTGATGCGGCGGTTGATCACAATGCTCTCAGACATACATACATGACTTAGTTACTAATTTGTGCATATTTTTGCCCACGACTTTGTCTGCGTGGACTGCACTTCGATAGATAAATTCCTTCCCTTTTTCAGCCCCTTAAGAAGTTAAGAGGCCTTAGTCCCATGAACGTTCTTCAATTTCGCGAAATCTTACTCGATACTCGATAGATGGCGTTAGTACACGACCGCTGGCAACAACAAGGACGATATGGGGGCTTCAATAGTCTTGATCGTTTTCAACTTCAATTACAGGTAAAATTCTTTTATACACAGACTTTTTATTTTTTTTATATGGAAAATTCTAATCATTAGAGTATGTTTAAAGGAAATATACGCATTTAACACCAGAGACGGGTGATCAGTAGGGACTATTGGAGATACTTGATGATGATTTCCGTAATATACCTAGACTATCCCATGTCGTTGTCCGGGACTCAAACTATCTCCTGTCAGAATTTGCTCCGTCGGTTCAGCGGCTTAAAGGTAGGCAGTGAACTGAATATAATGTAACAGATAGTCTGGGTTATTTTGGCCTTAGTATTTATAAATATGCATGATTATGTTAGCTTGAAAGATCCGTCTACTCGTATAGTATGTATGTAGTTGAGTTAGGTGTATGTCGCGTATCTCCCGTTACAACCGTGTGACCCGTGTCATATCTGTCCGTGGAAACGTGGGTTAAGCTGTGAAATGGCGCGTGCGTTCGGTGTGCGTTAATGCACCGAGGATTATCCGAGCAATCCGTTTACTTTGCGGTTTAGAGGAAGTTCATTTGCACACGCATTACGAGTGCTTTTTGAAATTATGTAAAGCTAAATGTCTCAATAGAAGTATACGTAAGGATGCCTGGAATAAAATCGCTTCCTTAGCGATAAGACTGCCTGTTGCTACGTAATTCACCCTTCTGTATTTAAACATTTTTTTTGTATAACTTATTAGTGCGATAAAGATCACGACAACACAACGAAGTCCAAACCGCATGCTTTATCAATATGTACCGAAATCCAAATAACAAGCAACTTCTACATGTTTCAACTTTATTAAGCTTTAGTAATAACAATTGAACAGGCATATAAATTACAACAGCACAGTTTTGACAAATACATAAAAAACAAGTTAGCACTCCACTTCGGTATCCACCAAACCCAAACATAGCAAAATATCGATATGGACGCGATAAAGAGACTAGAAAACTAGGTTTTCTTATTTAAACTATGGACCCAAAAGTTAATGGACGATATTCCCGGCCTTTGCCAAAGTAAAACAGAATTTAAATTAGTCCAAGTCTTTTCACTCAGAAACAAATTAAACAAAATATTTGACGACCAAGCTATTAGACTAGACCTCTGTTGTTTTCCGCATGCATTACTTAAACCAACAACTAATTTAAATACTGTCAAGTGCATTTGAAACCGTATTACCGTCGAGATGACGAACGATGGGCGACTCTACATAATAACCAATTTGCGCGCGAGTCTGTCTGTCAACCTGAGATTACTTTACGACTTCTGCGGTCGAGCTCTTAAGGATATTTTTTGTTCTTGTTAACCTAATTTGTTCATTTTAGGTCATGGAACTTGCTTATACATTGATCTACGTTGATTTAGTTACACTTACAACACTGTCTTCGTCAACTTTACTCCACATGCGATCGAGTAGATACTTCGGCCCTGCAAGTCACATTAGTTAGAGCGTACCTACATGAATATTTTAGGTACAAAATAAATGCACCTTTGAGGGCTATGTTACACTTTATGAACAATGTGAAATGTAGGTAAAAAGAGGTATTCAAGCCAGTCTACAATAACGCATGGCTTTGTTGGATAGTCTGCGTTTGGCATCAAATCAAATCACGTAACCGGATTTGTAGATAGATTTGTAGACACAAATAGCTAAGCTAGATCTAAAGCAGGCATACCTCCAACATGCTCATTATAGTAAACTTGTGTCCGTCGTGCGTCGGGATCGGATCGTAAAAAGGTCGTGAATCACTCGTCAGTTTGCGGTGGCGGTCACGGTCCCGAGCTAACTAGCCGATACGGGTTCGCAGGACACTGTGAAGTGAAGCGTGAATGATGGGTGTTGTGGTTCGCTGTTCAGCCACTAAGCGGAAGGCCTAGACCAGTAGACACTGGTACAGTCGGCCGGAATCGAAGTAACATACAGCACGACTGTTTTGTACAAGGAATCGTCTAAGGCATATTTAGCACTATTCATAACAATGAGCAGCAAAAGATAAGTTGCACCGCGGTGCAAACAAAATTTGGCACTATAAAAGTCCTGAGAACATTTTAGAACGTGCTAATTAATGTTCATGATTAGCACTATAATGGTGTTGTAAACCTTGACCTAACCCCAAATAGGCCCTAGTTTTAACACTGATTTATTCTATAAACATTACATAAAGGTTCTCACGGTGATAAATCAGCTCTATGATTGAAATATCTGCAACATTTATATCACAATTTGGAACTATAAAAGTAAACAAAACATGTTTATAGTGCTATTTTGCACCGTAAACGATTCCAGTGATCTTTTTTATCACCAAAAGCTCCGTGTTGTGTGCTGTCGTCGTCGTGAGGTTTATTTCACAAGAAATTAAACAAATATATGTAAGCCATTCGCCATGTTCCTTAAAGTGACATATAAAGGTACATACTAAAAAACATTCATGAACCGTAATTCCGCCGGGACTTTTACTTGCGAAAATAGTTGTATTTATAAAATCACTATGCTGATTTCAAATTTGACAATGCACCCTCATAATTTTACTGTTTTAATTAAATTTAAATTAATAAAATCAGGAATTGTCCCGACTGTGGCTGCTATAGTACACATGGGCTCCAGTCGTGCTGCTAATGTGCTATCACTTTTAGAAAACAGCAGCCATATTTTAATGGATTTGGGTAGCCCCATAGCGATGTTGATGGAGCATTTAAAAAGCTAAAATGTTACGTAATGATCATGCATAGTCCTTTTATAGTGCAGATTGATTCTGTAATAGTGTATACGATACTGCTACAATACTAGTACTATAAAAGTTAATTTGACGCTATATTAGCGCATAATTGGTACATATAAGTGTCACTAAAGTGTCTATAGTATTAAATAGTACTATAATCGCTTTTTGCAAATCTATTACAGTGCAACACTTTAAAGATTCTTTTTTATGGTCCGTTAACCGTTATAAGAGCTGAATTATAGAACTAAAATGCTCTTTAATTTATAGAACCAAAACGCTCTATTAAAAACCTTTATAGTACAAGCAGTCACAATGGTTACCATTATAGGCCTACTATATCACTGTTTGGTGATAAAAGGCCTTAGTTATAGAAGCTATTGTTACTTGGGCGACTATCTGATTTAGGTTGCTGGGCACAGCTTCCAACTGCAATAGTTGATTTCTTTTGGGTGATAATACATTTATTTATACTTTATTGTACAGTATAAATATACAGTTACAAAAAGCGGACTTAATTCCAAGAAGAATTCTCTACCACTCAGGGAACAACATCAAACAGGGAACTATTATTGGTGCGGGATATGAGATGAACATAAATCCTGTACTCGAATATCAAAAAGATAAATAGATATGTGTAAATACAATATAACTAGTAGTCCGGAGAACTCGCGATTTATTTGCAAATGAGTTGACCAATATAACAAGATCCTTGTAAAGATCGTTTCGCGCTTTCTACCTCCATAACCCCTAAATCGAACCCGCTCATAAACGAACTCTCAAATTTTACTTATCTCTGATACAACCTCACCAAATTTCATAAAGATCAGAAAAACTGTACTAAAGTTATCGCGGAACAACTATTCAAAATTAAAAAGCCATCGAAATGCACAGACGACTAGGTAGCCAGCTGACGGTTCCGTTGTGTCCGAGGTTGTCTGTAAGAACTTCGCTTCATTTACGCTCGCTCGTTCGATAAATCAAATACCTAAAAAAAACATGTAAAATAATTATGAGTTGATAGCAGCGCCATCTATAATTTCCGTTGTGACACTTGTAAAAGGGTCGGCGGGAAGGGTATCTAACTCTAGTAGTTAGCACCTAGATGTCGCTTACGGCTGCTATAAAGTCGATGTAAAAATAAATGCAAAAAGATGATTGAAGGCATTGAGAATTTCGTCAACTCAGTAACTGAACCCATAGCTTAATTGGTAAAGCGATCGAGCCCCGGTAAGGCGTATCGATGCGAGGTTCAAATCCTGCTGGGTTGATTATTTTTTCAATGTTTTCAGTGTTTGTATTTGATTGAATAACATACTATTGTATGAGTGGAATGCCCCACTTTAAAAAAAACATGTAAAATAATTACAAATACCTAAATAAAATTTAATATAAAACTGTTTACGTCACACCTAGCCATAATGTGAGTTTTATCGCACGCTACGCGTACGGTAAAACTCGCATTATGCCCAGGTGGAGACGTAAAATTGTGTACTCACCACGGGCAGTAAAAAAGAAAGCCCTCTATCGCATATTTACAACCCTCGCCTGCGGCTCGGGTTACAAATACCTGCGATTTCGGCCTTTCTTTCTTTTACAGCCCTTGGTAAGTAATGTACTATTATAAATGGTGATGAATCGTAAGTAAATTGTTTGCAGCAATATACTTTATATCTTCCCGTTTACAAACCATACTAAATTATTGTGCTTCTCTAAAACTGACATAACACAAACTATGCGGACGGAGCCGCAGGCGAAAGCAAGCGTTCAATAAAGCAAGCCGTAAAACAAGCAGCGTCGTAAACGTCAGAATGGATACTTGTCTCCGCCGCTTTCTAGACGGCAATAGCTTGTCTGCCAAGATAGGCACAGTGTGAATGTGCGAGCTTGCAAGCTATTCAAAAGAACTATACGACGATTAGTTTAAAAATAACCACACACCACTTTATGTGCGTAGAATCGATGTAACGATTAATTTTGACGGCCTTTTGCTTAAGCACTCTAGTGTTAATTACTCATATAATACAGAAGAATAAGAATCTAAAAATTAACGGTCCATGTCGAACGTTTTAAAATACAGACAGAAATAAGAAAAAACTTATATTGGACTGCTTATAGGTTTATCAAAGGCATTTGACTGCATTTCTTATATTATAATATATTTAATATTACTAAAACCACTGAAGCGTGAGTTAACTTTCTTACAAAAAATCGGGTCTCTATCGGTTCCCATAAATTTTTACTTTCAATTTTTTCAGTCCATAACGTTTTCCATCATAATTTTTAACCGACTTCAAGATTTGAAAAGAGGAGGTTCTCAATTCGGCGTGTATGTTTTTTTTTTTTTTTTTTTTTTTATTTTTTTTTTATGTTTGTTACTCCATAACTTCGTCATGTCTGAACCGATTTTGAAAATTCTTTTTTTGATTGTAAGTATATATATACAGATTGGTCCCGTTTTTTTCAAAACGCAGTTCTGATGATGGGATCCATGAGGAATCGAGGGAACTCCTCAAATCTTAAAGGCATACATATAGTGATTTTTGTATTTTTATCAACAAAACCATCATTTTCATTCAAAACAGTGACATTTGATGAAGTAGAACTGCTGATGATGATCAGAACGGAACTCTTCAACGACGCATAGTTCACGTTTGGCGATTCGTCCTCTTCGCTGTGTTTGTTTAGCAAGTTTAATTGTCAGAACAAATGTTCGTCAAGTTCAAGTTCTGATGATGGGATCCATGAAGAATCGAGGGAACTCCTCAAATCTTAAGGGCTTACACATAGTGATTTTTGTATTTTTATCAACAAATCAAGCATTTTCATTCAAAAGAGTGACATTTGATGAAGTGGAACTGCTGATGATGAACAGAACGGAACTCTTCAACGACGCATAGTTCATGTTTGGCGATTCTTCCTCTTCGCTATGTTTGTTAAGCAAGTTAGATTGTCAGGACCAATTTTCGTCAAGCTCAAGTTCTGATGATGAGTTCCACGAGGAATCGAGGGAATTCCTCAAATCTTAAAGGCATACATAAAGTGACTTTTGTATTTTTATCAACAAATCAAGCATTTTCATTCAAAAGAGTGACATTTGATGAAGTGGAACTGCTGATGATAATCAGAACGGAACTCTTCAACGACGCATAGTTCACGTTTGGCGATTTGTCCTCTCCGCTGCGTTTTTTAAGCAAGTTATTTCATTGTATGAAATCTAAGTGCACCATCTACAATAATCCTTCACCGGCTACCCCCATTGAAGTCGGTTTTTTTTTCTTAAAAATTATTATTAGTCATATTGTCAATAGTCATAAAATTTAACTATCTAAATTGCTGGTCCGATTTTTGCAGGTCATCATTATTGTTAGTCATAAAATCTGTTACTTATAATATTCAAAGTAAAGTCCAGATGGTATCTATTACATAATGTTGAAGGCAATAAACTTGCTTATAATAATTGTTTTAAGTTCTTTAATCGCAGACTATAATGATAACTAGGGGTGTATATTGGTTTCCACAAATTTTAAGTTCCGTTTTTTTTAGTCCATAACGTTAGCCATCATAAGTTTTTGAAGTCATATTGTCAATAGTTATATAATTAAACAACACAATTTACATTTCCGATAACTCACTGCGTCAAGGACACGATACTAGGTAATTTGAACAGAGGTCTTTTAATTGGTAGTTGACTTATTTCAATAAAATTAATGTGAAAAGCGGCAACACTGGCCGGGAATAAACGTCAAAATGACCTAGCGTATTTAATAAGTGAAAATAAATGTTTTAAAAGTGATTTATAACGAGTTACTGTGTAAAATGACAAGATCTCAATGAAATTAAAGTGTAACAGTGTTATCTCTAGTATTAGTTTACTTTAAGGAGCAAATTATTATGACGAAAAATTTGGAGCCAACTGTCAACGGCTTAACGTTCAAGATTTAAAATTACACCGAATTTACATGGAAATTGTCTACATTTCATCGAAGACTTTTACAGGGGAGTATTGCTTTTCACATTTATATGCCTTACTTTTAGTCTGATTGTCCAAAATAACTTAATATTTTTAATATTCAGTACCTAACCTATGGGCAAGTAAGTTCTTGTTAAAAACAGTGGTTCATCTTACTAAACTAGCCAAAGTGAATGCTAATAAACTCAGAAATAGCACAGATGTATTCAACGAACATTATTATAAGTTGACGTTCAAAGTATAAAGTTTTTTTTGTGTAAATTCCTGCTATAAAGCTTAATTTAAATACTAGAAAATTTGAATTTAAATACTTTTTTCTGTTAGTACCATTGTGAATCATACTTGCTAGGCTCAGATTTCTTACATTGTCAATATGTTTTCAGCACAACCCTCTAAAATGACTACTCGCAGGGATGTTTTGGTCGCTAAAGTCCAGCAACTACAAAGGGATCTTAAGACGGCGACTGAGCTAAATGACAGACTCCTACAAGAGCGGGAAGAAAGTGAACAGGAAATCGAGCGTGTTATCCGAGCAAACACTGTTCTCAAAACTCAGCTTGCCAACCAGGACATTGACTATGAAGATATCCAGGGTCAGCGGGATGAACTTCAAGCTACTGTAGACCGATTTGAACAATGCCAGGAAATACACGAACAGGCATTGCAACGCATCAAGGACCTGGAGCAGCAGCTGGGGGAGATGGACCTTAAAAAAAAATATACTTGCAAGTACTGCTCCGAGCACTCCGGGCCGCCAGACAACAATTTAAGTATTTTTGCTGAGCTAAATAGTTTTGAAGTAGATTTAGTAAATGACAGCATAGTGGACTCTCCTTTTATGGAAAATATAGAGTTTTCAAGTTCTGTGTGCATAGGGAACAGTGATGGGAAAATTTCATTGAACGGAAGAAAAAAGATAAAAAAATATTTAAAATTAAATAGATTCATAAAAAAATCTTAACTTTTGCTGAAATGCCACAAATTCTTATTTAAATCATTAAATTCCAAATGTAAACATGTAGCCTTGAGAGATGAACTCCTAAAGTGCCAATATCAATTAGACCAGACAGTAGAGGAGCTGAATCATTGCTCTGCTGAATTAAGCAAATTAGAGTCAAAGCTAAAAGCTCTTAATGATAAGCATGAATTATCTAGTAAAACGCTACAGGAATACATAGCCTTTATGAATAATGTTCTAGCACCGGGCAGCGGCTACCCTCTGCGCTTGGAATCGCCACGGCCGCCGAGTCGCCTGGCTGCGCCGGGCTCGCCCGCGCCCGCGCCGCGCGTCTCCGGCGCGACCACTCCGCGTCGCCAGCCCGAGCCTGACCTTAGCCTGGACGTCCGGGAGTCGTCGCTGGGTCCTTCACAGTCATGCCCTGGATTGGATGTCGCACTGGATTTATCCCTGCCCTGCCCAGTGGAACCAACTCCACCGTTATCGTGCCCAGGCGAGGCGGGTCCACCGCCGCCATGCACTGTCGAGCTGGTTCCACAGCCGCTGTGCACTGTCGAGCCGGGCCCATCGCCGCCATGCACTGACGAGCCGGGCCCATCGCAGCCATGCACTGTCGAGCCGGGCCCATCGCCGCCATGCACTATCGAGCGGGGCCCATCGCCGTCGTGCCCAGTGGCACTGGATCTATCGCCGTCGCGCTCAGTCCAACACACTCCATCGCTATCGTGCCCTGTCGAGCTGGTTCCGCCGCCGCCGTGCCCGGTGGAGGCGCCACTCTCGCGCGCGCGCCCCGCCCCGCTGGTCCCCGCGCTCGTGCCCGCGCCTGCGCCTGCGCCCGCACCCGCACTCGCACCCGCGCCCACGCCCGCACCCGCGCCCGCACCTGCGCCCGCGCCCGCACCCGCGCCCGCACCCGCGCCCGCGCCCGCACCTGCGCCCGCGCCCGCGCCTGCGCCCGGCCGCACCGTTCTATATACAGACGAGGTGGGCGCCGGGCTCGGCGCGCTGCTGGCGGAGCGCTTGTCGCGAGGCGTCCTTAACAACTGTCACCCGGGCGCCTCCTTCGATCGTCTGATCAAATGTATATCGGTCGGCGAGTATGACCGCGATTCCACGCTTGTAGTGTTTTTAGGAAATAGTATAGATTGCACTAAACGAGATATCTTGAGATTATCCGAGACCCTGTCAGATATTGGCCAGCGAGATTCTGTAAAAATAATTATCTGTGCCTTACCATACAGAATGTCGAGTCATATAAATAAGAGGGTATATTCTTACAACTCCGTATTGTATAATCTTTCTTTGTACAGTAGTACGATTTCGTATTTTGATACAAATAAATTTATTGAGGATTTTATTATGCCCCATGATAGGACTTACCTTCCGAGAAGATGTCTTATAGATTGTGCTAACCTGTTAGCATACAATATTGTAGACCCCGTCGTGACTAGCACGGCGGATGATAGTTTTATTAAGACGAATCCCGATTCATACTGCAGGGGCTCAGATTTAGAGAGGCAGCCGTCTGGTGATATCAATTTAAACTGACTGCTACGACAACGAGTGCACCAGCCGGCTCCGTTCCTAAACATAACTGTGATGCTAGCATAAGTAGTAAAACTGATGTATTGTACTTAGTTCACCAAAATATTCAAGGGTTTACCAGTAAACAACTGGAAATTGATTTATTTGTACAACACTCGAACATTGATATCCTCTGTATAACGGAGCACTGGCTTAAAGGTCATGAATTTATGTTTAATTTCCACAATCATAGTGTAGTAAGTAAATTTTTTAGAAAATCCTGCATTCGCGGCGGGTCATTAATAATGGTAAAACATGATATAAAAAGTAAGGAGCGGAAAGACATTGTTGAATTGTCTGTGGAACGCCATATTGAACTTTCTTGTGTCGAGTTAGAAGAATTTATAATTATATGCGTGTACAGGCCTCCATTGGCAAACTATAACACATTTGAGTCAGTGATAGATGAAGTTCTTACAAGTGTTTTTTGTAGTAATAAAAGTGTTATTGTGTGTGGTGATTTTAATATCAACTTACTTGAAGATTCATCCATGTGTGTAAGGTTACTTAGTACTTTCAAATCCTACAATTTAGTAAATTTATTTTGTGAGCCTACACGAATCACAGCAACCAGTGCTACATGTATAGATAACATTTTCAGTAACAAGGATGCGACTAGTAAATCTATAATAAACAACTTAAGTTCTGACCACTGTGGACAAAAAGCCTCTTTTAGCGGAAAAACTAAGGATATTCCACAAGTCACTATGTGCAGACCAATTTCCGAAAGACGATTAGATTTATTCAGTCGGAATATCACGAAACAATTATGTTATGTTCCATTTACCCAGGAAAACCCTAACCGTATGAGTATTGAGTTGTTTAACTGTATTAAAAGGGAATTTGATGCCTGTTTCATTCCGAAGAAGGTGCAAGGCAAGGTCAAGACGAAATTTAGCGACTGGGCTACGCCGGATATTCATGAGAAAAGACGACGGCTCTATGATTTATATGACTTGAGAAGAATTAATAAAAGTCCGGAATTCCTAGATTATGTCAGGAACTTTTCTAAATCTTTTAAGATGATGTGTGCCGCTGCTAAAGCTGATTATCTGTCCAGAAAGATCCAAAATTCCAAGGATAAAGTAAAAACTGTTTGGCAAGTAATCAACGATGAAACTGGGAAACGTAAAATCAAAGATCCGCACTACAACCTACGTATTAATAATAATTTAGTGAGTTCGGACCTTGAAGTTGCGGATCATTTTGAGCAGTTCTTCTCTAATATACCGGTAGAAACAACAAAGTCTCTTCATTCATCGCCTGACGTCGCTGAGGCAATACTGAAAACAAATATAGCAGAGTGTACAGATTTCTTTAAATTTTCATATGTTACTCCGAACTTAGTTATGAAAACATTTAAATCCCTAAATTTAAAGAAAACTGAAGATCTTTGGGGCCTATCTGTTAAAGTTCTACATTCCATTGTTGAATCGATTGCACCACATTTAGCTGATATATTTAACAAATGTATTGATACAGGAATATTTCCAGACATAATGAAGCACAGCAAAGTCATCCCCTTGTTCAAATCAGGATCGAGAACAGAACCAAGCAATTTCAGACCAATTTCAATACTGCCGGCACTGAGCAAAGTTTTCGAGAAACTAATTCTAAATCAACTTGTGTCACATTTTAACCGAAACGAATTGTTCGCCAGAAATCAATTTGGTTTTACCAGAGGTCGCTCGACTACTGACGCAGGTGCTGTTCTTCTTAAGCACATCTTTGCCGCTTGGGAAAAAAAACAAGATGCTGTTGGAATATTCTGTGACCTATCGAAGGCATTTGATTGCGTTGATCACGAAAATCTAAAGAGAAAACTAAGCCATTACGGGATCAAAGCTGGTGCCCTTAACCTCGTCTCATCATACCTATCGGATAGAACACAACGAGTGGTTATTAATGGAACTCAATCTTCTGGGTCCCCTGTGGCACTCGGAGTGCCTCAAGGCTCAATACTTGGTCCTTTCCTGTTTTTGGTGTACATTAATGACCTACCTAAAATTGTGCAAGATAAACATGATATAGTGTTATTTGCTGATGACACATCTCTGATATTTAAAGTGGACAGAAAAGAAAACAGCTTCGATAGTATTAACAGTACACTCTCCAAAGTAGTAAATTGGTTTACGGCTAATAACCTACTTTTGAACGCCAAGAAAACGAAGTGCATCAAATTTACACTTCCCAACGTCAAGCAGATTAACAGCAGCAAGATTATTATAAACTAGCTGTGCCCGCGGCTCCGCCCGCGTGGAATTCGGTCTGTGTCAGTAAGCGGCTAATTCACCCCTAATTTCTCCCCCGCTACCCTGGAGGCGGAACTTGAAGTAAAATGGATTTATCCTATTAATTTTTATTGGCATGATTTAAACGACATGGAATAGTAGGTGTATATCGGACGATACAGGACCACTTTTGTATTTATACGTTCATGTCCACGGCAAATATCATCCAAATCGATCCTCCCGTCAAATCAGTCTAGGCATGAATGGTAAGAACAGGCGCGGTTGAAATGGGGGGGGGGGGGGGTCACAAATGCAGAAATGTTTTTTTTTCTATTTGAGGAATTAGTAATCCTTAAGGGGTGATTTCCGGTGCAAAAAAACCGGCCAAGAGCATGTCGGGCGATGCTCAGTGTAGTTTCGTAAATGCCGCCCGGAACATCCGTTCAAACGGTCGTTTATTAAGGGATATTTGGCGGCGCTTACGTCAGTTTACTATCCGGCACATCCTTTCACTATGCGTTTTTGACTGATAATTAAATTTTGATTATTATTACGTTACGGTAGGTAATGAATTTTCATACGTTACCACACTGTCACAGATAACTAATGAACGTCAGAGAAAAATAAAATACGTGAGTCTCGTGGAACACTCTGTTGGAACGAAGTTATGTTATTTCATTTTTTACTTTTGCGTAAATTTTGTGGTTTTTATTTTATTTGTATTTTTTTGAAATTTTTGAAATATTTGAAATTTTTGAAATTTTTGAAATTTTTGAGATTTTTGAAATTTTTGAAATTTTTGAAATTTTTGAATATTTTCAATATTTTAAAATTTTTGAATTTTTTGAATTTTTTGAAATTTTTGAAATTTTTGAAATTTTTGAAATATTTGAAATTTTTGAAATTTTTGAAATTTTTGAAATTTTTGAATTTTTTGAAAAATATAAATTTTGCCATATTTGACATTTTTTACTTTTAGGTTCTCGACTTTTTTCGCTTTTATCACTTTGTCACTTTTCACTTTCACTACACTTCACTTCACTTCACTTTATTCTATTTTATATATTTTTTATTTCATTCCATTTTACATGTTTCTCAATCGTATGGGTGTCGCGTTTTCGTGACGTGACGCTTTTTCGTGACGTGACGCTTTTTCGTGACGGTCACGTGACTTTTTTTCACCTTTATTGGTTGTTTCTTCCCCATGTAAACTTTCACCCCTTTTGTATCCGTTTAAAGGATAATTTCCGAGATAAAACTATTTTATTTCCTTTTTTAATAAATTATCTCCATACCAAATTTTATCTAAATCGATTCTGCGGTTAATAATTCCCTATACAAATTTCCAACTCTCTTTTCACCCCTTTAGGGTTGATTTTCGGAGTGAAAACCATCATTTGTCCTTTCTTGAGACCCATACTATACCAAATTTCATCTTTATCAGTTCAGCGGTTAAAAAATCGTCATACTAACTTCCAACCCCCTTTTCGAGGTGAAAGGGTTTATTTTCGGGATGAAAACTATTTTGTCGTTTCTCGGGACTCAAATTATCTGCATACTAATTTCTATTAAAAAATCTCCATACAAACTTTCAACCCCCTTTTCACCCCTTCCAGGGTTGATTTTCGGGATGAAAACTATTCTTTGTCCTTTCCCGGGACTCAAACTATCTCTACACAAAATTTCATCAAAATCCGTTCAGCCGTTTTCACGTGATAGATGTATAGATAGATAGTTTTTATTGAAAGTACCTTTCAGGCTTCACTTCCATTATTTTTTTCAAATTTTTTGGACCAACGGTTCTAAAGTAAGGTGGGGGGGGGGGGGTTTCAAGATGAAACTATCCTTTGTCCTTTCTCGAGACCCACACTATCTCTATACCAATTTTCATCTAAATCTGTTCAGCGGTAAAAAAATCCTTATACCAACTTCCAACCCCCTTTTCACCCCCACAAGGGTTTGAAAACTATCCTATGACGTTTCTCGAGACTCAAATTATCTCCATACTCATTTCTATCTAAATCGTTTCAGCGGTTAAAAATTCTCCATACAAACTTTCAACTCCATTTTCACCCCCACCAGGGTTGATTTTCGGGATTAAAACTATATATTATCCTTTCCCGGGACTCAAACTATCTCTATACAAAATTTCATCGAAATCCGTTCAGCCGTTTTCACGTGATGCGCGGTCAAATAAACAGACAAACAGATAAACAGATAAACAGACAAAAATTCTAAAAATTGTTGGAACGTGTTCTGTTATCGATTCTAAGTATCCCCAGCCAATTTTTTTTCGATTATCTTCCATGTACAGACTTTCGACCCTCTTCAGCTTTATTATATGTATAGATAGATGATGAAATAATGGAATTCGAAAATCAAACTGTTTTCTTAGGAGTCACTTTAGACTCGAAATTACAATGGCATCCACATATAGCTACCCTAGCTGGGAAACTTAGCTCTGCAGCCTATGCCGTGAGGCGAATCAGCCATCTAACAAACAGTGAAACTGCCAGGCTGGTATACTTCAGTTACTTTCACAGTGTTATGTCGTATGGAATTCTGTTGTGGGGTAAAGCAGCTGATATTGGGACCATATTTGTGCTACAAAAACGAGCTGTACGTGGCATTTATAAAATGCGCGGTCGAGCATCCGTAAGAGGAAAATTTGAAGAGGCAAATATTCTTACCGTAGCATCTCAATACGTACTTGAAAACATTATGTATGTGCGGAAAAACATCCATAAATTCAAGCTCAACAGTGATATCCATAACTATAACACTAGAAATAAAGATAAGATTGCTGAGCCTGGCCACCGCCTCGGTAAGGTTCGTACGTCTTTTGCTGGGAACTGTACACGTTTTTATAACAAAGTCCCCGCTGATGTAGTGAATTTGCCACTAAATAAATTCAAGTCTTATGTTAAGCGCTATTTGTTGAGGAGAGAGTACTATACTTTAAAGGAATTCATTGAGGATAACGATGCCTTTAAGCCTGTAGCTTGATATAGTTAGTACAATACAAATTGAGAAATTATTAGGTACATTACTCTATGAAGCAGCTTTACTAGTGTCCAGTATTACCTGTTTTTCATTTTTATTTTATTTTGTTTTTATTTAGTATTTGGACACTTAGAGACGTTATACATCTCTAAGTCTTGCATTCGCAAATATTTATATGTATAGATATATATTTAATGATCCTGACGCTTAGAGACATGTACATCTCTATGTCACTTTTATATTGTAATTTAGTTCACGCATGTAAAATACGAGCACAGAATATTGTTTCTCACCAGACTAAACATGGCTAGTTTTTATTAATTAATAAAGCCCGCCAGCTTGAACATGTCATGCTCGCTTAAAAGGCTCTGCTTATGGTGGCGTCGTTGATCGGGTCGCCACTTTCCCGAAGAAAGGTTGAGGGAGGCGATGGCTGAGATATGCGTCATACTCGTGAACGGGTGCTGTTTGTGGAGACCGGTCTGTTTAGGCTAACTGGGGCAACACATTTACGTAACTTTTTATTAATCATATTTAATTTTAGTTTAATTGGCTTTAGACACAACATTCGGTGCTTGATTATCCATATTTTTTTATTCAAGACACTTGGAGACCTTATACATCTCTAAGTATAATTTAGAAATAGTATGTTTATTGTATACTAGAATCACTTAAGTACTTTTTTTTATATTATTTAAATTCAAAGTTTGTTTCTAACTGTTGATGATGGATTATTATAATTTGGAAATTTATGTAGAAGACACAGTTCAGGTAAGAAAGTATATCAAACTTGTACGTAATTTATTTTCAATAGTCAGATTTGGACTCATCTTTTTTCTTTGGTATTTTTCTTAAACTATAACCTATTGTTGGTTAATCTAACCTTGGTTTGATATGTTTTCTTATAGAACAACGCACTATATGTATTGTTTAGTTTTGATGTACTGTTGTTTTGAAAAAATAAGTCCCGCCGAGTTTCTTGCCGGACATAATTCTTCTCGGGTCAGAGGTGTAGGGTTAGAACCGGTGTAGTTTGATTTTTTTTCTCTCTCTTTTACTTTGACGTGTAAAAGTGCCCTTGTGGCCTACTTACTGAATAAATGTTTGAGTTTGAGTTTGAGTTTGTCATGGCTTTTCATTTCGGGTTTTCTTACTTCATTTTTTTACATGTAATAATATTTATTCCGCATATAATTATTTTTCTTAGGGGTCGCAGTTCTAACCTAACCTAACCCACTTCTGGTGACAGTTCGATTTCTTGGGGGACGCAGTACTAACCTAACCTAACCCACTTCTGGCAACAGTTTGTTTTGTTCGTTAAATGCGACCCTCAAGCATTTAGTAAACGTTATACTTGAAAAAAAATATGACTATTGATGTTTATGTCCATAAATCATAATGGATTTTATTTTATGAGTATCGAAATTCGAAACAATAAGTCTATGGGACAAAAAAAATGACTATTGATGTTTATGTCCATAAATCGCAATGGATTTCATTTTATGAATATCGAAATTCGAAACAATAATTCTATGGGAAACAAAGGGATGACATTAAAACGATATGATCCACGACTATTAATCCGATAAAATGTATGCCTTAAAATATTTCTGAATAATTATTGATAGACCTTCGAATGTTATACTCATCAATTTTATGCCTTTTACGATTATAGTGTTTAATATTATAGATCTTTATTATTAGAACTATGAAACGTTATCCTTTACAAAAATTATGACTATTGATGTTTATGCCCATAAATTATATGGATATCAATTTCTGACTATCGAAATTCGAAACAGTAAGTTTATGGGAAACAAAGGGATCCCCAAAAAATCGTATGAAACATCACAAAACAATAACGGAACAATCACAAAAAGTAAAATCTATATATTTAAATATAACATATTTAAGAGGTATCTCGTGAGAGGCAGTATCTTGGGGCCACTCGTTTTTAGTATACGAGTAAATAAGAAAGATTTTGAAAAAAAAAAGTGTCTTATTGCCACTATTATTGCTACTATTATTTGTCATATTATAATATGTATGTCTTTCCCGACCACGGAACAATTGTGTTCCGGACCTTTTGGGAGGCATATGCGGAGCCGAAGCCAACGCGCAGAGGCCCTTTCGACAATTTAATGAAAAGTGAGGCGTACACTAAGCGGATGCTGCCCCTACCCGTGTCATGGGACGCACGCAGAGGCAGCACCCGCCATGGTGTAAAGACTATTGAGAGTTAATGGAGTCTAAAATGTACTAGGCTATTGGGTGAAAAGTATGGACTAACTACTGGGCTATTGGATGAAGAACCGGACGCCTGCCTAATAAAACGGTATCTAATTTTATTTCCGGCAGACGGTGACTCGCCCGCCGCAAGATGGGCCCCCGTAAAAAGCGACATCAAAGATGGCTCAAGGGCAACACCGGTGCGTGGGCTGTGAGGTTGTCGAGAGGTGAGTCTGCGGTAGCCAGATCCCGGTAATCCGTTCAGCAGGCCGCCGGCGTTATGACATTTTACACTTCCAACCTGGAGCATAGGTCCCGCTCTTGCGACTCCACTCTGGCCGGCCAGTTAAGGCAAGCACAGAGGCGAGGGCCAAATGGAAAGGGCCCTCTGGAATAGGGGTCCGCGGTGTCGCCACTCACCGTCAGCTCGCCACAAGCTGCCCCCGCGGTTTCACCGTCAGCTCGCCACAAGCTGCCCCCGCGGTTTCACCGTCAGCTCGCCACAAGCTGCCCTCGCGGTTTCACCGTCAGCTCGCCACAAGCTGCCCCCGCGGTTAATAATATGTATTATTATTAAGAATTCGAGCAGTACGTACGTGAGTGACGCAATCATAATATTTACAGGTGCAGGGTTCAAATTGGTATTACAAGTTGTAGCTTCCAAACAAGTAGGACTTGGGTTATGAACAGGACTTTACGTGCTATCAAAGGCATTCGTTTCATGGCTCGTGGCATTGCGCATGCGCATGTATGCTGCGTAGCCGGACAGTTTAGCGAGGACAAAGGCTATTTCGTCTTCGGACTAATGCATAAGCGGTAACAGTTGGGCGGTAGATTTGTAGTTAAGATATGGCAGTGCTAATTTAAGGTAGGGCCTGGCCACTTTTAAGATATTTGGCAACGCTCTCAGCCGAAGAACAGCACAATATAGATTCATTCGGCAAAAAATGTTAAATCAATTTTGAATCGTTTTCTCATATCATTACTTTCATAGAAATCTCAGCGCTAATAGTGAAAGTCCAGCAGATTAAGTTCACGGCAAAAACAACAATCAAATCGTTTACATAATGTACAAGTCAGTAAGATAAGTTACGAATAAGTACGTTTCTTTCTTGTTTTAAGATGACATAGACAAGCTGCTAGCTCTTACGACATTTAGTGTAGTAGTAGTAGTAGTAGTAGTAGTAAAACACTTTATTGCACAAAACAAATACATGACCAACAAAAATATAGTGAGTGTGTACAAAGGCGAACTAAGCGAAGGGTGTAGTTTAACAAAAAGGCAGCTCGCTCTCAGCTTGTGGCTTGTGGCTCGTGGCTGAAGTCGACCCGCGTAAGAGCGGAAGGCTGGAACGTCCCTTTGTGGGTGTCCATCACAATTTCACAATGGTGCGTTACTGCACCGACTCATCCTACAATCCCATAACAATCACACATTATCTGCCCTTAAGCTACGCTTCGTTTTTCAGAGTCAAAGGTTTGTAACACAGCCGACCAATCTTTCTGAATAAAATGTGACTTGTAGTTGAAAAGTTTTAATGCCCTAAGTTGTGTCTAAACTAAAGTGTACCCCCAGATAGATAAACAGTAACTAAATATACTTAAAATACTAATAAACTAATGTATGTATTTAAAAGTCTTACCTAACATTACACATTTACAATTAAAACTAACTTGAAACATGACCACCAGCAATCTCGTTAGCGGTCCACATTGCCCGCGCTCCACGCCCGCACTGTCAAACTGTCAATCAGGGGTAAGCCGATTCCGCCTCCCGTGGGGAGCAGGTGATGAAGGCATAGCGTAGGTACTCCATATACCTATATATGAACAGTATACTGCACCTAGAGATGTTACCATACTTACCTAAGATTTACAATTAAAAATGACTCGTAACGAAACATGAACATCGGCAATCTCATTACATTAGTGATCTACATTGCCCACGCGCCACACTGCCCCGCACCGTCAATATCAAACTGTCAATCAGAGGTAAGACGATTCCGCCTTTGACCTTTGGGACCAGGTGATGAAGACACCTAGAGGTAGATAGATCCTCTTCTGCCTATTAATCTCACCCTTTTAAATATAGGAGTAATTTACAAAAATCCTCTTTTACATTTGAAGAATTTTTAATCTAAATTTCAAGGTTCGACGTTTAACGATTCAGGCTGTGGGTTATCCATCGTTCTCTTAAGGCCCATTTACACATAGTTCATAGGTAGGAAGTCATTTATTAAAGAAATAGCTAATAATAATGTATATAAAATAATAGTAATAATTCACATCTCTGCAATGCACGGTCAGGCAGGTGACAGTTTAGTTAGAGCTGGGAATGCCTGCTCCGTCGTCGAACCCCAATAGTTCCGCTGCAGGTTTGAATTTGTGACGTGTGCCTCGTATGTACATACTGGTGGCTCGAATTATAGTAATGCATATCCTTGTTCTAAGCCAACCCAGTATCTTACTCAGCGATTTATTCCAGCGGTCCGCGAGGGCTTCGCCTATGTGTTTGACAAAGGAGGTCATCTGTGGTGCGAATACGCCATCAACGGAAGTCACGAGAGGGGTGAAGGTAGCGTGTTTCGCTTCGCAGGCAGCGGAGTATTTTCTTTGTTTTTCAGTCTCAGCAGATTTTAGGACAGAAGTGACATAGCGTGTAATGTAAGAGGGAGCGTCAGTGTCTACGACACGGATATCAAAAAGAGCCTCTCTCTGAGCATTCCATACGCCACGGCAAGATAAGTCGCCGCGTAATTCAAGGTCACCTTCTGTGATTATGGGTTCTATTGTGACGTTGCTCCATGCTTGGTGACATAGTTCAGCAAATAGATCACGAACTTCGTTGTGTCGTCTTGAAATTAGCCCCCCAGTCTTGCAGCAGAGAGCATGGTCCATATTAAATTGGCTGTTGCCACATCCGTCACATGAGGGTGGCATTGAGTTTGGGGTTCTGTGATAGCGTATTGCCAGGACGTCTCTGAATTCTTGAGGGGACAAGTCGAGGTTATCTTTCTTCGTTGGTATAGTAGATAGCCAGGTGGAAGACTTTGTTTTCATTTTCAATGCGATTGATCTTTCTATAGCTCTTCTTTTGTTAGGGGGTAATTTGGCCAATATAGTGTCTAAAAGTTCGTTATCGCGATAACGAACTTTTCTTCGAACGAGCTTCTTTCATTGTTCGGCTTTCTTTGCGTGCGTCAATCAGGGATTTATTGTGTTGGGCATAGTTAGTTGATAGTTAGTCACATAGTTCATACATTTGTTACTAAACACAAGTAGAAAATGTATATACTCGCACTTGCAACTGTACGTATTTAGTCAATGGACAGTAGGTATACCTCTAACGATATGCCTATTAAAATACGTCTCTGAGTATATACAATATACATGTACAATTAAAACTTACTCGAAACATGAACCCCTGAATACACCCCCGTCACTCTCAACAGTCTCAACTCAACTGTCAATCAGGGGTAAGCGGATTCCGCCTCCCGTGGGGACCAGGTGCTAAAGGCGAATGCAAGAACACAACGTGATGTATATTGTGAAGGAAACTGTGTACAGCGGCAGAAGTGCCTAAGCGGGCGAGGTGTTCGTAATGATCTTGATACTAGGGAATGCAATAGTATTTTATACAATCGTTTTATAAAAAAGTTTTCAACCGAGTACCTTGTTTAGGCCACGAAGCTTGCTGAGATTGAAAAGCTTAATTATGTCACTATTGTATACAATACTTTTTCTACGAGTGCTCAAAATAGGCGAGCCGGTAGGAATTAAGTTCGACGAATGCCTTACACAACCTGCTCCCTCTATACAATTTAGTAACTTCGATCTCCCGTCGGATCGTACCATTCGTACCGGCGGTCGGAGAGGAGTACGGTCCTCCTCCCCGACCATTGTATAATATTGTATGAAAATCCATTTCAGTTTAGACGACGAAGCTAAAATTTGCGACCATAAAGCTCCATCGAAAAGTATGCGCTAGTAGTTCGGTCTACAGAGTTTCAATTCAAGCATTATTATAGTCGACGAGTAGAAAAATAAGCCAAGCTTTCCCTACTTGAGACACTTGTTTTCGTGGCAATAAAGTCGTGTCAAGCTCTGCCTGAACGCATCTCTCGCTTAGCTTATTTTGAAGTTGACTGTACAAGAGTAAATATAGACGAAATGAGAAAAGAAGTTTGCTACAGAATTTGCTTTTAACAATAAATTTGTGCCAACATCTTTTGGAACATCACACCCGCATACCTACTTTTGTGCTGACTGTACAGTCACCGGCAATAGTATCTTCCTACACGAAGACCGCAAAAATATGTGACACGCTCTTATTAAAATTTGTAGGGCCATAAGAGCGTGTTACATATTTTTGCGGCCTTCGTGTAGAAAGATACTTTCGCCGGTGACTGTACACAAAAACAGGATAATAGAAAAGTTCACTTGCAATCAAATAAACGCGTAATAGTGAACAAAGCTTGTACATGTAAACTCAACAGTTTCACACCCAGCATTAGTCTGTCCGTCTGTCTGTCTATTTGTCTGTTTGTGTTGCCCGTGTTCGCTACTTTTTACAAATTAATCAGCAAGTAATAGAGTCCCCATGGAGGGTGGATTACCACAGATTATTCATCCTTTTAAAAAACATTTGCTATTGGATAAACACTTTTAGTACATTAAAAATAGAGTCTACCCTTCGATTCACTAAGTGAATACTGTGTAGACGTTTCAATCTGAAAATAATCACCAACATTGCCTTTTCGAAAATAACGCTTTCGAAATTATGTTTTATTTTGTGCTTTATTATTTTGAAATAAAGCTCAATGGAAAAAATATAAATTTCCCAGTTGCAAAGCTAATCTTTGCTATTAACATATGTACTTTGGATGATGCAAAAATGAGTTTTATGGTGGTATGAGTAAGGTACAGTTTTAAGTGAGGGTGGAGTGTTTGTTTCGTCGGACAGGGGTTCTAATCGCCGGGCAGTTCATCGGGTTACTAGAATAATGTTTGTGTTTAGTTTAAGCTCATATTCGCGGGAGGAATTAAACTATAAACCGTATAAACCTATATAGTGAGTACGGATAATGCAGGGGTTTGGCCACACTCGCTACTTTGCTATAATCCGGGATGTGTGGTTACACTGGTGACCGCTGGTTTTAAAAAAACTGTGGGAGAATTTACACATAACTGACAAATACTTCAAACTACTACAAAGTCATCTAACATTTAGAGGACACAGTTCAGTTAGGAAAGCGTATAAAACGTTTTGTGAAGCAGTCAGATTTGAATTTTGTTATTTATTTATTATTTCCTTTTTATTAAACAACTAGCTTTCCGCCCGCGACTTCGTCCGCGTATAATACGGTTCCTCATACAGAGTTTCATTAGCCAATTGTATCTTCTTAACTAACTTTTGTTAATCCCCGAACCATCTTCTTAATCTATTTATAGTTATAGCTATTTTGGCGAAAAAACGGGTAACGTATACTTTCAGTCACAAATAAGTGTTAATATGCAAATAATAACGTAAATGTACCCTTTTATTTGCGTAACTTCTTTGTGTACTATATTGTGGTGGTTTTATTTGCCGATACGATGACCAAACTATTGTCAGTGTTCACTCTGCAACATGGAAATGGAACGGAAATAGGAATAATAATTCCTAGTAAATCTCAAACAAAAAAACCGGCCAAGAGCGTGTCGGGCCACGCTCAGTGTAGGGTTCCGTAGTTTTCCGTCCGTCACAGTAAGTGTCCCCACTTAAGAGTTTTTGAAAGCACGTCATTTTATTGTGATTTTGTAGAAATTACAGGTACAATAAACACCTGCTTATACAGTTAAAACAAACTTAGTTCAGAAATTATTTTGTATTTTTTTTCAAAAACTATTTAACCTATCAAGTTCAAAATAATTTTCCTAGAAAGTTTTTATAGAGTTCTACTTTTGAGTTTTTTTTTTTAAATATAGCACACGTTAATAGGGTTGAAATAAAAAAAAACACTCCCCACTTTAGGTATAGGGGAGGTACCCTAATAAAACATTTCTTTCCACTTTTTATCTTACCACTTTGTCGGCGTGATTGATATACATATTAGTACCAAATTTCAGCTTACTAGTGCTAACGGTTACTGTGATTATCCGCGGACGGACAGACGGACGGGCAGACATGGCGAAACTATAAGGGTTCCTAGTTGACTACGGAACCCTAAAAAACCGGCCAAGTGCGAGTCGGACTCGCGCACCGGGGGTTGGTACAAACCTGAAGGTATATAGGGGTAGTAACTTTAAAATTATTGAAAATATTTTTATTATATGATGTAACTAAAAATGTACGGTTATCGCAATTTTTCCTTTATCTGTGCTATAAGACGTTGCTTCGTACCAAATTTCAAGTTTCTGAGTTCACGGGAACTACCCCGTAGATTTTGCGAGTGCCGAAAAACTCAAAAATTTGCAATATAAACGACTGTATCTTTTGATTGCGTTGGCTTTTAAGTTTGTTTTTTTTACAGCTCCAAGGGACAATATACCTGAGTATTTGATATAAATTTCAGCTTGATACCTCCACGCGTTCCTGAGAAAAATGGTCTTGACAGACAGACAGACAGACGGACGGACAACAAAGTGATCCTATAAGGGTTCCGCTTTTTCCTTTCGAGGTACGGAACCCTAAAAAATGTAAATCTCTATACAAACTTTCAACCCCTTTTATATTTTTTAATTATTAGTAAACGTACGAAGTTTCAAATCTCTGACTCTAAATTTTAAACCCCACCGATACAAACGTTTAACCCCCATTTTTATCCCCCCTTAGGGGTTAAAATTTTCTAAATCGCTTCTTATTAGTTGTACAGATTGTAAATGTAACCCGTCCTGCAAATTACAACTCTGAGGTGGAATTTAAAAAACGCTGAAATTAGTTGTTTGCTTTAAAGTTAGTAGCTTACAAAAGAACTTTCAAGTCTGTCACAAAAAAAAAAATCTTTATAAAAACTTTTTTCCCCTTTTTTACCCCGTTAGAGGTTAAATTTTGGAAAACGCTGAAATTACTTTTATTGTTTTTTAATTATTAGTAAACGTGTGAAGTTTCAAATCTCTAACTTTAAATTTTAAACCCCACCCATACAAACTATTAACCCCTTTTTTACCCATCAAGGGGTTGAATTATTCAAAATCGCTTCTTGTTAGTTGTACAAATTGTAAATTTAACTCGTCCTGCAAATTACAACATTCTAGATTCAGTAGTTAATCATTTTTTAACGCTACGCTAATGCAATTAAAAATTACAATCGTAAAGAACTTTAAGATAGGTACTTTGCTTATAATTTTTTTTTGCTGTATGTATTTTAATATTCCGTATTTTTTCATTAAATTTTAAGACCAGACCAGACAGAACAAACAATCAATATTTATTTTTAGAAACAAATATTATTATAGGTACCTACTAATACCGAAAAAAGAAACTAATAGTAACGTAAAAAAAATATTAACATCCTACAGGGTCAATATGTAATCTAAATGTAAATGTTTTAATTACGTTCATTTTCTCTACTTAATGGAATACAATCAACGGCAAAAACATATTTATGATGAGACCAGTAACGCCATCTACTGGGGAGTAGTGAACCTAATAAGTAAATAAGTGTTGGAATAAGGAAAGATCGCCGTGTAATTTTTCAATAAACAAAAACAACAAAACACAAACACAAAATAAAAATTTCTCCAATAGGAACTTTGCACCTTTTACAAAGTTTTAAGTCTAGAGACTTATACTGTCTGTTTTAGAGTTAGAACTCTAAAACAGAAGTTTCTCCCATACAAACTTTGTACCCCTATTTTACCCTCTCAGGGTTAGAATTTTTCAAAACGCTGAAAACTCTTTCTTTGGATTTAAGTTCCTAACCTTTTGACGAATTTTTAAGTCTTCAGCTCAAAAAAAATTTTTTCTCCCATACAAACTTTGCACCCCTATTTTATCCCTTTAGGGGTGGAATTTCCAAAAATCCCGTCTTATCCCTTGCATACGTCATAAAAGTAAGCTCTGGACCAAATTTCTAGTTTCTAGTTCCAGTAGTTTCGGCTGTGCGTTGATGGTAGATCAGGACTTCTTCTTTTATATGTTTAGATGGGTACATTGTCTGCCTCTCTAGATGTTTTGAAATGTCTTCTTACAGAACTACGCATTATTGCGTATATCTTTAAGATCTAATTGTATTACTGTTTTGAAAAAATAAGTCCCGCCGAGTTTCTTGCCGGTCATAATACTTCTCGGGTCAGAGGTGTAGGGTTAGAACCGGTGGTAATTTTTTTTCTCTGTTCATAAGTGCATTGAAATGTGCCTTTTAAGAATAAATATCTTTTATCTTTTTAATAACTAGACAAAAATTAAATACAATACACAATTTTTTAAGTAACAACGATTGACATTTGCAGGTTTTTAAAAAAAAATCACGTAAGGCTGATAAAAATAATGGAAAATGGCGAAGAAAACGAAGAAGAATAGAAACTAGCCCTACTCGTACCTAAAGCAAAATGTAAGCTCCACTTGTTTGTTCAAGTTCTTCTTGTAAACATATTATATGTTTAAAATACTTCTATACAAAGTACTTATTACATTCAAATTCATGCTACTGGTTTGGTAGTGAATTCGGGGTAACGATGGTAATACCCACCCAGGCTACCTTGATTAGAATGAGCCCTAGCAAGGGCTCGAAACATCAATATGTGCACTTTATATTTAGAATATTTACGCAGTGATTTTTTTTAAAGCAAGGCGGATGTAAGTACAAGGTATAATTATTAACATACTTATATAACACTGCTATATGACCAAGTTGCCTACGTACGTAGATCAGTTGCTTCGTATGATTTTAACAAAATATTAGAAACTTTATAAAGTCTAATTTAGTATGACCTATGAACTATTCTTAATTTGTGTCCTTAGTGATTTGTATGCCGTGTTCCCGTAGAGCAGTTTTATTATTCAAAGCCGATATAATATTCACACTTTTTTTATACTTTTTTATAAGAGGATATTTAACGTATTTCAACCTAAAAACCACTACCACGTAAACTTATTCAAAGTATTCAAACTTACATGACGGACCACTAAACATTATAACGCAATCCTTATAATATAGGTAAGTCCAACCTTATAAAGGACTGATCACAGATTAAGTAATGCCCGACGTAGATACGTCACATGGTCAGCATTGTTGAATAGGGATCACCACCGATTATTGAAAAGGTGTCAACCCATAGATAAACTGTATAAATAGCCCGATTTGCTTTTAAATAAAGGCGTCAAACAAAAAATATCAATGACCATGGGACATGAGACATGCTTCTTAAAAGTATCTGTCCAGCTTCGTTGGGGCGCGGTTTGAATCATAGACTGGAGCGGTATCATTTTAACTTTACAGATAATTAATGATGTATAAATCTATATAAATGCGAAAACCTTTTTAAATAATTACTTACAGCAATAATGTGTATATACCCCAGGAGTATGGAAATACACATTGCATTGTATACAGATTTAAAGATTTCAATCATTTTTGTTGTGAAATTGGTGATCGAAAATTCACAACACGCTTCACCAAATAATAAAGATAGTCCAAAAAGTTTTTATAAATTATTGATAAAAGTAAGTATTAAAAAAACTAGGTTTCGGCATACCGCAAAGTTTTGAATGTATTGTGAAGTTTAGAAAAACTAGATTATTCCCATTAATAAAAGGGTATGATTTAATCGATTACCAAATAAATGCGAAGTCGATGACCTAATAAATAAGATTAGCCACTAGAATAATAGATCTTCCACAAAAACTGTAAGTACCACCAAATAATATCAAAACAAGTTTAAATTTTCTGAAATTTATATGTATCACCGAAATAATACCAAAAACAGAACCAAAAAATATTAAAACGATAACCTATTTAATATATATATTAACTACTAAAAAAACGATTTGCTCTCTTTTAGAAGTCGGTGGTGGCGTTTTCCGGCCGCTGCCGCGGCACGCTCGCTTCGCTCGCTCGGCTTAGCGCACTGTTAGTTCACGTTCACCTAACACACTCCTCCTCGCTTAGCTCGTCGTCGCACCTATCTTGACTCCGTCAAAAGTATTTTTTTGTGTTTTTACTGGTGTTGTTTTGCATTTGGTGGTAGATCTAGTATTCCAGTGATACAAATCTGGTGATCAAAGTTTTAAACTGGGTGCAAAAATTCTAATATCCATTAATTTGGTGTTTCCATCTTGGTGACCGTTTCGATTAAAATGATCACAGATATATTTGATGGAGGCAGATATTATAATAAGGGGATACAAATTAGGTGGAAAATCTAAATTTTGGTGCAGAAAATATTTTTGCATTGATAAAATCGAAATGAAATGTAGGTATATGCGTATTAAATAATAAAAGTTTTAGCCTGATAATTATTGATTTGTATATATTTTTCTATCTGTGACATTTGGAAGTAAAAGGTACCTAGTTCATTGTCGGTTGTCGACAAGGTGCTACTATCATAAAAATTGGTTTTGAAAAAAACCTTATCAATAACTTAATTACATTACAATGTTACAACTTACCGTTTATATAAAAACGTGACAAATGATTAAAATGCTCGATTAAGTTTATACTTTTATTGTTTACTATTACTGCTATTTATTATTAGGAGTGGTTCACAAAAACCTATAAAAAAATTGTGTATTTCATACATAATACTTAATGAGGATAAAAGTCCCTTTTTTGTGTTTTATTTTTGGAGTGTGCATAACCAATCTGTAGTTATTATAATTATAACAGAGTTTCACAGAACCTTCCTCCTAGCGTTTATCCCGGCTTGGGGTCAGCTTGACAACCTAATCTCACGAATTGGCGTAGGCATTAGTTTTTACGAAAGCTACTGGCCTCTGACCTTCCAACCCAGAGGGGAAACTAGGCCTTATCGGGCTTAGGTCCGGTTTCCTTACCATGTTTTCCTTCACCGAAAATCGACTGGCAAATATCAAATGATATTCCGTACATAAGTTCCGAAAAACTCAGTGGTACGAGCCGGGGTTTGAATTTTAAACCGAGACCTCCGGATTGAAAGTCGGACGTCTTACCGTCTTAGCGCTCTTGAAAGTAAAGCGTTCGCGTTGTTAAACAATGTTTCACAGAACATAATCCTCCGTCCACTTGTCACTTGCGCCGGCGCAACAGTAAGCCGATTACCGGTGTCCAGCCATTACCCCTGACACTGACAGCCTGCGCCCGACGCGCCCTGTCCTGGCTATGCTGACTTCGATCCCGATTATTATTATTTATACATTTTTAAAAAATCTAACGCAGAAACGACTGAACTGATTTCGATAAAACATGTCAAAGAACCATCGCTAGAAAACCTGCTTTCAAATAAAAACACTCATTCAAATAGCTTCACCCGCTTAGGAGCTGCCACAGACAGACACATAGACACGACACATATCTAGCGGTCAAACCATGGTCATACTTATAAATCATATAACAAACCTTTTTTGGGAGTTAAAAAATTAAGTCAAAAATTATTTTTTACTTCGTCAGTTAATGTGGTTTTATAACTTAAGTAGCTCGTCGGTCGTTTTGTTGCCATTACATTTAGCTTCATAACCGAGCACTCTTCTGGAGTTGGCTTGGGGTCAGAAATGTAGGTACTTACATAGGTACTTACCTACTTATTAGTTATTATACAACTGATGTCAAATAAAAGTAATAAACATTCTAAAATTAATGAAACCTGCAGTGGGTACCCTATTCTAACATCAATTAATGAGCGCATTACAGTGGTTATTATGGTTACCGGTAGCGAAACCCGAGCTTGGAACCAACTCGCAGCCGTTGGCAACTAGAACCTCACTAAACCACTATCTAAATACACTAGATTACGACTTTATGTAACAGAGATAAGGTTTACTCTTGCCTGTCTTTAGGAGATAGTAACGTAGTCGTGGCAGAGATGCGGTTAGAATCGAAAAGCGTTAAGTTTATAAATAAACGCGTTCCAAATTGAAACATAATGCGATTGTCTTTAGGTTTAAAATATCACAGTATCTTAAATAAATACGATGACAGGGTAAGGTGGGGATAATGGTGAAATGGTGAGCAATTGGGCAGAATGGATGTAACCAGAGACTTGGGTGTTTAAATAAATTAACGAATTATGTCATAGATGAGGGTTGATTGATGATAATCTGTACTCAACGCAATGTGGGATTTAGATTACGGTGATTAATAATACAAAACAAAACTCGTCTCGTAAGTAAGGTCTTATGATAAGTCAAACTATTTCAAAATTTTGTTAAAGGTTAGAGCAGTTTCAACCGCGTTACGTCAGGACCAAGTAGGTATACATACCTACATATACAATGATGTGTAATATCGTCCGTGAAATACAATTTTTAAAATAATTCTACGTAGGTATAATGCGGCTGATTTTAAAGCTTAATAATCGTCAAAATCGTACTTAGGTACCAAAAACTTGCGCTTAAAGCATTTAACAAGGGCAAAGCTTTTCAGCCAGAATAATAAAATATGACTTTCTTATTTTTGTAGCTTACTGTTTTTCATTCCGATTGATTCGTGTTTATAAATTACTTAATCGTACAAATGCAGCTAAACTTTATTGCACGGTAACACATGTCATCTCAAAACCCCGAGACGCCATGCTGTTCTCGTTAAAAATAACACAATAAAATAAGTAACTAAATGCGACAACGCATCGCATTACTAAAAATACATTAAAATTAACTTTCACACCCCATTGTTCGGCCCCCTCCACAGAGCATGAATACGTGTCACACCATAGAGTAGACTACGGTTATGTACAATGGCGACAATGCGCAGTGCTGCCACAATGACAGAAGGGTGCGTTCATAATTTCCGGGCTGCGCCCGTTTGGGATGGAAATTGTAACTTGGTTAGATTTGTTACATGTTAGAGTTGGGGTAAAATACCATATATACTTAATACGATTTTCGAATATCTGTCTATTAAAGTTTTATTAGCTAAAAAAAACAAATCACAGCTTACCTACATCCCTTAATTGTAAATAACAATGTATAGTTAGCTGGTTCGTACCATAATTTAGCCGAGTTTTATTTTTAGAATAATTGAATTTGAATATCTTAACGGGTCCAAATGTGTATACTGACCCAAATCAATCACCAATACATAATTGTATACCTATCACTAAAACACCTGTGAAAAATTAGCAGAGGTGAAACTACTTGAAAGTCTTGAAAGTCTAGTGCGTGCAAGTTACCTACATTGAACTTCCCTAGTCCCACAGACTCAATGCAAAATGTCTAATATTGTTTGTTTTTATTATTAATTACATCACGCTATTAATTGAAGAAAATTATAATCACGTTCGTTTGTTTATTTTTAGGATACCTAAAAACTCTGCCTTTTTCGAATAATATAAATAAAAATCCTCTAGCAAAAGTAGTGGGTAGGTAGTCGACGAAAGAGACTTGGACAATAGAACCGAAATATATGTATGTATTACTAACAGTAACGTATGTAAGCGTAATTAAATTTGCAACGCGCCCCGACTGGGGCCATTACTGGCTACGAGGGTGTCACATACGATAACCATTGCTTCTGTTAAATATACCAGCTTTTTATCGCTTTTGGAATAATTCCGTTTTCTTTCGGTTTGAATTAGTTACGATTTACATTTACATTTTTATTCGCTGAAAGAATAATGTAAATCTATTGAAGTATAATTATTGCGCAGATTTATGATTTTAATTTTGGACTAGTACCTAGGTACTTGAACTAAACTATAGAGCGTTAACCAACACTTAAACAGTCCTAAATTAGACTAGAACTTATCTTTCAAACGTACAATTAAAAAAAAACTCTAAGGAACCTTAAAAGGCGGTAAACCATTCAAACTATAAGGTATTTTTTAAATGGAAACCAAAACTATCGGCCGCATATAATTGAAACACAACGGCAGTATCGGGTCATCTTACTGCAACCCGAGACGGCCCGCGGTCGCTCGTTCGCCCTCAATGGGAAACGTCGATTAGAATTATGGCATTTATCTACTCGTATTAATGTGCAGGTAAATTCCTTTGTATGATCTTTTCAGCAAGATCTTGTGATAGTCATCAGAGATTTATTTGTCATCTACGTTATGTTCTAGTTTTACTAATTCCTGTGTTATTTAATAAAATATGTTGTGTGTGTATAATTTATGTAATAGCATAAAATTATGATTATTATTACTTATTCAATTTATGCTTTATAATTATGATTATTATTACTTACACAGAAGTAAGTTAGCCATTGGAAGTACGAGTACCGTTTCTCTATATTGGCACACTGTACTTACTTCCGACGGCAAACCGCACAATAGGTAAGATTATGTAGTTTGCAATCTTATTCTTTTTTAGTCAAAAAATTAATTGAATGTATTTATTTATTTAAACTTTATTGCACGGTATAAAATATACAGTTACAAAAGGTGGACTGAATTCCGTAAGGCATTCTCTACCGTTACCATTAATATAAATAAGCATATAAATGAATATATATTACGTAAGATATAAAATATACAAAGATAGTATGACATATACGTAATAAATACAAATAAATAAATATATAAATTACCTGCTACTGAATTTACTATGAAAGTTATCATAAAGATACTTGCGGAGCTTTGCGCTTGTACGTGAATTTAGTTTGAGCTTGACGTATATGCTGAGGGTAAGAGCATTCCAAAGGCGGATGTATGTTAAGTAATAGAGTTATTATTGTTGATTTTTTATTTGATGTGAATTTAAATCTGTAATTTAAGCTTAACTACAACAATATGATCTGTTTAACGTTCAAACCGAGACTGTTGTCTAAGCACAAGTTTTTTTTACATGAACCTATGTTAATACTCGACAAACAAAGTGTCATATTTGGTGTTAATAAAGCAAAGTGTAACGTTAAGAGAGTATTGTTTGTTACAGGCTAAAGTGCATACCGCGCAATGTTAGCCGGGGCGCATTTGGCAGAACCAGAGAATACTTAACGAATATAGTACCTACTCCGTGGCAGAATATAGTAAGTTACTACTAGATTGCGTTTGAAATCGTTATCTGCATGATTATACCGCTCTCAATGTGAAGCTTTCTTAATATTATACCCACGCACTAGAGTCACCACACTACAATTACAAATAGTTTGATATACTTACAGAAGGTGCTTCTACAGATTTAGAGCCGTTGTCTTAAAATACAATGTTTACCAATACAACTTTTGAGGGGCGATACAAGTCAAACGTCAATACCTACCTAACAACGAGCAACAATATAACGGAGGTACAGACACAAACAACATTTACTGAAAATACGGTTCGTGAAAGTCGTGAAAAATTGTAATCAGCCAGTCTTACTCTTATACCGTAATAAGACTGTCATAGGAACTGCTGCACGAGTCGTTCTTGCGACATTATTGTGTCCCTAGAATTATTCATCGGTGCTACCTAATAAGCTTATCTTTTCATAATATTTTATTGGCTATGGTGGCTTTGAATTGGCAAAGATGTAAAGTTTTAAGAGTTTTTGGACAAATAAAAAGAACTTATAATTATTTTTGCATGTTTTTAAAGTGGGGCATTCCCCCCCCAAGCATTGCCCCGGCAAGGCGTATCGATGCAGGTTCAAGTCCTGCTGGGTTGATTATTTTTTCAATGTTTTCAATGTTTGTATTTGATTTAATAACAAATAAAAAGAAGTCAAAATGAAAACTAACCAAACGTAAAAAAATAGTACTGGCCAGTCGCAGTATCCTCAGGCCAATAAAAAACCCAGTAGCATAGACAATGTCGAAACCACAAAGCATGGTCGCCCCAACAGAAGCGTTGAAAGCCGAATGCAAAATAAAGATAATCACTTTACAACTGGCGTTACGCTGAGCGACTTAAAAAATAAGAATGAAACCTTTGTGTTGCGTGAACACCACAATGAGTTTAATACTTTTAAAATACTTTAGAAAACGTTGGGAAACGCGGTGATTAGGCACGTTTTGCGTTTCAAAATTTACATACCGACAACTGAAGACGGGTGTGAAACGCTCTTATGAATACATCAAAATTATCATTACATCTGAACGTAGGTACAGTACCGACATCTTATTTAAACGTTGGAAGTAGGTATAATTGTGATTCACAAAAAATAAGCTATAGCTAGGTAAGTGCTTAAAGTAAGTATATCTTATTATTTTTTAATCCTATAAGGTTCACTTGTGGATTCAATCTTGATATTACACAAGAGTTTTGAAGTTTAATTATTTTCACAATGAAATACTCGTACCTCATTAAAAATACAAATCGTCGTGGTTTTATTTCTGCAGGCAATTCGTACCTGGCTCAAAGGTCCCCATAATGCCTGCAGCATTCCCCCGCTGAACTGCAATGGAGACCTGATGGACCCAGTACGACCCAGAGCGAGAATCACCACCCCTTTCCCGCAAACGTTGGCCGATTTCCTCAAAAAAGTCAGCGGGCTACCTCGACCCACGGCCCCGCCGTTTCTAACGCTACCGGTCAAATCGTACACAATAATAACATAATTTTCACACCACCTACTCGACAATGCCAAATTATATATCATGCAAACCTGACCGAAAGCAAATCATTATAGCCCTTGTCTTTAGCCTGGTTATAATGTTGTACGAAATCTCATTATAACCCGCTGGTTAATAATGTGATTTCACTTCCTATATTTCTTATTGTTATGTGCTTAAAGTCTAATTTCGTAAAGTCCGGACGGTGCACGGGCCCGCGCCGCCGCGTCGAACTGATTTGAAAATCGAATTTATTCGGGAAATCGTGCTGGCCACCTCAATTTTAAATACCTAAAACAAATGCCGCGAGTGGCTGGTTCTATAAAATTAGAAGATAAAATTCGAATAAAATGGACTAATGTATCAAGAATCATTACTTTTGATGTACTTTAATAAAAATCCGTTTCTAGTAGCCCTAGCTATTTTATTGTCTCGCAAGAGGTGAGAAAAGTAGAGTATACTCCTCGGGGATAAAGCTGTTTTTGTCACGGGCGCGCTTGAACCCCTCACTGCACTCAGGACTCATAACCCCCTCGCTGCGCTCGGGAGTAAAATCTGGAGTCCTTCATTACGTTCAGGATTCAATTTCGTGCCCGTGACATAAAACAGTGCTTTATGCCCTTGGTGTACAATCTACTATTACATGTTGACATTGACATATTATCTACCTACGTTAAAAATATAAAATTAAATTGAATAAATATTTGAGGAGAACAGATTCACCTAGCCCAGACTAAGTAAAACTTCTACTGGCAGCTGGAACTAAAGGCGACGATATACCTACTTACTTATAAAAAAAACTTATATAAAAACATCCATAACTTAGGAGCAAATAAATATTCATGAGAAAAACACAAATAAATACCCTTGCCGGTATTCGAACCCAGACCTTCAGCTTTGTATATAGGCAGCTAGTAGCAAGTAGGTTAGGTATATAGGCTTCCTTTCTAAGATAGAAGAGATAACCAGGCAAATTTTTGGCTAAAGTGAAAAGCACGTATATTTTATATACTTACCACCTTTTTTGCATTTTTTGCGCATAAGATATGTTCAATCATATTTCTTAATAGCTGGCCTCTAGCCCTAAGCGCCACCCGTACATCCGTCCAATTTTTTTTAGTTTTTTGTGATGACGCACAGATTATGGCAGGAATGATGCAGGAATGTCACATAATCCGTCCTGCTTAGGATTGTCTCCGGCTCATTGTTGTCTCGATAATCTGGCTTCTGTGTAATGCCAAATGTGGCTGGGTGATAACCCTTGAGGAACTAAACTATGATTCATGGTTTGATAGAGTGTGGTGTACCTAACAGCTATTAGTATTTATTTCTAAATTTCGATTCCCGCCAGCTTGCGAGTCAAATAAGCTTGGCATTCCATTGAAAAACAAAAACAAAATTTACTAGCTTAAAAGATTGAAGTTTTAACATTCTTTCACTGTTTTATGGCGCACCGATAAAGAAGTAATGTACTAAGTGTCAATTCGTAACAACTTTTATTTCGCAATAAAGTAAAAGCTGGCGCTTCGAAAGTCATACGAACGATTTGAAGTATCTATCATATCATCATAATCAAACTGAAAACGATATAATTAAGTATTATGTTTAAGTTTAATTGTACAATCGTTGAACTTATTTAAGGTGATGTACTGTATCAAAACGGAAATGCTTATAAAATAAACTACGCTGACAAAAAAAACATCTAAGCCTAATGTGTGTTCATTACTTTATCCCTAAATTTGTGGCGATCATGAACGCATCCCGACATATCACGACAGCAAATATTTGTTCACGGCAATCATCGAGCCGATTTGCCACTAATCCCACAATTCGAGGAGACAGCTCAACAAAAACATTATCGGATCCCCACACAGCCACAATGCATTCAGATCCTCCATATTTATTTACCAATACACAGATAATAAATAGTCCCTTTATTCGAGAACGCAGCCGTTGGTGTCAAAATTGACGCCCCATTCGCGCCAAAAAAGTATCGCCGTTTTGTAATAGAATTTGGGACAGTATTTTTTAATAAAATTGTGATTAAAATTTATGGTAAGTTGTGGTTGGGAATGCTCTAGGGTTCACTGTATGTCTTTATATCACATTATGCGACGGTTACCAATAACCGTTTTTAAGTACCTATAGTTAAATGACTGATTTATGTTATTCCCAATCCTATTATCATTATCAGATTATTGTTTAGATACTTATTAGTTTTTTTAAAGTGCATTTTACAGTTCCTTTATTTTTGATTGTTTTGAATTTTGTTAAATAAAATATTATAAATGAAATTGTAATGAATGAACTCATGTGTAGGAGCACTTCAGGAGAGACTATTTGTGACGTTATCATGGTTAGGGTACCACTTTGTCGCTTATGGATTCCGAGATATCACGGATTTTGTTAATCAACTCGAAAATAGTGAAAATTGGTTTTGATTAAAAATAGCTTCTACACACTTAAAATAATACGGTGTATTGATAAAAAGTTAAACGTTTCAACTAAAAGTAGGAAAAAAACTCAGTCAAAATTTACCGACTAGGGTACCACATTGTCGCTCATAAGCGTGAAGTAATATCGGGCCATTGGAAAATGTAGTAACACGTGTTGTCTAAATCTCAGTTTACTCCCATCCATTTGATTGACAGTTCGTAACTCAGCTGCCCATTACGTTCACTTAACTTTATGTTATGTTACCCTTTTAACAATAGTGGTCAATAAGCAATAATTATTAAGACAAAGCAAAACTCTCTATTTTAATCTGGCCTAAATCAATCAACTAGATACAAAATATATTAATCGAAATTCATATTATGTTAGTTTATTCAATTGGATTGTTAAAAATAAATAAATAGATCACATTAGGATAATAAAATAATTTACAATTTTAAAATGCGTCCAGACCGTCTTAATACGCCACGAATATGCTGCTCGTACGCTGCGCACGCGTTGCTCTAGCCGGAGAGCTAGCAACAGAAATAGGTTTGCTATTATATAGAGAAATGAAAATTTCTCTAGTTAGTATGCCATACTATCAATTTTAATAATCCGGGTGCCTGGCAGATGCTTTGAATACTGATTAATTACATAACAAAATCTTAAATATAAATAAGGGGAGGGATATAAATTAGTGACAAATCAAAACTTTTTAACAGAAAATATAGTTGACTTATATTTAACAAGCTTCTGAGGGACAACCGTATAGATAATCAGTTAATACTCGGACAAAGTCACCAATCTCTCAATCAGACGTAAGAATTTAAATGACTTGGCGTCAGCACTTACGTACCCCTAGGTGCGAGGTTGAGTAGTGTAAATCATTTTCATAATGATGTTAAATGCAAATTATTACTTTTGTAAGTAATAATTTTGTTATAATAAGTCTTAAAAATAAGTTTGATCTCATAAGTCGACAATGTGGGACCCTAAGGAATGTTAAACTAACAAACTTGATCTAAATTAGTAAAGCTGACGAAAACACTGTTTTTTTTAACTAAAATAAGTTATGTTATTGATTCATAATAATATTTGTATTAGATTATGCACTTGTAGTGCGGACACTATGTTAAATAATGGAAGTATAATTCTTATTTCTCTAAACTTATGAATAGCGACAATGTGGTACCCTAGATCACTTTACATACAAAAAATCATGTTAAAAGTCTAAACTTTGAAGTCACTTTTTTGATAGAAAACTACATTACTTTTGTGTTTAATTACACTTGATCGTTAGTTTTGTTCCTAAATTAACGTAAACTATGAGAATAAAAAAATATAATGTTGATTTTGTATATTTTCTATGTAAGTGTTGTTTTTTTTTTGTTTTAGTATTAAAAAAAGATGCCTTGTTTCATTATTTTTATTATAAACCTTACCTACATCATATTTAGAAATCAACATAAGCCAGCTGAAAATCTGTCGATTTTGAGTTATATAAAATATTTTATTTTTGATTCTTGACTCTACACCCTACGTGCATTATTATTGTATTATTTCTATAAAATGTAAAATGTTAGAGACAACATATGATTTGTTGAGTAATATAATGTATATGGAACATTTTAAAGCCGCTATCTCTATAACTTCAACCTATAACTAGATTTTTTGGGCTTTCAAACTTTAAACTCGAATATCTCAAAACAGTACAAAGATATGTTGAAACTTCAAAAAATTATTAAACTTAAAAATACTCAATATAGCGATCTCGTTCTTTTTGCATATGAAGGACAATGTTTTGAACTATAAGGAGGTACCAATAACTCAATACCGACAATATATTACCTTTACCATGACAATGTCTTCAACTTGCAAGCTTTTAAGATAATGGCTGTCGAAACGGATAATCGATTCCCAAAACTCCAAAAACTGATGGTAACCAACTCAAGCTGTTAGATATCGATCTGTATACAATACGGCCCCCGGCATTTGTCCGTCCGTGCGCCCACAAAAGATTACTTCACGATGTTTTGATTGCACCAGTGCCATGACATACCACGAAGGTGTGATTTTAAAGGATAAACGATCACTCCTAATACCATCACTACAATGTAACCTAATCCTTACCACATTGTGATAGAGAACATTATAAACGCAACTATAAAATGGTTAAACGGCGATTAAGGCTCATATGGTTGTTTCGAAAGCGACGGAGCGTATGTGTTTTAACGTCTCAACACTTCTCAGAAGTTTTTTCTGTGATTACGTTTTTTTGTGGCGTATTTGTATCCTTGTTTGGATGGAAATGATTTGACACTAGTGATGACTTGATGAGTTTTTTCAAAGTGCTGTGCAGCGAGAGACTTCACGAAGAGACAATTCTAATCGGACGAGCGAGCGCAACAACAACAAAGCAAAGTTCTTACAGACAACAGAACTGTCAGCTGGCTACTAGGACGTTTTTGTTATATTTTGAGCGTTTGTTCCGCGATTGCATGAAGATACGAACTCTCAAATTACTTATATTATCTCTATACATATAAGTAGTTTGAGAGTTCGTATATGAGCAGGATCGATCAAGGGGTTATGGTGCTAAAAGGCGAAAAACGATCTTTGAAAGTAAATCGTTTGTAAGTAAATCGCGAGTTCTCAGTTCGAGGCAGACTACTTACTATAGAGTACTCTCTATTAGGAGTATAAGTTAAGGACAACCACCGTACCAGATGGTATGTAGCGCGTGGTCCTTCGCACTTTTTTCCAAGAAAATAACGTTTGATTATTCGATTTTGTAACACAGAACGAATCCTATACGTACAGTCGCCATCAAATATATAGGAGCGGCCACGTTACTCAAAAATATCTGAACATGCATTTATCGGCTTGAAAATAGAGGCGTTGTACAGATGTTTGTGACCACCTTGGCCGCTCCAATATATCTGATGGCGATTGTACATAAACACTAAATTCTAAAATTACATAGATACCAATTTATTTATGTTAAGGAGAACCAACAGTTTGTAACTTACAGTAATGCAATACCTAATAGATTATATACAGAAAGACAATTAAAGGAACTAATGCTTCAAATTAAACTAATGCTAGGCCACTAAACGCATATACATACACATGCGAACATTAAGAAAGAAAAAATCGGGAACATACAAATTCCGATAATAAAGTATGAAAAAATTTGTGCTTAAATGAACCAGACTTTACTAGTTAAAATTCCTACAAAAAAGAGAAAAATATATAAATTATAATTAATTATTAAAACAAGAAGTAGTTAGGTACACTCACATGTTGCCTTACATTAGCAACTTTGCAGTTGAATATATGTAAGTATAAATATCCTTACGACTCGCGCGAATCAAGAAACTGTTCCGTCTGTAGTTGGAGGATGCAGTCCTGAAAGATATAGTACATTACCTACATATCCTGATCTGCATTAATTTTGCAATAGTTTATTAATTAACAAACACATATGAGTGACATTACCCATTTTAATAATTCGGGTTATTGTCTCCTGAACTAGACACTACCCTGAGTACCCCCATAGGTACCCTGTCGAAGGCTCATAAAATAGATGTATGATTTAGGTACTTATTACGTTTACCTTATATCACGAGTAAAGTTAATAGGTACTCTTAGACTATTACGTTTTTACTAAGCATTTTTTATTATTACTTAGATACCAAAACAAATAACTATAATCGATAAAATATATCTCTAGGTAGAGATTAAATTTATGTTGCACAATTTGACAAAAACAATGACTACTGAACTGATTAATAAAGCATTGTGCCCATTGTTTCCATAATCCACCTTCAATATGTACAATCCCGTCCTTCCGGATATGAACAAAGCCTTGTTTTGACTGATTTTGCTAATTCACAAGATCCGCCGTTGCCCGAACACGCAAGAAATCGATGCCGGACATACTAAGGATTAAATATTTAAATTTAGAACAACGACAATGCAACCTTCTCGGAAAATTACTGGCCGTTAATAAAAAATAATTACTTGCTAACCTTAAATAAGCACTATTACAGGTGAAGAAAGTTCATTTTAGAACTGTAAACTTTTGTTGCCACAGAAGCAAAATTTATTGTCATTTGTTGATGTTGGTAACTGTGGATTGAACGTAGCCACAATGCTTCATTCATACACAGAAAGGTTGGGATTATGACTATTATGAGTTATTATCCGCTTTCCTTTCTTTGGGAGAATAAAGGCCTAATGAAGATAAGATTGAGACGAGGGTACCCGTCCTACCCTACCTACTTACTAGATTTAAGTTGATATAATTCTAAATATTTGCACTTGCATAAGTTTCGGATTATTTAATCTAAATATATAAAAGAAGAAACTGACTGACTGACTAACTGAATGATTGACTGACTGACTGATTGACTGACTGACTGACTGACATATCAACGCACAGCCCAAACTGCTGGTTCTAGAGATTCCAAATTTGGCACGTAGGTTCCTTATAAGATTTAGGGAAGCACTAAGAAAGAATTTTTCAAAATTCACCCCCTAAGGGGGTAAAATAAGGGGGTCCAAAGTTTATACGGCGAATCAAGATTTGTTAGACCATTTTATTAAACTTCACAGGAGTATTCCTAACGATAAATGAGTGAATACGTGTTTCAGGTTTTTTGAAAACTCAACCCCTAAAAGGGGCAAATGTGGTCACAAAGTCTGAAAATCAACATGGGTATCGTATCCTTTTTGAGTACTCAAAGTACGCGGGCGAAACCGCTGGTAAAGGCTAGTACTTATCTAAAGTTTCATAATCTACACTGTCATTGTCAACTATTCTGTACTATTTTCAGATTATTCTTTAAAGTTGTTTCAGCAAACATACCTATAATTAGAATCGGCTACCTAACTAACTACCCACATTAAAGTATAAGTATTCTAACATAATTTAAATTTACCGTCAACATTAAGTACGGATTACACCAGCCCGCTAATTTCAAGCTGAAATCGGACATCAAACACCTAAACAACAGCTACAAATCTAAAATAACACGTAACAAAACTCCGCTTTTAGCCGATCCGCCATGATTAGTGGGCACCATTTCGCGTAATTTCACATAATGGCCGCACAAACTTGTCATTGCGGCATATAGGGGCGCTAGTGTGTTAAGACAAAGTTCAAAATAGTGTGGGAAGTGTTTAGTTCTGCTTCTGGCCACTGCACCGGATAAGTTTGTCGTAGAGTAATGGCGACATACGGGTCGCGTTACACAGGTGTAATTACCTTTGAGAGGCGACGGCTAAACAGAGCTTTGCTAGGTTAATTTTAGAGGTGTTTAATATCAAGCTTGCTTATTTGTTAGATCCATAATAGGATAACGGGAAGCAGACCTGCAAGTAATTAACAGAGTTAAAATACGAATCTAGCAGTCAAACCTTAATATAAGTAGGTACAGTCAGCTGCAGAGAAAAAGACCCCCCTGCATACAAACTTTGTATGCAGCGGGGGCCTTTTTCGTTGCAGCTGACCATACCTACTAGAAATAAGTAGAGATGAAACGGATAGTTGTTTTACCGGATACCGGATATCCGGCGGACCCGTTGGCTGGATAACTGGATATCTGGCCGCCGGATATTCGGCAAAAAATTCTACCTACAGTTATGCTGATTTGCGCAAGCAAGTGACACTCCATGCAGGTGGCAACTTTATCAAGAAAATTTTTGCTCCCTAAAGTTATGCCCTTTAATGAATGGAAGAATTACATTACTAATTATGAATATACTATATTAATAATTAGTAAGTAGATTATTTGATTGTTTGATATGTACTTATCCCGTTTTTAAACATTACTACGTGTACGATAAAATATAATGGTTACACTCACGTCACTTTAGTCCCTTAGCGCGACATGTTTCGGAGACCTTAGGTCTCCATCTTTAAGCACTAAGACTATTTGAACCGGCTCGTAGCGCACTGTTGCACGTCGCGTTGCCGACTGACTATTACGTGTCATTTTACTATCCGATACCCGGCCGGACAGTACCTACGCTACTATACATTTATGGCCGGATAGGCCGGATACCGGATAGTGGCCGGATATCTGCTGCATCTCTAGAAATAAGTATTTAATCATACAACAAAAACTTACACGAACAACATATAAACAAGTCTAGGTATATTGACCAAGGTATGAAGGTCAAAGAATAAAATACTCAATGTAGGAAGGTACTCAAAAAAATATGTCACATGCGCGTTGCCGATCCTTTCCAGGAAGGATTCACTGTGTTGACGGCTAAAGGGACAAGAAGGTCCCTCATCGTCAACACACTGGGTCCTCTTTGAGCTCTTTGGCAACCTTACTCACCAGCAGGAACACAACACTATGAGTAGGGTCTAGTGCTATTTGGCTGTGGTTTTCTGTAAGGTGGAGGTACTTCCCCAGTCGGGCTCTGCTCCAGATTTGAGCGAGATGACATTCGCTGAACGTGCCCTACCACACTTAGCGAGATGCCATTCGCAGTACCCATACCTCTTTTTTGGACGTAGTTTAAGGACATACCCGTGTCCGGACGTAGTTTAAGAACATACCCGGGTCCATATAGTGCCTGAAATGATGAATAAAACCAGCCAAGAGCGTGTCGGGCCACGCTCAGTGTAGGGTTCCGTAGTTTTCCGTCCGTCACAGTAAGTGTCCCCACTTAAGAGTTTTTGAAAGCACGTCATTTCATTTTGATTTTGTAGAAATTACAGGTACAATAAACACCTGCTTATACGGTTAAATTACAAACTTAGTTCAGAAATTAATCTGTATTTTTTTTTTCAAAAACTATTCAATCTATCAAGTTCAAAATTATTTTCCTAGAAAGTTTTTATAAAGTTCTACTTTTGAGATTTTTTTCATATTTTGAAAACTTATGGTTCAAAAGTTCGAGGGGGGGGACACATTTTTTTTTACTTCTGGAGCAATTATTTCCGAAAATATTTACATAATCAAAAAAATATTTTTTCTAAACCCGTATTCATTTTTAAATACCTATCCAACAATATATCACACGTTAGGGTTGAAATGAAAAAAAAAATCACATCCCACTTCCACACACCCTAATAAAACATTTTTTTCCACTTTTTATTTTACCACTTTGTCGGCGTGATTGATATACATATTAGTACCAAATTTCAGCTTTCTAGTGCTAACGGTCACTGAGATTATCCGCGGACGGACGGACGAACGGACAGACATGGCGAAACTATAAGGATTCCTAGTTGACTACGGAACCCTAAAAATTAGCAACAAAGTTGATAACAGCCTGTCTTTATGTGGAAGGTCTTCACGTGAATAAAAACCTAATATTTTTTGTACAAAAGTAATGATATCCCAGCAAAAAAAAACCGGCCAAGTGCGAGTCGGACTCGCGCACCGAGGGTTCCGTACAAACCTGTAGGTACCTATATAGGGGTAGTAACTTTAAAATTATTAAAATTATTTGTATTTTATTAAGATGATTTTCATATATGATACCAAATTTCAAGATTCTGAGTTCACGGAAAGTACCCTGTAAGGTTTTGATTCCCTTGCGAGTTTCGAAAATTTGCGGAAATTTGTGGCATAAACGGCTGTATCTTTTGATTGCGTTGGCTTAGAAGTTTGATTTCTTCACAGCTCCAATGGACAGTAAATCTTAATATTTGATATAAATTTCAGATTGACACCTCCACGCGTTCCTGAGAAAAAGGGTCTTGACAGACGGACGGACGGGCGGGCGGACGGACGGACGGATGGACAACAAAGTGATCCTATAAGGGTTCCGTTTTTTCCTTTAGAGTTACGGAACCCTAAAAACATAAAAGTGAAATGAGAGCCAAATTAAATATATTACATATGCCTTGGTTGTTGATTTCGACGACAAAAGAAGTAAGATCTAAATGGGGGCCAAGTTCAATGGTCAGTCCTGAAATTTATTTATAACACGTTACCCCCACCATGCACTTCGCACATAGCGAATACCAGTACCAAAGGGTGTATTACTGCATACCTAAGAGGTTGCAAAATACTTGTAAAGCTGTAACAAGCCGTTAAGTACCTAGGTAGTAAAGGTACCTGATAAAATAGCTTACGGCAAAATTATGTTTGTTACAAAATTATATCTGGACCCGGGTATGTCCTTAAACTACGTCCAAAAGAGAGACATGGGTACTGCGGATGTCCTCTCGCTATGTGTGGTAGGGCACAACACAGCGAATGTCATCTCGCTCAAATCTGCAGCAGAGCCCGACTGAGGAGGTAACTCCACCTTACAGAAAACCTCAGCCAAATAGCACTAGACCCTACTCATAGTGTTGTGTTCCTGCTGCTGAGTAAGGTTGCCAAAGAGCTCAAAAACGACCCAGTGTGTTGACGATGAGGGACCCTTTTGTTCCTTTAGCCGTCAACACAGTGAACCCTCCTTTTTGTAAAGGATCAGCAACGCGCATGTGACACCTCTGGAGTTGCAGGCGTCCTTAGGTTACGGTAGCTGCTTACCATCAGGCGGGCCGTATGCTTGTTTGCCACCGTCGTGATTCAAAAATATATCTCTGCCATATTTACCTATTATCAGAACTCACGCTCGGTACGGCAGGGCAGGACAGGACTATGAAGCTGCTGTACGAGTACCTACTCTAGATATACAACGTGTTACTTGAGCCACTAAAAACCTCAGACACCCCAAACGATTTTTATTAGTGCTAATTAATCTAGAGTATTTATTTTTAATCAGTTAATTATTTCGAAAGATATTCGTATGTTTAGTTTTCCTTGCAATTCTATTCAATTGTTAACTCTACACTCGTTGTCGTCACATCTCTACATGTGTCATGCCATGTCAACCTATCAACCTACTTTGTCAATTTGTATGACATGACATAAGATGACATACTTTGACAATGACAACCTACATGACACTATTTACAGTGAAAAAACAAATTTGTCAAAGCAGCCAGCCATTATTAGATATTCAACCTCTATATCCTAACCTCTCGAGATAATGTTAAACTGTAGTATTCGAAACATTTAAACTCGACACGTAAAAAATTGGAAAATTAAAGAAAATCATACCCATGTTAAGACATAATGCAATTGATTCCGCTCTCGATTCTGAACAAACACTTTTCAGGTTTTTAGTCTTGGGTGTAACACGTTGTATATTGATATATATTAGATAAAGGAGCGTACGGTAGGGCCGATACAGACGGACTGCAAGCAAACTTAAACTTATATAGAACAGCGACAGCTGGCGGGCAGTTCGATCCAATACAAGTTGTCCAGAGTCCAGATTGAAGAGTGCTGCATTGCAATAAAATAACTCAAAACCAACTTATGAAAAACAAATGTTCAGTTTCAGTTTTATATTTTTATTGCATTGTAGCGCCATCTGTCGTCGAATAGAATCCAAGATTACAAATTAAGAACTGCATTTGAGCGCCATCTGCTGAGTACAAAGAAAACGTGTAAGTGCTGTGTGGTGCTGTGCGTACTGTCAAACGGCTGTCAAACAAAAGATCATCCAAGTTTGTGTTTTGTGTTATTGTCACTTGGATTTTCTTTATAAATCCGTTTATTTTCTATTAAAATTTACCGAAAATGATTGGTGTTCGATCAAACACCTTCAGCGACAACTCTGGCGAACCGGAGCAAGATGCTAATTCAGCATTAACGGAACTCGATAAAGGTATACAAACCTAACCTATACATTACACAAAACATCCGACAAATCTTACAAAATCTATATTTATTGCTTGTCTTACAGGTCTGAGATCAGGAAAAGTGGGTGAGCAATGCGAAGCGATAGTGCGCTTTCCGCGTCTCTTCGAAAAATACCCTTTTCCAATACTTATAAACTCATCATTTCTAAAACTTGCCGACGTATTCCGTATGGGCAATAATTTCCTTCGCCTGTGGGTGCTGCGGGTTTGCCAGCAAAGCGAGAAGCATTTAGACAAGATCCTGAACGTGGATGAGTTTCTTAGACGAGTGTTCAGTGTGCTGCATTCAAATGATCCTGTAGCGAGAGCTCTGGCACTCCGAACACTTGGAGCGGTGGCCGGGATCATCCCGGAGAGGCAGAATGTGCATCATGCCATCAGGCGAGGACTGGACAGCCATGACAATGTGGAAGTAGAAGCTGCTATCTATGCTACTACTAGATTTGCGGCTCATTCCAAGTATGTAATTTTATGATTGGTTTTAACAAATATAAAATGCAAGCAGTGGTGGTTTTAGGGGGCCAAACAGGGCATCGCCCGGGGCCTCGTGCTTGCAAGGGCCTAGCAACAACATGTTAGAATTTTACAAGGGCTACCCAGAGCCTCAGGGAGGTTAAGGCCACCACTGATAGCAAGATTTTATGTAAAGAAAATTATATTATACATATTTACTGCAAGAATCTATGCTAATACTACTGAGTTACACCATAAGTTGGAAATTGGAACATACCTTTTAAGAATAAAGATAACAACGGAAATATTGTTCTCTGTAAGTAAATATGATTTAATTGTAAACCTTTTTCAGTGCCTTTGCAGTAGCCATGTGCAACAAGTTGTCAGACATGGTGGAGTGTGAGAGCACGGGTGCTGAGCGCCGAGCCAAGCTGGTGCGGGCTCTGAGGACTGTGCATGGAGGAGGTATTGGAATAGTAGTAGTAAAACACTTTGCTTTGTTAATTTCACTATTTACTAGCATTGCTACGGATATCCAGCCAGTATTCACTATCCCACCTATCCGGCCACAATTTTACTATTCGGCCGAATACCGGATAGTTGCATACTGGATAGTAAAATGACACATGTCAAGTTTAAAATGGGCTAAGTACATAGTAATAATAAAGTATAGTATATAAATCATAGTAATACTACATAGTAAAAAAAAAGCCTCTTTATTTCTTTATCAACTAGTTTACAATTAAATTACTTGTACTTATTTGTTAGTGTTTTACTTCTATTTTCTATATAAATATTTCATTTGGTTAGTATTAAGTAGGTATTATATTTATAGGTTTTATATTAATAGTTTTAAGTATTATTTTTTTAGGTTGATAGGAATCCCTCTTCGGGTATAGGCCTCCTCCAATTCGGTCCATTTGTCTCTGTCCTTTGCCTTGTTTAACCTGTTGCCTCCGGCCGTGGCTACTATATTGTCGCTCCATCGCGTTCTAGGTCGCCCTGGCTTTCATTTCACGACGGGGCCTTTCCATCCAAGTACATAGTAAACCACTAAATATATTTTCCCTATCAATTATTAATATTGGTTTATTACGTCACATGATTCTTCCGTTCAATTAAGGGCATAATTTTAAGTAGTTTACAATTTCTCCAACAAGTTGCAACCTGCACGGAGTGCCACCCACATGCTCGAATTAGCTGTAGGTAGGGCTTCCAAATATTCGATCCTTTCAGATATTCGAATATTCGAGGTTTTTTCTGGAGATATTCGAATAGTTGGGGTTATTTAAAATAAACATATATAATGGTTGGATTTATGCGTTTTAAGTCTTTTTGATAAAATAAAATGATCTATAATTAACAAAATTGTCTATTTACTCATGATATATGTGAAAAAAACTACAACAAAACATGGTATGACGCGTAAGCAAATCAACAAAACAAAACTATCATCTTTTATGCACAACGTAGCGTAAATATTTAATTCGTTAAGTACTAAAAACTATCTCAATTGCCAAATCCTTGAAGAACAGGCAGGTTTTGTGAGAGGGAGAGGCATCTGCGAATAATTCCGTAAAATTCACCAGATCACCGAGAAGAGTCGAGAGTCCGAGTACTACACCCCTGGTCGTATAGTGTTTTATTGATTACACCAAAGCCTTTGACTGTGTAAGGTGGGAGAATCTTTGGGGAGTGCTATGTGAGATGGGAGTAACACATCATCTCGTCAGACTTGTAAGCAGTCTGTACATTACCAATATCAACCTTTTCATATGTCCGGGTACACAAAAGCTGTGCTTCGATCCCTACTCAACTCTACGTTAAAACCCGCCTATCCACTATCTGATACCGCCGCATTCTGTCATACTTTGGCCACATTGCTAGACGCGGGGATAAAAACCTTGAGAAATTAGTCATGGTGGGGAAGGTGGGAGGAAAAAGGGAACGTAAACCTCCGACGCGGTGGAGTGACAGGCCAATTCTCGGGCCGTTCGAGATTATCACTCTTCGAGATGATCTCGAAGGACGTAATGTCTATTGAAAATTCCACCAAAATCTCGAAGGATGCAAAATTTCGTATTCTGGGGCACAATAGACATTAATGTCGAATGGCGATCTCAATGTCTATTACAAAACGCGTTCCGTTTTTCTCGATTGTATTTGTTTTCAATCGAGTTTAAAACATTCTATTAAATTAAATATTTCTTATACCAAAACCAAAAGTGTTATTAATTTACAACAATATAATGCATTGTTATGGTGTGTTAATTAACACATCAAAACCATCAATCAACATACAAGTGCATCAATGACATCAAGAAACTAATACTACTACACCTACGAGAAATGGAACGCAAAATCGCGCCTATTTTGATTTGACAGCTTGGCTTGCCAAACGAAAACGTAGTTAGTGTCTGAGTTATTACTTATTAGTATGTGAAAATAATATGGAAGTTTAAAAAAAAGGACATATCCCTCCGCAGCTCAAAAAGTGCGTCTATTTGTCTAAACTTGGGCGACGTTTATAACTTTTTCAACTAACTCCATTGCGTAGAGCGACATATTTTAATAAAATATTTATTTTGCGTAGCTTAATTTGAAAAAAAGAAAGAAAGAAAGAAAAACATTTATTGCAGAAACCATCCACATACAGCACCACATAAGTTACAAAAAATAGAAAATAAAAATTTTATTCACTATAGGTACACTTAAAACTAAGTACCTATTGCTTAAAGTAAATAAAAATGCTTTAAATAATTTGTAATTTTGTTATTTGTTTGTTTGTTGTGTTATTTTGTGTGTAATTTCACTTTCGGCCAACTAATAACCTCTCAAAATTTCCCGCTATCGCAGATCAAATGTCAAAAAAATCAGTGATAACACCATCTCGATCGCTACGACCACTCGTTGCATCTCGAATGCTGGGAGTAGAGATATCTCGAGTGTGAGATTTCGAGAATACGCAAATTAGTTATCGTTCGACATCCGCCATTTTTTTTCGAGATATGTCTAATAGAGATCTTTTCGAACGGCCCGAGAATTGGCCTCGTCAAGACGAAAAACAAGTGGTGTGATACGGTACAAAACAAATGACCATGAACAGGAGTCGATGAAAGCAAGTTATAGGTGCGATCCAGAAAGACGCCAAATGATTACGATCTTCAGATATGAAGGAGCGACTTCAGAGAGAGATATTCAATACTAAAATATACTCGAATTAAATGAAACACCGATTAAATTGCGTATATTTACGATTACTGGATGGAAATACTGTGCGAATGGGCGCTGTGAAGGAAGCGAAACGTCACGGATATAGTACTCGTTAAAATATTTTTTTTAAATAAAATATTCATTGCGGCAACCAGTAAAAAAAACCGGCCAAGTGCGAGTCGGACTCGCGCACCGAGGGTTCCGTACAAACCTTTACAACTTAAAGGTATTATAGACCTGAGTATTTGATATGAATTTCAATTTAATACCTCTACGTGTTTACGAGGAAAAAGGTTGTAAGTTTAAAATTTAAAAAAATATTTATTGTATGATTTTACTAAAAATGTCTACTTTTCGTAATTTTTTCTTTGTCTGTACTATATGAAGTTTCTTCGTGCCAAGTTTCAAGTTTCTGAGTTTACGGGAAGTACCCTGTGGGTTTTGAGTTTCTTGCGAGTACTCAGTTTCAAAATATGCGACTTAAATTGCTATTTCTTTTGATTGCGTTGACATAAAAGTTTGGTTTTGCTACATCTGAAAGGTCCTATAGCCCTGAGTATTTGACATGAATTTCAATTTAATATCTCCACGCGTTTACGAGAAAAAAAAATTAAATTTAAAATTTTAAAAAATGTTTTTTTGTATGATTTTATTAAAAATGTCTACTTTTTGTAATTTTTCCATTGTCTATGCTATATGACGTTGCTTCGTGCCAAATTTCAAGTTTCTGAGTTCACGGGAAGTACCCCGTAGGTTTTGCGAGTGCCGAAAAACTAAAATTTGCAGCATAAACGACTGTATCTTTTGATTGCGTTGGCTTTTAAGTTTGATTTTTTCACAGCTCCAAGGGACAATAGACCTGAGTATTTGGTATAAATTTCAGCTTGATACCTCCACGCGTTCCTGAGAAAAATGGTCTTGACAGACAGACAGACAGACAGACAGACAGACAGACGGACAACAAAGTGATCCTATAAGGGTTCCGTTTTTTCCTTTTGAGGTACGGAACCCTAAAAATATTCAAATAGTCACACAGGATTATTCGAATATCGTAATAGGGCGAATATTCGAATAGTTCGAATATTCGAATTGGAAGCCCTAGCTGTATATAGGTAAAACTAAAATCCTGCCAATGGGTCCTCTAATAGGAATTGGTCATTATATAGACTAAGGTTAAGGTTAACGCGGGCTGGTTTCCGCAACTCGACGTCTATATTTTGCGCCTGTTTTGCGTGCCGGGTGGCCTTATTCATGCCAACCCAGTTCCTCCAGGAAGCCTAGCAGACCCTTTATGTTGCCGACGACTTCCGGGAGAGCCCTCGGCGAACCAAGATGTTTCGCCCGGTATTCTGCCACCCCCGGACATGTGATGATGACGTGGGCGGCTGTCTCGTCCTCCTCCATGCAGGCCCTGCAGAGGGGACTGTCCGTAACACCTATAGTGAAAAGATGTTTGTTTAGAAGGGCATGACCAGTTAGTGCTCCGCTTATTAGTCTGAGCTGCGGCCTCTTGAGCTGTTTCAGCTTCCAATCCGGGATGGTCATTAGACATCGGGGATATTCGTAATATTGCCTATACTGGACACATAATATGGACCTATCTGAGCCACAGCTAGGTACTCGTAACTAGCTATAGACAACAACTAACTATAGACTGACATAAATATTAATCTATACTAAGGTTTATTTTGTCTATAGCGGTGAGAGCCGGTGGCGTCCTGAAGTTGCTTCGGTCTCTGTTGGAGCGGTTCCCATCAACAAGTTCCGTTCGCGCCGCCATCTCCGCGCTCACCGCCATTGCTCATGACACTGTGGTTCATGTTCCGGACCAGGTAATAACAAGGATTTTATACCATTTTCATTAAGACAATCTGATTATATGATTTTTTTTTACACAAAACGATGTGATATGATGCTTTTTAACAGTTTTACTGTATCTCCTATAGTTGGCGGCTACACACACCCACACACACACACACACACACACACACACACACACACACACACACACACACACACACAGAAAGACACACGCGTTCGCGTGCTCTGTCTTTTATTTAATAGTAAAACATTACCCTATCTAGGTGGAGCTACTCCTCATTATAGCCACAAACGACGCCCGCTCGTCCGTCCGTCGGGCCGCGCTGTTAGGGCTGAAGACTCTGGCCCAGCACGCGGCCCTGTGGCCCGCCTCCAGCGTCCAGGCTCTGGTGCGAACCGCCGCTGACGCTGATTCAACGCACACCATGTTGTGCCTCGAGGTTATGCAGGTAAGGTCTTCCTTCGAACCATATGTCAACTAATTTTTCAAGATCTCATTATGAATGATTAAATTAGGCTGTATTTGCAGATCCTGGTGGAATGTCCAGCAGTGATCGCGGACGCGGCCGGCCCCGCGCACCTGGCGCTGCGGGACCTGTGCGCGGGCGCGGCGCTCGGGACCGCGCTGCGCCCCGCCGCCACGGCCGCGCACGTGCTGACTCGCCGCGCGGTGCACTGGTATGTGTAGTGTAGTCCAGCAGTGATCGCGGACGCGGCCGGCCCCGCGCACCTGGCGCTGCGGGACCTGTGCGCGGGCGCGGCGCTCGGGACCGCGCTGCGCCCCGCCGCCACGGCCGCGCACGTGCTGACTCGCCGCGCGGTGCACTGGTATGTGTAGTGTAGTCCAGCAGTGATCGCGGACGCGGCCGGCCCCGCGCACCTGGCGCTGCGGGACCTGTGCGCGGGCGCGGCGCTCGGGACCGCGCTGCGCCCCGCCGCCACGGCCGCGCACGTGCTGACTCGCCGCGCGGTGCACTGGTATGTGTAGTGTAGTCCAGCAGTGATCGCGGACGCGGCCGGCCCCGCGCACCTGGCGCTGCGGGACCTGTGCGCGGGCGCGGCGCTCGGGACCGCGCTGCGCCCCGCCGCCACGGCCGCGCACGTGCTGACTCGCCGCGCGGTGCACTGGTATGTGTAGTGTAGTCCAGCAGTGATCGCGGACGCGGCCGGCCCCGCGCACCTGGCGCTGCGGGACCTGTGCGCGGGCGCGGCGCTCGGGACCGCGCTGCGCCCCGCCGCCACGGCCGCGCACGTGCTGACTCGCCGCGCGGTGCACTGGTATGTGTAGTGTAGTCCAGCAGTGATCGCGGACGCGGCCGGCCCCGCGCACCTGGCGCTGCGGGACCTGTGCGCGGGCGCGGCGCTCGGGACCGCGCTGCGCCCCGCCGCCACGGCCGCGCACGTGCTGACTCGCCGCGCGGTGCACTGGTATGTGTAGTGTAGTCCAGCAGTGATCGCGGACGCGGCCGGCCCCGCGCACCTGGCGCTGCGGGACCTGTGCGCGGGCGCGGCGCTCGGGACCGCGCTGCGCCCCGCCGCCACGGCCGCGCACGTGCTGACTCGCCGCGCGGTGCACTGGTATGTGTAGTGTAGTCCAGCAGTGATCGCGGACGCGGCCGGCCCCGCGCACCTGGCGCTGCGGGACCTGTGCGCGGGCGCGGCGCTCGGGACCGCGCTGCGCCCCGCCGCCACGGCCGCGCACGTGCTGACTCGCCGCGCGGTGCACTGGTATGTGTAGTGTAGTCCAGCAGTGATCGCGGACGCGGCCGGCCCCGCGCACCTGGCGCTGCGGGACCTGTGCGCGGGCGCGGCGCTCGGGACCGCGCTGCGCCCCGCCGCCACGGCCGCGCACGTGCTGACTCGCCGCGCGGTGCACTGGTATGTGTAGTGTAGTCCAGCAGTGATCGCGGACGCGGCCGGCCCCGCGCACCTGGCGCTGCGGGACCTGTGCGCGGGCGCGGCGCTCGGGACCGCGCTGCGCCCCGCCGCCACGGCCGCGCACGTGCTGACTCGCCGCGCGGTGCACTGGTATGTGTAGTGTAGTCCAGCAGTGATCGCGGACGCGGCCGGCCCCGCGCACCTGGCGCTGCGGGACCTGTGCGCGGGCGCGGCGCTCGGGACCGCGCTGCGCCCCGCCGCCACGGCCGCGCACGTGCTGACTCGCCGCGCGGTGCACTGGTATGTGTAGTGTAGTCCAGCAGTGATCGCGGACGCGGCCGGCCCCGCGCACCTGGCGCTGCGGGACCTGTGCGCGGGCGCGGCGCTCGGGACCGCGCTGCGCCCCGCCGCCACGGCCGCGCACGTGCTGACTCGCCGCGCGGTGCACTGGTATGTGTAGTGTAGTCCAGCAGTGATCGCGGACGCGGCCGGCCCCGCGCACCTGGCGCTGCGGGACCTGTGCGCGGGCGCGGCGCTCGGGACCGCGCTGCGCCCCGCCGCCACGGCCGCGCACGTGCTGACTCGCCGCGCGGTGCACTGGTATGTGTAGTGTAGTCCAGCAGTGATCGCGGACGCGGCCGGCCCCGCGCACCTGGCGCTGCGGGACCTGTGCGCGGGCGCGGCGCTCGGGACCGCGCTGCGCCCCGCCGCCACGGCCGCGCACGTGCTGACTCGCCGCGCGGTGCACTGGTATGTGTAGTGTAGTCCAGCAGTGATCGCGGACGCGGCCGGCCCCGCGCACCTGGCGCTGCGGGACCTGTGCGCGGGCGCGGCGCTCGGGACCGCGCTGCGCCCCGCCGCCACGGCCGCGCACGTGCTGACTCGCCGCGCGGTGCACTGGTATGTGTAGTGTAGTCCAGCAGTGATCGCGGACGCGGCCGGCCCCGCGCACCTGGCGCTGCGGGACCTGTGCGCGGGCGCGGCGCTCGGGACCGCGCTGCGCCCCGCCGCCACGGCCGCGCACGTGCTGACTCGCCGCGCGGTGCACTGGTATGTGTAGTGTAGTCCAGCAGTGATCGCGGACGCGGCCGGCCCCGCGCACCTGGCGCTGCGGGACCTGTGCGCGGGCGCGGCGCTCGGGACCGCGCTGCGCCCCGCCGCCACGGCCGCGCACGTGCTGACTCGCCGCGCGGTGCACTGGTATGTGTAGTGTAGTCCAGCAGTGATCGCGGACGCGGCCGGCCCCGCGCACCTGGCGCTGCGGGACCTGTGCGCGGGCGCGGCGCTCGGGACCGCGCTGCGCCCCGCCGCCACGGCCGCGCACGTGCTGACTCGCCGCGCGGTGCACTGGTATGTGTAGTGTAGTCCAGCAGTGATCGCGGACGCGGCCGGCCCCGCGCACCTGGCGCTGCGGGACCTGTGCGCGGGCGCGGCGCTCGGGACCGCGCTGCGCCCCGCCGCCACGGCCGCGCACGTGCTGACTCGCCGCGCGGTGCACTGGTATGTGTAGTGTAGTCCAGCAGTGATCGCGGACGCGGCCGGCCCCGCGCACCTGGCGCTGCGGGACCTGTGCGCGGGCGCGGCGCTCGGGACCGCGCTGCGCCCCGCCGCCACGGCCGCGCACGTGCTGACTCGCCGCGCGGTGCACTGGTATGTGTAGTGTAGTCCAGCAGTGATCGCGGACGCGGCCGGCCCCGCGCACCTGGCGCTGCGGGACCTGTGCGCGGGCGCGGCGCTCGGGACCGCGCTGCGCCCCGCCGCCACGGCCGCGCACGTGCTGACTCGCCGCGCGGTGCACTGGTATGTGTAGTGTAGTCCAGCAGTGATCGCGGACGCGGCCGGCCCCGCGCACCTGGCGCTGCGGGACCTGTGCGCGGGCGCGGCGCTCGGGACCGCGCTGCGCCCCGCCGCCACGGCCGCGCACGTGCTGACTCGCCGCGCGGTGCACTGGTATGTGTAGTGTAGTCCAGCAGTGATCGCGGACGCGGCCGGCCCCGCGCACCTGGCGCTGCGGGACCTGTGCGCGGGCGCGGCGCTCGGGACCGCGCTGCGCCCCGCCGCCACGGCCGCGCACGTGCTGACTCGCCGCGCGGTGCACTGGTATGTGTAGTGTAGTCCAGCAGTGATCGCGGACGCGGCCGGCCCCGCGCACCTGGCGCTGCGGGACCTGTGCGCGGGCGCGGCGCTCGGGACCGCGCTGCGCCCCGCCGCCACGGCCGCGCACGTGCTGACTCGCCGCGCGGTGCACTGGTATGTGTAGTGTAGTCCAGCAGTGATCGCGGACGCGGCCGGCCCCGCGCACCTGGCGCTGCGGGACCTGTGCGCGGGCGCGGCGCTCGGGACCGCGCTGCGCCCCGCCGCCACGGCCGCGCACGTGCTGACTCGCCGCGCGGTGCACTGGTATGTGTAGTGTAGTCCAGCAGTGATCGCGGACGCGGCCGGCCCCGCGCACCTGGCGCTGCGGGACCTGTGCGCGGGCGCGGCGCTCGGGACCGCGCTGCGCCCCGCCGCCACGGCCGCGCACGTGCTGACTCGCCGCGCGGTGCACTGGTATGTGTAGTGTAGTCCAGCAGTGATCGCGGACGCGGCCGGCCCCGCGCACCTGGCGCTGCGGGACCTGTGCGCGGGCGCGGCGCTCGGGACCGCGCTGCGCCCCGCCGCCACGGCCGCGCACGTGCTGACTCGCCGCGCGGTGCACTGGTATGTGTAGTGTAGTCCAGCAGTGATCGCGGACGCGGCCGGCCCCGCGCACCTGGCGCTGCGGGACCTGTGCGCGGGCGCGGCGCTCGGGACCGCGCTGCGCCCCGCCGCCACGGCCGCGCACGTGCTGACTCGCCGCGCGGTGCACTGGTATGTGTAGTGTAGTCCAGCAGTGATCGCGGACGCGGCCGGCCCCGCGCACCTGGCGCTGCGGGACCTGTGCGCGGGCGCGGCGCTCGGGACCGCGCTGCGCCCCGCCGCCACGGCCGCGCACGTGCTGACTCGCCGCGCGGTGCACTGGTATGTGTAGTGTAGTCCAGCAGTGATCGCGGACGCGGCCGGCCCCGCGCACCTGGCGCTGCGGGACCTGTGCGCGGGCGCGGCGCTCGGGACCGCGCTGCGCCCCGCCGCCACGGCCGCGCACGTGCTGACTCGCCGCGCGGTGCACTGGTATGTGTAGTGTAGTCCAGCAGTGATCGCGGACGCGGCCGGCCCCGCGCACCTGGCGCTGCGGGACCTGTGCGCGGGCGCGGCGCTCGGGACCGCGCTGCGCCCCGCCGCCACGGCCGCGCACGTGCTGACTCGCCGCGCGGTGCACTGGTATGTGTAGTGTAGTCCAGCAGTGATCGCGGACGCGGCCGGACCTGTGCGCAGGATCTAGCAATAAGGATAGTATAGCAATGTAACCAGACGGGTTTTGTTGATTATACTGCCATATCTGGCTTATCTCTTAGTCCATCGCCATCGAGCCTCTATTAGACTTTCGTACGTAATTTACCTTAAAACGTTGCGTTTTCTCTGATTATAAATGATATTTCTCAGCTACGAAGAGGGGATACCCGTGGAGGGGGCGGAGTTGATGCTGGCTCTTGAGAACATAGTCATCGCCGCCGGAGTGTCGGACGGCAAGGACGATATTCGGCCGCTACGGATGGCTCTGCGCTGTCTGGTTAGTATTTTAACTATGTACATATAAAGTAGTATGCCGCCAATGTTATATATTTAAGCGCTCCACACTTGTTCTAAATTCAGTTCTGAATTTAGCAATTCATAGACAAAATCAAACGGTAACGCTTAAATTTGTCTATGGTAGCTGAATTTTCGTATAGAGACCATAGACAAATTTTCGCAACCATAGACAAATTTAAGCATTTCCGTCTGATTTTGGCTATGAATTTCTGAATTCATTTCAAGTGTGTGAAACGCCTTATAGTCTGAGAGTCCACTTAGTTACAATAAAAAACCTTTATCGCCTGGTTTCTGATTTTCTTTTCAAATCTGCCGCATTTTATACTGACATTTATTTATGTTTAACACTGACCAACTATGTATGACAACTTACATGTGGCCAAAGGGACAAAAGTATCTACACGCCCTTACGCACTTAAAAATAAAAATAAGTTTAAGTTCTAATATTATGGTTTATTCGAATTTTGACCTTTTGGTACGTTATTTCTTTTTATATTTATATTATAATAAAACATGGACATCATCAACAGTTCAAATATTATTTATAATGCTCCGTGATAACATTTACTAGACAAAGGGATCCCATATTACATGATTACAGGCTGTGTGGCAGTACTTTAACGCGGCAGAACAATATACGTGACTTAGGGGTAATAATGGACACTAAACAACTGGGTTTTGTTCTCCGTGCCGCTAAACCTTTTCGAAGACCTCTAACTTATAAAATATTGTACAATAGTTATGTCAGAAGCCGCTTGGAGTTTGCATCTGTAGTATGGAACCCTTACTATAAGGTACATAATAAAAATATAATTGAAAGGGTACAAAAAATATTTATTGAGGCTCTTGAACTCCGAATATGTGGAAACTATCAAAGTTACACAGCCTCAATTACAAAACACAATCTTCAACCACTTTCATTAAGGCGCTCATGTACTGATTTGTAATTTTTATTCAAAATTATTAATAATCTGGTAGATGCTCCCGCACTATTACATAATATACGTTTTCGGGTGCCTCGCAGTGCAGAACGCAGTTGTCGTAGTAAAATGTTATTTAGTGTCGAAGGAAGCAGAACTAAGTATGCACGGCACTCATACATTAAGCGCGCATGCAGGTTGTATGATGAAAGATGTGAACAGATAGATTTATTTGGCAGTTCGTTAGGATTATTTAAAAAACTTTTAAATTCCTCATTAAGGTAGTTGTTAGAGTACTTGTGGAAACTATATTTAATTGTATCTAAGTAGTTTTTTTTCTTGTAAGTTAACTTTTCAATGCTTTTCATAGCGATATGTTTATAATTTATTTACTGTTAAGAAATACAGGAAACTATAGGTCTGTATAGTAAAAATAGCTTTTTGATAATTTACAGATATGTTTTTATAAGACTGTTTGTTTCTTAATAAATAATAAAAAAATGTTTTTCATTATATTGTTACTTGTAATTTCCTTTCAGTCGGTTCTAAATGTTCCTATATTTAAAAACATATGTTTTAAATACCGTTAAAATATTGATACACCTGGATCTCAAAGAGCATGTCAATCCTCAGGTACAACTATGCAACGCGGCGCCAACTGAATACGCGTCACGTACTGGTCGACTACTGACCTCCCAACTACGGGCTACGGGCTGGCGACAAGGGGGCCCTAGGGCTCTAGCCTTGTTGGAGGCCTTGGGTGCCCTGGGAGGCGGGACCCATGGGGCCCTAACACTTACACTGACAGATCTTATGGACGGGTAAGCTATTGTGTGGTATTGTCAACTACAGACGCCGAATGTGAACGGCTTGTGGCTTTGTCATCTATAGAAGCCGAATATTGTCACTAGTCGAAGATTATGTAGCATTGTCAACCATATTTCCCAACCATTTAATTTTTATTTTTGACAGGGCTGACATAGCCGAGCCAGTGGAAGACGGGACCGCACTAGTGCTCCTCTGCACAGTGATCTTCCAAGAACGTGCCGCTAAGGCGCTCACGTGCAAGATAAACAGCGCCTGGCAGGATAAGGTCAAGGAAGCCATCAGTAGCGCGGACGGGTGGACGAAATATAGAGTTGCCAGAGCTGCGTTGAGGTATACTTTAATCTCAATTGGGCCGAAAATTTAAAACGACACTTCAGTAATATTCGAAATTGAAAAAAAAAACAACAATATTTTGCGCTCTTTTTACTCCTAACAAACACAGCACACACAAACTAAAACAATATTAAAAAAGTTAGAATGCTACTTTCCTTCAACTTCTTGGCACTAATCGTATGATCGTTTCCCTTTACAGCAAATTAAAATGCGCCGACCTTTACAATAGGCATGTTGACACATGTTGAATTATGCAATAAAATTTATTTGATAGGATGCAAAATTATCAATATATCCAACTAAAGTGAAAATGTATAAATTCTATTTAAATGGCTCAAAGATATCAAGCTGCAAAATTTCTAAATTTTACGATTTTTTAAAGTGCGAAATCATAAAAAAAACCGGCCAAGTGCGAGTCGGACTCGCGCACCGAGGGTTCCGTACAAACCTATAACAAGCAAAAACCTCTACGCGTTTACGAGGAAAAAGGTAGTAAGTTTAAAATTTAAAAAAATATGTTTTGTATGATTTTACAAAAAATGTCTACTTTTCGTAATTTTTCCTTTGTCTGTGCTATATGAAGTTTCTTCGTGCCAAGTTTCAAGTTTCTGAGTTTACGGGAAGTACCCTTTAGGTTTTGAGTTTCTTGCGAGTACTCAGTTTCAAAATATGCGACTTAAATTGCTATTTCTTTTGATTACGTTGACATAAAAGTTTTGTTTTGCTACATCTGAAAGGTCCTATAGCCCTGAGTATTTGACATGAATTTCTATATAATACCTCCACGCGTTTACGAGGAAAAAGGTAGTAAGTTAAAATTTAAAAAAAAATTTTTGTATGATTTTACTAAAAATGTCTACTTTTTGTAATTTTTCCATTGTCTATGCTATATGACGTTGCTTCGTGCCAAATTTCAAGTTTCACGGTAAGTACCCCGTAGGTTTTGCTAGTGCCGAAAAACTCTAAAATTTGCAGCATAAACGACTGTATCTTTTGATTGCGTTGGCTTTTAAGTTTGATTTTTTCATAGCTCCAAGGGACAATAGACCTGAGTATTTTATATAAATTTCAGCTTGATACCTCCACGCGTTCCTGAGAAAAATGGTCTTGACAGACAGACAGACAGACTGACAACAAAGTGATCCTATAAGGGTTCCGTTTTTTCCTTTCGAGGTACGGAACCCTAAAAACAATGATACCATTCGATTTTTAACATTTTACTGTAAAATAAATTGTATAGCAACCATATACATAAACGCATCATTTCACTGTAAAAATAGCAATTTCATAATTTTTCCATACTTTAAATAGGGCCACTATGTGATCGTGACGTCACTGTTGCACGTCATTTTGTTAGGAGCGTTTTGAGAAACAAATGCAAATCTCGGACTTTAAGTCTCATTTCTGACTTTTGTGTTGCTTTAACGCAATTGGCCATTGACATTTGATCCTCACAACAAAACGAATCGATTGATACCATACATGAAAAAAATTCACCATGCCTATTCTTTACATATCCGATTGCTTTTAATATGTGTGCTGAATTTAAAAAAAAAGTTTTTATTACAGGTTGCTTTTTAAAACCTTAGCCATACAGGCCATACTTTGCGAGGTGACTAGGTAGCCATGCCTAAGAACTTTTACTGTGGGACCAACTACGAAATCCTGAATTTTTTTTTGTGGTTTCATACATTTCGGCCGATCAGATGTCGACGTTTTCTATGTGGCGACAAACATTCTTTTGGGATTCTGGGTTCCATAGATTAATTTTGTCACCATGGACTACCTAATCACTTCCTACAGTATGGCTAAGCGTGGAAAAACACCTTACATACAATATCAAGCATAATAGGGAAGATGCAGCTATAATATATACCATTATTGTGTAATCAAAATGTTGAAAAAACATAAAGTAATAGCTATTAAAACGTTTTTACTTTAATTTATACTGATTTCAAACAATAATTACGATTTGAAGTAGTGTGAAACGGAACTTATTTTAATCCACCAATCATCGTCTGGTGATGTCACTCGTGTTTTGACAACTATGGATGATATAGTAAAAGATGACAATCTCATTTGACGGAATTTAACGCCTTTTGACGGACACGTTTTCACCATAGAGATTGTCATCCTTACCTTCTACCATCCATAGAACCAAGGATGAACAAATATCACGACTATGGCGAGTGACACTGACACACATGAGTGACGTCACTGGGACTGTAGCTCCATTTAGGCGCGAAAATTTAAATTGTGAGTTTGTAACAGCGATTTTTTACTATAAATTATAGTATTTTCATTTTTTAATACACTCGTGGTCTTTTCTACGTGCAATTCTTTCAACTCAAAGCAAAAATAAAAATATTGCCTATTGTACGTATACAGATATGGGCATCACCGCCTAGCGGCCCACGTGCTGGAAGGACTGCTAGGTGCAGCCAGTTCTGAGGCCACACAACGATGGTTAGCTTCTCTACATCGCGCTGCTAAAGCTGATGCTGAATTAGTTGAACAAGGTAACATCATCCAATTGGTTTCTGCATTTTCCTTTTACTTTTTAACCCCTCACAGAGACTCCTGTGAGTTTAATGTGAGTATCTGGGAGGTTGTAGCAATATAGCTACCAAATTCGAAGTGCTGTTCTTTTACCGAAAGTATTGACTGTTGATATGTTTTTTAGATAGATTTTAAGTCACTAGATGGCGCTAATAAGTTATTGTTACTGTTTCAAAGATGTATAGAGTCACTTTATAGAGTCATGGATTTTTTTGGGTTATCTGGGAAACTATTTTAAAATTATATAGCCAATTACAAACATTTTGGGGCGCTACGTGCGTTAGTATTTTCGCCGCCTCGCATCTGGGGCGGACAGTGTGTGATAGGCAGATACGCGCATCTTCACGTATGAAACGTAGCACACGTAAATCAGGTAGATAGCGATTTACAGATATAACACCTCTCCATCCGATAAGGGTTGGCCTCTCATAAACACGTAGAGTTATAGTATATATAGTCAAGTATTATAAGAAGAAGGGGGATCAGTTGTGACGAGGGTTGAGTGATGGTACATAAACCATAGTCTTGTAACCTGTGTTTGTGTTCACCCCCTAACTCCCCTCACCCGGCGCTCAGCCTATTACATGGCGACCGTGACCTGATTTCTACGTGAGGTTCATCACATCACTGCTGAGGATGCTGCGGGTATACAACATGGATGACTACAACAGTGAAGGGAACTGTGAGGACGAGCCGACAGCGTTGAATCACCATTAATGCCACGGGTACCCAGTGAATTGCCTTATTAATAATTGGAAAACGGAGTCTTATGGATTACCAAAATGAAGAAACCAAAGGAGGTCATCATAGTGACCGTAGACAATATCTACGCTGCTTCATTGCGCTTGGAGTCGACGGAGGTTCCAGATGGCTTATGCATTGCTGCCGGGTGCTGGGAGCGTCGAGGAGGTGAAATTTTTTAGATGTATTTTGTGTGTAATGTAAATTTTGTTAATTTTAATTGTGAACTATATTATACTTAGTTAACTTTATAGATTGATTAGAAGTATTACGTGAATAGTTATTAACAGGAGTTAAGTGTGGGTATTTATTAGTTGAAGATATTAGAAAGGAGTTGCAGTCATGGATCTTAAAAAAGTTCGTTAAAAACGGTAAAATGATTTGAGTAGTTTTAAGGGTAGAAAAGTCTGATAGGGTATCGGAAATGACCAATTTTAATTTGGGTTTAATTTTGTTTGTGGTAGACGTGGGAAGTTTTATAGTGGCCATGGGGATAATAATTACAGTCGGCAGTTTCATTCTAAAAAAACAATATTATAAAAATTGATGTCTGCTAACACAAACTATAATTATAATGCGAATCAGCAAGGTCGGCGACGGAAATATTGCGCGAGTAAGCAGAAGCCGGGCAGTTATGCTAGGTCGGCCGAACGGCCCAAGGTCAATGTTATCGAGTCAACAACTGCATTACGTGACTCAGATAATCATAATAGTGAGTCAGAGTTTTTCGTGAATAACGGAGATTATGTAGGAATTTATTCATATGGCGCTAATAATCACGTAGTCGTAGGTTGTTAGATAGGGAAATGTCGTTGTTGGTAGATACGGGGGCTAATGTGTCGATTTTAAAATATGAATACATTGAGGGGTCCGGTTTGCAGATAGTTCCTCATAAGTTAAGGATAAGAGGGGTATGTGGAGTTTTAGTTTCATTAGGTTACGTCAGCTTGGAGTTGTGTGTCAAGGGGTATAAATTTTGTCATAAGTTTCATGTGTTCGGGGGTCTTAAGTGTCGAAGTGATGGTATTTTAGGAGAGGATTTCTTGTTTAGGCATAAGTGTAGTATAGATTATGAGAGAGGGGTTTTTATAAATTTGCGGCATATGTCAGGAAGTAGGTTATCGTTGGAATTACGGTTAGGGACAGTACGTTCGGTAGCTATTCCGGGTAGGTGCGAGATAGTTACGTGGGTACCGACAGACATTCAGGGTGAGTATCTTATTATTCCGCAGGAAGTTACTGCCGGTGTTTTGTAGCAGGTATAGTGTGGCTCCGAAGGAGGGCAGAATTCCAGTGCGGATTTTGGATACACGGGAAGAAGTAGTAGAGTTGAATAGTTACTGTCCGAAGGTTAGTGGATTGGCGGAATATTTTGTTTGCTCTTTGTTTATTGATTATGAGCAGGGGACTCTAAGGTTGCGACATCATTCGGGGAAGAAATGGTGGTTGAGAATCGGGTTAGGAGTATCGCGCTCAATAGTTATTCCTGGAAGATGTGTGATGGTTATGTAAACTCTGCAAGGTATATAAGCCAAGATTCTCCATGAACGAAGGCACGCTTAGACGTATCGTTACGGGACTTGGTTATGTGGGGCAAAAGGTTGAATTGAGCTCAATAAATAAAATAAAAGGAATAATGTTTTTCGCGCGAGACAAAATATGACAAAATAATGAGAAAAGAGACAAAATTAACTACCTAGATTATGTATGCATGAAAAAACGAGACTTACCGATACTAAGTGATTAACAATTGTTACCGACTAGTGGACATGATGGCAGTGCCAATATATATTCAAAATGATTAAAAGATTGTCAGAGGCAGAGGTTATGAAGGTGTAAAGATTTTAAGTATGTTTTAATTTTGAAATGTATATATAAATATGTGTATATATATAATGTAAATGGTTGTGGTGAAATGCAATGTTTGTACTAGAAATAATTAATAATGTAAGTTGAACATTGTTAATTTTAATATAAGAGATTTAGTTTTAATTAAGAATGTATAATAAGTTAAATGTTTTGTATGTATGTAGGTCCATACAAAAGGAAAAATATTAGGTGTTCAAATTTAGACGTTTTTAAAGATGAAAAATTTTAGGTCATAAGAATAGAGAAAAATTGTATTTTGAATAGTCGTTTCCAGGGAAGGAAACCCCTTACCCTTTCAGGGGAGGGTGTGATAGGCAGATACGCGCATCTTCACGTATGAAACGTAGCACACGTAAATCAGGTAGATAGCGATTTACAGATATAACACCTCTCCATCCGATAAGGGTTTGCCTATCATAAACACGTAGAGTTATAGTATATATAGTCAAGTATTATAAGAAGAAGGGGGATCAGTTGTGACGAGGGTTGAGTGATGGTACATAAACCATAGTCTTGTAACCTGTGTTTGTGTTCACCCCCTAACTCCCCTCACCCGGCGCTCAGCCTATTACAGTGCGAACAGCTGGTGCCGCTGCAGATTTTGCCGCGTTCAAAAAGCGGGATAAATACGCGGCCCTGAGCGATTACTTACCAGCCTGGGTTGGATTATCTTCGGGGAAATTGATGAATCGGACACTAGGACGAGATGATAGTAATGCATCAATGTCTAGATATGGATAATAAGATAAGAAATATCTGGGAATTAGAAACACCGTTCAAAAGAGCGTACACCGCAGAGGAAAGGCTCTGTGAAGGAATATACGAAACCTTTCACTCCAGGACCTAAGGGGGAAAGTATGTTGTGAAGCTACCAATGAAAAATGAACAACCACAAGCAACGCAAGGTGACACCAGAAGCATAGCTTGAAACGTCTTTAGCAGTTAGGAACACGGTTCGAAAGGAGGCCTCAAAACTGAATATATGAGAGTGTTTGAAGAGTACCTAGCTACCACATACGAGTGTTCAGGAACAACGAACCTCGGAAGTCGTCAATCGCGGAACATCTGCTGGAGGCGGGAACTAACCACTGGGTTGAGTTGCACAACCCTCAGATACTCTCGACTGAAAGGCACTACTTACCCAAGATGGTCAAGGAAGCCATCGAAATTCTTAAATATAAGAATTTTTACCGGGACTATGGCTTTCATTTGTCAAGTGTCTGGCATCCAGTGATCCGTAAGTTCTTAAAACCTAAACAGTCTGTTTAGGTAAAAACCGCGCCAATTGATACTGTAAGTGTAGTGTGTCGTAACCGTGATCGAGTTCCAAGTGAGAATGCGGACGGTAGTAGTAGCAGTGACAACGGATGAAAAAAGCGAACTCGAAAGAGGGTAAAGCCTGACCAGAAATATATGATTATTGTCAAGAGGGCGCTATTATTCTCATTTATATGGCAACAGTTCAGTATAATCATAGAGCGGGTTAATATCTATGATATGGTGACATCTTGATTTGTTTACCTGTTAGCACTGACGTTAATTTAAAATACTTTCACTGCGAAATAGTTTCATTTTCCGAGCGTATTATTTACAGCAGTTCATTTCTTACACTATTTATAATGTTTCGCTCTTAACTATGAATCATTTTGTGATTTTTTTTGTCGTTTATTATTTAATATTCAACACTTTACTATTATTTAAATAAACCGTCACAATGACATTGAAAAAAGTGACAACCTATTACATGCCCTCACACATGCATATCATTCTGTCATTAAAGTTATTGCCAGTGCAAGAAATTAGTTTCAATGAAATTCCGCAACATGGCGCATGATCATATATTTCTGGTCAGGCTTTAGATCGCTATGTTGTGTGGGTAGTGGGTAGAGCACCACTAACACTCGCAGAAATTTCAGTTACTCCGTAATAATGGCGCATGCAACTGCCGAAATATCGGAAACTCATAAAAACAAATACACATGGTAAATACCCAGTTTTAAACAGTTTTTGTAATGTTAATGAGCACCATGTTAGCTTAAAATCGTATACCTAGCTATGAAGCATATGGAATAAGTTCCAGAAGAGGAAATGGAAGATCCAACTGTGTATTTGGCTCACCACGCGATAGTTAGAGAGGAAAAAGAGACAACTAATGTTAGAATTGTATTTGACGCGTCAGCTAAAGGTTCAAATAACATATCATTTAACGATGATTTACTAGTCGGGCCTCAACTGCAAGGCGAAATATCATTTTTTATGTGGCCAATGTGGAGAAAATGTACCGACAAATACTGGTTACAAGGTCTGACACAAACTATCAGCGATTACTATGGCGTAACAATCCAAACTATGAAGTCAAGGACTATCGCTTACTTCGAGTTACCTTCGGGACAGCCTCGGCCCCTTATTTAGCCGTGAAAACTCTTCATCAGATAGCCATTGATGAAGGCAAGGACCAACCTAATGCGGCAAGGGTCATTGAGGAAGACCTAGACTCTACATGGACGATTTGATATCAGGGAATGAAAATGTGGACGAGGCTATAACCACACAGGGAAGTACAAAGCATACTTAACGAGGAGGGTTTCACTTACAAAAATGGACGTCAAATAAATAAATATTGTAAGAATAAATTTAAATAATACTATTATTAGTATTATGCGGGCTTATGCCCGCGGGGGCAGCTTGTGGCGAGCTGACGGTGAGTGGCGACACCGCGGACCTCTATTCCAGAGGGCCCTTTCTATCTAGCCCTCGCCTCTGTGCTTGCCTTAACTGACTGGCCAGAGTGGAGTCGCAAGAGCGGGACCTATGCTCCGGGTTGGAAGTGTAAAATGTCATAACGCCGGCGGCCTGCTGAACGCATTACCGGGATCTGGCTACCGCAGACTCACCTTTCGACAACCTCACAACCCACGCACCGGTGTTGCCCTTGAGCCATCTTTGATGTAGCTTTTTACGGGGGTCCATCTTGCGGCGGGCGAGTCACCGTCTGCCGGAAATAAAATTGGATACCGTTTTATTAGGCAGGCGTCCGGTTCTTCATCCAATAGCCATACTAGTAGTAGTAGTAGTTAGTCCATACTTTTCACCCAATAGCCTAGTACATTTTAGACTCCAATAACTCTCAATAGTCTTTACACCATGGCGGGTGCTGTCTCTGCGTGCGTCCCATGACACGGGTAGGAGCAGCATCCGCTTAGTGTACAGTCAGCTGCAGAGAAAAGAACCCGCCCTGCATACAAACTGTATGCAAGGGGGGTCTATTTCTTTGCAGCTGACCGCACCCCTCACTTTTCATTAAATTGTCGAAAGGGCCTCTGCGCGTTGACTTCGGCTCCGCATATGCCTCGCAAAGGTCCGGAACACAATTGTTTCGTGGTCGGGAAAGACATACAAATAATAATACGGCCTCCTAGCCCAGTCGGTAGTGACATTGCTTACGAAGCAGGAGGTCCCGGGTTCGAATCCTGGTCAGGGCATATATTTGTGTGGTTATCACAGATAGAGTACCTGAGTTATGGATGTTTCCTATGTATTTAAGTATTTATCTACATCTATTTATTATATATATCGTCGTCTAGTACCCACAACACAAGCCTTATTGAGCTTACTGTGGGCCTAGGTCGGTTTGTGTAAGATTGTCCTATAATATTTATTTATTTATTTATTTATAATAATAATAAATATTGTTGGACGTTAGAGCTAGCCAGAAACAGACCATGAAAAGGCTTATGACCGGGTTCAAAGAGATCTAGTCTGAAAGGCAATGAAGGCACAAGGAATAAGCGACTGGTAAGTATTAAGATTTTAAATTAATTCTTTTTTTTACAGGAATAAGGGGCCTCGAAGCCTGCGCGTCAGCCTGGGAGGTCGCTGGCGGGTGGGGCGGCGCCGGGGCCGCGGGGGGAGGCTGCGCCGGCGCCTGCGCGGGGTGCGCCGCCTGCGTCCCCCTCGCCGGCGCCTGGCTCGCGGCGCGCGCGCAGGCGCTCGCGGCGCTGGCCCGGACGGCGGACAGGGCCAGGGTGCTGTGCACGCAGCCCCCGCCCGCTGTAGCACAGGTCAGTGTAGAACTGAATGTAGCCAATGTAATACGATGTTAGAATCAACATAAAGTATAGACAGTTGTGACAGCAGCTACTATTAGGTTTATGGGGCCTGTACATCTTGTGTGCGTTAGTAATTAAAGAACGCATAAGCGCGCATGCAGGTTGTATGATGAAAGATGTGAACAGGTAGATTTATTTGGCAGTTCGTTAGGATTATTTAAAAAACTTGTAAATTCCTCATTAAGGTAGTTGTTAGAGTAGTTGTGGAAACTATATTCAATTGTACCTAAGTCGTTTTTTTTTTCTTGTAAGTTAACTTTTCAATGCTTTTCATAGCGAAATGTTTATAATTTATTTACTGTTAAGAAATACAGGAAACTATAGGTCTGTATAGTAAAAATAGCTTTTAGATAATTTACAGATATGTTTTTATAAGACTGTTTGTTTCTTAATAAATAAAAAAAAGGGCGCGGGTGCTGTGCACGCAGCCTGCACCCGCAGTAGTACAGGTTAGTAGAAGCCGCTGTGTCAGCCTGGGAGGTCGCCGAAGGTTGTGCTAATGCCTGTAGTTCAGTTAAACTGTACTTTAAAGAGCCCCTAGTAAGAAAGTTTTGAGGTAGTTCTAATTGCGATTTTTTTTATGTTGCATCACGAAATTTTGTCCGCAAAGGAGTTGATTCGGATTTAGCACCCCAAAATATATAAGGAATTAAAGAAATCAGAACTACCCCAAAACGTGTATGTATGTTCCGTGTGTGTGTGTGCAGGCGTCCCGCCAGCCGTGCGCGGCGGCGGGCTCGTGCGGCGCGGCGCTGCGGCGGGCGGCGCACGAGTAGGTATAGGTGTAGGTATGTATGTTCCGTGTGTGTGTGTGCAGGCGTCCCGCCAGCCGTGCGCGGCGGCGGGCTCGTGCGGCGCGGCGCTGCGGCGGGCGGCGCACGAGTAGGTATAGGTGTAGGTATAGGTATGTATGTTCCGTGTGTGTGTGTGTGCAGGCGTCCCGCCAGCCGTGCGCGGCGGCGGGCTCGTGCGGCGCGGCGCTGCGGCGGGCGGCGCACGAGTAGGTATAGGTGTAGGTATAGGTATGTATGTTCCGTGTGTGTGTGTGCAGGCGTCCCGCCAGCCGTGCGCGGCGGCGGGCTCGTGCGGCGCGGCGCTGCGGCGGGCGGCGCACGAGTAGGTATAGGTGTAGGTATGTATGTTCCGTGTGTGTGTGTGCAGGCGTCCCGCCAGCCGTGCGCGGCGGCGGGCTCGTGCGGCGCGGCGCTGCGGCGGGCGGCGCACGAGTAGGTATAGGTGTAGGTATAGGTATGTATGTTCCGTGTGTGTGTGTGCAGGCGTCCCGCCAGCCGTGCGCGGCGGCGGGCTCGTGCGGCGCGGCGCTGCGGCGGGCGGCGCACGAGTAGGTATAGGTGTAGGTATAGGTATGTATGTTCCGTGTGTGTGTGTGCAGGCGTCCCGCCAGCCGTGCGCGGCGGCGGGCTCGTGCGGCGCGGCGCTGCGGCGGGCGGCGCACGAGTAGGTATAGGTGTAGGTATAGGTATGTATGTTCCGTGTGTGTGTGTGCAGGCGTCCCGCCAGCCGTGCGCGGCGGCGGGCTCGTGCGGCGCGGCGCTGCGGCGGGCGGCGCACGAGTAGGTATAGGTGTAGGTATGTATGTTCCGTGTGTGTGTGTGCAGGCGTCCCGCCAGCCGTGCGCGGCGGCGGGCTCGTGCGGCGCGGCGCTGCGGCGGGCGGCGCACGAGTAGGTATAGGTGTAGGTATAGGTATGTATGTTCCGTGTGTGTGTGTGCAGGCGTCCCGCCAGCCGTGCGCGGCGGCGGGCTCGTGCGGCGCGGCGCTGCGGCGGGCGGCGCACGAGTAGGTATAGGTGTAGGTATAGGTATGTATGTTCCGTGTGTGTGTGTGCAGGCGTCCCGCCAGCCGTGCGCGGCGGCGGGCTCGTGCGGCGCGGCGCTGCGGCGGGCGGCGCACGAGTAGGTATAGGTGTAGGTATAGGTATGTATGTTCCGTGTGTGTGTGTGCAGGCGTCCCGCCAGCCGTGCGCGGCGGCGGGCTCGTGCGGCGCGGCGCTGCGGCGGGCGGCGCACGAGTAGGTATAGGTGTAGGTATAGGTATGTATGTTCCGTGTGTGTGTGTGCAGGCGTCCCGCCAGCCGTGCGCGGCGGCGGGCTCGTGCGGCGCGGCGCTGCGGCGGGCGGCGCACGAGTAGGTATAGGTGTAGGTATAGGTATGTATGTTCCGTGTGTGTGTGTGCAGGCGTCCCGCCAGCCGTGCGCGGCGGCGGGCTCGTGCGGCGCGGCGCTGCGGCGGGCGGCGCACGAGTAGGTATAGGTGTAGGTATAGGTATGTATGTTCCGTGTGTGTGTGTGCAGGCGTCCCGCCAGCCGTGCGCGGCGGCGGGCTCGTGCGGCGCGGCGCTGCGGCGGGCGGCGCACGAGTAGGTATAGGTGTAGGTATAGGTATGTATGTTCCGTGTGTGTGTGTGCAGGCGTCCCGCCAGCCGTGCGCGGCGGCGGGCTCGTGCGGCGCGGCGCTGCGGCGGGCGGCGCACGAGTAGGTATAGGTGTAGGTATAGGTATGTATGTTCCGTGTGTGTGTGTGTGCAGGCGTCCCGCCAGCCGTGCGCGGCGGCGGGCTCGTGCGGCGCGGCGCTGCGGCGGGCGGCGCACGAGTAGGTATAGGTGTAGGTATAGGTATGTATGTTCCGTGTGTGTGTGTGCAGGCGTCCCGCCAGCCGTGCGCGGCGGCGGGCTCGTGCGGCGCGGCGCTGCGGCGGGCGGCGCACGAGTAGGTATAGGTGTAGGTATAGGTATGTATGTTCCGTGTGTGTGTGTGTGCAGGCGTCCCGCCAGCCGTGCGCGGCGGCGGGCTCGTGCGGCGCGGCGCTGCGGCGGGCGGCGCACGAGTAGGTATAGGTGTAGGTATAGGTATGTATGTTCCGTGTGTGTGTGTGTGCAGGCGTCCCGCCAGCCGTGCGCGGCGGCGGGCTCGTGCGGCGCGGCGCTGCGGCGGGCGGCGCACGAGTAGGTATAGGTGTAGGTATAGGTATGTATGTTCCGTGTGTGTGTGTGCAGGCGTCCCGCCAGCCGTGCGCGGCGGCGGGCTCGTGCGGCGCGGCGCTGCGGCGGGCGGCGCACGAGTAGGTATAGGTGTAGGTATAGGTATGTATGTTCCGTGTGTGTGTGTGCAGGCGTCCCGCCAGCCGTGCGCGGCGGCGGGCTCGTGCGGCGCGGCGCTGCGGCGGGCGGCGCACGAGTAGGTATAGGTGTAGGTATAGGTATGTATGTTCCGTGTGTGTGTGTGTGCAGGCGTCCCGCCAGCCGTGCGCGGCGGCGGGCTCGTGCGGCGCGGCGCTGCGGCGGGCGGCGCACGAGTAGGTATAGGTGTAGGTATAGGTATGTATGTTCCGTGTGTGTGTGTGCAGGCGTCCCGCCAGCCGTGCGCGGCGGCGGGCTCGTGCGGCGCGGCGCTGCGGCGGGCGGCGCACGAGTAGGTATAGGTGTAGGTATAGGTATGTATGTTCCGTGTGTGTGTGTGCAGGCGTCCCGCCAGCCGTGCGCGGCGGCGGGCTCGTGCGGCGCGGCGCTGCGGCGGGCGGCGCACGAGTAGGTATAGGTGTAGGTATAGGTATGTATGTTCCGTGTGTGTGTGTGCAGGCGTCCCGCCAGCCGTGCGCGGCGGCGGGCTCGTGCGGCGCGGCGCTGCGGCGGGCGGCGCACGAGTAGGTATAGGTGTAGGTATAGGTATGTATGTTCCGTGTGTGTGTGTGCAGGCGTCCCGCCAGCCGTGCGCGGCGGCGGGCTCGTGCGGCGCGGCGCTGCGGCGGGCGGCGCACGAGTAGGTATAGGTGTAGGTATAGGTATGTATGTTCCGTGTGTGTGTGTGCAGGCGTCCCGCCAGCCGTGCGCGGCGGCGGGCTCGTGCGGCGCGGCGCTGCGGCGGGCGGCGCACGAGTAGGTATAGGTGTAGGTATAGGTATGTATGTTCCGTGTGTGTGTGTGCAGGCGTCCCGCCAGCCGTGCGCGGCGGCGGGCTCGTGCGGCGCGGCGCTGCGGCGGGCGGCGCACGAGTAGGTATAGGTGTAGGTATAGGTATGTATGTTCCGTGTGTGTGTGTGCAGGCGTCCCGCCAGCCGTGCGCGGCGGCGGGCTCGTGCGGCGCGGCGCTGCGGCGGGCGGCGCACGAGTAGGTATAGGTGTAGGTATAGGTATGTATGTTCCGTGTGTGTGTGTGCAGGCGTCCCGCCAGCCGTGCGCGGCGGCGGGCTCGTGCGGCGCGGCGCTGCGGCGGGCGGCGCACGAGTAGGTATAGGTGTAGGTATAGGTATGTATGTTCCGTGTGTGTGTGTGTGCAGGCGTCCCGCCAGCCGTGCGCGGCGGCGGGCTCGTGCGGCGCGGCGCTGCGGCGGGCGGCGCACGAGTAGGTATAGGTGTAGGTATAGGTATGTATGTTCCGTGTGTGTGTGTGCAGGCGTCCCGCCAGCCGTGCGCGGCGGCGGGCTCGTGCGGCGCGGCGCTGCGGCGGGCGGCGCACGAGTAGGTATAGGTGTAGGTATAGGTATGTATGTTCCGTGTGTGTGTGTGCAGGCGTCCCGCCAGCCGTGCGCGGCGGCGGGCTCGTGCGGCGCGGCGCTGCGGCGGGCGGCGCACGAGTAGGTATAGGTGTAGGTATAGGTATGTATGTTCCGTGTGTGTGTGTGCAGGCGTCCCGCCAGCCGTGCGCGGCGGCGGGCTCGTGCGGCGCGGCGCTGCGGCGGGCGGCGCACGAGTAGGTATAGGTGTAGGTATGTATGTTCCGTGTGTGTGTGTGCAGGCGTCCCGCCAGCCGTGCGCGGCGGCGGGCTCGTGCGGCGCGGCGCTGCGGCGGGCGGCGCACGAGTAGGTATAGGTGTAGGTATAGGTATGTATGTTCCGTGTGTGTGTGTGCAGGCGTCCCGCCAGCCGTGCGCGGCGGCGGGCTCGTGCGGCGCGGCGCTGCGGCGGGCGGCGCACGAGTAGGTATAGGTGTAGGTATAGGTATGTATGTTCCGAGGTATGTATGTTCCGTGTGTGTGTGTGCAGGCGTCCCGCCAGCCGTGCGCGGCGGCGGGCTCGTGCGGCGCGGCGCTGCGGCGGGCGGCGCACGAGTAGGTATAGGTGTAGGTATAGGTATGTATGTTCCGTGTGTGTGTGTGCAGGCGTCCCGCCAGCCGTGCGCGGCGGCGGGCTCGTGCGGCGCGGCGCTGCGGCGGGCGGCGCACGAGTAGGTATAGGTGTAGGTATAGGTATGTATGTTCCGTGTGTGTGTGTGCAGGCGTCCCGCCAGCCGTGCGCGGCGGCGGGCTCGTGCGGCGCGGCGCTGCGGCGGGCGGCGCACGAGTAGGTATAGGTATAGGTATGTATGTTCCGTGTGTGTGTGTGCAGGCGTCCCGCCAGCCGTGCGCGGCGGCGGGCTCGTGCGGCGCGGCGCTGCGGCGGGCGGCGCACGAGTAGGTATAGGTGTAGGTATAGGTATGTATGTTCCGTGTGTGTGTGTGCAGGCGTCCCGCCAGCCGTGCGCGGCGGCGGGCTCGTGCGGCGCGGCGCTGCGGCGGGCGGCGCACGAGTAGGTATAGGTGTAGGTATAGGTATGTATGTTCCGTGTGTGTGTGTGTGCAGGCGTCCCGCCAGCCGTGCGCGGCGGCGGGCTCGTGCGGCGCGGCGCTGCGGCGGGCGGCGCACGAGTAGGTATAGGTGTAGGTATAGGTATGTATGTTCCGTGTGTGTGTGTGCAGGCGTCCCGCCAGCCGTGCGCGGCGGCGGGCTCGTGCGGCGCGGCGCTGCGGCGGGCGGCGCACGAGTAGGTATAGGTGTAGGTATAGGTATGTATGTTCCGTGTGTGTGTGTGTGCAGGCGTCCCGCCAGCCGTGCGCGGCGGCGGGCTCGTGCGGCGCGGCGCTGCGGCGGGCGGCGCACGAGTAGGTATAGGTGTAGGTATAGGTATGTATGTTCCGTGTGTGTGTGTGCAGGCGTCCCGCCAGCCGTGCGCGGCGGCGGGCTCGTGCGGCGCGGCGCTGCGGCGGGCGGCGCACGAGTAGGTATAGGTGTAGGTATAGGTATGTATGTTCCGTGTGTGTGTGTGCAGGCGTCCCGCCAGCCGTGCGCGGCGGCGGGCTCGTGCGGCGCGGCGCTGCGGCGGGCGGCGCACGAGTAGGTATAGGTGTAGGTATAGGTATGTATGTTCCGTGTGTGTGTGTGCAGGCGTCCCGCCAGCCGTGCGCGGCGGCGGGCTCGTGCGGCGCGGCGCTGCGGCGGGCGGCGCACGAGTAGGTATAGGTGTAGGTATAGGTATGTATGTTCCGTGTGTGTTTGTGTGCAGGCGTCCCGCCAGCCGTGCGCGGCGGCGGGCTCGTGCGGCGCGGCGCTGCGGCGGGCGGCGCACGAGTAGGTATAGGTGTAGGTATAGGTATGTATGTTCCGTGTGTGTGTGTGCAGGCGTCCCGCCAGCCGTGCGCGGCGGCGGGCTCGTGCGGCGCGGCGCTGCGGCGGGCGGCGCACGAGTAGGTATAGGTGTAGGTATAGGTATGTATGTTCCGTGTGTGTGTGTGCAGGCGTCCCGCCAGCCGTGCGCGGCGGCGGGCTCGTGCGGCGCGGCGCTGCGGCGGGCGGCGCACGAGTAGGTATAGGTGTAGGTATAGGTATGTATGTTCCGTGTGTGTGTGTGCAGGCGTCCCGCCAGCCGTGCGCGGCGGCGGGCTCGTGCGGCGCGGCGCTGCGGCGGGCGGCGCACGAGTAGGTATAGGTGTAGGTATAGGTATGTATGTTCCGTGTGTGTGTGTGTGCAGGCGTCCCGCCAGCCGTGCGCGGCGGCGGGCTCGTGCGGCGCGGCGCTGCGGCGGGCGGCGCACGAGTAGGTATAGGTGTAGGTATAGGTATGTATGTTCCGTGTGTGTGTGTGCAGGCGTCCCGCCAGCCGTGCGCGGCGGCGGGCTCGTGCGGCGCGGCGCTGCGGCGGGCGGCGCACGAGTAGGTATAGGTGTAGGTATAGGTATGTATGTTCCGTGTGTGTGTGTGTGCAGGCGTCCCGCCAGCCGTGCGCGGCGGCGGGCTCGTGCGGCGCGGCGCTGCGGCGGGCGGCGCACGAGTAGGTATAGGTGTAGGTATAGGTATGTATGTTCCGTGTGTGTGTGTGCAGGCGTCCCGCCAGCCGTGCGCGGCGGCGGGCTCGTGCGGCGCGGCGCTGCGGCGGGCGGCGCGCGCGGCGCACGACGTGGCAGCGCGCTACCAGGCCATCGCGCGCACGGCCTTCCATGCTGACGAGGCTACCCTCACGCATCTGCAAATGTATCCTTTCTATTATTATTTACTTTGTAGCATTATAAACTAAGCTTAAATGTGTAATTCGTAACTTTTCAACCGACTTCAAGATTTCGAAGGAGTAGGTTATCAATTCGTCGTGATCTTGGTTTTTGATAAAAAAAAATTATGTACGTTTCGTCTTTTTTTGTTTGAAAGGGTACAGAGTTGGTCCCATTGTAACCAGGTTAGGATCTGATGATGGGATCCTGGAGAAATCGAGGGAACTCTTAAACTATTATTTTCTTCTTCTTTAAGTGCCTTCTCCGCCCCGGAGGTTGGCGATCATATGCCTATATGCCGTTCTATCTGAAATCATGCGAATTAGTTTTTCTGTACTTTCCACGTCTAACCAATCTCTCATAGTAAGGGAGCCCATGACACTGAACCTAGTTCGATAAGTCTCCTAGATGAGATGTATATAATTAGACGCGTCTTTAATGGGGGAACATGAAATGCTGATCCTGCAATGCAAAAAAAGTGGTGGCGTATCTTAATTTTTTTTTTATAAAAAAATTCTGTGTCTAGTACGATACGTCTCCTAGATTTCCTTTGTTCCTCGAAGTAGCGAAGGGGTAGGGCTACAATGCGGTGCTGCAAGCCCCCGTGCTGCCCGTGCGTGGCCTTGTCAGTGGCAGCAGCATCAAAAGATTGTAGATGTATGAAAAAACAAAACGCCTGATCGTTTTATAACAAAAACAAGATGTTATGTAACCTAACCTTAGCGCCTGAACTGCCTAAGGATGTTACGTTATTAAAATGATTATATATTTTAAACGATCAGGCGCTTTGTTTTTGCATACATCTACAATCTTTTGATCCTGCTGCCACTGACAAGGCCACGCACGGGGGTTTGCAGCACCGCATTATCGTGTAGCCCTACCCCTCCCCTGCTTCAAGGAACAAAGGAAATCTAGGAGACTTATCTTACTAGAAACCGATTTTTTTAATTTTATCAAGAAAAATATTAAAATACGCCACCACTTTTTTTGCATTGCAGCATCAGTATTTCATGTTCCCCCATTAAAGACGCGTCTAATTATATATATCTCATCTAGGAGACTTATCGAACTAGGTTCAGTGTCATGGGCTCCCTTACCGTTCCTTGTCCATGATATTCTCCCAGGGGCGTAGTGAGGTAAAAAGGCGCCCAGGGCACGCATCTAAACTTCGCCCCCTTGTAATTTTTTTTGTTGAATATTCTACAAATTGACTGTATGTAATGGACCGTAATAACAATAACTAATAAGCCAGGAATAAATTTCACGACCAATAACGTCCCCGACCTCAGCGAGAACTTGTGAAGTGTTTAAGGGCGATGTATAATGAAGCCTCGTGAAGGTTAGCTGCCGCTCTGTTGGTGGGTTGAGGAACGGTAGCCATTTAATCACTCAACAATTGCCCTCGCATCCCAATGGAAAATTTATCAGATGATAATTTAGATGCTTTTATAAAAATTAAAAATTGTCAACCGACTGTATCGTGGTGAAAATACCATCGCTGGTCATATGAACATACGGCGTTCATGCTATTTTGCCATAATGCTGATTAATAGCTGATTCTATTTTCACCACAATATAGTCGGCTGATGATTTTTAGGGTTCCTGTCCGTCTGTCACAGATTCAATTTGCTCATAAGCTACTGAACCGATTAGGTAAAATGTAGTATATGGAAATCCAAAGGTATTTCTGACATTAATTTCCCTTAAAAAGGTGCCACTTGGTGCCAAGTAAAACCGAAAAAAAAAGACTGTTGTTTTATTGACTTTGTCAAAAGCAGACGCTAATTTGTTTACTATACAAAAACAAAAGTTTTTTTTAAACTCTTAATTGAAGAATTACAAATTTTCCGCAAGTGGTAGTGACATAAATAGTTTTTTTCATATTTATCAATTTAATTATATTTTTCGTGGCACAAGCAGACGCACAGATGATGGACGTATTTTTTTTAGAATTATTAAACAAGTTTTAGAGGTCACTCACTACCGCATGCGCAAAATTTGTAACTACTATATGTGGGCGAAAATTGTATTGTATGACAAATTATCACTTCCCAAACTATTTTTCCCATTGTTTCATTTGGCAGAAGCCTCAGATGGCAAAATATTGTTTCGCATACCTTTTTTTGCATATTTTTATTTGGCATACTAACCTAACCCAAATAAAAAATTCGGCCAAATAAAACTATGCGAAACATTAATTTGCTAAATGTTGGTATGCTAACTAAACGTTATGCGATAAGTTGTTTGGAAAATGAAATTGGATGAAAGAATTTTCGGCGAAATGGCAGTACACCGAAAAAAACAATATTAAAATTGAGTTATGTACGGAACGGAACTCTTCGGTTTCCGGAAGCAACCACCAATTGGGCACGCAGAGATAACACCGATATTACTACGCAATGAGCATTTAAACATTTAGGAGCTTTCGCAATTCTACATGGAACCCATCATAAAATCATAGGCAAAATAGTATGAGTCCGAGGGTCGAGGGGGGTCAGAAGAGAAATAGGTGAAAATAGTTATTATACACCCGAACTGTCCTCTTTTTTTAAAGTCGGTTAATTATTGGTATTATCAGATAATTAGGTAAAAATGTGTACTTATAACAAAACACACTACCTAGCACAGTGTTCATGGATTTCACGATGCGATGCGGCGCCTCACTTCATGACACCGACACCACGACAATCGCGGATGGATTTTAATTAAGAATATGGAAATCATTGTTGAAAAATATTTCACCGTGTTTCTTTCACGAATAGGCTACGTTCAACAATGACTAAATTAATGCAAAAAAAGTCGAAACCTACAATAATTCGCAAAAATTTGTTGCTTATATAAATATATTGGAGTTACAAAAAAGTTTATTAATACTTTACCGCATTTTTTCATGCCTCAAATATCATAAATTCCCTAAAAACATACCTATTTCTTCTATAAAGTTACGTCAGGTACAATCGGGTTCATAATTGCATACCCAATTTATCAATAAATTCATTCATAAATTGGGTATTGATCCAGTAACTTTATACAATCATTTGTGTAAGAATGTCATAATAATATTTATTTATTTATATATATTGTGTGCGTCAAATCTAGTAGATCTGATTTTTTTGCAGACTTGTTCGTGATGTTGGCCCAATAAATGATCCAAGTTGGTGACCTCGAGCGCCGAACGCAACTTTGTCAAAAAACGAATAATCAGTATTTTTTTCAGATTTTGGCAATTATTTAATTTTTCGATTTTGACGATATTTGAAATTTGAATGTCACGGGATATAGAATCGATTGATATTTAAGAAAATGTATGTACTTATGTAAATCTACATGTTGCTAATTGTTTGATAGATGTGTCTTTTTAAGCTCAACTACCATTACTCACGAAATTAATCGCATAAGTTCACTAAATAATAAGAATCAAAATTTGACGTCTAAATATTTAGGTTTACAAATTTTACTGATTGTATAGTACTTACGGACCCTGTATAGGGTCCGTAAGTACTATACCTAGGTATAGTAGGTATTATACATTAATTCGCAGTATATTCAGAAAGAAATCAATGAAATTATTAAAAAAAAACTTTTTTTTCGCCTTGTTTGCCGATTTGGATGGAATTATTTTTCAATTTGCTAACTACCAAACTTAGTTTTTTGCGCCCCCCTCTTGATTGCGCCCAGGGCACGTGCCCTGGCTGCCCCACTACTCACTACGCCACTGTATTCTCCTATAGTGATTTGAGTATTTTTTACAGCAAATTGAGCTTTTGTAAATATGGAGACTAAGTGAAGTCGGTTTTTCTTTTGTTTAAAAATATTATATACTTATTTAAACTATATTGTTAAAAAAGATTTTTTTATATTAAATGGAATTAAAGTTTTGTTTGTTATCTTATCTCTTAAGATAATATATATTTAGATGTGACTTTTTCTAAAATGAATTTCTAAAAAAAGAAGTACAAAAGACAGACTTAATACCTTTAGTCAAATATATAATAACAAACATTTTATTTTACTTGATCGTTACACTACCAAATACTACACTTAGTCCTTAACCAGCACCCCAGTTCTCAGCACACGTTCACGCAACTGTCCGAGTTCCTGGAGCGCATCACGGGGCAGGCGGCGGCGCGCGCGCTGTTCGTGCCCGACATCACGCCCAAGAGCCTCGACGAGAAGATCGCGCTGGCCCCTGCTGAGGCCATCGCCAACATTTCTAACAAACTCTTCGACGACCCGGCTACAGGGAATGGGATCACGCACCGGGTAAGTGTAGTGTAGGACATCAGAACACGTTGCAGCTATCGGGTATCAGACAATATAATGTTGACCAATGTGGTGTTTTCAACCGACTTCAAGATTTCGAAGGCGGAGGTTATCGATTCGTCGGGATCTTTGTTTTTGCTTTTTTTTTATATACGTTCACTGATTATTCGAAGACGGTTTGGAAAATTCTTTTTTTGTTTAAAAGAGTAGGTCACAGTTGGTCCCATTGTAACCAGGACAGGATCTGATGCTGGGATCCTGGAGAAATCGAGGGAACTCTTCAACTATTAGACATATTTTCCTGCTCTCTGGCCTCAGTGAAGACAAAACTCAAACATGTTAACTGGAATTAACTATTTGAACTTTTCAAAATTTCAAAATTTATTATTACCTATGGACGACTTGATTAAGGCTAATGTAGAATCTATTTTGAATTTACAGCTAAGCGAAGAGTCCTGGACCCAAGCCTCCCTTCCTATCCGCTATGGTGGGATAGGGATACGCAAAATTTCAAGTGTTTCTGTACCGGCGTTTTTGTCTTCCGTTCATAGCTCGGCAAGTCTCGTAGGAAAAATCCTAAGGGCCTGCCCTTCAAACTATGAGATTGCCGGCTTGACGGAGGCCAAAAATGCCTGGTCCATTGCCTACCCGAGTAAGGATTTTCCCGATAATTTGACATCCCAAAGGACCTGGGACGACATTTCATGCAAAATTACTTACGACACTCTCCTAAGCCACAGCACAGGTTCCGAACGTGCCAGACTCCTGGCTGTGGGAACCAAAGAAGCCGGTGCCTGGCTGCAGGCTTTTCCGTCCGTGCACACTGGCACTTTTTTGGATCCCCACACTCTGCGCGTTGCGGCCTGTCTGCGGCTCGGCGTCCGGGTCTGCGCACCGCATAGGTGCCCCTGCGGCACAGACGTAGACGTCCTCGGACACCACGGGCTGTCTTGCCAAAGAAGCGCAGGACGCTTCGCCCGGCATGCCGCGCTTGATGATATCCTACGCCGGTCTCTTGCCAGCGTTAATGTTCCAGCTCTTTTGGAGCCCGCCGGTATTTTTAGGGACGATGGCAAGAGGCCGGATGGGATGTCGTTGGTTCCGTGGAGGATGGGTCGGGTGCTGGTGTGGGACGCCACATGTGTAGACACGCTAGCCCCCTCTCATCTCCACGGAACTTCCGCCAGAGCCGGCGCGGCCGCAGAGGCGGCGGAAAAATTAAAAATATACAAATATAGGGGTCTCGGCGTCGAATATAACTTCGTTCCGTTCGGCGTCGAGACCCTTGGCCCGTGGGGTCCCAGTGCACAGGGCCTCTTCAGAGATCTTTCGAAGCTACGAGCTGGCAGGTTCCTCGCCCAACCTATCGGTATTGCCATACAACGGGGAAATGCTGCCAGCACCTACGGTACCATGCCGCGGGGGATTTTTTGTTTTAGTGTATATTTATTATTATTGAAGATAGTTTTTAATTTATGTATAACATTTACTTTTCATGTGCAATAAACTTTCGACGGACTATTTGAATTAGTTTTTAGATTTATTTAATTTTCTATTTGTTACTTCTCTTATCTTGATCATGTTTCGCTATATTTTTGTAGTCTGCTGTTTTAGGGTGCACACATAAGTTATCAAATTTAATGCTTGTGTCTATTTGCTGTAATGTAGTGTGACACTCAGTTTGTAGACCATTAAATATAGCATACCTATAGTGATTCGAGTATTTTTTACAGCAGCTCGAGCATTTGCTTTTGGAACGGTGGAGGCTAGGTGAAGTTGGTTCTTTTTTGTTTAATTTTTTTTTTAAGTAATCTAGTTATCGTGTCCCGCAGCACGCGGAGGCGGTGCTGGCCGCGGTGCGCGCGTGCTGCGCGGGCGCCGCGTGGCCGCGCGCCGTGTGCGAGGCGCGCGCGTGTGGCGCCCTCTGCAGACTCTCGCTCACTCCAGGTAACCCAACCTATCGAATCTGTATACATACTATTTTTTACGAGGTAAAATGTCTATACATGTAGCACCAACAACGTCAATACGACAGCTACAAAAGAAGAATCAAAACCTACGCTCGAGACGCCATACACTAAACTATCGCGGAAATAGTTTTTTTACAATAATAATTTAATTTTTCTACTCCCGTACTTTTATCTATCATTTATACATTCGTCATCACCTATATAAGAACATAGATAATATACTCGAAGAAAAGTCTATCTAGTCTATTACCCAATAAAGCACTTGTTCTATAAAAGCGCAAAAATAGAATCGCTTGCAGTCACGACTTTGGAAGAAAATAAATTACTGCCAACCTAAGAAACCTAAATAAAAGCAGCGTTTTGACAGCAAAAAAAGAAAAAATTAAAAGACAGACATACTTTGTAGTTTTTACTTTTCCCATTCTTTTGAGGTGTTAAACCATCCATACTGCAAACTTTGAAAATAATATATTTTTATTAATCTCTGTCGCTCTTTGATAATTGATTAAATAACGACTGTGTGTGTGTTTGTGTTAGTATTCTTGAAATACAAGTGTTTGAAACTTAAATTATTGTCGATTATGTTGACAAAATAACTGCAATATCCATGAAGTGTTAAATTTCGCATTTTAAGTAAAACTAAGTGTAGTCGTAGAAAAAGTATTGTATGCAACGTCGTATAAGTAGGTCAAAAAATGTTCGTGGCGTTTTTCTTAACAATTTACCCACGCCCCACGCCATTCACCTTTTTTGACCCCTCTAATACAACTGTTGCATAAGATACTCGTACTATTATGAAACATGATCTTGTTCTACACAGCTCACTTGCAACCTACCTATCAACTACCTAATAAGCTTACGTTAATTAACAGGAGCCTCGTCTGCCAACAAACCATTCTGTGGTTTGGCAGAAGAACATATTATTTGTAAATAATGTAAGCGAAATGTGAACGAACGTTTTTTTTTTTTTTTTGCAAATAAATGTTTGTTTGTAGGAGGACGCGGCGCTGAACAAGCGGCCGCCTTACCGCACACGCACCACCTCGCACTCAAGGCCGAGGGAGTTATTCTGCCACCGCCGAGAGGGTACCTTTATAACCTAAACTTTTTGACGTGATAACGTCTTATAAATCGATGAACACCGGTAGCATGCACGAAAAAGTGTCACGTTGTGGATGGTAACGTTACGGTTCGTCAATGTTTTCTTTATCGGCCGTAAACCGACTTTACGACAACCACATTTTTTCGACAGGCAGCAGTCAGCAGAACGCCTGAACTGGTGCATTAACTTGCCGCCTCTGGGAGATACGCAGAAAGATAAAAAAAAATTTAACTGTTCTAGGGAGTTAAGAATAATTGAGCTAGGGAATTAAGATTTGTTTATGAATCGACACAGTGATGATTATATAATTAAGATTAAGGAGTGAAATACGTTTGACTTTACTTTCTACACAATGATAATAAAACTCACCGATTATAAATGTTGTTGTTAACCGCAATTGTGGCACCATTTCTAACGTTTTGCTGAAGTCTAGAGACCGTACCATAGACTTTATGAATTTAACTTTTCCAATGTTTGTTTATTTGCGATTGTGTCGCCCATCTAGCATATTTTTGCGTGTTTATCCTCACTGGTTCGTGTCTCTTATGATCTTGAGTGTGTATTACTGGTATCTATATTGCAGCAAGTCGCAGCCTCCTCGCCAGGTGAAAGGCGTCCAGCTCACCGTCACCGCCACACCGCATCCGCGCACTAACGAAAAGGTAACTATTTTGATACACACTTCTATGACTGTAATTTATTTTTCACACCACCTAGTCGTATACGGGCTTTTTCTTCCCTGCTAGGAGGGAACAAAGTGGCACTTTTCTGTTCTAGGACATTCGTTTTTTTTTTCAGCCAGTCCGTCATCACAATCAAATTTCTTATTAAATTAATAGATTCATTATAATCAAGAAGCACACTAAGCACATATAAAGTCAAAATAAATATGATTCAACAATAAAAAAAAAATTCCCCTAAGGTGGTGTGAAAAGCAGTATGTGTCACATAGGAGCAAAACTATTTTCAACTTGGGCGTTAACACTTGAATCCCTCACTACGCTCAAGAGTCTACTTTAGAATCCCTCGCTACGCTCGGGATTCTATTATAGACTCCATCGCTTCGTTTGGGAATCAATATACGCCCTCGCCGTAAATATTTCATTTTGCTCCCTTGTTACACAATCTACTATTCTCTACATGTCCATCAATTACTCTGAGTTTTCTCTCCTTAAGGAGATCCTTACATCACCTTCCGATTGCGTCATCAAATCAGCTCCTGTAAGGATTAAAACGATTATATATTTTAAACGATCAGGCGTTTTGTTTTTTCATACATCTACAATCTTTTGATGCTGCTGCCACTGACAAGGCCACGCACGGGGGCTTGCAGCACCGCATTATCGTGTAGCCCTGCCCCTCCCCTGATTCGAGGAACAAAGGAAATCTAGGAGACTTATCGTACTAGAAACCGGATTTTTTAATTTTTTTCAAAAAAAAAATTTAAATACGCCACCACTTTTTTTGCATTGCAGCATCATCATTTCGTGTTCCCCCATTAAAGACGCGTCTAATTATATATATCTCATCTAGGAGACTTATCGAACTAGGTTCAGTGTCATGGGCTCCCTTACTATTAGACAACATATCGTTACAAAAGCACATTTAAAGAAAAGTTAAAGAAGAAGTACACACAACAAAAAGATGTGAGGCTAAAATGGTCTCCACTCAGCAATGCGGTTGGCACGACTTAGCGTTGTCAATGGCGCTGGTTTTCTGCGGAGCCAGTGAGGTTTGCGGGATAGCATACTCCTCCATAGTTCCTTGTTAATTTAACGGATGTAAGGATTCAATGAGATGCCGAATGGTTGAAATTTGATCTATTCCTTATGAAAAGCACACGCAACTGTACAAATAAAATGTAACTTAACGTCTACCCCCAGGTGTAGACATAAAACGTAAATAGAAACATATTTTTTTTTTCCATTTAATCACACTTTCATGTTTAGCCTTTTCCCGCGGCTTCGCCCGCGTACTATAAGTACTCAAAAAAGATACGATACCCATGTTGATTTTCAGACTTCGTGACCACATTTGCCCCTTTTGGGGGTTGAATTTCAAAGAACCTGAAACACGTGTTTACTCATTTATCGTAAGGAATACTTCTGTGAAGTTTCGAATAAAATAGTCTAACAAATCTTGTTTCGCCATACAAACTTTGGACCCCCATTTTACCCCCTTAGGGGGTGAATTTTGAAAAATCCTTTCTTAGTGCTCCCCAAGACCTTATAAGGAACCTATGTGCTAAATATGAAATCTCTAGACCCAGCGGTTTGGGCTGTGCGTTGATATGTCAGTCAATCAGTCAGTCAGTCAGTCAGTTTCTTCTTTTATATATATAGAATATATAGATAATATCTTTTAACACATTCAGTGCCGAAAACCCGACTATCGGGTATTTTATGATTTCGTTACCAGGCCGGACGACCCGATAGTCGGGATCGTGGTACTACAGCTTTATAGGACGAAATTTTTGTGACGTGGCGCGGATGTCTTGTTTGGCTGGGTGGCAATGAATGTGTGAAATTAATTGTAAAAACATATATCTTATCCTTGTTATTACGTGACCCCAACCAAAGACCACATGACACAGATGTATTCAACCTCGTCCGTATACATAGAATGATATCGTTGTTTTGATGATCGTCACGTCATAGCCACGTCTTGACAAAAGTTAGCGTTTTAGCGGCAAATTTTAAAATGGAATTTATTTTAAGGGATTTTAATTAATATACGTGTGTGATATTTTTTAAATATATTTATTTAGATATATTGTATGTTTATCTATATATAAAACTAGCTTTTGCCCGCGGCTTCGCTGACGTTAAATTCGGGGTAACAAACCATACAAACTTCCACCCCCCATTTTAGGGAAGTGGGGGTTAGAAAGAGACAAAAAGTAGCCTATGTCACTCTCCATCCCTTCAACTATATCTCCACTTAAAAAATCACGTCAATTTGTCGCCCCGTATTGCCGTGAAAGACGGACAAACAAACACACACATACACTTTCCCATTTATAATATTAGTATGGATAAAAAGTAAATAAAAAATAGTGTACACCCCTATTATCACGACAATGAGATACAATCACCTCGCAGACGGTGGAGCTGACGAACGTGCCCCCCGTGCTGTCGGCCGTGCAGACCGTGGCGCCCGTGCGGGACTTCTTCTCCGCGCAGCAGCTGGTGTGCGTGGCGCCCGGCCTGTACACGGTGGCCGTGGAGGCTGCCTTCGTGGACCAGCACGGGGCGCTGTGGAACACGGGCCCGAGGACCTCCATCGTCATTAAGGTCACTCTAATAGCTTTTTTAATACAATTGCTCAAAATGTTTAGTTTATGTAGCTGCAAATCGTGCGTAAAGATTGATTTTATGCACTAGTGCTAAAAAGTAATCTGATCTGCAAATCGTGCGTAAAGTTTGATTTTACGCACGATTTGCAGATCAGAATTTTAAATAAATAAGTATTATGCGAGACCCGCTTATAAATGACCCACCTGAACTACGCGCGACCGGGCATAAAGGAGTATTATGCGAGACCCAATAGTATTACTTGAACAACGCGCGATTGAATGAAGCTGTCTTTCGTACACTGACATGTAATTTTATTTCATTGTAGTTTTTTCGCAATTGTATTAAAAAACGTTGTTCGACACACATGCGGAAGTGTCATTTTCACTCGGCTCGGGTCTAGTAACCTCGGTACTCGTGCGTAATGACATACTTCTCGCACTTGTATCGAAAACTACTATTATCGCGCCACGCTATCCACTATAGTCCAGAACGTGTATCATTGTTGTCATTTTATCGCCTAGCACGTCATGCATCACTTTCGCACTTACATACTTGTTAGAACGTGACAGCTATGGTGACAGGCGATAAAACTCCGACCATATTAGGCTAGCTCATCATCGTCATTTGTCATGATGAAAACGTAAGAGATCCAAGTCGATTACGTTTTTAGTATAACGTATGCGGAATGAAATCTGGACAACATTCAATTTCTTATAAAATTAATATAACATAGTTATTTTTATAATCTTTTCATGGTTTTTAATTATGTATTTAATCATATTAAACGCCAGAGTAAGTTTACTCCAATGCGAGGTTTCAAACGAAAGTTGTGGTACTTTATGTCCATCGCTGTCGACAACAACAATGTACAGATTTTTTAAGATCTAAATTTATCTCCCATCGGATAACTTTTTAAGGAGGCTACGTATACTTGTCATTTTTCCATTCTTGACCGTCAGATTATTGGTGTTCTCAAAATAATAGTTACCTTGCCACGAATTTCCATTTTAAACAACATAATATTAGTCATTCAAAAATCCAAAAAACCGGCCAAGTGCGAGTCGGACTCGCGCACCGAGGGTTCCGTACAAATCCATAACAAACAAAAGTTGTAGTATGTTTATTACTAATTTCAATTTAATACCTCTACGCGTTTACGAGGAAAAAGGTAGTAAGTTTAAAATTTAAAAAAATATTTTTTGTATGATTTTACTAAAAATATCTACTTTTCGTAATTTTTCCTTTGTCTGTGCTATATGAAGTTTCTTCGTGCCAAGTTTCAAGTTTCTGAGTTTACGGGAAGTACCCTTTAGTTTTTGAGTTTCTTGCGAGTACTCAGTTTCAAAATGTGCTACTTAAATTGCTATTTCTTTTGATTACGTTGACATAAAAGTTTGGTTTTGCTACATCTGAAAGGTCCTATAGCCCTGAGTATTTGAGATGAATTTCAATTTAATACCTCCACGCGTTTACGACGAAAAAGATAGTAAGTTTAAAATTTAAAAAAATATTTTTTTGTATGATTTACTAAAAATGTCTACTTTTTATAATTTTTCCATTGTCTATGCCATATGACGTTGCTTCGTGCCAAATTTCAAGTTTCCGAGTTCACGGGAAGTACCCCGTATGTTTTGCGAGTGCCGAAAAACTCTCAAATTTGCAGCATAAACGACTGTATCTTTTGATTGCGTTGGCTTTTAAGTTCGATTTTTTCACAGCTCCAAGGGACAATAGACCTGAGTATTTGATATAAATTTCAGCTTGATACCTCCACGCGTTCCTGAGAAAAATGGTCTTGACAGACAGACAGACAGACAGACGGACAACAAAGTGATCCTATAAGGGTTCCGTTTTTTCCTGTCGAGATACGGAACCCTAAAAATGAAAAAACACCTGTTTTTACATTTTTTGACCAAACGACGTGGCCGTATTTTCGGTTATTTTTAAAAAAATTTGGAGACGATGGGCGTAACTTTTCTAAATTGTTAACTGATACCTATGTCTATGTATGATATTTTAAAACAGTTTTACTGCCACATTTGAATGCCTTCCTGAGTTCTCTATAAGATTTTGTGACTCAGCGGGCTGTCATTTTCTTTAATCGAACTCTCTCTGCAAACTGGCTAATGCTCGAATATTTCCCTGAACCAAGCCTTCTTGTGGCAATTTTTGTAAAGAAAAAGGACGCAAAGTTATTATAAATAGCTCTTTAGCTCTATCCTATTTCCACAAAATTTTCCACGGTCTTCGCTCTCAGTTATAGGGAATTAATACTGTAGAAATTACATACTGTTTCGCGACGCTGTTCTCCTCGATTAACCATAATTTTAAGATAAAGAATCCAATGCCCATTAAAAGTACGGGATTAATTAACAGATGTATAAGCTTTCAATTGGCATTTATATAAAATTTGAGTTTATTTCTTTACTTACTTTTTACGTCTTCAAACTTTTGTCCAGATTTCATTCCGCATACGTTACTACAAAAATGAGGAGGTTCTTTATTTTTGTTTACTTAAATGTATCGATTGCTGAGACGGATTTGTACAAATATTTGCTTTAGTTTGAAAGGATGGTAACTGTAGTAAGTTGTTCACATTCACATTAGGTAAGGATCTGGTGATGAAATCCTACTAGAATCGAGAGAACTCTTCAATACGTGCATTTTTTTGTTGAAGTAAAACTTATGATTTATATTACTATTACTATTTTGTGAAGTTCGTTCTTTATAGGGTTTCGTAGTCAACTAGGAACCCTTATAGTTTCGCCATGTCCGTCCGTCCGTCTGTCCGCGATCTAGCTCAATGACGTTCGCACTAGAAAGCTGAAATTTGGTATCAGTATGTGCATTAATCACGCCAACAAAGTGGTAGAATAAAAACTAGAAAATAATTTTTATTAGGGTAACCTCCCGTACGCATGAAGTGGGGGGGTATTTTTTTTTTTTGCTTCAACCCTATTGCGTTGGGTATCATTGGATAGGTCTTTCAAAAACATTAGACGTCTTTTAAATATTTTTTTTGATAAAACGAATAGTTTCGTAAATAATAGCTCTGAAAGTTCAAAAAAGCCCCCCCCCCCCCTCTAACTTTTGACCCGTAGGCCCAAAAAAAAAATCATGGAAGCGAGGCCTGATGACTTTCAATGAAAACTATATTGAATAAAATCTGCTCAGCCGTGTTTCAGTTATCACTCAAAAACGCATAGTAAAAGGAAGTAAGAGCCGGATAGTAAAATGACGTAAGCGCCGCCAAATATCCCTAATAAACGACGTTTTGACCGGATCTCTTGTTACAGGCCGGCAACTACGCACCCTACACTGAGCATGGCCCGACATGCTCTTGGCCGGTTTTTTTTTAAGACTTTAAAGTTAGTTTAGAAATTAAAGTAACGTTTTCCAAAGGCAAATTATAATGATACCTACTGCTCAAGGCTTCGCGTTAACGATAAATTAATAATCAATCACGATCACGAAACGAGTTTCGGTGCATGTTTCAGAAACATTAACACAAATTATTATCTACTTATTTTACCTGCTTTCATTAATTTATCCTTGACTATGAACATATGTGTCATTATTAGGGATCGGAAAAACGTCCGTCATTTTGAAAAACATAACCCTTTTTCGTACAAAAGAGTTTCGTACATAAACTTCCTTACGATGTAAATGTATTATTAACGGCCTCCTAGGCTCCTAGCCCAGTCGGTAGCGGTAGTGACCCTGCCCATGAAGCCGGAGGTCCCGGGTTCGAATCCTGGTCAGGGCATTTATTTGTGTAATTATTTATACGGAGGTTCAATGAAAACGTTATATGGAAATTTCTAAACGAAGTAACTCGTTTTCTTGTCCTTGAGTATAAACACTATAGGTACTGCATTAGCAAACATTCAACAGACCAGGTCCGTGACTAATACACGTATAAATACCGATTGCTTATTGAGATGACATCATGTAGTCACATAAACAAAACTATGCTTTCCTCTTAGTAAACACCTGTTTTATCAAGGTCAAATAACCTTTGTTGCATTGAAATAAGGTCATTTTTTCAGGCTCACGAGGACTCCAGTGCAAAAGGCAATACGCAAACTGCTAGAGGACGGTTTTGAGAAAGCCGAAGTTCCTATTATTAGTAGTAAAGATTATACGTCTTCAAGATTTATATTCTTGATCAAATGTAAAAAAAAAATACACAGATACATTAAATTGTAGGTATGTATTTTAAGTGTAAATTGAATAATAAAACCTGTGTCAACAACCTTAAGTTAATATAATAAAGATGCCAAACAATAGACTTTTATTTAACCAAACCTATACAAAACACACTTTATTCCAAACACATAAGATCTGTTTTTAATTAAACGACACCTGAAGCGAAATGCTCGATTTACAATCAAACATGATAAGGTATCAATGACACTGATAATATTTCGCTGCTAGACTCACTTCAGTCGATTCTAGGCTATCACAATGCGCGCTCTTGTAGTAGTTATAGTTTTCGCGCTTATTATAAACGAGGTTAGAATATACGCTTCGATATGTGACCTATGTGTGTGTAGAGACTATAGTGATGTCGAATATTTGGGCGAGAGTGTAGACTGCAGTTATACTAAACCAGCTTTATTTACAATCGAAGATTCTTTACCTAACATGGTGTATAAACTAGATTTGTCATCAAATAACTTGAGCGATGTTACGAATTCTTATTTATATCAGTCCAAATCGATGATAGAATTGATTCTGAGTAATAATAACATATTCAGGATCGAGTCGAACGTTTTACAACTACCGGAACTTTTGAAATTAGATTTGAGTAATAACGAATTGGAATTGATAGATAAAGATGTTTTTAAAGATATAAGGAAACTGGAGTATTTAAATCTAGCTAATAATAGATTTGCAACCTTTACTACTCTTGCCTTTCATCGTCTTGGCAACTTGAATGAGATTATCTTAGACAATAATAACATTGGGCCAAGTTTACGAGAAACAGACTTATTCGACCGATCAGGTTTTGGCCTTACACATAAAATTAAAGAGCTAAGCATCAGTGGGATTAATCTAAACGTAGTTCCTGACAACTTCTGTGTAGAAGCATATGATTTAAAGAAGCTGACGATATCAAACAATAATCTTACGGATATCTTCATGATACCGTTCACTCTAGAGTATCTAGACATATCTGACAACCCTATCGAAGAAATATCTAATGAAGACTTCGAACTGCCGGCTTTAAAAGTTTTAAAATTAAATAATTTGGCTATAACAGAAGTTCCTGATAACGCGTTTGTGGATTTACGTGGACTGAAGAAGTTGGAACTTGAAAGGAATAGAAACCTGACTAAATTGAGTAGTCTCTGCTTTGGACGGGAAGTCCTAGAAGATGCCGATGATTTTACTTTGGAAGAGTTGTCAATATCTGGTTCTAGGATTTCTAGATTGGATAAGAAATTGGCTGAGCCACTTGGACAGTTAACAAGGCTGGACTTGCAGGGAAACCCTTGGGTCTGTGACTGCAATATGACGTGGATGAAGAGACTGCAGATTTCGGAGAGGGACTACGATCATTTCAGGTAAGTAATATTTAAGAGTAGTGCTATTAGTATAATATTATATTGTCTATGGTTACCTATTGTTTATCCGGCACATCTCTACCTCATGATATGTATGCCTCATAATTAACAATGGTCATACAGGACAATAAAATTATAGTAGTTTATGTAACTGTTAGGTAATAAGGGTCCTTAAAACATGAGTGTGGTTTTATGAAATGAGCCGCAGGCGAAATTCATAATAAGATCACACGAGTGTTTTAAGGCCTAATTACGTACAGTTGCATACACTGCTTTATCTACACTCATATTATATATATTAAATTAAGTGTTCGGAAACCATAGAATGACCGCCATTGTACCGTCATGGCCAACTCGATTGTGCCGGCGCTCGCGCGGGACCAATCGAGTTGGCCATGGCGGTAACATTATGTTATCAAATTCGATGTTCCAAATTTGAAACTCATTGCTTAACAATATTTGAGCATGCAAAGTTAAAATTACGTTACTGCCGCAGATAAGAAACTTATCATAGTTAAATCGTTTGTTGTAATGCTTGTCATTGTCTACGGTTTTTGAACGCATTTTAGAGTACTTACAGTATGAGTGTAGATAAAGATATTTTTTTATGTCGTAGGTAACTTATCGAAGTTTTGACCCGGTTTTTGACCTCAAATGTTGACCACAAATAGCTGCCTCGCATGCAAGCGAAGCAAACACAACATGCCCCATTTCTTTTGTGCGCGTTATCTAGTAGGTGCAGTGACAGTCAGATAGTGATAAGGCTCGATAAGGCATCGTCGATAAGCGGTATCGCTAGTCGAGGCTTGATCTGACATTATCACGTGGGCTGGCCATCGTGATAGGTACTCTCGGCTGGTATGATTACAAAATTCAAGTTAAGATAACTAGGTACATAGTTTTTTAAATATTTTATGTATTTCAAAATTAGAATACGACACACTGCCCATTTGCAGATGGGAATTCCCCCTCGAGACGGAGTAGATGTTTTGTTTTGTCAACATACATAATTTTGTACTTGCTATAGCTACTTACAGTTTTGTAGATGGTAACCCTAGTTACAATAACAACATTCGTCGCTCGGATAGTGATAATAAACTGAATAATTTGAGCAATTCAGGCACCAAAAGTATGAGTTGCAAAATAATAATTTTATTTTCGTATCAGACAATACAAAGTGAAGTGGCCTTGATACGATGCGATTATCAATAACAGAGCTACATGAGTGACTCCTTTGGAGTTGCAGGCGTCCATAGGTTACGGTAGCTGCTTACCATCAGGCGGGCCGTATGCTTGTTTGCCACCGTCGTGGTATAAAAAAAAAAAAAAAAGAGTAACATTCCTGCATAATTGAAAAATGGGTTTCCTTCCAAGGCCATTTCAATTCCTTAAGCTGCTTTAAGTCGTCTTTTGTTATAAATTTGTCTACGTCCAAGTAGACTACTATTTTACTATCTATCACCTATAAAAGATAAAATGATAATGGTTTAACATTCACCACTACAGACCCCTAAACTAACACAAACATGGCGCTAGTAAAGTCGTAAAAAGATATTTTCAATTCTATTTCTTCACTAAAAGCAGAGTGAACGCTTTAGTATGACAAGTGAGAAGATATAATGGCGAATTAATTTTAACTTTACAGATTAATATTATTTCTGACTAATTTTCTACTGAAAATTCTTGCGGCCCATGAAAATTTTAACTAAAATTTAAGACATGTAGACGAAATTTTTTATTCCGCATATGAAAGTAAGACCCACGACCTAGTATCTAGAGTTACTTATTGTCATTATATTAATGTTTTCGTATAACATCATGAGCAAATTAACATTAACTTTTATGTTTTACACCAAATCTCTGCACAACGTCACGAAAATTTCAAGATAAATAAAACGTTCTATGAGTGTTGTTTGGTTGCTATCTCACGTCCAAAGAGTCGAGTGATTGCAACCGCGCTGCTATATTACGACAAATCAGTCGAGTGAAAGCGATTATATCGACTTGAAAAGGGTCTATGTGTCGAATAATAGCATACTGATGTCTATCATAGAACTTAGTAACATTCGAGTTGCGATTACTCTATATTCTTTCAACTAACTATTTGGATATTCATACGATAATTTTTCGATTTTTATAGCACTTAAAGCTGAGAGAAGTGCGCCCAAATCGCGTCGTGAGAACGTGAACGGATCTTTCTTTCGACATTTTAAAGATTTATCTCAGCACCAATAGCTGAAATAGAAACGTGCTGCTGACTTTTTTACGACATAATTTGCTAGTTGGGCTCGGCTTGTATAGTTTTGTACCTAGATTTATGGTCTTACTAACAGTATTCTATGGATTTGTATGGTACGAAAATAAACAGTTTTTTTATAGACAAAGGAATTATAAAATGCGTAATGCATGTTCATGAAAAAAAGTAGCCACAGATAAATGTTAATAAATGGATAAATGTTAAAGCTAGCGCTATGATTTTGATGGAAAGGTTTAGCGCATTTACTGTACTATCTTCTAACAATAAAAAAGTTCAGGTCAACCTCGTTTTTGCAAAAAAAAATGTAAAAAATAGGAGTTTTTATGAGACAATTTTTCGTTTTACAATTAATTTACGAGCTATGATATATAATAATGACAGATGGGTTATACACGCTCCAAAAGTGAGGCACTTAATATGAGTGAATTCAAACAATTGTCGCTAGTCGCGCACTGGCCAGCGTGAGATGCGGACGTGCCAATGAGCTCCCTTCACCCGCGTGAGAAAGAGACAAACTGTAATTTTCTAACAATGAGAGAGACAAAGATGTAATGATTGTCAAAATAGATAAACATAACAGAATTGTTGCTAGGTTATGAAATAACTCTGGAAGTATTTTTTCTACTCATTTTATTAGAGTATATATAACCCATCAATAGTAAATATAATTGTTTACGAGTAATTGTGAAAACTTTTCTGCAACAGTTTTGACTGAAATTTATGCCCTAGTTTGTAAATTGCCAAAAGACACCTCTTTTGCACATGTGCGTCGGATATTTTGACTTTTGACAAATTACAAAGACAAATAACGGTTAATTTACCAATATGCCAGTCATTATATCCAAAAAAACCGACCCTACCCGTGAATAATCAGTTCTTGGATTTTTTTTTCGTAGGTCCCTCGGGGGGGTCACTGGGAGTGTAAATTCAAAAAGTAGACTGAATCAGGCTCCTGGGTATATTCGAAAAACGGTTTTTATTGAATAACTCGGGCATTTTTTATTTTACAGTAAAACCGTGAGGACAAAAATTGTAGGAAATTTGATTCTCTACAAGTTCGGTCCTCATAATTTTTCTTCTAGGATCGATATTTTGGAAATTAAACCTGAAAAACGCGACAAATCAAAATATTATCATTATCTCCTATGTTCCACGTTTTACGACATGAATGAAGATAAACAAAGTTGTAGAGTATCAAATTCTGAACAATTTTGGTTCCCACCTTATTTCCCCCAAAATCGATATTTTGGTAATTAAACCTGAAAAAATTAATTTTGTATTAAGCAGAAACGTCTGCAAGCGAAATTTCAATTTTATAATTGAAAGAAAAATGGAAAAATTCACCGCGTCGAGCAAGATTCGAACTTGCGACCTTTCGGAACACCGGTCCGACCGCTCTGACCAACTGAGCCATCGACGCTTACTCAACCGCGGCGAATCTTTCCATCAGTTCCTTCATTGCTTACGTCAGAGGGTGACGTGTAGCGACATCTACCGTAAGTGTATGTACACGTTAACGGCATCGAAGTTCCAAGTCATGTTGGAATAACATCGATAACAATGCGCTAACCCATACTGAATTAATTTTGTATTAAGCAGAAACGTCTGCAAGCGAAATTTCGATTTTATAATTGAAAGAAAAATGGAAAAATTCACCGCGTCGAGCAAGATTCGAACTTGCGACCATTTCCATTCTTCTTTCATTCTTTTTTGCTTTTTTTTCCATTCGCCGCGGTTGAGTAAGCGTCGATGGCTCAGTTGGTCAGAGCGGTCGGACCGGTGTTCCGAAAGGTCGCAAGTTCGAATCTTGCTCGACGCGGTGAATTTTTCCATTTTTCCTGAAAACCTGAAAAACGTGACAAATTCAATTATCGTTATCTCCTTTGTTTCTCTAGTAAAAACGTCAAAATTACATTGTTCTCTTGAAAATTTCCTTGCAAAATTTTGTCGGTATGCCCTAAAATGTTTATTTCGGGCTTCTGCTGCTTCTTCCGACAACTGGCCAATGGGTAATAGAGCGTTTTCTATTACGCGTCCCCCATGGATCATAATTTTATGCATGGTTGGAGTCATAGGATGCCATTCCTAGGGAATGCAATCTCGTACGAGATTTCCGCCTAGCGAGATCTCGCGAGACTCAAAACCCAGTCTCGCGAGATCTCGCGAGATTGGAAGAATCGCAATTAAAACATATGCAAATGCTTGTTTTAAGAACTAGTAATTGACATGATATGTAATTAAATAGAAACTGCGTTGCTTAGTTATAAAAATAATGTAAGTTTTATTTTAAAAATCAACAGAGTACTTATTATTTTGTCTCTAACTCTAATAACATTTGTTTGTCTATAATTATTATACCTACTGTAGCTAATCAGTTCAAATTCTTACAATATTGGTAACAAAACAATAATTATCTATATTTAGTCTTTTGTAAATTATTACTTTAGTTTCAATAATTAAGAGTAATAGGAACATTACTTATGGTAAATAGAAACAACAAAACAAAAACTTAACTTCACAAGTTCTTAAATAAATGTTGTGAGATCGTATTAATCAAATAAAAGAAGTTTAAAGTAGAAGTCAGATGAAGTTATCAAGGTACGGAAAGGCAAGTTAGTTTGTCTGAAAATGGCTTCTCAAAAAACACATCATGTCGAGAGTTTCACGCGCGCCGCCTTGCAAAATGAGCCGGACCTCGTCCCCCGCAAGCCCGCCTACCCCTCTTGTCCTGTGCCCGCGCCAGGCGCGGCCGCACGGCCGGCCAGGATTCAGTTCGCGCGCAGCCGCGCTATGAAATACACGTCGTCACGCTGCATTTGTCGATCTCGTTATCTCGCGAGATCTCGTACGAAATTTGACGAGATACAATCTCGTAAAATATGGCCGGGATCTCGGCGAGACGAGATTGCATTCCCTAGCCATTCCCCATACAAATTCTTATATAATGTTGCTGTATCATAAGCGTATTCGTCGAATTTAGCCATATTTATTATATGACCACTAGATATTACCTCTAAAATAACTTTCAGCCTAAAAATCAAGTCGTAGCTGACTTTTGTGATATCAGCCGCCAATTCCGGATTATCAAAAAATCTCCTACTGGTGTTGCCGTCATTGGTGTTGCCAAAGTTAGCCTTCGGCATATCAATCAGCAATCCTGTCTCAGTTTTGAATCTCTCTTGGATATCCTTTTTTCTCTCTTCTTCCATAAGTTTTTCTTCTTGTGTTTTTCTCTGTCTGTATTTCTTTGTAGGTAATCTGTACGCTAAATGCAGGATGCTTTCCATAAAACGGATTCTAGCATGTAAGACTGATAATCCAAAATCCAAAGCTTCCGGACTCTCCTCATTTTTCTTGTTGAGATCATTAAAATCCTTCGTTTGATTAGCACCACATATATAACACTTGCTCGTGGATTTTGTATCTGTTGCAGCATTACAGACCTTTCCGTCAACCATGGTCATTTTAAAAATATACCCAAACAAAAATTCATTTTCATGCAAGGTCACTTTAGAATCATTTAGGTGCGCAGCAGAATTCTGCACATAATCAATTTCTTCTTTTGTAACATCTGTTGATTCTTTTACGTAACGAAATCTGATTGGACGACAAAATCGTGTCGAAGACGGTGTCGGATTATTCCAAACCACTTTTTTGCCTTCTTCTCCGCAAACGATCTGTAAAGGCACAAAAGAACTCATAAATATATTTCCATCAGAATCACTCTCATTAAAGTCATTATCAAATTGTTGCTTGAATTTCGATTGTTGAGACCCATCACAACCCCATTTACAAATTAACTTTAATGACTTTCTCTCGTGGTCATTAAGCGTTATCAGCACTTCTTCCAAAAACATTGATAAGCGAGTGGCGGTCAAATCCATCAGGGATTGTAGATTAGTTTCTGCGCAGGTAGCTGTTACCCGTAGGGATTCTTTTGGCGTGTAGCACTCTTGTTTTGCTTTCAGCAAAAGATCATAACAGGGGAAGTGTTTTTTGTTTGTTGACCTTATTATTTCGTATTGATGCCTGCTGAGGTCAGCATCTACATACATTTGTAGAGCTTCTTGTGGTGTCAGTGGAGCGATTATTTCATTAACGCTGGATGATCTTTTGTATTTAGTAGCACATTCTGGAGTATTAGTAATATCCTTAAGCACTTTTGAGGCATCTCTTTTGCCACTAGTTTGAAGAACCGATTGTGCTGCATGAACAATAATTTCATCATACCTGATGCTCGAATTTTTTCGGTTTTCCTTCTCTTGCTTCGCTCACTTAATTCCCCAAAGGATTTACACGGTCGTCCTGACGTGTTAGAGGATGCCACTGGAATCTCAAAAGTTCCTTCCAACCAAGACGCATTCAATTTTAAAAACTTATCTATTCTTTTGTTTGCTTTCAACCACCTTTGTTTTATTTGTGATTTCACATAAGAAAATTCATGTTTTATATATTTTTTGAGCTCTTCCGATGTTCCGTAGGTAAGCACAAGATAATTTTCATAATAATCGCACTTTTCACTTAAACTTGGCAAATTTTGCTCTTGTATTTGCTCAAAAATGTATTTTCGAGCAAATACTTTTCTCCCCGAAGCACTGGGTTCACGTGTAAAAAGATAAAACTAAAGTAACAATTTTTTTTTTAAATGTGCGAAAATATTTTTTTTCATAGGTTATCTTTGAAAGCCTCTAAGACCACATAGGGGCGGCTAGTGGCGGCTAATTTCTGAGACACCATAAAGAGGACTAAGTAATCTGTTCAGGCATATACAATACAAGACAGGGACGCACCCTGAAGTATAACAAAAATACCATTGAAAATCAAAATCTATGAAAAAACAACATTTTGTGAAGGGTCATATTTAACGAGCTCAAAATATATGATAAATGTCAAAAATGTAATATAAAATTATTGAGATATATAAATTCTTACCTGAATAACTGGAATCCATCAAAAAAACTTTATGAAAACGTCAGAAAAACCAATTAAACACTTGGGAAAACTTGCAATATTTTGGAGCGTCGAGAACAGAAACTTGCGCGCTGAGCGATAGTCAGAGTTCGACTGCCTGGTTATGCGGTTCAGGTTTGATGATAAGGAGTGGGGAGGGTCATATAATATGCCTGGGTCTATAGACTACCTCCACGTGGTATTTTTTTTATCAATATGTTGATTTTTGCAAAATCGACTTTTGGCCGCCTAAATCGGTCATATCTACGCACAGACCTAAAATTGCGCTTTGCTAAAAGACAGACGAAGTGCGCAAAAGAGAAACCAACACGTATATGAACATTCCGCGAGTGCGAAAGAGATACATGATCAGTCTCCTAGCAGGACGACTTTTGACATCACTCGTTACACTTAAACACCTGCGTCGGGAGTGCTCATATTTAATCTTGAAAAATATTATATTATCCGCTGTTAATTTACCTGGAATGAAACAAAAGAAGAATGGTGTCGTGTTGCGTCCCGGATTGCACAACTACACAAATAAAAAACCCAGGCAATCACTCGTTTCACAGGTAAATATGATATTCCGATCGTTGTTTTTGAAACCATATTTTATCAAATTAGCCAAATAAATCATGTAAATAACCGTTTGATACCATTAAATATTAATGTCTCTTTTACTGCATGTGAATATTTTATCATAATAGTTAATATTAAATATTATTTTGTGTAAAAATCAAAATTGTCATTTTACGCTAGGGTTTGACAAAATATCGTAGGGACATAATATCGATAACTGTTTGATATGAAAATTATAATTATAGCTTCGAAAGAATTATAATAAATAGCTGAATTATAATAGAATAGAAATCGCTCATTAGCGATAAGACCGCCTGTTGTTACCTCTACCTAAATTTATCTAATTGTAAAATTTGTGCTTGTAACTGTATGAGGTGTGCAATAAAGAGTATTTATTATTATTATTATTTATTAATAAATAATAAATCTCGTATTAACATTATGTCATTCCGCTTACTTTTATCTATGAAAGCTAAATTCCACTCTTAAGTGTGTGCTGCGCCTACCACTTCGACTTCCACCCTACTTCCACTCCACCAAGATTGCATTGATGCAAGACTACATTTGCATGCGATTTTATTAGCGTCACAATTAATAACGCTATAATAAAGAAGTATGTAAAAAACAAACTATCACGTATATAAACACTCCACAACAGTGAGAGAAAAAAATGACAAATCTAAAGGCGTGCCAACATCTTAATTTCTGTAAAATAACATGAACCCGATTTTTAACAGATCATATTTAATCGTGTGAAATATAAAATAATTCTGAATAAATATATTTTAGTTTTCTAGAATTTTAATATGCCGTTTAGTGTAAAACATGAATATAAATTTAACGTTGCAACTTATCGATAATAAAGTCAAATATCGATAGATATTGACCTGTTGTACTTGGCACCACTATTTTTTACGCTCACATAGACAATTTACCCACACTCTAGCATTTCAGTTTTTGTCGCACTTTTGATATTTGTCAAACCATCTGTCTATACTAGATCTGTGTATCTACGTCTGTGCATAGGTGTACAAACAACATTGTATAGTAACCGATAACAGCTAATGGGTGGCGTTGTGTAATTGTGTATCTGTCACTGAAGTTTTCACTAGTCATTAAGTTCAAGTGTTGTTTGGATTTTGAGAAATTTTAGACTAAAGTATAACTTGTTAGAATCGTGAGAGAAAATATTGACATTTATGCTTCTTTCATACATGTTTCATAGAAAAGTAGCGTTATTGGATTCGAAGATGTTGGAACTGAACACTTTGTGTTTATTCCATTTGTAGAATAATTCTCTTAGTAGGAATAACCAAAAGTTTCTCAGAATCTTCAACGATTTCTGATAACTCCCTTACCCTTCCTTCATTCCCTTCTCTTTTTTGACGTAAAATACACTTAAGCGGAACTCAAATATCATAGACATGAATCAGCCGGAAAGCGGAGATTGTTTGTGGTAGCCGAATTTTTGTATGGAGACTATAGACAAAATTCAGAATGTTTCAGCTTTTTTGTCTATGATAGCTGAATTCCGATCAAGCGCGTGTTGCGCCTTAAACCGCTATTAGACATTGCAATTTGTAGGGCCCAATCTGTCAGGTTGGGAGGTGTAATAAGAGTTAGGAACCCTTAGGGAGCTGAAGGAGGGATAGGGAAAGGCAGGGTACACAACAGATTGGGCCCTACAAATTGCAATGTCTAATACCGGTTTTAATAACAAATAGTGTTTGCAGACATTACTTCAGTAATCTATCCACAGATGTCGCTCTCCCCGTAAGCTGTACAACGCGCGAGTGTGGGAGCTCCCCGACTCCTACTTCGTGTGCCCCGCGGACCGGCACTACACGGCGCTGGCCGTCGCCGCCGTCGGCTTCTGTTTGATCCTGGCCGCCATCGCTGTGTGGTTCTTCATGGTAGTACCGAGGTGGTACAGTCGAGGCACAGAACTGAGGTATCTACACGTGCCTGCTGCGGCTTATAGCGTGCTGCCGAGCGTGCATTCTACGCCACTGTAACTTGTATACAAAATAAGAAACTATAAAAAGCTGGAGGTAGGGCCCTTAAATCCTTGCCGTACATGTTGTACAGTCGCCATCAAATATATCGGAGCGGCCAGGCTACTCAAAAATATCTGAACATGCACTTTATCGCCTTGACATTAGAGGCGTTGTTCAGATATTTGTGACCACCTTGGCCGCTCCGATATATCTGATAGCGATATATTTCAGTCTCTATTCGGCAGACGGACTCTGCTTTTTCCAAGTACAATCTCCAATATTCTTATAATATTCCTGCTATATTCGTATGTTACGTGGGTTAACAGATAAGCTTGACCTTTTAGCAAATTAAATGATATAAGGTCAACAATAACAAGCGTTAAGACTATCTTAAAAATAATGTTGAACATAAAAGAACCGACTTCACTTAGCCTCCACTTTTCCAAAAGCAAATGCTCGAGCTCGAGAATGTCTCCACCTGGGTATAATGCGAGTTTTACCGTATGCGTAGCGTGCGGTAAAACTCACATTAGGGCCAGGTGTGACGTAAAGAGTATTTATGTTATGTTATGTGTACAATCGCCATCAAATATATAGGAGCGGCGAAGGTACTCAAAAATATCTGAACATGCACTTTATCGGCTTGATAATAGAGGTGTTGTTAAGATGTTTGTGACCACCTTGGCCGCTCCGATATATCTGATGGCGGCTGTACCTATAATATTTGAATAGTTCCCTCGATTTCTCCAGGAAACCATCATCAGATCCTAACTTGGTGACAATGGGACCAACAAAAACAGAATTTTCTAAATCGGTCGAGCCGTCTTCGAATAATCGGTGAACATGCATTAAAAAACACTTTACAGACTTTCGGTTGAGGCAAGATCATTTTATTTAATAAATGGTTTTAATGTATATTGAAATGTATATAATTAATTATTGAACTTAACTAAGTCCTTAAGTAATAAAGTCTGTGATACATAACAGGTCATTGAATGTATAGTCATTAAGTCATTATTATATTATAATATGTCAAGGGTTGTAAATAAAGTGTAGAGTATAAATAATAAACCATGTCTAAAAATCACTTTATATATTTAATAAAAATACAAAAGTGTACAATTGTCTTACAATGACGTATCAAATGTTTGTGCCATCCAGGCAAACGTTTGTGCTACGAGATTCGGATTGAGTATTCACTAACATTAAACATAATACTATCATTCACACATACAAATATCTATAATTTAGGTACATCGTCTATGCTCAAAAGGCATGGAGGTGTCTTGTCCATTTATAGTAGAAATCTTTATACATTTTATTTGCTGTAGACATCCTTTTAGATAATACGGGTGTTAGACATTGCAATTTGTAGGGCCCAACCTGTCAGGTTGAGAGGTGTAATAAGAGGTAGGCCCGTAGGGAGCTGAAGGAGGGGAGGGAGAGGCAGAGTACACAACAGATGGGACCATACAAATTGCAATGTCTAATACCCGTTTAAGGAAACCTAAACTTTCACAATTACACAAGCCATTACGCATAGACAATTTTTCTGAAAAAAAAAATGATATTGCATTTCGTATTTTTAAGTTAAGTGTGCATACAATTTTATTATGAGTATGAAGGTGTCTGTCAGCGGCCATTTTGTTTTGCCTCTTACTCTAATCGCACGTTTTAGTGCGAGTAAGAAACAAAACAAAATGTTCTCTCCATTTTAAAAACTTTTACTGTATTTTAAACGTTACGTTTTAAAATGTCATCAATATAACTTATTTTATAATTATAGTTTATAAATTGTTATATTTTGTTTTTTTTTCCTTATTTTATCAAACTCACATTCAATATTAATTTACCTTCTTATACAGTAAAGCAGGCACAAGCAATTTACATAAGGCTGCGACTTGAGCGTCTTCGTAACGATATTTAATTTTAATTATTTTAAATACACGAGTATTCAAAAACCTTGACCTCTTTGGTAAAGGTTTATGTGTAGCAAGGATGGTTAAGACATGGATTGACAATGTCTATACTAAATCGCGTTCCTCGAACCTTCAGGTTGTACGTCTGTTTTCGGTACGAAGTGCAACAGCGCCATCTGTCGATTCTGGAGTCGAGTTATTCTGTCAGCTTTAAGCGCCGAACAAAATATATTATTAGAAACTAGAATTTAGTGTTTGTGGTGACCGACAGATGACGCTAGTGCTTTAACCTGAAATAAAGGAACACGATTTTGTATGGATATTGTCAATCTATATCATCCTTGATGTGTAGCAATGGGGAAGACCGGTGAAAACTTATTGCAGAGGGCGCTGTTCCATATTCCATTCAACGAGAGAAATAGGCTGTAAAAGATGAATGGTCCTTAAAAATGTACGGAAACTAATATACGGTATACAAAGGCTTTTCTTAGGCATTTTTTTCCCTGTAGCTTTATTCTATAGCATTTTAATTTTAAAGTATTTCGGAACCCGGCGTATTTCCCTTGAGGACCAATTCGAGATGATACAGTGAGGCAATTTCGCTAAAATAAATAAAAATTACTTCCCGCCATACAAATTTAGCTTTTCTAAGGACCATTGTTGGAAATGTCATAGTGACAGTTGCCTCCCCCATTTGAAAGACAACTGACAGAGATCGAGCTGCCTGTTAGGTGCTATAACACATGTATTGTTATCTCATTCTAACATATAGCCGTTGGTTGTTCGATTGTAGAATACTTCTAAGTTTCCACCTATGAAAATTGAGCTCACTTATGTTTTTATTAAGATCAAATTTCACTCATTACCGTCCAATATTCTTCATACAGTATGATTATACCACTTTAGTTTTTGATATGTTAATAATTACCAAGCCATCTTTGGTGTTTTCGTGTATACACTTCAAATTGCACTTCATATGTATTAATTTAGCATAAATTACAAACTTACCTAACGCAGTCACACAACCTCTTAGTTCAGTAGAAATGTATAAAAAGCAGCCTTTGTATCGAGTTCCAGCCGCGATTATAAATACATACTTCTGTTCCTCTCACACAATGATACATTTATATTATATGATATTATTAAGTGAAAGAGAGCACTTTATATGCAAAAACGTCACTCACACGCCAAGATGACGGACGCAAGCAAGCCAATATGAACCTTACTTGAAAGTATGAAGGTTACTTTGACAGCGCCTTGGGCACTTGTATGCGTTCTTGGCATTGTGGGTACGACAGTTCTTGACGCTTTCATGCGTCCATGGCAATGAAAAGGTAAACAACTCTGTCTTAATTTAAAAAACATTTTAGCTGTTGATATCAGTAGCTAAGTATCAAAAACCTTTTTTTTATGTAATCTCTATATAGCTGCCACATACACACATGTGGTTTGTGAATCCTTGACATTACGTAAGCGTAATTCTACATTTTGCAATAGCAAATGATAAATCTTCCTACCGAATAAATAGCTTATCGTAACCTATGATATGGTAAATCTACTCTATACTATACAAACATACTAAAAGCTAAGTCTATGTTGTATTGACATTGTTGTTGTGAGATTCATAGTTTCTATTGGTCACTGCTTTTATGGAGTGATGCCCAGTAGTGACGTTCAGTCAAAGGTCGGTTGCCAATAAGACGTTACTGCCATGAAAATCATTTAGAAATAAATTATATCAACCGACAACGATGTACCTTTGATTTGAAAACGTCACATTGTTTTAGAGGCACACATTTTTGAACTCATATCAAATTATAGACCGCCAGTTTTTTTTAAAAGACATTAAATTGTTGCCGTTTCTCAACCCACCGACGGAGCGGTAGCTGACCTTCACGAGACTTAATAATACATCGCCTTTAACTCACAAGTTATGGCCTGGGACGCGATTGGTTATGAAATTTGTTCCTAGCTTACGATCCACTAAATTAAGCAATCTTTGTAATATAATTTGTACCTATTGTTGCAAGATTCATACAAAGATAAATAGATGAGATTCATAGGAAAAGAACCTGACGATCAAATTCATATCATGTCCATTTTTTGTGCATTCGGCTGTAATTATATCTAATAGTTTTAAAATGAACCTACATTAAAATCTCCTAAGTCGGTAATTTACTAACATTCTTACTAGATATCAAATAAAAGGCAACCCATCACTGGAATCATAAAATCTAGCCTACTTACAAGAGTAAAGTAATATTTGTGCATAACCTTATACTTACTATAAAAATATGACACAAAAATGTACATATCGAATAACAAAATTAATTTAAATGCATTAGTTACAAAATGGCTTCTAAAATGTGCCGCGCGCCGATCAAAATCAGACTTTATTCCAAGCAGTTAAGTATCATTATCAATTCTATAAGAATAATTTTCAAGGTTATAATATATATAGGTACTAAAAGTTAATATTTGTCTCAAAATTATTATTTTACTTGTGATTAACATTTGTGTAGCTTATTTGATATGACCTACCATGAAGCATTTTGCCTACAAACTTTTGAAATATTTATAAAGAATGCATACGCAATACGCATTAAAGGGCTAGCAATCATAACATCTCCCCACTGAAGAAACCAACTGTGAAGGACTCTGAAAAGTACTGTAGGACACGAACATACCGTCTCTAGATTCCTGGTCGAATGCTGGTCCATTAACCACAGCGAATTTAGTCATTGTATGTCTACAATGACTAACTCTCTAACTCTCTGTCGAGAGCTGGCCACGTCAGATATGACACAATAATGAGAGCAACGAAACCCCTCTAGTCAGTTTGCTATACTATGCTTATTTCTAGATCTGGACATCTGGCAGCTGTAAAGTGGTGGAGGTCAAAGAATGCAAACCAATTTAAGACTACCAATCCTAGAGTTCTGGGTTTGATGCAATATTATAAGAAATTATATAAATAATTAAATTATATCATTGCCAAAAGCTTCTGTTGGGGGAAATTAGTGCCAAACGACGTATAATGTAAGTAATTCAAAGTTTGTCGCCTGCTGTTTTTATTTCGTAAGATTACACAATTTTTTTTGTTCTAATGTTAAAATATAGGCCCTGTTCTCTATAACTGAGACAACTTCGGCAGTTTTTACCTATTTTGGTATTACTATTTTCCAATTCAAAAATTTTGCTAGTCTGTCACGCTGAACTCCACCCATTAAAAGCTGCCAGATGCCCGGATCTAGCAATAAGGATAGTATAGGAATCTAACCAGACGGGTTTTGTTGGTCTCATTATTGTGTCATATCTGACGTGGCCACACAGTCCATTGCAACGGTGAGAAGTTACTAGACATTTGCTGTCATAAATGCGATATGACCAACTTTATTACAACTAAATGAAGTCCTCGTGTCATACCAGCCGGTCAGGCCACAGGTCCTGTCAGACGGAGGTCTCGGAGTTGAGTCGCAGCACGAAGCGGTTGCTCTTCGGGTCCACCACCTCTTCAGAGATGTGGAACTTTGGGAGCTGACGGATGGAGCAGATTAGGGAGATGTCGCCTGAGGAACAATGGAAAAATATATTTTAAAGTCAATGATTAAAAAATACATATAGGACAGTACGCGAACAGTTTTGAGCTTTGATAAATGATAACTCACAAGTGCGATTTTCTTTTTTAGTTAGAGAATATGATATGATTACTTATAGTAAAAAATATTTTCTAACAGTTCTTGACGTCGTGCTAGGTATTATATAGATATTTGTTAATAACAACAAGAAAAGATTATACAAGATATATTTTCCTTTACCATACTGTTGCATTCAACTATTTCAACATCATCTGTCATTTTATAACAGTTTGGTTAATAGATTATGTGACCATGATCGAAAACAATTTGTCAAAATATAAGTGAATTCTAAACGAATTACAAATGGCTAAGACGACATATGCTCTTGACAAAACCGTTATAAAATGTGAAGTTATGTTGCAATAGGTAACGTAAGCGATAGCCCAGTGGAGAAAAATAAAACTTACATTACCTTTTCTATGTGTAGCAAACAAATACATGTATTATACCTAGCGCAATGCTAACAATTGTTAGAAAATATTTTTTATTATTAGTACTTAACGTATTCTAACAGGTCACAAAATAAAATCGGACTTGTGATAAGTTAAATCACAAGTCCGATTTTATTAATTTATAAATATCATTTTTATAGGTTAAAAAGGCGTTCCCGTACTCCACTAATAGGACTTTACACTGTACTAATAAAAGGATCAATGACAAATGTAAAAAGTTTAGTTTACAGTACTTGCGATTATTAGTTGAATATAGATGGAGTATTTGTTTATCGTATACTTGCACAAACGCGGGTTTTATTGAATTTTAGGTGGAGGAGTTTATCAGGCGGTGCCGTCTCAGATGGAGAGCTGGCCACGTCAGATATGACACAATAATGAGAGCAACGAAACCTCTCTCGCTGGTTTGCTATACTATGCTTTATTTCTGGATCTGGATCCGGACATCCGGCAGCTGTAAAGTGATGAAGGTCAATGAATGCAAATAACTTGAAGAAAATATATAGGAAATTATGTATTTAATTAAATTATAACATATCCAGAATCTTCTGTTAAGGGAAAGTGCCAAATGATGTATAATGCAATTTATAGTTAGTCGCCTACTGTTTTTGTTTCCGAGAGCTTAAAATATAGGCCCTGTCCTTTGTAAATGACACAACTTCGGCAGTTTTAACGTATTTTTGTATTACTTTTTTCCAACTGAAAAACTTTGTAGGACTTAGACTTCCGCCCATTCAAAGCTGCCAGATGCCCGGATCTAGCAATATCGGTGGTAAAGCAATTTAATTGAACAGGTTTCGTTGCTCTCATTATTGTGTCATATCTGACGTGGCTAGCTCTTAGTCCAATAAATAAATTGTTTAAACAGGATGCAACTTTGTTAGGGTAATTATTATTTATTACATTGAATCAAGCAATATTGTCTCGAAATGTTTAGCCAATTTGACCTTGTCTCAGCTGGAACTCCTGGTTGTCGGCCAGCGGTCTGGCCAGCAGGTCGTCAGAGATGAGCGCCCAGCGCTGCAGAGGCCGGGCCTCCTGCTCGGCCGCCAGCACGGGCGCCCCCACGAGGAAGGTTGGAGACTCACCTTGTCTCAGCTGGAACTCCTGGTTGTCGGCCAGCGGTCTGGCCAGCAGGTCGTCAGAGATGAGCGCCCAGCGCTGCAGAGGCCGGGCCTCCTGCTCGGCCGCCAGCACGGGCGCCTCCACGAGGAAGGTTGGAGACTCACCTTGTCTCAGCTGGAACTCCTGGTTGTCGGCCAGCGGTCTGGCCAGCAGGTCGTCAGAGATGAGCGCCCAGCGCTGCAGAGGCCGGGCCTCCTGCTCGGCCGCCAGCACGGGCGCCCCCACGAGGAAGGTTGGAGACTCACCTTGTCTCAGCTGGAACTCCTGGTTGTCGGCCAGCGGTCTGGCCAGCAGGTCGTCAGAGATGTGCGCCCAGCGCTGCAGAGGCCGGGCCTCCTGCTCGGCCGCCAGCACGGGCGCCCCCACGAGGAAGGTTGGAGACTCACCTTGTCTCAGCTGGAACTCCTGGTTGTCGGCCAGCGGTCTGGCCAGCAGGTCGTCAGAGATGAGCGCCCAGCGCTGCAGAGGCCGGGCCTCCTGCTCGGCCGCCAGCACGGGCGCCCCCACGAGGAAGGTTGGAGACTCACCTTGTCTCAGCTGGAACTCCTGGTTGTCGGCCAGCGGTCTGGCCAGCAGGTCGTCAGAGATGAGCGCCCAGCGCTGCAGAGGCCGGGCCTCCTGCTCGGCCGCCAGCACGGGGGCCCCCACGAGGAAGGTTGGAGACTCACCTTGTCTCAGCTGGAACTCCTGGTTGTCGGCCAGCGGTCTGGCCAGCAGGTCGTCAGAGATGAGCGCCCAGCGCTGCAGAGGCCGGGCCTCCTGCTCGGCCGCCAGCACGGGCGCCCCCACGAGGAAGGTTGGAGACTCACCTTGTCTCAGCTGGAACTCCTGGTTGTCGGCCAGCGGTCTGGCCAGCAGGTCGTCAGAGATGAGCGCCCAGCGCTGCAGAGGCCGGGCCTCCTGCTCGGCCGCCAGCACGGGCGCCCCCACGAGGAAGGTTGGAGACTCACCTTGTCTCAGCTGGAACTCCTGGTTGTCGGCCAGCGGTCTGGCCAGCAGGTCGTCAGAGATGAGCGCCCAGCGCTGCAGAGGCCGGGCCTCCTGCTCGGCCGCCAGCACGGGCGCCCCCACGAGGAAGGTTGGAGACTCACCTTGTCTCAGCTGGAACTCCTGGTTGTCGGCCAGCGGTCTAGCCAGCAGGTCGTCAGAGATGAGCGCCCAGCGCTGCAGAGGCCGGGCCTCCTGCTCGGCCGCCAGCACGGGCGCCCCCACGAGGAAGGTTGGAGACTCACCTTGTCTCAGCTGGAACTCCTGGTTGTCGGCCAGCGGTCTGGCCAGCAGGTCGTCAGAGATGAGCGCCCAGCGCTGCAGAGGCCGGGCCTCCCGCTCGGCCGCCAGCACGGGCGCCCCCACGAGGAAGGTTGGAGACTCACCTTGTCTCAGCTGGAACTCCTGGTTGTCGGCCAGCGGTCTGGCCAGCAGGTCGTCAGAGATGAGCGCCCAGCGCTGCAGAGGCCGGGCCTCCTGCTCGGCCGCCAGCACGGGCGCCTCCACGAGGAAGGTTGGAGACTCACCTTGTCTCAGCTGGAACTCCTGGTTGTCGGCCAGCGGTCTGGCCAGCAGGTCGTCAGAGATGAGCGCCCAGCGCTGCAGAGGCCGGGCCTCCTGCTCGGCCGCCAGCACGGGCGCCCCCACGAGGAAGGTTGGAGACTCACCTTGTCTCAGCTGGAACTCCTGGTTGTCGGCCAGCGGTCTGGCCAGCAGATCGTCAGAGATGAGCGCCCAGCGCTGCAGAGGCCGGGCCTCCTGCTCGGCCGCCAGCACGGGCGCCCCCACGAGGAAGGTTGGAGACTCACCTTGTCTCAGCTGGAACTCCTGGTTGTCGGCCAGCGGTCTGGCCAGCAGGTCGTCAGAGATGAGCGCCCAGCGCTGCAGAGGCCGGGCCTCCTGCTCGGCCGCCAGCACGGGCGCCCCCACGAGGAAGGTTGGAGACTCACCTTGTCTCAGCTGGAACTCCTGGTTGTCGGCCAGCGGTCTGGCCAGCAGGTCGTCAGAGATGAGCGCCCAGCGCTGCAGAGGCCGGGCCTCCTGCTCGGCCGCCAGCACGGGCGCCCCCACGAGGAAGGTTGGAGACTCACCTTGTCTCAGCTGGAACTCCTGGTTGTCGGCCAGCGGTCTGGCCAGCAGGTCGTCAGAGATGAGCGCCCAGCGCTGCAGAGGCCGGGCCTCCTGCTCGGCCGCCAGCACGGGCGCCCCCACGAGGAAGGTTGGAGACTCACCTTGTCTCAGCTGGAACTCCTGGTTGTCGGCCAGCGGTCTGGCCAGCAGGTCGTCAGAGATGAGCGCCCAGCGCTGCAGAGGCCGGGCCTCCTGCTCGGCCGCCAGCACGGGCGCCCCCACGAGGAAGGTTGGAGACTCACCTTGTCTCAGCTGGAACTCCTGGTTGTCGGCCAGCGGTCTGGCCAGCAGGTCGTCAGAGATGAGCGCCCAGCGCTGCAGAGGCCGGGCCTCCTGCTTGGCCGCCAGCACGGGCGCCCCCACGAGGAAGGTTGGAGACTCACCTTGTCTCAGCTGGAACTCCTGGTTGTCGGCCAGCGGTCTGGCCAGCAGGTCGTCAGAGATGAGCGCCCAGCGCTGCAGAGGCCGAGCCTCCTGCTCGGCCGCCAGCACGGGCGCCCCCACGAGGAAGGTTGGAGACTCACCTTGTCTCAGCTGGAACTCCTGGTTGTCGGCCAGCGGTCTGGCCAGCAGGTCGTCAGAGATGAGCGCCCAGCGCTGCAGAGGCCGGGCCTCCTGCTCGGCCGCCAGCACGGGCGCCTCCACGAGGAAGGTTGGAGACTCACCTTGTCTCAGCTGGAACTCCTGGTTGTCGGCCAGCGGTCTGGCCAGCAGGTCGTCAGAGATGAGCGCCCAGCGCTGCAGAGGCCGGGCCTCCTGCTCGGCCGCCAGCACGGGCGCCTCCACGAGGAAGGTTGGAGACTCACCTTGTCTCAGCTGGAACTCCTGGTTGTCGGCCAGCGGTCTGGCCAGCAGGTCGTCAGAGATGAGCGCCCAGCGCTGCAGAGGCCGGGCCTCCTGCTCGGCCGCCAGCACGGGCGCCCCCACGAGGAAGGTTGGAGACTCACCTTGTCTCAGCTGGAACTCCTGGTTGTCGGCCAGCGGTCTGGCCAGCAGGTCGTCAGAGATGAGCGCCCAGCGCTGCAGAGGCCGGGCCTCCTGCTCGGCCGCCAGCACGGGCGCCCCCACGAGGAAGGTTGGAGACTCACCTTGTCTCAGCTGGAACTCCTGGTTGTCGGCCAGCGGTCTGGCCAGCAGGTCGTCAGAGATGAGCGCCCAGCGCTGCAGAGGCCGGGCCTCCTGCTCGGCCGCCAGCACGGGCGCCCCCACGAGGAAGGTTGGAGACTCACCTTGTCTCAGCTGGAACTCCTGGTTGTCGGCCAGCGGTCTGGCCAGCAGGTCGTCAGAGATGAGCGCCCAGCGCTGCAGAGGCCGGGCCTCCTGCTTGGCCGCCAGCACGGGCGCCCCCACGAGGAAGGTTGGAGACTCACCTTGTCTCAGCTGGAACTCCTGGTTGTCGGCCAGCGGTCTGGCCAGCAGGTCGTCAGAGATGAGCGCCCAGCGCTGCAGAGGCCGGGCCTCCTGCTCGGCCGCCAGCACGGGCGCCCCCACGAGGAAGGTTGGAGACTCACCTTGTCTCAGCTGGAACTCCTGGTTGTCGGCCAGCGGTCTGGCCAGCAGGTCGTCAGAGATGAGCGCCCAGCGCTGCAGAGGCCGGGCCTCCTGCTCGGCCGCCAGCACGGGCGCCTCCACGAGGAAGGTTGGAGACTCACCTTGTCTCAGCTGGAACTCCTGGTTGTCGGCCAGCGGTCTGGCCAGCAGGTCGTCAGAGATGAGCGCCCAGCGCTGCAGAGGCCGGGCCTCCTGCTCGGCCGCCAGCACGGGCGCCTCCACGAGGAAGGTTGGAGACTCACCTTGTCTCAGCTGGAACTCCTGGTTGTCGGCCAGCGGTCTGGCCAGCAGGTCGTCAGAGATGAGCGCCCAGCGCTGCAGAGGCCGGGCCTCCTGCTCGGCCGCCAGCACGGGCGCCTCCACGAGGAAGGTTGGAGACTCACCTTGTCTCAGCTGGAACTCCTGGTTGTCGGCCAGCGGTCTGGCCAGCAGGTCGTCAGAGATGAGCGCCCAGCGCTGCAGAGGCCGGGCCTCCTGCTCGGCCGCCAGCACGGGCGCCCCCACGAGGAAGGTTGAAGACTCACCTTGTCTCAGCTGGAACTCCTGGTTGTCGGCCAGCGGTCTGGCCAGCAGGTCGTCAGAGATGAGCGCCCAGCGCTGCAGAGGCCGGGCCTCCTGCTCGGCCGCCAGCACGGGCGCCCCCACGAGGAAGGTTGGAGACTCACCTTGTCTCAGCTGGAACTCCTGGTTGTCGGCCAGCGGTCTGGCCAGCAGGTCGTCAGAGATGAGCGCCCAGCGCTGCAGAGGCCGGGCCTCCTGCTCGGCCGCCAGCACGGGCGCCCCCACGAGGAAGGTTGGAGACTCACCTTGTCTCAGCTGGAACTCCTGGTTGTCGGCCAGCGGTCTGGCCAGCAGGTCGTCAGAGATGAGCGCCCAGCGCTGCAGAGGCCGGGCCTCCTGCTCGGCCGCCAGCACGGGCGCCCCCACGAGGAAGGTTGGAGACTCACCTTGTCTCAGCTGGAACTCCTGGTTGTCGGCCAGCGGTCTGGCCAGCAGGTCGTCAGAGATGAGCGCCCAGCGCTGCAGAGGCCGGGCCTCCTGCTCGGCCGCCAGCACGGGCGCCTCCACGAGGAAGGTTGGAGACTCACCTTGTCTTAGCTGGAACTCCTGGTTGTCGGCCAGCGGTCTGGCCAGCAGGTCGTCAGAGATGAGCGCCCAGCGCTGCAGAGGCCGGGCCTCCTGCTCGGCCGCCAGCACGGGCGCCCCCACGAGGAAGGTTGGAGACTCACCTTGTCTCAGCTGGAACTCCTGGTTGTCGGCCAGCGGTCTGGCCAGCAGGTCGTCAGAGATGAGCGCCCAGCGCTGCAGAGGCCGGGCCTCCTGCTCGGCCGCCAGCACGGGCGCCTCCACGAGGAAGGTTGGAGACTCACCTTGTCTCAGCTGGAACTCCTGGTTGTCGGCCAGCGGTCTGGCCAGCAGGTCGTCAGAGATGAGCGCCCAGCGCTGCAGAGGCCGGGCCTCCTGCTCGGCCGCCAGCACGGGCGCCCCCACGAGGAAGGTTGGAGACTCACCTTGTCTCAGCTGGAACTCCTGGTTGTCGGCCAGCGGTCTGGCCAGCAGGTCGTCAGAGATGAGCGCCCAGCGCTGCAGAGGCCGGGCCTCCTGCTCGGCCGCCAGCACGGGCGCCTCCACGAGGAAGGTTGGAGACTCACCTTGTCTCAGCTGGAACTCCTGGTTGTCGGCCAGCGGTCTGGCCAGCAGGTCGTCAGAGATGAGCGCCCAGCGCTGCAGAGGCCGGGCCTCCTGCTCGGCCGCCAGCACGGGCGCCTCCACGAGGAAGGTTGGAGACTCACCTTGTCTCAGCTGGAACTCCTGGTTGTCGGCCAGCGGTCTGGCCAGCAGGTCGTCAGAGATGAGCGCCCAGCGCTGCAGAGGCCGGGCCTCCTGCTCGGCCGCCAGCACGGGCGCCCCCACGAGGAAGGTTGGAGACTCACCTTGTCTCAGCTGGAACTCCTGGTTGTCGGCCAGCGGTCTGGCCAGCAGGTCGTCAGAGATGAGCGCCCAGCGCTGCAGAGGCCGGGCCTCCTGCTCGGCCGCCAGCACGGGCGCCTCCACGAGGAAGGTTGGAGACTCACCTTGTCTCAGCTGGAACTCCTGGTTGTCGGCCAGCGGTCTGGCCAGCAGGTCGTCAGAGATGAGCGCCCAGCGCTGCAGAGGCCGGGCCTCCTGCTCGGCCGCCAGCACGGGCGCCTCCACGAGGAAGGTTGGAGACTCACCTTGTCTCAGCTGGAACTCCTGGTTGTCGGCCAGCGGTCTGGCCAGCAGGTCGTCAGAGATGAGCGCCCAGCGCTGCAGAGGCCGGGCCTCCTGCTCGGCCGCCAGCACGGGCGCCCCCACGAGGAAGGTTGGAGACTCACCTTGTCTCAGCTGGAACTCCTGGTTGTCGGCCAGCGGTCTGGCCAGCAGGTCGTCAGAGATGAGCGCCCAGCGCTGCAGAGGCCGGGCCTCCTGCTCGGCCGCCAGCACGGGCGCCCCCACGAGGAAGGTTGGAGACTCACCTTGTCTCAGCTGGAACTCCTGGTTGTCGGCCAGCGGTCTGGCCAGCAGGTCGTCAGAGATGAGCGCCCAGCGCTGCAGAGGCCGGGCCTCCTGCTCGGCCGCCAGCACGGGCGCCTCCACGAGGAAGGTTGGAGACTCACCTTGTCTTAGCTGGAACTCCTGGTTGTCGGCCAGCGGTCTGGCCAGCAGGTCGTCAGAGATGAGCGCCCAGCGCTGCAGAGGCCGGGCCTCCTGCTCGGCCGCCAGCACGGGCGCCCCCACGAGGAAGGTTGGAGACTCACCTTGTCTCAGCTGGAACTCCTGGTTGTCGGCCAGCGGTCTGGCCAGCAGGTCGTCAGAGATGAGCGCCCAGCGCTGCAGAGGCCGGGCCTCCTGCTCGGCCGCCAGCACGGGCGCCTCCACGAGGAAGGTTGGAGACTCACCTTGTCTCAGCTGGAACTCCTGGTTGTCGGCCAGCGGTCTGGCCAGCAGGTCGTCAGAGATGAGCGCCCAGCGCTGCAGAGGCCGGGCCTCCTGCTCGGCCGCCAGCACGGGCGCCCCCACGAGGAAGGTTGGAGACTCACCTTGTCTCAGCTGGAACTCCTGGTTGTCGGCCAGCGGTCTGGCCAGCAGGTCGTCAGAGATGAGCGCCCAGCGCTGCAGAGGCCGGGCCTCCTGCTCGGCCGCCAGCACGGGCGCCTCCACGAGGAAGGTTGGAGACTCACCTTGTCTCAGCTGGAACTCCTGGTTGTCGGCCAGCGGTCTGGCCAGCAGGTCGTCAGAGATGAGCGCCCAGCGCTGCAGAGGCCGGGCCTCCTGCTCGGCCGCCAGCACGGGCGCCTCCACGAGGAAGGTTGGAGACTCACCTTGTCTCAGCTGGAACTCCTGGTTGTCGGCCAGCGGTCTGGCCAGCAGGTCGTCAGAGATGAGCGCCCAGCGCTGCAGAGGCCGGGCCTCCTGCTCGGCCGCCAGCACGGGCGCCCCCACGAGGAAGGTTGGAGACTCACCTTGTCTCAGCTGGAACTCCTGGTTGTCGGCCAGCGGTCTGGCCAGCAGGTCGTCAGAGATGAGCGCCCAGCGCTGCAGAGGCCGGGCCTCCTGCTCGGCCGCCAGCACGGGCGCCTCCACGAGGAAGGTTGGAGACTCACCTTGTCTCAGCTGGAACTCCTGGTTGTCGGCCAGCGGTCTGGCCAGCAGGTCGTCAGAGATGAGCGCCCAGCGCTGCAGAGGCCGGGCCTCCTGCTCGGCCGCCAGCACGGGCGCCTCCACGAGGAAGGTTGGAGACTCACCTTGTCTCAGCTGGAACTCCTGGTTGTCGGCCAGCGGTCTGGCCAGCAGGTCGTCAGAGATGAGCGCCCAGCGCTGCAGAGGCCGGGCCTCCTGCTCGGCCGCCAGCACGGGCGCCCCCACGAGGAAGGTTGGAGACTCACCTTGTCTCAGCTGGAACTCCTGGTTGTCGGCCAGCGGTCTGGCCAGCAGGTCGTCAGAGATGAGCGCCCAGCGCTGCAGAGGCCGGGCCTCCTGCTCGGCCGCCAGCACGGGCGCCCCCACGAGGAAGGTTGGAGACTCACCTTGTCTCAGCTGGAACTCCTGGTTGTCGGCCAGCGGTCTGGCCAGCAGGTCGTCAGAGATGAGCGCCCAGCGCTGCAGAGGCCGGGCCTCCTGCTCGGCCGCCAGCACGGGCGCCCCCACGAGGAAGGGCTCGAGGAAGGCGCGCGGGGAGGCGTCGCGCGCGAGGCAGCGCCCGAGGTGCACGAGCACGGACTCGGCGGAGTGCCGCGGCTGCTGCCGGGTCGCGCGGAGGTACTTCTGGAGGGCACGCGCTGGGACAGATAACATTTCTTCCTTTTTTTTTTTTTCAATACCAATATTTATGTCAAACAGAAACAAAAACACAAAACCACCAACTAGAACACCTATGTAGAAGTACCTTAAAATTATATTACACTTTATATTTAGTATTAAGTTGTAGTTATCTTCATTATACAAACTGGATGTAACTCTAACTTGCATCATGTGACTTGAATATTAAGTGCGACACGACATCAGGACCTATTTAAAATTCAACTCGAACATTTAGGTACATTATTTTTATCCACAAAAGCCAGACAAACTGGGGGTTATCCATTAATTACGTCACACATATAGGGGGGGGGGGGGTCCTATTTTGACATGAGGGAGGGACAAAATCCTAAATTTCGTGACGTCACATACAAAATATTTATAAACTCAATCAATAATCACTCAATTTACAAAACTTCAATTTTAAACAAAAAAAATGTTGTATTTTCTATATGCTCGTACATATTTGTACCGAAATGACCTGAACTGACCACATCAAAACTCTGCGTATCCTCGTCCAACAATATGACGAATGGCAATCAAAATAGTTATTGTCGTTCATAAACTTCAAGAAAGCCTTAAGTGAAATCCGTCACACTTGTCAGCTCCTTGTGTACAAAGTTAGTACAAACTTGCAGGATGAAACACGAGTGCGAATTTAAGTGCCTAGAAATTTCAACATGCGATAAGCACTCCTATGACATGTGTGATTTCATTAAACAACGTCATGAGAAAGTACATGTAGGGCAAATGCTCCAGTTGTGGCCACTGTGCCGGTTTTGGCCATTTTCAACTTTATTAAGATATAGACTAATCTCGGGTCTATGGTTTGTAGTTAATATAAGAGTAAATTATGGCAGTGCAGATGGCACTGTTATCAGTTATGTATCAGTTATCATTCAGTTGTCAGAATCCATAGTTGTCAGGCTCCTGAGCCCCGTTTTCACATTTCATTAAAGAAAAAAAAAAATCTAGTGTCAGAATGTTAACAGCAGAGATTAATATAAATAAAGTAACATATTTTCAATGATTCCGTAGTTTCCGTACAAAAGAGTGTCATAATTCCTTATTGACACAAAATGACGGACGTCTGAATGGACAAATTTTCCTTAAAGTGGCCAAAACCGGGGCATCTGCCCTATTTCTCCACCATGAGGCGGACAATTTATTAGTACCTCACTGATTATGTCGTACTGCGCAGAAAACATACCAGCCCTTCACTATACTACTTTCAATTAGTGATATTTTTTTAGGAAATGAACATACCGCGCCGTTACCGATCTTTTTTAAATTGGCACACACGTCTAGCTTGACTCCAATTAGTTCATGGACTCGATGACTAAATTTTAGAAATTTTATAAAAAAAAATTTTGATTGTAATACAGTTCTTTTGGAAGTGCTGTTTTAATTATTTTTCTTGAAAATTACTAAATATGTGACGTCACACCAGTGGGTTGGAGGTAGCCAAATGTGACGTGTGTCAAGGGGGGAGGTAGGGGTCAAAAAGTTATGAAATTCGTGTGACGTAATTAATGGATGAGCCCCTGACATTCGTTTCGTGTAAATGTATTATGACGTATTTTTGAGTTCGAAACTATCAAACCTGTACTTGGATAAAGATCACTATTAGTGAGCAAAAAACAATGTAAACCCATCGACATATAATATCAAGACGAGTAAAGGCAAGCAAAGTTCATGTGAAAACACGACCCATTTTCACGTTTACAAAACTAAAATGTCTTATGTCTTATTAACCAATCAAGTACTCATTCTTTAAGCATATTTTTTTGTGTTAACCTTAATTCCGCAAAGGTTTCATGCCATTTCACCAATAAGAAAAGTTGCCGTGTTGTGAGTGGTCAAAATCAATTTGACAATGAAGTTTAATTGGACAGGAGATAATCAAATGAAATAACTGAAATGTCAAGTTAACGTATAATAAATACGCCTAAGTTTGACGTGGATAGGTTCACATAATAAATAAAAATGCAATCATTTAACAATTTATTTTTTAGTGCATTTTTCATTACTTATGTAATATACGTAAATTTAATCGTTCTTGGAATAAGGAATAATATGAACGCCTTCTATTAATCTTTCATTTATTTAATAAAAGTATTTTTTACAATATAGGGACTTACATACTACAAAATAAGCATAAATTAACATAAAATAGTAAAGATTTGGAACTTGTTTACAATTTTATAAAACAGTTACATTAGGGAGACCCTCTTGGTCTCAAGCAACGTAATGTTAAGCAATTAAGGTTGATTATGGCAAAAAAAAACGATTATTTTTTAACTTTATTTATGACCAGACTAGAAAATAATAGCATACCTTCAATATAAATAGTTAAAATTCTCTTTGCTTCCTCGTTTTTTAGAACTAAAAAAATAACGAATGAGTTCGTTTATGTGTACTATTTATTTTAGCAGTCTTAGGGAAACACAAAGATAAATTTACATTTTGTATCCATTTTTTTATACTACAACGGTAGCAAACAGGCATACGGCTCACCTGATGGTAAGCAGCTACCGTAGCCTATGGACGCCTTTAACTCCAGAGGTGTATCATGTGCGTTGCCGACGCTTTCATATAAAAGAGGATTCACTGTGTTGACAGCTAAAGGGACAAGAGGATCCTCCGTCGTCAACACACTGCATCCTCTGAGCTCTCTGGCAACCTTACTCACCGGCAGGAACACAACACAATGAGTAGGGGCTAGTGCTAATTGGCTGTGGTTTTCTGTAAGGTAGAGGTAGTTCCCCAGTCGGGCTCTAGATTTGATAATTATAGACTATGCTATGAAGTTATAGCATTCTTTATTAATGAAAAATAAGAGTCATACCTTTTAGTCAGTTTTATTAGAAATGGCACGGCCAGAATGGTATGATTTTAACAGAGTAAGTATAGTAGGTACTAATTCGAAGGGTTTTGTTTTGTCGATTTATTACTACTAGGTAATACTTATAAATGAACATTAATTATACTTTTCCTCAAATGAGTTATGTTTACTTTTCCAAAACTTATATTGCATAACATCGACCAAGTCCGTAATGTATGAGTGAGAATATCTATGCGTTATTTACTTACCGATGAAAAGAAATATCACCATCTTTGGCGCCTGTGTGGCTCCTGCACCAATGCACGGCACAAGCCGGCATTTTAATACCGATATATTACCGAAATTTCATGAACCGAAAAAACTAATATTTTGACGACATGACAACTTCAAAATGTTTGACATGATATTAGGGCACCGCTGTCACAAGCTCCGGCCACTTTGGCACCAGGAAAGTGGAGCAGATTTTGAGCGTTGATTACGCTTCCTTACTTAAGTATTATTCTTCCAAGTGTAAACCAATTTAAATGTTCATGTTTTCGTAAATATGTTAAAACTGTAGTCTTGAAAAAGTGTTGGTTCAATGCTTCCAGCTAAAATGCTGCACATGGAACCAAGGAATTCAGCTAGAACGGAGAGAGCATTACAATATAGTGAGTCGAGTAGAGAAACATAATATGTAGGCATAGCTTACCTAAGGAAGGGAAGACGGCTTGGGCGGCCTCCCGGGGGCCCAGCGCGCCGGTGGCGGCGGCCACGCGCACGCGCCGCACGTGCGCGAACGCGTCCTCCGCCGCGCTCAGCAGCCGCGCGCGCCGCTTGCGCACGCGCCGCTCGCGCTCCGCCTGCCACACACACACACACACACATTCAATCATGCATTTTACATTTCTAATCAATCCTCGCCTCGCTAATGCGCCGTGTGTGGGGTAGCACCAACAGCATCCTAGCTGAGTACGCTTGCTGAAAGGATGGACTGTCCTATTATGCGGCATTGGGACGAAGCACACGCTCCAGTGCGGGCCTCTCCCCGCCGTTATTAGATTTATTTGTTATGATTTATGATTGTTACTAACACCCTAAATTATTTTTTGTTGTTGTCACTGTGCTGTACCTACTAACCAAACTATGGACCTAGAAAGTCTGCAATAAAGAAATTTAATTTAATTTAATCAGGTTCAAACCTACAGATTGTACTAGTTTCGAACGTTTGAATTAAACAAAGGTCTACATACTTTTTTGTCTATGATATATTGATATAAGGATTAATGGTAGAAGGCTCTGTCAGACTAGCTTTTTGTGAGCGAGGCCCGAACAGGACGCGACGCGAGCGCATCCGTGCTCGGACGCAGCGCCTCCGCCCGCGCAGACACAGACAGTCAGACACAACACAGTTAATAATACTAGTAGTCCGCCTCCAACTCAAAACTCGCGATTTCCTTGCAAACGATATAACCAATATAACAAGACCCTTATGATGGCTTTTTCGCCTTCTAGTTCCATGACCCCTTGGTCGATCCTGCTCATATACGAACTCTCAAATTCTATATATCTCTGCTACAACCCCAACAAATTTCCTTAAGATCAGAAAAGCTTTATTAAAATTATCGCGGAACAAGTTCTCAAAATCAAAAAGCTATCGAAATGGCGAGACGTCCCAGTAGCCACAAGTTGTTTGTAAGATAGATAACTGCCCCTCGTACGATGCGCGCGTGCGGTGAGCGCGGCGCCGGCGGGCCGCGAGTGTGACGCCGCTCTCACGCGCCCCGCGCCGCGCTCACAAGCCGCCCCAGTCTGACGGAGCCTTAACCACAAGGTATTCTTTATTTGACAGCTCTGACTCCACCATCAGGTAACAATACGGTAAGTTTAAGATCACAATGTGTAGCTGGTTCTCACCTCCTCGTAGTAGCGCTCGTTGTGTGCGGAGCCCGAGTCGCGGCGCCGGCTGCCCGCGCACGAGCCGGCGGTGGAGCGCGGAGCCGGAGCGGTGGAGTTGCCGTCCACCTCATACAACTTTATACTGGATTGTTTCCTAAAACATCGGTCACAATTTATCTACTGGGTTCGATCACACGAAAATATGTCTGTTATTATCATCTGTTACAAAAATTACTAGTGTAATCGTTAATTTAGTTCAAAATCTGAATAGAATATATAAATTTATAATATCGTTTACCTTTGAGACTTTGATATAGGAATCTTCTCCAAATAAGGATTGTATATTGGGAACTCTGTATAGTACTTCTGCAATACCCACACAGCCGCCCGCTGTATACTAAGCTGCCCTATACAGTATGACTTGCTCTCTCCATCCGGGCTCCGGACTATCTTTATATAATACACTGGTTCTTGATGACGAATCTCCATAAGTATGACAGCTATGTAGTGTATAAATAGCAGTGTGTCAGCAAAACTTGATACGTATGACACTAATGCACTGTAGTCTACGGCTTCTTCGCCTAAAGCTAGCGCTTTGGTAGCTTCAGTGATTTGTACGATGTAGAAAAGCCAGTACGAGAATATGCATACAGCGAGGATTACTAAAGTCATAGCCCTGAATACAAATATTCTTGGAAGAATAGCGTTCCGAGGACGAAGGAACACTGCCCATACTCCGATGCCGAGTAGAACTAATTTAAACGCTAATGACAGTAGGATTCCTTTGCATTCTGCAGTGCAGGATAAAAGTTGGATTCTTTGGCTCGGCTGTATAGCAATGTTATCAGTCAGTCCAGGGAAGAACCCAATCTTAGGTAACACAACCATTGCCAACGGGCTCACGAAAGACACAAAACATAGTCCTAGAGCTACTGTAGTCCCAAAATATTGGGAGCACATAAATCCTATCCCACTGTCGGATTCCAACGGCCAGTTGCTGACATCCTCCATAGATTGTGAGCCTTCTGACGTGTTGCCGGTAACGGCAGTTGTGTTCTCGCCCCAGTTCTCGTCTTGAGGTAGAATCTGGACTTCGATGACTTCTTGTCCGTCCCGGCCGGTCTCAGGGTTAATGTTAACACTGGTTTGGAAGGGGGCCATGATGTCACTGTCTTTTCTCTGCGATTTTGAACTTCTGCAACAAAAAAATCACATTCAGATTGAGATACTGGAGCTAAAAAGTAATATTATTTGTTTACAAGTTTCCTAACTAAAACCTTGTAAATGTAAATAATAACTGTTTTCAACTGACTTCAAGATTTCGAAGGAGGAGGTTATCAATTCGTCGGGATCTTTGTTTTTGCTATTTTTTTATTTTTTTTTTATGTATGTTCACCGATTATTCAAAGACGGCTGGACCGATTTGGAAAATTCTTTTTTTGTTTGAAAGAGTATACTTCACAGTTGGTCCCATTGTAACCATGTCAGGATCTCATGATGGAATCCTGGAGAAATCGAGGGAACTCTTCAACTATTATAGGCACACCTATAGTGATTTGAGTATTTTTTACAGCATCTCGAGCATTTGCTTTTGGAAAGGTGGATGTTAAGTGAAGTCGGTTCTTTTTTGTTTAAAATTATTTAAAGACTCCTTTCAAAGGCCCTTCTACACCATATAGAATAGAATAGAATAAAGGTTTATTGTTACTTACTGGTTTTCAGGCGTTCAGCTTACAGTATCATATAACAGGTGTAGATGTATTAAAATTAAAATAAAACACTAATGGGCATACAGAGAGTCCTTATAACTGACAACATATGAAGAGATAAACATAAAAGGCAGCAATGAAATTAAGAAATACAGGTATTACTAACTTGAATTTAAAACATGAACTGCTGCTTCTTCATTATAATCAATATTTTAATACCTAAATTTAAAAAAAATGTCATTAATTTTACCATTACTGAATTAACTGCATTAACAAATCGTGCACTGCAATATAATCAATTCCAAAGCCCTCATAAACAAACATTAATTCACCCTCAATTTATAATTCACTCAGCACTCCACTTAAATTATTATAATCCACTAATCTAATTTATCCAATTAGACTGATTACTGCAACACAAACTCCATGTGTGGTGCATTACATACACACTGGCCCTACTTGATCAAGCATTTCCAGTTATAACTAGGTTGGCATGCAGCATGATACACTTTTGGCTTGTCACTTTATTATGAATGAAAAACTAGTTTTTAAGACATTTCTAATGAGATTTCAATCTGAACAGAATTAAGGAGCTGTATTTTCACGCTAAATTAAGGGTGGAGAGTTGGATTTAGTGATCGTAAGACTTGGTATTCGTAAGATAAACATACCGGGTACTCCTGTGCGTGTGTTGCCGATGTCTGGAGCTCCGCCGCGACCGACTGCTCAGCTCAGAGCGCACGGATTCCGTCTCCATCGTGCGACTCACCCATCAGCGACCCTCGGCATCCACAACCACATTCTTCCTGCACTAATCGAATCACGAAGGGCAATTAAAATGCCCAGGGCTTCACGGAACTCTGCACACGGTACACTATTTTTCAAACTCAACACGAACTTGTACCTTTGCTATCACAGAAAGCATCGCTGGCTCTCGATTTTATCGCGTTTAAGGCAAAATTAACGCTGCATTATCAATAATTACGGGATTTTTCACATAAAAGCGTCGTTTTATGGGTTTCTCGGGCGAAATCACATTACAACAAAGTTGCAAAATTAAATATACGTCTTGGCAAAAATTCTTACAATGCATCTCTTGCGCACACTAGCAAAAACATATGACTTTCTCCATATCTCAAAATTTAACACTGCGTTTCAATTTAGTAGGATAATACTGCAAGGTACGTTCAGAAACTGGATTTAAATCCGCTGTCACAATATTTTTTTATAAGAAATGATATTTTGAAAAATTGTACATAACTAAGACTAGATCGGTCAACATAACACGATGCAAGAATACTGGCACAGAATTATTATGTTGTTATAATACGTAATACTATTTCGAAAAGTTCCCCAACTGCACATTGGCGGTCAATTCAAATACGTAGAACACAAGATTACGAGAAAAGATAATGATAAGATAACACTTTAGTTACGGGCAGATAACTTATTTGTAGTGCCTTTAGTCATGAAACTGTTGTTTATTGTGTGGAAATAATGGACAGTGGACAGAATCAGACTGCGAGGAGAGCAGAAAGGCGTGAAAATGTGGCGGAGGACCTTCACTTGGATCGGGTGGTGGCATCGCAGCCGGAGCTCGGTCCTACCCCTCCTGACGGAGGATACGGGTGGCTAATAGTGTTCTCTGCCGTCATATATCACATCACGGTGCCCGGGGTGTTGACGCTCTACGGCCTGATTATACTTAATGCCATGGGAAATTTGAACCACGAGCAAGATGAGCTCATGAGGATATGGGACATGGATATAGCTTTAGTGCCAGTTATAATGATAGTGATAAGATTGCTCCTGGAGTCTTGGTGTCGTGCTGTGGTGAAGACATTCAACATGCCAAGATTTATGGCTCTTTCTGGTCTCTGCTTGACTGTGGCTGGTATACTGTTGTCGAGTTATTCGACGGACGCTAATAGCAATGATCATATCATTAACATATTCGCCGGCATGTTTGCAGGTAAGCTTTGTTTTTAATTGGTCCATTGATAGTAGAATATTCATCATGGCATTGTAAGATTTAATGGCCAGCGATGAATGGAACAATGTGTTTTACAGCTTTGTTTACTTATCTGTATAGGTGTGGTCCCGCGCAACACTCACATACCTAACACATACTTACGTACAACCGTACATACATGTTATTGATCAATCAAGGCTGATATATCTATAGTAAAAAAACATTAGGTATTAAGAGGCCTATATATATAGGCCCATAAACGTTCCTCACTTTGACGAAATCTTACTCGATAGATGGCGGTAGCGCTCAGTACGCGACCGCTGGCAATGATCGACGATCAAACGATCTTGATCGTTTTCGACTTCAATTACAAGTAAAATTATTTTTACGCATAAGTTACACACAGGCTATTTATTTTCTTTTATATGGAAGATACTACTAATTAAAGTATGTTTTAAGGAAATATACGCATCTAACACCAAAGACGGGTAATCACTTAATCAGTAGGGACTGTTGGAGATACTTTTCGAATTAAAAGTATAATAAATTTCGAATTTCGAAAATTAGGTTTGTTTAAGTATTGTAAAGACTGTTTTTTACACTTATGTTTCATTTTTTACCCTCCTTCAATATGCCTGTTTTCGGTAGGAAATAATCTATTACTTATACATACATAGGTAGTATTTTTTTAATTTTTTTTTAATTCCAATATGGCTGAAATATTTTTTTTTGTAAAAATGGTCATGGTAGCTAATTTCGACTACTTCGGGTGTGTAGATTACGAAAATGATGTCTGTTAAATCGAAGATGGCGGTTATATACTTTATTCAGAAAAATCATCATGGTAGTCCTTTTCGGCTAATTAAGGGATGTGGACTTCGAAAATTATGTCCGTTTTAAAATCCAAAATGGCGGTTATACACTTTATTCTGAAAAATCGTCATGGTAGTCATTTTCGGCTACTTAGAGGGTGTAGATGTCGAAAATTATGTCTGTTTTAAAATCCAAGATGGCGGAAATATACTTTTTTGTTAAATCGTCATGGTAGTCATTTTCGGCTAATTAGGGGATGTAGATTTCGAAAATTATATCTGTTTTAAAATCCAAGATGGAAATTATATTTTTTTTTCTGAAAAATTGTCATAATTCCAATATGGCTGAAATATTTTTTTTTGTAAAAATGGTCATGGTACCCAATTTCGACTACTTCGGGTGTGTAGATTACGAAAATGATGTCTGTTAAATCGAAGATGGCGGTTATATACTTTATTCAGAAAAATCGTCATGGTAGTCCTTTTCGGCTAATTAAGGGATGTGGATTTCGAAAATTATGTTCGTTTTAAAATCCAAAATGGCGGTTATACACTTTATTCTGAAAAATCGTCATGGTAGTCATTTTCGGCTACTTAGAGGGTGTAGATGTCGAAAATTATGTCTGTTTTAAAATCCAAGATGGCGGAAATATACTTTTTTGTTAAATCGTCATGGTAGTCATTTTCGGCTAATTAGGGGATGTCGATTTTGAAAATTATGTCTGTTTTAAAATCCAAGATCAATCCCAAATCTGTGGACATTGTCGTTGGTCTCATACTTTGTAATTTTTGTATTATTACTATTAGCCATAATCTCGTGTGTTACTGTTTTTTGTCCCAAATAAATTGATAAAAAAAAAGATACACTTTATTCTGAAAAATCGGCACGGTAGTCATTTTCTGCTAATTAGTGGGTGTAAATTTCGAAAATTATGTCTGTTTTAAAATCCAAGATGGCGGATATACTCTTTTTTAATGAGAAATCGTCATGGTAATCGTTTTCGATTAATTCAAGGGTGTATATTTCGAAAATAATATCCGTTTTAAAATTAAAGATGACGGAAACGTGAAATGTTGTCAAAATCGTCATGGTAGTCATTTCCGACTAATTCGGGTGTGCAGTTTTCGAAAATAATGTCTATTTTTAAATTAAAAGATGGCGGTCATACACATTTTTAGTAAAAATCGTTATGGTAGTCATTTTCCCTTAATTCAGGGATGTAGATTTCGAAAATAAAGACAATTTTAAAATACAAGATGGCGGAAATGGATAATTTTGTCAAAATCGTCATGGTAGTCATTTTCGACTAATTAGGGTGTGCAGATTTCAAAAATGATGATGTCAATTTTGAAATCCAAGACCGCGGTCATACACTTTTTTGGTAAAAAATCATCATGAAAAAAATTGTCAAAATCATTTGACAATTTTTTTCATTTCTGCCATCTTTGATTTTAAAACGGGCCTTATTTTCGAAATCTACACCCCTGAATTAATCGAAAATGACTGGTATGATGATTTTTACCAAAAACGTGTATGACCCCGGTCTTGGATTTCAAAATTGACATTATTTTCGAAATCTGCACACCCTAATTAGTCGAAAATGACTACCATGACAAATTTAACGATTTTTACAAAAAGTGTATGACCGCCATCTTGGATTTCAAAATAGACATTATTTTCGATATCTGCTTACCCGAATTAGTCGGAAATGACTACCATGACGATTTTGACAGAATTTTCCGTTTCCGCCATCTTTGATTTTAAAACCGTCCTTTTTTCCGAAATCTACACCCCCGAATTAGTCGAAGACGACTACCATGACGATTTTGACAAAATTTTCAATTTCCGCCATCTTGTATTTTAAAACGGTCTTTGTTTTCAATTTAACGTTTTTTACCAAAAAAGTACATGACCGCCATCTTGGATTTCAAAATAGACATTATTTTCGAAATCTGCACACCCAAATTAGTCGAAAATGACTACCATGACAAATTTAACGATTTTTACCAAAAAAGTGTATGACCGCCATCTTGATTTCAAAATAGACATTATTTTCGTAATCTGCACACCCAAATTAGTCGAAAATGACTACGATGACAAATTTAACGAGATTTACAAAAAAAGTGTATGAGCAAAGTCTTGGATTTCAAAATAGACATTATTTTCGATATCTGCTTACCCGAATTAGTCGGAAATTATTACCATGACGATTTTGACAGAATTTTCCGTTTCCGCCATCTTTGATTTTAAAACCGTCCTTTTTTCCGAATTCTACACTCCCGAATTAGTCGAAGACGACTACCATGACGATTTTGACAAAATTTTCCATTTCCGCCATCTTGTATTTTAAAACGGTCTTTGTTTTCGATTTAACGATTATTACCAAAAAAGTGTATGACCGCCATCTTGGATTTCAAAATAGACATTATTTTCGAAATCTGCACACCCAAATTAGTCGAAAATGACTACCATGACAAATTTAACGATTTTTACAAAAAAAGTGTATGAGCGCCATCTTGGATTTCAAAATAGACATTATTTTCGATATCTGCTTACCCGAATTAGTCGGAAATGACTACCATGACGATTTTGACAGAATTTTCCGTTTCCGCCATCTTTGATTTTAAAACGGTCCTCATTTTCGAAATCAACACCCCTGAATTAATCGAAAATTGGTTCTTTTTTTGTAAAAATCGTTATGGTAGTCCATAACGATTTTTACAAAAAAAGTGTATGAGCGCCATCTTGGATTTCAAAATAGACCTTATTTTCGATATCTGCTTACCCGAATTAGTCGTAAATGACTACCATGACGATTTTGGCAGAATTTTCCGTTTCCGCCATCTTTGATTTTAAAACCGTCCTTTTTTCCGAAATCTACACCCCCGAATTAGTCGGAGACGACTACCATGACGATTTTGATAAAATTTTCCATTTCCGCCATTTTCGATTTAACGATTTTTACCAAAAAAGTGTATGACCGCCATCTTGGATTTCAAAATAGACATTATTTTCGAAATCTGCACACCCAAATTAGTCGAAAATGACTACCATGACAAATTTAACGATTTTTACAAAAAAAGTGTATGAGCGCCATCTTAGATTTCAAAATAGACATTATTTTCGATATCTGCTTACCCGAATTAGTCGGAAATGACTACCATGACGATTTAGACAGAATTTTCCGTTTCCGCCATCTTTGATTTTAAAACGGTCCTTATTTTCGAAATCTACACCCCTGAATTAATCGAAAATGACTACCATAACGATTTTTACCAAAAAAGTGTTTGACCGCCATCTTGGATTTCTAAATAGACATTATTTTCGAAATCTGCACACCCGAATTAGTCGGAAATGACTACCATGACGATTTTGACAAAATTGTCTAGTTTTCAAATAAAAAATCATTTTACGTCACACCTGGCCATAATGTGAGTTTTACCGCACGCTACGCTAATTGTTGTACTCACCACGGGCAGTAAAAAAGAAAGCCCTCTATCGCATATTTACAAATACCTGCGATTTCGGGTTTTCTTTCTTTTACAGTCCTTGGTAAGTAATGTACTATAATAATATAAAGTAAATATTTCAATCTTTTATTTCAAGGATCTTTATAATTCAATCGCACTTCTCGCCACTATAGGGCAATGGAAACAGGTCACTACGTGTTGGGGATTTCATACAAGGTTACCCGTTTTAGTGGCCTCTTAGTGTATTTAGCTGGCAAACTTACGTAATGCGCGTAGGACGATTTAGCATAGGTCCATCGTCTGTGAGCTCTCGTTCCATACTGAGCCAGAGGCGACGGCGCGATGTGTTTTGTCAAGTTTTTAACCGATTTAGAGTCATTTTCAAAAAATTACACTTTATTTAAATTTTGCGTTACAGTAATGATTTTTTTTCGTGGTAGATCTATAGCTGAACTTTAATATATTTATATTTTTAGGGCAGAATATTTATAGGACTTCCGTGAAAAAAATTAAATGTAAACCTGTTTTCATCAAAAAAATTGCAATATTCAGAAGGTATTTTGTCTATTATCCAAGATGAATCTTCAATTTTTCTTACCATGGCCGTCTTGAACATGATATACTGAATTGAATTGTATTCAAATTTTATAATAAAGGTTCCCTTTATTTGAGTAATCTGAAAAAAAACCAGACTTCTAACTGCAAACTCTGAAGAGGCCTGCCAAGAGAAGCCATGTTTTTCAGGTGTTTTTCTCAAAAATGTAATTTTTTTTCCCATTGCCGTCTAGATAAAGGAACGGACTATTATATGCATTAAAAGTTAATTTAAAGACACAAAGCATTTTCGCTATAACCTCCGATGAAAATGATGCATTTCGCAAAATACGCGCATTTTGGGAATAAGGCCTCTTAACGCCTGCAGTGCCTGTAGATGATCATATTGATCATGAAAGTATGAGTCATAGTTTTTTACACGAAATGCATGCAACGCATACAATCTTTAGACAAATTTATTACGTACTTATAGGTACAATCAATCATACTAGGTAGCGTAATCTAGGTACAGTCAACCAATTTGATTCCTAGGCCACTCTAGAACCTTGTCACAATAGCTAGTTTGGTAGCGAATAGGTTACGTTTATACGTATCCACGGGCAACTGTCATTCATTACGACAAGGTTCTACAGTGGCCTAGAAATCAAATTGGTTGACCCTACATGCCCGCACTACATAATAACTTTGCCACACTATCCACCTCCTCATGTAAGGCGATTATCACACTGGCGCCGCAACCGGATGCGGCGACGGTGTGCAAGCATGGCAGCGCTATACACATGCAGATCGCTCTCTCGCTCGCGCACCGGCGCCGCACGCGGAAACCGCAGCTATGTGAAAGTCGCCTTAGGGTATAACTCTGAAGCGCCATCTGAACCAGAATACCGCATACTATAATGGACGCGCCATCTAGTGAAGCTATCAAACTTGAAGCCTCAAAAAGTTCTTAGAGAGTAATCCTCTATTTATACATTCTCTATGGTATAATTATATGCAGAAATGTATGTATTTACATATTTTATATATTTCAATGCATATATGTCACAACCTGCTCAAGAGTACATGCGATCTCTATTAGGCTTCCTGGCATCTGGCATCCAACATAATTTAACCCCAATAACAGACAGTTAATTTAGCTACCTGCGGAGTCAAGGTTTAAACACATCTTCAATCACAATCCCTACATTGCAGGCGCGGGGTGCGCGCTGACCGGCCAACAGATCGAAGTCATCATCACACACTACTTCCGCGACCGTCTCACTACAGCCCAGCGCATCGTGCGTATGGCGCCCTCCGTCGGGAACTGCCTCGTCCCCATCCTGGTCGGCCTTCTCTGCACCACATACACCGACGGCTACGTCGTAGTCATGATATACGGCGCGGTTCTCATGCAGAACTGCTTCTTCCTCGCCTCTTTCACCCGACCGGTTTATATCGAAAGAGTCATCAGAAACACCTACAATATGCTTCGTGATGCAGTCGAAGATGATGATGAAGTAATCTTTTCAAATCAAAGGCAAGAGGATCCTGAAAGAAATGTTCAACCACAGTCAAGCAATCAGCAGGACGACGATGCAACTGATGTAGTAGTCTTCAAATCTAAGAAAAATGCAAAGGAAATAGTCGATCCAGAGATCCAATATAGGGAGAAAACAGTTACTGTATCAAATCAACAGAACGAACCGAGATTCTCGTCGGATTTCAGCGATGTTCTGGCGGCGTCTACGAACCGGTTTTCTTCGGACTTTGGAGCTCTGGACGTGACCAGCTACGGAAGGGTGAGCGGGTACCGGGAGTTGGAGAGCATCGACAGGAGTCAGCCTCAGCCGTTGTATCGAGAGACCACGGAAGCGCCAGGCCAGGTAGACTGTTGTTTTCACGTTGCTACCTTACCTGTTTACTTTTCATGCCACTTTTGAGTGACGAACGTGTTAAGATTCTTGTGGATCTACATAACATGTAACTATGACCAACGAGTACTTATATCATAGTGTTTTTTAAAACATAATACATCATTCAATTATTTTAAACGACAGAAAAAATCGCCCCTGATTGCTGTTGCTGTTGTCGATCAACCTTCAGAAGTGGGATTTTTTCTGTAGCTGGTGGGATATTCCAAATCTTTTTCGGTCGCGATGAATACTTAGTCGGCAGCGGCAGTAGCTAAGCGAGTGGGGTGTGGTGGTAAGCGTGTGCAGATACTTTTGAATACCTTGCCCGCTCCTTCTGCCCTTCTGCTGACGTCTTGGACCATCACACTCGATACCTATTGCGCTTACAGAAGACTTAAAATTTTCCTTTTCAGAGCGTGGTATTCGGTGCAGAGGTGACCCCCGGCACGGCGCGGCGCACCGCGTCCCTCCGCAAGAACTTCATCACAGTCATCAACATGCTGCTGGACCTGAACTTCTACCTCTACGCTCTTCTGCACCTCACCACCACCACGTCCATCTTCGTGCTGGGGGTGTGGTTCGCGCCGTTGGTGAAGGCCAAGAATTCGAGCATGAATATATGGGGGGCAAGTATCTTCATCATCATTATCATGGCAGCCAAGGAGTTCCTTTTGTAGACGAGCTAGGCTTTCCGAAAGCGACTTTTTGCAACGATCGAACTATTCACTGTAATCAGATCAGACGATTATTGATTCACTGCGGTGGATCCGGCTTGATAGCGGATTTGCATTGCCACATTTTCCAGCACAGGTTGCTATAACAAGTTCAGACACCATTAAATAGGTAAGTATTGGTTTTATGAGCAACATGTTTCCGAATACCTTAACCAGGTAGTTTAAGTCACATAGACAGCCTCTGTTGGAATTAAGTTTAGATCCTCGCTTCGCTTCGCTCGATCGATTCCGGTTCTCATAACGCTTCTGTTAATGTTCAAGATGCCTTCCTATCTTCCCCAAAAACCTTCGAGGCTAACAGCCGATGTTCCCAACTGTCCCCGCTTCGATTTCCATCTTGTCCAGGTGGGCACAGATGGACATACACTCCACTAACCGGTGGATCTACTCTGGCGCAGGTGGCGACCTTGACGGCCGCGGCGCACGGAGCAGCGCTGTGCTTCATCATGCTGTGCGTGGTGCTGCCGAAGGCCATCCACGAGAAGGCAAGGCTCTGCGCGCTGTTCTGTGCTGCTGGTGCTATGGGCTTTTATGGTGAGTCCATATACAAGATATTTTTAGGTATACTCCGCTATGCGCGTTATTTCTTTGAAACCTAAGCTGCCAAAAAGATGGGGTGCGGGAGGGGAACACACAATGCTAGATAGGGAACGCGCTATTGTTCCGTGGGGCGTACGAGAGAGTCAGACGGTAATGGTTGCCATGGAGACGTAATAAGTTTACTGTCACTTCCAATAATTAGGGTCTCTCTATGGAGTGAATTTACGTCAAGCCTGGCAGCGGGGGTCGTCCGGCTATGCGGGGTCTTGGGTTAATTAGTCTATGGGTGAGTCTTATCACTCGGTGTATGAATAATATCACTGGTTCTTCTTTCCTTCTTCATGTGTGGTTAAGCCTCCACCCCGGAGGTTCATTATCTCAAGAAAAACTAACAAACAAATGTGACCCAGACCTCAAAGAGGACCCAGTGTATTGACGATGAGGGACCCACTTGTTCCTTTAGCCGTCAACACAGCGAGTCCTCCTTTTTGTAAAGGGTCGGCAACGCGCATGTGACACATCTGGAGTTGCAGGCGTCCATATTAGGCTCCGGTAGCTGCTTACCAACAAGCGAGCCGTATGCTTATTTACCACCGTCGTGGTATAAAAAATAAAAATAAAGTGACAGCTTAAGCGTCGAGGAACGTCCAGGTCTGGCGAATGCGGTGCTTCACAATCGCTAATCGGCCGCACACTGAATAGACAGTTATTTAGGCAGAGGTTAAGGTACGTATATCCATCGGGTACACAGAAGTCACAGAGCACAGGTAATCACAATCGGATCAGCAATATGCGCAATAAAGAAAAGGCTAAGATTAGAACCAGCATAAGTTGTGAAACTGCAAGTGGTACCAAAATTCGTACCACTGCACACGAGCACTTTTTTTTTATAACTGATGGTAAGCAGTTACCGTAGCCTATGGGCGCCTGCAACTCCAGAGGATTCACATGCGCGTTAGGAACCTAATACACTCTTTTTTTGAAGAACCTCATACTGTAGCCCGCTGGGGAAACCTCGGCAGGGAGTTCATTCCACAGCCGCAGCGTCCGTGGGAGAAAAATTCCCTTAAACCGTACTGTGCGCGACCATTTAGGCTCCAGGGTGTGAGGATGAACACCCTGCCTTGGGCATCATATCAAACAGTTCTTCAGAGCACAACCCATTGTATGTACAAGCGATAGAACACACATAAGGACGCAAAGTCTCTCCTTAGACTCAAATATTCAATATCGCCCCACTTACCCTAGTCTTCTCGTTTTCCAGGCATAACCCTCTCCTCCAGCAAAAGCCTGCTCCTCATCTGGTGCATGTTCGCCAGCTTCTCCACGGCCGCCGCCAGCATCATCCAGCAACCCCTCTACAACAGCACCCTCAACGAGTTCGACACCACCGCCACCACGACTGCAGCCAACGTGGTGGTCGCCATCTTCCTGCTGGCCTGGTCTTTGGCGAAGAACTACGCGTATGTCTCGTGCTTTGAGACAGCTGCAGTGCTGCAGGTGGTTACCGCGGGAGTGTTTTTAGCTTCGTCTTTTAGGAGAAGGAGATGATTGTCACTAAGTTTGCTATATTATTAACTTCTTACTTTAAAAATTTTAAGATTTTTAACAAGGAAACACTGTGTTACCGATTTTTCGCTGATAATTCCTGGTCAAAGTGTTTTTACAAACTTAGCAATGACAGTGATGAACAATAGAATTAAACAGTAATACTTGTACAACGCTTGAAGGATTGTAAAATAGAAACCTGAGCGTATAGAGAAATTCAATGGAAATATGTCATTTTGCTACCTAGTGACACAATCAACAGTGCCAACTGTTGTACAGTCGCCATCAAATACATCGGAGCGGCCAAGGTACTCAAAAATATCTGAACATCGCCTTGACAATAGTCGTTGTTCAAATATTTGTGACCACCATGGCCGCTCCGATATATCTGATGGCGACTGTACTATTCTATAGATATTTAGGTACAGTCGCCATCTAATATATCGGAGCGGCCAGGGTACTCAAAAATATCTGAACATGCACTTTATCGCCTTGGCAATAGAGGCGTTGTTCAGATATTTGTGACCACCTTGGCCGCTCCGATATATCTGATGCCGACTGTACCATTTTTTAATTACGTTTTTAAAAGATTGATTTTAATTAAGGTTAGTTACAAGATTATTACATTACATGACTTGCTATTGTGTTCATCATTTTACTATAATACCACAGGTATAGTTTATATTTTTTATAAACTGCAGGGAATCTACTTGATTTGGTCAAAATAACGATTCGTAATACAGTAGGCGGCTAAACGTTAAAATAATTTAAAAAAAAAACGGAATTTCCGTTTTTCGTTCGTACCTTTTTTTATACCACGACGGTGGCAAACAAGCATACGGCCCGCCTGATTGTATGCAGCTACTTGAATGTAATTTCATTAGGTTTTGCAACTTATTTAATACTACGTAATGAAGTGCAAACCTGTAAATACCATGGACTGTACTAAATAAATTCGCAATTGCCATATTTGCCATAATTATGTTACAGTAATTTTTGTAGACTTGAAAAACGTAATTTATTTAGTTTTGTCTTTTATTAGTTCATAAGAGATCAAATCGTGTTTATAACATAAGCATAATTGATGTTGATAAATTAAATATTTTTTATTCTACATATCTATTGAATTCATTGAACATTAATAGTAGTTTATGTGACTGCTACATAATGAATGGCATTAAAAGACGAGTGTGGTTTTATGAGACGAACTATGTGAGTTTCATAATAATATCACAGTAGTGTTTTAATGCCTAATTATGTACAATTACATACACTGCTTTATCTACACACATATTTTAAAGCCTCAATGACGTGTTCGGAAACCATTAGAATGACCGCCATTGCACCGCCATGGCCGACTCGATTGTGCCGGCGGTCGGGGAGGAGGGCTAGATTTTCTTTACGTTACCGATTATCGATGTCGTAATGAATTTTCATACATTATTACGACACTGGCACAGATAATACACTAATGTCACATTACTGGATGCAATAATGCTGGTCATTATTGTATAGTTTCCGAACGCAAAATAGAGGATTTATGATGGGTGTAGATAAAATATATTCCTGCATTTTTTTACAATAAAATTGTGCTATGTATAAGGTTAATGGTCTGCAATGCATTAAACGTTATGAAGCTTATTTTACATAATTAATCATATACCGTGTGTCCCAAACAATAAGGTGTCAAATGGATTGTGTAGAAGACGTCAATGATGATGAATAATGTTATTGATTTATGATGTTATTCTATTTTTTTCAGATACCTTTAAAATCGAGACAATTATAATCACATAACATTTAACATAGTATACAATTACCTAATGAATATTTTAAAATATAAATACTTAAATAAAAGCTAAATGCATTTTACGTCACACCTGGCCATAATGTGAGTTTTACCGCACGCTTCGCATTATGGTTAGGTGGAAACGTAAAATTGTGTACTCACCACGGGCAGTAAAAAAGAAAGCCCTCTATCGCATATTTACAACCCTCGCCTGCGGCTCGGGTCACAAATACTTGCGATTTCTGGCTTTCTTTCTTTTACAGTCCTTGGTAAGTAATGTACTAATGTAACATCTTTGCAGTGTTTTTTAACACAAGTAGTCAATATGTTTGACAATTAAAATGCACCCTAAACTAAACTGTTCATCGTTTCCCATCAGCATTACGTTTTTACAATATAATATATACTTCTCTTATAGCCTTTTATTACGTTAATACATTTTACAAACATTTATAAACAACTAACACATTTCACAAATCATAAGAATAATTGATTTAACAAGCGTAAGCATACAAATACCTGCAAATTTTATAAATAGTTGCCAAGAATATACAGTGTAAACTCTTTATAACGTCACTCGATTTAACGACAAACTCCTTAAAACGTCGAAATTGCTTGAGTTTGGTTGGTTTACCTTGTTTTCTATACAGTAATACACTCTACATAGCGTCACGATCACTCTATTTAACGACCACAAGATGGTATTATAAAACATTAAGCAATACTTTCTAAGTTGCCGAAATTGATAAAAACTGCAGCTGTGTACGTTTTTTGTTTGCTGTTTTGTTGTTTTATTATCCTGCACGTGTTTACTTTGACTGAGGCACCGGAGATTCTAAGAAATGTTGTCTTTTGTTTTTGTATGATGAACTTGCACATGTTTACGTCGGTCGGTCACTAGGCTTTTGTCAAGTTGTATTGCAGTTTCTTACAGACTTTCGAACTAAAAATGTGTAATACATACATATTAGTAAATACATATTAATATAGAATAGAAAATTATTTTTTGTTTCCCCCTATTTAACGACCACTCTCTATAACGCCGAAAAATGCTCAGTCCCTTGAGTGTCGTTATATGGAGTTTACACTGTATATAAATTATAAAATAGTCTGCTTGTAACTAAATGTAGTTTTAGTTCAAACTATTTAAATGATACCAAAACATATAGACGGAGAGCTGGCCACGTCAGATATGACACAATAATCAGAGCAACTAAACCCCTCTAGTTAGTTTGCTATACTATGCTTATTTTTAGATCCGGACATCTGGCAGCTGTAAAGTGGTGGAGATCAAAGAATGCAAATAACTTATAAAATAAACAAATCCTAGAGTTCTGGGTTTGATGCAATATTTTGGTAAATTATGTAATTAATTAGATTATATCATATCCAGAAGCTTCTGTTGGGGGAACGTAGTGCCAAATGATGTATAACGCAATTTTTAGTTAGTCGCCTACTGTTTTTGTTTCCGCGATAATAGACAATGGTTTTAAATCGAATGTTAAAATATAGGCCCTGTCCTCTATAAATAACACAACTTTGACAGTTTTTACCTATTTTGGTATCACTTTTTTCCTTAACTTAAAAGCTTTGTTGGTCTGTCACTCTGACCTCCACCCATTAAAAGTTGCCAGATGCCCGGATCTAGCAATAAGGACGGTAAAGCAGTCTAACTAGACAGGTTTCATTGCTCTCATTGTTGTGTCATATCTGACGTGGCCAGCTCTTAGACCAATAACAATCATAGAAGTACCGCATACCTAAGGTGCCTTAAAGTAACTTCGGTAAAGAAATAATTTGAAAATTTACAAATGTCGACTAAAGTCTCCGAATTACTCCAACTTAGGTGTATCAGAAGTATTAAACATAAGCTCAATATATACATACAGTTGTTGTCTAGGGAATGCAACCCGGATTTTTTTAGTATGAAAAAACCCGGGTAATACCCGAAAACCCGGAAGTATTCGGGTTGCATTCCCTATTCGTTCTCATTCGTTTTATTTCTTTTCATGCACAAAAATGATTTATATGACTATTACTTAGCCAAACTTTGAAAGTAATGAACAACTTTTTCTTTGTGGGTCAAACCTAAATTGAACAGTCCCACAATAAATCATCGACATATAACTCACCGAAATGTAAGAAACAACTTTTTCAAATTTCAAGGTTGGCCCCATAATAAAAGTTGTTCAGGATGCGTTTCATATAATTCACCTAACATACATATGTAGCATGTGTGTTAATATTACAGTTAATCCTTAAGAAATCACCCCGTAAAATTAATAAAACAGTTGTAAAGCTTGTGCATTCAAAACTAAACCCTATTTTAACGCTTAGTACGTACATAACAGCCGTGGAATGATTATTTTATTTAGCGATATACTCTAATATCTTACAGACCCTTTTGTGAGAACCTTTACAATTCACAAATATCTTGGAAATTTCGTCTGAAGCTTAATTAATAGTTTTTCAACTTATACAGCCGATAACTTTCCTAGAAGGGGTATTTAGAAAGTTAAAAAAGCCTAGCTCAACAAATCCATCGTTTCATTTTCACTTTTCTTAACATTCCCGTTTTCACTACTAGCGGTAGGCAGGAGGGACTCGAACGCCGACCAATCCTGCTTCATTTTCGTCTGATTATTCGGGTTATTTGTCCACTTATTATTGAAATTCCCACTAGGGGTACCACTAGTGGGCGACGTCCAATTTTGCCCAGTAGACAATCCCATTGAGTTAGGTTGGTTTTGATTTTGTAATTGGTAATTAGGAGACTGTAAATTGTATTGTGGGGACTGTATACTAGAATTGTACGACGGAGATTGTATTTGATTAAACTGTGAACTTGGAGACTGTACTTGGCTAAGCTGGTAATGTGGTTGCGTCTGAGGAGATTGTAGTACGGGATTGTAATTTGGGGTAATTTGAGTACTGTTTGGTTTGTATTGTGGGGGTTTGTGGGAGAATTGGTTGAGGTTAGATTGTAACAGGGATGAGGTGAGGTCTACAGGGCGTGACGGGGGTGGTACGGAAACGGGGGTGGGGGTGGGAGGGGGTTGTTGATTGATTTTTTGCGCCATTTTTTGTTGCTGCGCGATTCTGAAAAGAAACGATGTCCGGTAAGTGTTTTGTGATGTCATTTTGTAGGACAGTTTCACGAAAAGATTAGTCTTTAAGTGTATCTGACTATTTGTAGGTATGTACATACCTCTACCTATATCCGGGCGAGCGTTTATTTGTTTCGTGTGAATCATGTTGATAACAAAATATGTAGATAGCAATTGAACTATTAACTACTTTAATATATTTTTGAAGTGTTCTGATTTAAGTTAATAAGAAATTTTAAATCAATATATTTTTACCAATTCAAAATTATTAAATGATTATTGGTATATGAATATCTTAATTGAGGACTACAAATATAATGCAAACTGTTTAGGTAAATTGTTACGAGTACTAACCTCTGTTTATCTTCGAGTGATAGTGACCCTGTGCTTGTGAGGCCGCTGCTGAGCCCTGTGGGCGCCGGCGCGGAGGCCTGGAGCCCTAGGCCCGCGAACAGCTGTTCGACATCGGAGGCAGGCGCAGGGGCGGACACTAACGTGTCTGGTGAAGCGGTTGAGTTCACTAGCGACTCCATTCCTCTAAAACAGGAAATTATTTATTGAAAGTTTTGTATTGTAAAAGGGAAAACCTCCTGTGATATCCCTTTGCATTAAGTGATGTAACTTCTACATAAAGTGGAAGTTTTATTATGATTTATATATATTTTAATATGATTTATAGGCTGGACCGATCCACCAAGACCACCAAGTGTATAAAAAACAAGATACATTCTAAATAGTTACGTTACATCAAATGCGACACCTTTTCAGAAAAGGTACCATTGTACAGATTCAATATTGTATTCGAAAAATAGAAGCGTAACCGCCGCTGTCGAACTTAACCTTTTAATCTAGGCCATCACAAATATAGCTACGTTTTGGTGTATTATTTCGAGAACAGCCACTTTCCACAAATGTTCAATCTATTTAGAATCTTACAGTGTCCTTGTAACAACAAGGCGAAATTCCATTGACACTTATGTGGCCAAATTGATTTATTAAAAACTGAAATGCACAAAAAAAATACAAATGGCGGACTATTTAAATACTTAATAGCACTAAGAAAATGGATAAATTATCCTGATTTTGATAACTGCTATGCCTGGGCATTTATCAAAATCAGGATAAGACTAAGTTTCAAAGAGGATGAAGAGATTAAGATCTTGTCATGAATTTCAACACCTACTGACATTAATAATTTAACCAATCTCCGCTACCTTAAGGTTGTCTGGAAGAGATCGCTGCTTAGCGATAAGACCGCCTGTTGTTTACCTTAAGTTTTGTAATTTTTCTGTCTCAGTTTCTTTTATTGAGGTGTACAATAAAGAGTATTTTATTGTTATTTATTTTATTAAGTGTGTTTACGATGAGGGACCATCTTGTTCCTTTAGCCGTCAACACAGTGAATCCTCCTAAATATTAAAGGGTCGGCAAAGCGCATGTGATACCTCGGCAGTTACATGCGTCCACAACCTATAGCTGCTTACCATCGACAGATAACCTCAACCACTAGATAGATCATAAGTACAACTCGAGGTCACCACACATCAGCGCTCCCGTACTAATTTAGTATGAGAGCGCGACCACTTATTTCATTTGAGTTAACGTTTTTGATCATTATGTGAATTATACTACAAAATGGTGTAGAATACTATTGAGATGTGCTGTTCGAATCGTCGAAATTTACGAATAAAATTGAGATTGCGCTTATGTGTGGTGACCCCGTGCTCCTTTTAAAAGCTTAATGATGAGTAGTCTGTGTTACCATCGGGCCGTATGCTTGTTTTCCGTCGAGATATTTAAAAGGTTTATGTAAGTGACTTACTTGGACTCATTCTGTATAGAGTTGAGTTGTTCCAACTTCGCCCGGTGCTCCGCCTCAACCCTCCCGATCATCTGCTTAACCAGCGATATTAAAGCGTTGAACTGGCTCAATGTTAACCCGTTCTCGACGCACAGAGGCATTAGGAAAGGGAGAACTTTGGTCGCCATCACTTCTTTGGTGATTCCAAGCTTCTGGTGGCTTAAGGCTAGCTTGTATATACCTGGAAGATGAATTTAAATATTATAGTTGATGAAATATAATCAAACGAGCGGAACGTAAGCGAAGCAAGTTCTTACAAACAACTTCTGGCTACTGGGACGTCTCGGCATTTCGATGGCTTTTTGATTTTGAGAATTTGTTCCGCGATAACTTTAGTAACGCTTTTCTGATCTTCATGTAATTTATTGGGGTTGTAGCAGAGATATATGTATATCATTTGAGAGTATATGATCAGGATCGATCAAGGGGTTGTGGAGCTAAAAGGCGAAAAAAAATCTTCAGAAGGGTCTTGTTATATTGGCCATCTTGTTAGTGGATCGATCAAGGGGTTGTGGAGCTAAAAGGCGAAAAAAAATCTTCAGAAGGGTCTTGTTATATTGGCCATCTTGTTAGTAAGTAAATCGCGAGTTCTCAGTTCGAGGCGAACTGAGGCGAAGATAATATTCGTGCTAATCCTATTTAGTTGATTTTTGTTACAAAATTAGATATGCGGTTTACTAGGTTCAAAAATCTTGGATGGTAATTGTCATGAATTAAAAAGACTTTTATTGCACAGCATCACTGGACAGATCCAGAAGATATATAAGTACCGGAGTACCTATATATCTTCACATACCCATTTAAAACCACCTTGTATAACTGTTTTGTTAATTTTAGTGTTGCAATAATTAAACAGATATTACACAAACAAAATTAAGTTATACTGATTTAAACTTACACGATGTTCACTCATTATTATGACAAAAACGGGACTTAATCGCGTACACTTACTTTTATTATTTTCCTGACGTTTCGAGCGTGCCGTAACGCTCGTGGTCGCAGGCAGGTGTCTGCCTGCGACCACGAGCGTTACGGCACGCTCGAAACGTCAGGAAAATAATAAAAGTAAGTGTACGCGATTAAGTCCCGTTTTTGTCATAAAAATTAAGTTACACTAAATTTGGAAATCACATAAAAACTTGTATAGTTAGTTGCCCAAATTCTCTAAAATCAGCTTTTCGGTAATTAAATTCGGTAATTTCATGTTCTTATTCATACTTAAGTTCTTGATATTCATAAAGAATAACCACAGACATGTTAGTTATAGGCTGCAATTTTGTATTTATTTATTTAATCTTTATTGCACAAGAAGAAAACTTATCGTACAAAAGGCGAACTTAATGCCGTGAGGGATTCTCTACCAGTCAACCTTAACCATAAGGAAGGAAACTCCAGGTGTTCATTTTAAGCAATATTTTATAAGCCCTTATGTATATGTAAACTACTGTTTGTTTCATAATAATAAAAAATAAAATTTTAAACAAAAAAGAACCGACTTCACTAAACATCCACCTTTTCAACACCAAATGCTCGGTCTGCTGTAAAAAATACTCAAATCACCATAGGTGTGCCTATAATAGTTGAAGAGTTCCCTCGATTTCTCCAGGATCCCATCATCAGATCCTAACATGGTTACAATGGGACCAACTGTGAAGTATACGCTTTCAAACAAAAAAAGAATTTTCCAAATCGGTCCAGCCGTCTTCGAATAATCGGTGAACATACATAAAAAAAAAAAAAAAAAAAAAAAAAAAAAAAAATAGCAAAAACAAAGATTCCGACGAATTGATAACCTCCTCCTTCGAAATCTTGAAGTCGGTTGAATAAAATAAAAATTGTAACAAAAACTACTTTTACTAAGTACTGTATCAAAAAAACTACAAAATAAAGTATTCTCACCTAAAATGCCCATCAGCACGGCAGGCTCCCTCGAGGGTATCTGGGGCAGGAAGGGGATGATCTCGTCGAGCACCAGCCACTTGTCCAGGTGTTCCAGCAGCTTCCCGATGCAGAGCAGGCAGTTGACCCTGACTGCGAGGTAGTTGGTGCCCAGACAGAGCTTCTTGATGCGCGGGAGGAGCGCGTTCTTCATTGCTTGATAAGAAATACAAAATAATTTATATATAGGATTAAAAACCGGCCAAGTGCGAGTCGGACTCGCGCGCGAAGGGCTCCGTACCGTACGTATAAAAACGGCAAAAAAAATCATGTCTGTTGTATGCGAGCGGCAACAGAAATACATCATCTGTGAAAATGTCAACTGTCTAACTATCACGGTCATGAGATACAGCCTGGTGACAGACGGACAGCGGAGTCTTAGTAATAAGGTCCCGTTTTTACCCTTTGGTTACGGAACCCTAAAAACCATTATTCCGGCAGATCGAAATTTAACAAAAGATAATATATGATACAAAATATTTACGTTAATAATCAGAGCTCGGATTTTTCACGGCAAAACAAAACACAAGCGTAATTTAGCCAGTGCTTGAAATATTATTTTATCGACACCTATCGAGTCTTACTAGAGTATATGACAGGTATTGCCTCAGTACATTTTTTCTTTTTTTATTCGATGGTACACCTATCAGTGTGAATGTCAAAATTTAAAAACTAACAAACGTGCGAAAATTTCGAAAAACAGGAGACTTACTAGAGCTCAAAATCAATATTTTTGACCAGTCTAAGGTGACCTACTGGGGGTTAGAAGGTTGTGCATTAATTACCGGACATCCTGTATAAGTAATAAAATAACTTTTCATTTTAGCTTTGCCATAGTCGAGCAACAAAGAGGTAGGTCTGCATGTACAACTTAGAACGAAGTAACTATACCACCTCATTTAAAATGATAGAAACGACTGCAAATTTCATCTCACATGACATATGACATTCACACTTTAACTGTCATTTCATTACGTATAAAACGTAAATTGCATCTAGGTATTATTTATTTCGCAACGCATTGAATCCGACGTGTTGGATATACGTATAATAACTTAATATTGCAAGGTATCAATTAATACAAAAATGAGTAATGTACAAGATCGGATCAAAACGTGGATTGAAAATCACCCTGAGTTAGTCTATAATGAAGTGACCTCCACTATATACTGCTCTATGTGCGATATGCATCTAAAACTGAAGAAATGCAATATTGAGAATCATGTGAAAAGCAACCGCCACAATTACCGTTCGGGGCAACCAAATAGGAAACATCAATTTTATTTCGATTTAATTATTTTTCTTATTTCATGCAACATACCATGGGCAACAGTCAACAACAATAATTTTCGTCATTTTTTTAACAAGTATTTATGTTGCGACTGCTCTATGACTTCTTTACCGGACGAATCGACCCTGCGAAAAATTTATTTAAATCTCGTGTACTACAAAAAAACTATACAGGGTATAAGAGAGGTAAACAAAACCAATTATTTGTGGATATCTATAGACGAAACACCAGATTTCATGGGAAAATGTGTGACAAACGTGGTGATTCGGTCTTTGCAAATAAATTGTTCTAAGCAATTTTATCTTTTGGGGTCGAAGGTTTTAGAGAAGGTAAATGGGGAAACAATAGCAAACCTAATAATAAACCAATTAAAATTTTTGTTTCAAAATTCTTTCAATGATAACGTAAACAATTTGCTTTTACTTTGCACAGATAGTGCCGCATATATGCTTAAAGCCGGTCGTATTTTAAAAGCAACGTTTCCTCGTATGAAACACATTACGTGTTTAGCTCATGGTCTGCACCGGGTTGCCGAAGAAGTGCGAGATAATTTCAAAGGTGTGGATGGGTTGATATCGAATGTCAAAAAGATATTCCTAAAATCTCCAGAGCGTGTACGCCTTTTTAAGGCAAAATATCCGTCCATTCCCCTACCTCCCGAGCCAATTATCACCAGATGGGGAACTTGGATATCTGCTGCGGTATATTACGCTCAATACTATGAGCAAATACGTGATGTCGTCTCCATACTTGCTAATGACTCGGCAGCTATAAGAGCTGCAAAAAAATGTTTTCAAACACGCAAACTACGACCGGAGTTAAATTTCATTCGCGACAACTACGAAGTAATAGCCTCTTCAATAGAACAATTGCAATGTTCGACTTTATCCATTGCGGAATCCTTCCTCATTCTGGATACTGTTCGTTGCTACGTAAACTGGAGTAAACTTTTACCAGTGATACGTAAATTTGAAGCCGTGCTCGAACGAAATCCTGATTACGAAATTTTAAGAGACATATCTGAAAATATTACCCGAACTGATAATGAATTCTATAAATTTGCTCCCTTGACGTCAACTGAAGTTGAACGTACATTTAGTGTACATAAATGGATTTATAGTGATAAACGCAACTGTTTACTCCCAGAGAATGTTGAAAAGATAATGATCATCTACTCCTATCACTATTACCCAAATAAAATGTCTTGTGCTGCTGTGTGTACTGACGTAGATTTTGAAGAAGAAATTGCGTCTGTTTCTAATATATAGTAACTTTATACAAATGTTTTTATTAGTTTTATTACATATTAATTTTATTTGGTGACTTTTATTTCTTCTAGTTCTGAATTATCGATATCGATAAAATAATATTTCAAGCACTGGCTAAATTACGCTAGTGTTTTGTTTTGCCGTGAAAAATCCGAGCTCTGTTAATAATAATAATAAATCACCGTATTTAGGAAATCTAATTTGAACCTTAACTTGCAGTACTAAGGTTGACATTTTTTTGAAATGGAATGGATATGGTCAGAAAATATACTGATACTAATTTTGGAAAAGGTAGGCCTGAAGGCTTACCGCGAACTGCAAAAATCGAAATTTCGTTATCTGCATCTCTTTCGCTCGTATCAGAAAGTGCGATAGAGAGGGAGATAACGACATTTCGTTCTTCGACGTTCGCGGCAGGCCTGCTGACATCTAGTTCGCAGCCTTATGGTAGTTACGGTAAATTAATAACCTGTTAGATGATAATCGTTTGAGCTCCAAGGTGGCTGCACCGTGTTTGGAATAGTTTTTTGTTTTTTGCTCATTTACATATTTCAGTGTGTAATATTGATAGCTTATTGTGCGGTGACTTAACGAACAAGTGTGCAGTTAATGAAAAATTAGTCTCAAAACGCGCGTAACCTCCCTTTAGTTGAACAAACGGTTATCCGGGGTCCCGCGCCGGCCACCCACGTGTTTGTAAGGAGGCTATCACTTTACAATCAACATGGCCTTTGGACGTTGCTTTTATTTTATTTTATTAAAATTGAATAAAATCATAAGAACACCTTGACATTGGCAGAATTCACCTCGCCAGGACCGGCGAGGAGTAAAAGCCATTAATAAAAAAATAAAAAACCTGTTAAATCAAAAACTGTTAGAAAAATTATCAGGGTATGTCTCACTTTCTTTGTCTTAATGTATATATTTTTAAACCGTAAATACCTGGATAGTCAATGAGTGAAGCAAAAGTAGGCAGCACGGATAAGCACAGTTCCTGTATTTGTTGAGCGTCTGACTCCAAAGCCCGGTACAACATCGGCAAGATGTCTGTCTTCACCTCTTCACCGGGCGTCAGTTTAAGCAACAACTCCATCTTCTGCATGAAAATCAGAAGTATCTGTATCGGATCCTGTATCAGCATCACCGGTTTTAACACCGGCAAGATATACTTTATGAATTCGTCTTTAGTGGAGTTCTCAGCGATTAGTAATACATTTGGTAGTACAAATGGAACCATTGGAGCATTCACAAACTCTTTAGTAAGGCATGGGAGGATGCGGTAGATGCAGATACGGTGCGGCATCTTCTGGATTATTTGAGGCAGACCCTTGTAGAACTGGGATTTTTGGAGATTGTCCCATTGGAATAAAGAGTCTAAGTAGTTCAGCGTTTTTACTCCGACATCTTCAAAATATGGTATCTGGAATATATAAATGTTTCATAACAATAAAAATAAAATATTTAAGTAATTAGAAACAGATTAAATTTTATTGCATAATAATTATAGTCTTTATTGATTTATAATTTAGGCAAATATTATTGTGGAATGGCTATTATTCTCAAAATTTCAGAAAAAATCTTAGAGATGCCATTTACTATCTCACCTTTAAGAACTGATGTGGATCAGGTCTAAGCTCTGGAGTAACATTGAGCATCAGCTTAACATATTCCCTCAGTCCATCAGCCACACACAACAACCGGGAGGGACTCAGGTTCCTCAATTCATTGGCAAACCTCTTGAACTTTCCATAATCACTCCCAATGTTGCCAAGAGTCTGGTGGTTAGGACTGTGAGTGGTGTAGATCACCATGCCCAGAGAGTAGATGTCACTAGCAGGAGAGTGTGAGGCTGATAGAATATACTCTGGAGCGAGGTAATCTAGGGCCGGCTGTGTCAATGCATGCATGGCTTGACAGTACTCATTGAATGGCCAATAAGGGGCAGCCCCTGCAGAACTTTGATTTGCAATGCAGAAGTCAAAGCCAAATATCTTCCACGCTCCCTGCTGATTCACTATAATAGATTCTGGACAAACATTATGATGTAAGAGTTTCACATCATTGTGCAGGAAAGCTAATCCTTCTGCAACTTGCATTAGACCATACTTGATTTCTAGTTCATAAAGTTTGTAGTTATTTAAATGATTTGGAGGTGGTTGAGGCATGTTCTCCATATTACCAAGTATGTTTGCTAAGCTGGCAAACACAGGCTCTGTAGCAAAGGCCAAACTCTCTCTACTCTCCTCCAGACTGTGTTGGACCGTCAGGATCTGCGGGTGCCGCAGCTTCGTCAGCTGCACGATGCCTCGCTTCAAAATTTCTAGCATTATGTCTCTATCAGCCTTCGTAAACCTGTCAAGTAACTTCTTCTCGAACACAAATATGGAAGCTTCCTGTTTTGTCGATTTCTTGTAGCCCTTGTAAATTTTCCATAGTAAACCTGGAAATCAATGTTTTTATCATTAAAATATCCATGTAACAATACCAATGTAACAATACCATGTAAGTTCGAAAGAATTACCTGGCCCAGCACTGGCAATGAACTGCGTAGCCTCAAACTCTCGTGTTACAGGGTTCCCGGGCAGCACACCGGATAACTGAGACACTGTATTGCTAACCGATGAATAGAATTTATTGAATACCTCCATATCGCTCTAGTTTTAACTTTTTGGTAATGACAAATCCTACAAAATCATTACAAAAAAAACACGGCCAATCTTACGAACCTAAATGTCATAGTGACAGAAAGTTTTCGTTTAAAAATGTGTGGTCCCCCTGCTACACGAAAAATCTTGGCGAAAGCTTGGCTGATCATATTGCTTCCGTCAATTCTGAAGCGACTAGGCACGAAAAAGTGTGACGTTCACGTTAAAAGTGAAATAAAAACGCCTCATTTATGTCATTGTCTGACAATCAAGTTTCATGTATTTTCCACTCCACTGGTATTTTCATTTCTGAAAAATAGAAAACAATGGTGAAATTCTTATTTAAAGTGGCTTTGATAGTGCTTGCCGTAATACCCTACAGCATATCAGAGACCGATCCAGTCTCTTTAGAGCAGCATAATCCTTTGGGACCGCTCGTAAAATGCAGTTTTCTTCCAATGGAATTCTTGGACTGTAACGAGCTTGTAGACCATAAAGGAAACCAATCTGCGAAGGAGGCTATGGGCCATGGCTGCGTGAAGTTTGGAGGAGTTAGATATGAAGATGTCGAGAAGGCCAAAGCGCAGTGTAAGCCGTTGGAAGGCATTGAATGTTACGGCCCGAGAACTTTTCTTCGGGAAGGTTTTCCTTGCGTGCGGTACTCTGGACATTACTTCACTACGACGCTGATCTACAGTATACTGCTAGGGTTCCTGGGTATGGACCGGTTTTGTCTCGGGCAGACTGGTACAGCAGTAGGGAAGTTGTTGACATTGGGAGGGTTGGGCATTTGGTGGATTGTGGATGTCGTGTTATTGATTACGAACAGCTTGCACCCGGAGGACGGTAGTAATTGGAATCCTTATGTTTAGATCTAAGTTTAACATCAGTTAAGTGTATATAAAGGAGACTCGCATCTCAAAAGTATGCCAGAACATGCTGCATACGGTTGTACATACTAAGATTTGATCTTTTTGAGAAGGTTAACTTCTAGGTAATTCTACACTTAACACATTCAGGGCTGAGAACCCGACTGTCGGGTTCTCTGTTCGTAGCTACTACGTGCTACATACAACTAATATGTGGCTAAGGGCTACAAGCATAGCACATAGCATTAGGTGGCACTGAATGTGTTAACTGTAACTTCTTCTGTTGAGGCTGATATAGTTTATAAATTGTGAAACTGGTCTGAAGTTGTTATCATAATTTTATGTTGAGATGAGTGTGATGTTATTCAATTTGTTTAAGAAAATAATTTATTAGTATAAGTTCAAACATTTTGCATTTGTGCAATGTTACTTAAAGAAAGTTTACTAGTTGTAAGAAGTACATTTTATAACAAATTTGGCTGTTTTTTAAAATTCCATTTTATATAGAATTAGTTATTGCCCATAAACTTGTCTGTATAGTGCATAATAAACTCTTCCTCATAGAAAAGTTACCTTTGCACTCATAATTAGTAGTAAAGATTAATACACAATTTCAGCAAATTTAACAAGTCCATCTGCTCGTAACTCTGTTATTATTTATTTAACCTTTTCAACGCCAAGAGCCACTAAAGTGGTAGTGTGCTGTCATGCCTACCACGCCAACAACCACTAAAGTGGTCATGGCAGATGCTGTCGAAGCAATTTTACTGTTGACAGATAAGGTTTAAATTAGTTTCTCACTAGTTGAGATGTTAGAGTGTATGCCACATTTTGATGCGAGAAAAAAAGCGTTAAAAAGGTTAAGAGCAGTGTCCCACCACTGGACAAAGGCCTCCCTCTCCTTATCATCAACTCGATGTAAGCAGTGGAAATCTACTCCTAATTTAACATTTAAGATTAAATTCACAGAAAACCATGAGCATGAATTACATTACAGTTCTAGAATACATGCCAGTGTCACTAATTTATTTGGGGACTTTTGAGTTAATCAATTTTTAGGGTTCCGTAGCCAAAATGGCAAAAACTTTCCCTTGGTGGCATGGCAAAACCCTTATAGTTTCGTCATGTCCGTCCGTCCGTATGTCACAGCCATATTACTCGGAAACTATAAGATATTATTAGGACGACTTTATAAGGCAAAAAGAGTGTCAAAAATTAGGCGAAATTGAACCCTATCACTTTGAGATAAAGTTCAAATAATGGTGGGAAATATATTCCCTCTGCCTTATAAAGGCTTAACAAAATTTTGATATGAGGTGTATTTTGTATGCCACTATTTAGTTATGTAGTAAAATTGCAGAAAAAAAATATTTAGGGGGGCGCTCCATACAACTAAATTTAAAAAAAAATTGTTACCAAATATCAACATGTTGCACATTAATCGATAGGTCTTTAAAAATAAAATTGAGGTTTCTTTGAACATTTTGTGATTAAGTAAATATCCCCCCCCCCCTGTAACTTTTGAACCGTAAGTCCAAAAAATGAAAAAAATCGAGAAGATGCGCGTCATCATATACTTTCTACGAAAATTGTTTTGAACATTATCGGTTTAGCCATTTTTGAGTTATTTCCAAAAAACTTCTTCCATAGGCATCAGATACAACCTTTTGGCATTAGTCTGGTTCTTATTCCATAGAAGCTACGGAACCTTCTATTATGCGTGGTCCAACACGCACTTGGCCAGTTTTTCAATAATATATTAATGACTGCAAATGCATTTGCAATAACTTAGACAGTGAGACCACCGTAATGGGTATTTTTATACTTAAGTCAAGTTTATGTATTACTACGTATTTCAAGAATGAATTGGTGCCGTGATAAATCAGCTATTGTCAGCAGCACAGACAATGTCAGCAGGCATAAGTATAAACAACTAGAGAATTTCCAATAAGTTGTAAATCACATTTAAACACCTCATTATTTATCAGTTATCTAAATCAAACCACAATGGGTGTTTTAAAAAGTTTATTTAAACTTAAGCCACCAGGGCTGAAGCGGTGCTGGACTCGTACTTCCAGTTGGGCGGGAGCACGCTCTTGGTCTTGTAGTAGCGCGCGAGCCTGTGAATTCTGGACTCTACGAGAATCAGCCGGAATTTGCTATCCTTATCTTTCCTGTAATTCAATTAATTTTTGGTTAAAATATGAAGTTGTGTGTGCCCTCATAGACTCTCGTAAGAATATGGACACAAGTTTTTACTGTAATTACAAGGTAAAACAACAGAAAAGTAATTTTTGTGCCTATTTAAACTTAATGCTTATGAAGGGAAGATTTGCTAATGATGACAATTTAAATACAATAAAAAACAGTTCTACAACATGCTTAATATGTTGTTCATTTAAAATATGTTGAAGTTCTACATATAACATTAGATTAATTACCAGACATAGGAATCCAGGGGGCAAAAATTTATGACAGGTAGGGAGTTCCTATATCGATAAACTCAATTATCGATGCTTGTTCCATATACTAGTGATCACTCCCAAGTTTTGTTTGTAAAAATATATTTTCACCTCAGCAGCTCGAACAAGCCTACTTCTCTGCGAATACACAGTGACGAAAGTCGCACTTTCGTCACTCCCTGGAGTGACGAAAGTACGACTTTCGTCACTCCAGGGAGACAAAGTAGTTTTTAATTTAGTGAATATTTCGGGGTCTATTACAAATTCGAAATACATATTTTTAACCTTTAATATGTTCTCACTACTGAGGTGAAAAGTTGTATGTGTCACGCGAGAGCAAAGTTATTTTACATCTCGAGTTTTTGAGTCCCTCGCTACGCTCAAGATTTCTTTCGCTTACTCGGGACTCAAAATCAACACTCGCAAGAAAAACCAACTTTCCTCTCTTGTTGCACAAATAACTATTTATCAACAGTAAAAATTAAACAACGTAATATAGTAGGGAACTCTTCAGCTATTATAGGCACACCTAAAGTGATTTGAGTATTTTTTACCTCAACTCGAGCATTTGATTTTGGAATGGTGGGGGCTAAGTGAAGTCGGTTCTTTTTTGTTTAAAATTATGGTGATATCATGTGCTGGTGTTAAGGGCATGACATTCCGTGCGCGTGATTTGACGTCTAGGACGGTCAAAGGGTTAATTACTATCAATGTTTAATACTCAAATCTGGATCAGCTTGACATTCTAAAGGATTCAACTAATCTACTTATAAAATCACTTACTCCAGAATATAACACATACACACACACACACATACATAGTAAATAAAAAAAAACATCTCTAAAATAAGTACAATAATTACAGAATACCCACCTATTGCGCTCCAAATGCTTCCTCATGGCAACAGCCTTCTTGATCAGGTAGTAGAGGTCCTCGGGTAGGTCAGGGGCCAGACCCATAGCCTTCATGATACGGAGGATCTTCTTGCCGGTGACAAATCTGACTTGGGCCACTCCATGTGAATCCCTAAGCATGACACCTGGAATTCAATTGATATAAATATAGGCTTGATAAGTAGCTAAAATAAGCTGCTAGGCACACAATTAACTTGGCAGTAGACACCATGGGTATACATAATTTACACAGGAGGTCTATATTAAAAATAGGACAAATGATAAACTTCATAATCAGAATATTGTATGAAATGATATATAAGTTGATTATATTTTATTCCTCACATCACACTAAGCACCCTGGCAGATATCGATAACTAGAAAGGCACTAAAAATGATTGTAGGCTTTTCATCACACATCAAACTGCCGGGCAAAGACCTTAACATTCTGGTTAAAATGAGGTTAATGCTGACACTTTATGGGCTGAGGTTTCATTTCACACACATCTTCATAAAATGTATGTAAGAAAATTATTAAAGATATAAAATGATGCTTTCATAGGTTATGCCCTGAAAACTCTGGCCTCCAAGCACAATTCCAAATTGAGGTAAAAGTCAATAAACACTGGTCAGCTTGACCAAGAGGCTGATAATTATCAATCGACCATGCAGTTAGAAAAGTTGATAACTTGATGAACATTAGCCTAATTCCTGGAATATAAACTTGGTGTTTCCGTGTTTTTGATGATACATTCTTCCAGAGAGAGATTTCGATTAATAAAAACACCAAAATGGGGTTTCAAGAGCTTACCGATCTGTGAGGGGGTGAGACCCTTCTTGCCAAGTTTGAAGATCTGTTCCTTGACATCGTCAGCGGTCAGTTTCAACCACGTGGGGACACTGCGGCGGTACGGCAGTGCCGATTGGGAAATACCCTTACTGAAACAGAAATTACACTTGTTATCCAAGCCATGTGGTAAGGCACCAATTGTCTTCTAGGTTATGTTGCTGTCACAAAAACACTTTTACGCATCCAAAAACGGAGATTTAACTATCATTCGGTAGCACAACTTGTAAATATGATAATTTGATAAAGATATTACCCAGGTGCGTGCATACGACCCATGGTTGTGGCCTTTTAGCAAAATCGCCGAACTGACAACGACAACAAGGGAAATCAAAAAGATGGTGGCCGGAAAAGGATACTTTTTTAAAGTTTAAACTGTACACTTGGTGTCTATGGTTGGATAGTGCGACGCTCAATCCGGTATAAAGTAGTAGGTTTAAGTAGACCAATGAAGCACTTTATTTTTTAGATACACGTAATAATATGTTTTTAAATATATATGGTCATTTGGTAATGACATGTATTTAATTTAAAATTTGTTATAACTATTTTACCAATGCGATGGTTGACAATGATTTCAACATGTGCGAAATAGATACATGTGGTTGTCAACATGCCACAGCTGTCAATGTCATATTGATTTGATAGGAATTGTCAAATAATCGAACGAAAACGAGACCTCTTCATCTTCAGCCAGTGTTCTAAATAATATTCTCTAAAAATGGCCGATTACGGCATATCAGAGAAAGAACTCAACCTCGTTAAACAGCAGGCCGCAAGGCGGGCCGAGCTGCGGAAACAATTCTTAATGCAAAGAACAAATCCCTTCAAACATGCCTCTGAGGCTGGTTATGTGGTATGTATTCATTACGTAATTTATTGTTTGTACCCATTTTTGATAAATAAAGTAAACAATATTTTTCTAACAATTCGCTATGTTTTATATTCCAGTTCGACCCTGCTATCCAGAAGTTTATGTCAATGAAAGTTTCTCAGTACGACCATTTCCAACCTAATCGCCGTAATAGTTTGTTCGGTGTCTGCGCAATCGTGATCCCAATGCTCGCATTCGGCTACCTGGTGTGGAACGACCGCAACGACCGTGAACAGAAAATCCGGAGCGGAGAGCTCGTTTACCGGGACCGGCTCTTCAAGTTCACATAAACAAATCAATGTAAATTTAATAGCAGTTATAATATAGTGTACAAATTTGTGTATTTACATGTCTAGTTTTATTATTAGTGGTTAAACTTAAGTGTCCCTATAGTTTGCAGTTTCAGATAGAACTATCATGGAATTTAAGCCAAATTGTAATGTAACATCCATTTGTAATATTACTTGAACAAGTAATCCCTCTGTAACTTATGACTTTAATATTTACTACTTAAAGTTTGAGATGCGCAGAAGTTACCTAAAATTTGAAAGCAAAGTAGAGAATTCAATCCAGACTTTTTATTCAGCTAGTTTTTCAAATGTCAATGTCATCAATTTCATTGTCATCGGGCATGAAACCAACACCTACATTTTCTCAACACTACACACATTTTCTAATTAGTAATGTCTGATGGCTATGGATTCTCCCCCATCGAGTGTAAAATTATCCAGGAGCAGATTAGACGCAGGAAGGCCATGAGGGATGAGTTCTTGAAGCAGAGGAGTGACCCATACAAGCATGCTGCGGAGGCTGGCTATGTGGTGAGTAGCATTGCAAGTCATATGGGGCCGTTGCCAGAGTTGCAATTGAGGCAGGGCAGTGCTAATGTAAGGTAGGGCATGGCCAATTTTAAGGGAGGATATTTTAACTTCATTTTCATAGTTTTTCGAGGATGGTAGGTAGGTATTTTAAGGTAGGGCATTGCCCCATAATGTAATGCCTCCCCCCTACCTTGTACATTAAATTGTTGATGTTGCACTCCTGGTGCAGGTGCGGGTGCAGTTTATTAGAATTCGCGGAGTTGATCTAGTAAATTTCATGGTTATTTCTCAGAGTAGTATATTATCTTCTTTATCTTATCGGTACTTGTATGTGTTGGGCCGTAACTTCTTTTTGTAAGTAATCTAGTTCTATAAGTGAGAATCCTTATTTGGCTTTCTAGTTTTATTGTATTTTTACAAATATTTTGTGCTGTTGGTTTTCCATACAAAAAATTTAAAAAAATAAGCGCCAGCTGCCAAATGGTACAGTCGCCGTCAAATATATTGGGGCGGTCACGGTACTCAAAAATATCTGAACATGCACTTTATCGCCTTGACAATAGAGGCGTTGTTCAGATATTTGTGACCACCTTGTCCGCTCTGATATATCAGATGGCGACTGTACCTTCACCAAAATAATGGCACAAGTATTTTTTACATAAGTTCAAGAAACAAGTTTTCATAGTCCTGAAACATGATATCCTTTCAGTTCGACAACGGCATCCAACGCTTCATGTCCATGAAGACCTGCCAGATGGAGTACTTCGTGGCGTCCCCGCGAACCGCTGCGTTCGGTCTCCTGGCCGTGGTGGCGCCCATGGTGGGCTTCGGGTACTTGTGCTGGAGTCTGCGCGAGAGTCTTGAGAGGGACTACCGCTGCGGCAGGATTAAATATAGGGACAGGATCCATAAATTTAGATAGTTGTGTACAGTCGCCATGAGATATATCGGAGCGGCCAATTCGGTCGCAAATATCTGAACAACGCCTCTATTTTTAAGGTGATAAAAGTGCATGTTTAGATATTTTTGAGTACCCCGGCAGCTCCGATATATTTTATGGCGAGTGTAGACAAGTCTACGCGCGTAGGTTTGATTTTCCAAGGGTAGCGTTTAATTTAAATTGATTAAACGAATAAAATGTCTGGCGGATTTAATGGTTTACTTTAATTGTTACTAAACATTCGTGTAACATAGGCATAAAGCAGTGTACGTACCTAGTGTAACACGACTCTTTCTTGAAAGAATACTTTAAAACACTTAATAAAAGTGCTTAAAGTAATTACCAACCAACGTGCCACCACGTTAGCTACCAATTTCTTGATTTTCTGAGCAGACACTAGTTTCGATCTAGTAACATTGCTATATAAAAAAACTTTATAATATTAAACGTTTGCATAAGTTTTTCTGTGACATCTAATCAAAATCTTGACATACTGGTTTGTTTTTAGGCTTCCGTACCTCGAAAGGGAAAACGGAACCCTTATAGGATCACTTTGTTGTCTGTCTATCTGTCTGTCTGTCTGTCAAGACCATTTTTCTCAGGAACGCGTGGAGGTATGAAGCTGGAATTTATATCAAATACTGAAGTCTATTGTCCCTTGGAGCTGTGAAAAAATCAAACTTAAAAGCCAACGCAATCAAAAGATACAGTCGTTTATGTTGCAAATTTTAGAGTTTTTCGGCACTCGCAAAACCTACGGGGTACTTCCCGTGAACTCAGAAACTTGAAATTTGGCACGAAGCGACGTCATATAGACAATGGAAAAATTACAAAAAGTAGACATTTTTAGTAAAATCATTAAAAAAAAAAAATTAATTTTAAACTTACTAACTTTTTCCTCGTAAACGCGTGGAGGTATTAAATTGAAATAAGTAATAAACATACTACAACTTTTGCTTGTTATAGGTTTGTACGTAACCCTCGGTGCGCGAGTCCGACTCGCACTTGGCCGGTTTTTCCTTGTAGTCGTCATAATGCATGCTTAATGTCCTAAATCTGGAAAATGCCCTAAACGCCATATCTCCACTAGCAAAATGCCCTAGACGTAAAATATCTTAATTAGGCACAATATGACCTAAACGCATTACGATTTCTGCGTGACCATTAAGTAACACACAAGGACAAAGATGTTGTCTGTCTGTTTGTTATACAAAGTGGCCCGTCATTGTCATTGCCTTGTATTTTTATTATTATATATACTGCTTTTACTCCTCGCCGATTTTGGCGAGGTGAATTCTGCCAATGTCGAGGTGTGTACTTACTTACTTTTGATTTTATTAACCTTTTGACCGCCAAGCATTGAACAAAAATGACGCGCCACAGACCCCACGTAATCGCGTTTTGTCAAGCGAAATTGAACTTTGCGGAAGCCCGCGTAGGCCCCGATTGCATTACAAAGCGTGTCGGCTGTAGCCGTCGTTGGCGTCCATGGCACAACTTTTTGATGTCGGCCACAGCCGACTGACGGTCAATAGGTTAATCTATAGTAATATAAATAAAAGCAACGTTGTTCGGTTGAGGCCTTGCTGATTGTAAGGTGATAGCCTCCCTACAAACACGTGGGCGGCCGAGACCCCGGATAACCGTTTGTTCAACTAAAGGGTGGTTACGCGCGTTTTGAGACTAATTTTTCATTAGCTGCACACTTGTTCGTTAGGTCACCGCACAATAAGCTATCAATAAACAAAAACTGAGCAAAAAACAAAAACTATTCTAAACACGCTGTCGCCATCTTGACCACAAACGGGTATCTCCCCATTGCCTTGTATATTTTGAGTAAGTATATTAGTAACTCTGACAGTAGAAAAACTAAGCCACGATTAAATAAGCAGTTCTGTATTTAAGTTATCGGTCGTCCAGCGACTTGTCGCGCGTGATGACGGAGTCCTCGAACTTCACCATGTACGTGGTGCCCTTGTGCCAGTGCGCCGTCACCTTGGCGGGCTGAAACAGACGAGACCAGGTTTAAATACTCCTCCCTCCTAGTGTTTGTGCCGACTTGGGGTCCGCTTGACAACGAATTGACTTAGGCACTAGATATTATGAAAGCGACTGTCATCTGACCTTCCAGCCCAGTAGGGGAAACTAGGCCTTATCGGGATTACGTTCGGTTTATTTAATCGAAAAGCGACTGGTAAGTATAAAATGGTATTCCGTACATAATTTCCGAAAAACTCAATGGTACGAGTCGCGGTTTGAACCCGAGACCAGGTTTAAATACTATGCCATAACATAGCGTCCGTGCGCAAGATATTTCTGCTGCTTTGGACACAATGGAACTGTCAGATGGCTTCCAGGACGTCCCTGCATATGTATTGATGGCTTTTTGATTTTGAATAGTTCTGCGATAACATTAGTAACGTTTTTCTGATCTGTATGGAACTAGTTGTGTTTATAGCAGGGATAAATATAATTTGAGTGTTCTTATATGAGCAGGATCAATTAAGGGGGTTATGGAGCTAGAAGGCGCAAAAGTGATCTTCATAAAGTTCTTGTTATATTGGTCAATTCGTTTGGAAGTAAATCGCGAGTCCTCGGTTCGAGGTAGACTTCTAGTAAAATTAGTAAGAGGTGACTGAGACAATCAAACTTACAAATCCACTCTTTGTGAGTACAGCTTCGATGATCCCAGCGTTGAATGTGGCGCAGTTAAGCGAGCCTTTATCTTTCGGCACACTGATGAACTTGTTCACCTGAAATGATGAAAAATATAAATCTATTAACACTTTCATTGCCACGCCAAAACCGAAGACCATCAAGGAATGTCAGCGTAAAGACAAATGGGACTTGCTAGGAGAGTTCAAAGGCATGCTCGATGTGTAAACAACGTTGCTCCAAAAGGACCTACTGAGTCGGGAGTCGTTTGGTATGCCCTTAGTCGTATAAAGCTAGTATAGACTGGACTGAAGAGAAGAGGTGCAAGCTTGTAAAGACCCTCTGCACCTATGAGGTGCCTTAAGACAACCAATCCAAATGGGTCAGTGAAAAAAGTCAAAAACTATGATAGATGGATTAATTTATTTCTAAAAACTGCAAGGTATTTTATAGTATACTTTTATAGTAGCTTTTGCCCGCGGCTTCGCTCGCGTTAAATTCGGGGTAACAAACTATACAAACTTCCACCCCCTATTTTAGGGAAGTGGGGGGTTAGAAAGAGACAAAAAGTAGCCTATGTCACTCTCCATCCCTTCAACTATCTCCACTTAAAAAATCACGTCAATTCGTCACCCCGTTTTGCCGTGAAAGACGGACAAACAAACAAACACACACATACACTTTCCCATTTATAATATTAGTATGGATACTTTCATACAGGAGTTTTAAAATTGACTCTTACCAGTGCATCCTTCTCAATGATGTAGTAAGTTCTTTCATCATCATTGGCATGTTCCAGCTTGTCGGCCTCCTTACCAAATAGCACCTGCAAAAACGTTGATGTAGTTTTAACTGCTGAGATCTCAACTACATATTATTTTGACAAAGACGTGACTTTACATATTAACTTTTAAAAACCGGCCAAGTGCCAGTCGGACTCGCACACGAAGGGCTCCATACCATTATCTATAAAAACGGCAAAAAAATCATGTCTATTGAATAGAAGCCCCCTTAAATATTTATTTTATTATTTTCAGCATTAGTTGTTATAGCAGTAACAGAAATACATCATCTGTGAAACTGTCTAACTATCACGATTCATGAGATACAGCCTGGTGACAGACTGACAGCAGAGTCTTAGTAATAGGGTCTCGTTTTTACCCTTTGGGTACCGAACCCTAAAAAACTAGGGTTGCATTTTTCAAAGCCTGTAAGTAAAGTTCTTAAACTTCTAATGCAAATATTAGGTATTCTGATATTTGCATTCACTTCAATACTAGCCCAATCTATTAATTAAGATGTTATATCATTGTAATAATTCTGGCTTCTAAGAAGGAACTGTACCTTCCAGAGGGTGGACTTGACAAAGAGCAGCATGTTCAGCAGCTTGATCTCCCTCTTGCTCCCTCGCTCCCGCACGAAGTACAGGTCCAACAGCCGAGTGCCCACATCTTGTCCTATCTCTGACAATCTGTGCAACAAACAAATACGTATGATACTTGTATACTGAGAAAAATATATATATGGGGAGAGCATAAACTTGTATGTTATATGGTGTTCAGGGCCGTGCAGGAATTATTCTGATAAAATTACAAATTTGGTATAAAACCAGGGGTTAAACTACATGACAACTCATTTAGGAAAAGGTAAAGTTGCACATTAGAAATTAGTTTCTACGGCTGAAACTATTGAATAAAAACCATTAAGACTTACTTATTTTGAAGTTCATGAATGGAATGTGATCGATTCTGGCAGTATTGCACAATTTCGGAGAACAGAAGAGCGTAGAGAGCTAAAGAGACTTCGCCTTTGCCTTTACTGAGTGGTTTGTCCAGTATGGAAGTCTTGGAGCGACTAGACGACATGTTTTAGAGCTAAACACAATCTAGTGTACTTGATCTATATTTTAACTTGTCGCTTAAGCAATTTTATGGCCTTATACTTAGAAATAACATAATAAATTGTAAACGACTAACACTCCCTCACATTAAAATTTGACAATTTGACAGTGACATTTGAGCACATGTGTTGCCAAGAATGAATATTATTAAACCACGAGTACATTCTCAGAATTTTCTTAAGCAGATTAATGCAATGGCATTATGTTAATAATCCTATAGTCGAATAATTAGTGCTGGAGCCCGCCCAACTGGAAATTTATCAAAATCCTAACCAATTTTCTTCCAATCAATTAAATTTTTTCTTTCATTTTTTTTTTCGCTATAGCGTTGTAGAGCCCATCTCGGAGATCATAAAAACATAAGTCTTAAAGGCCTTAAAACTCTTAAATGGCCTCAAGTATGTATGGTGTCAAGTTGAAAATACAATTTTTGGCCTAAATTTATCAAATTTACCGCTCCAAATTTTGACACATGATTTAACCCACATCAAATAACCAATTTTAAGACCATACTGGTGGGCGCATAAGATTTTAAGACCAGTTGAAGATGCATTTTTTTGGCCTAAATTTCTCAACGAGCCTACCGCTCCAAATTTTGACAGTAGTTAAAGGACCCATTCACCAAACTAAATCCCAATTTTAAGACCATTCTGGTGGGCGTATAAGATTTTGAGACCGTTTTAAGAATTAGTCGATTTTTTGACAGTTTTATAAGACCATCCCGTTTAGTCTCGGTAAAATTTCAGGTCATCAACGAGCCTACCGCTCTGGTAGGATCGTTGATAAATTAAGGTCACAAAATTGCAACTTCAACTGATCTGGTCTTAAAATCTTATGCGCCCACTTGATTGGTCTTAAATTGGGTATGTAGGTTATTTGATGTGGGCAAGTGTCAAAATTTGGAGCGGTAGGTTCGTTGATAAATGTAGGTATTTTTTTCAGTCAATAATATACTCTCAGTGCACCTAACTTGACGCTTATCAGCTTAGAGTTATGAGTGACTGGTAGAAAATGCCTATAGGCTTTACGTCTGGCTTTTCAAATCATATTTTGTGCCATTAAATGACTAAAGTACGGCTATGACGAATTTTTCAAATTTTCGACTTATTGCGAAATACTTTTTCGGCATTTTTAATGACTAGACACTTAAATATGAATATGCAGTTGTGTTTGTGCCAGCAAAATATTTTTTTTAACGAATTTATAGTAATTTGATATTTTTTCTATGAAATCGACTATTTTTGAAAATGGTCTTAAAATCTTATGCGCCTACCAGAATGGTTTTAAACTTGGGATTTGGTTTGGTAAATGGGTCCTTTCATTACTGTCAAAATTTCGAGCGGAAGGCTCGTTGATAAATTTGGGCCAAAAAATTGCAACTTCAACTGGTCTTGCGCCCACCAGAATGGTGTTATAGTTGGTTTGTAGGTTATTTGAGGTGAGCTAAACCGTTTGTCAAAATTTTGATAAATTTAGGCCAAAAAATTTTATTTTTAACTTGACGCCATGCATAATATACTAATTATCTTCTAAATATATATTAAAATGAAAATTCAACCCCTAAAAGGTGCAAATGTGGTCACAAAGTCTGAAAATCAACATGGGTATCGTATCCTTTTTGAGTACTTATAGTACGCGGGCGAAGCCGCGGGAAAAGGCTAGTTTTACATATAACAAACGCGTGCAGCGTGACATGTTGTTGCATGACTTGCTTTTCATAAATCTTGAATCTTGAAGCAAATCAAATTATTTTGTTCAGTATTTTTTGATTTGCATTTTTTTTAAAGTAGTTACACTACTATATATAAACTGAAAATAGATGTCATATACTTCAGAAAAAGTGACCAAACCCTCCACACACCGAGACACCGGAGGGTTTGGTCACTTTTTCTGAAGTAGGTATATGACATCTATTTTCAGTTGCTTTTCATAGTTTTCCTTTCCTTTTCACACTTCTCGCACAGTGTTCGTACCGTTCAGACAAAGGAGCAAGTAATAAAACCGGTATTAGACATAACAATTTGTAAGTCCCAATCTGTCAGGTTGTAATAAGGTAGGGCCTGTAGGGAGCTGAAGGAAGGGCATCGCGAGGCAGGGTACACAACAGATTGGGCCCTACAAATTGAAATGTCTAATACCCTTAGAGTCCTGTGAATTACTACGAAATGTAGTCTGTCCGGGAAGAGAAGTGTCGGGAGAATGTATGAAGCACCCATATAAACCACGACACGCGATTACGCGTTGCATTACCTTAACTGGATACCTATTAACCAATGTCCGGGATGACCCATCTACTTCAACTGATACAGGCTACATAATATATTTCACTGCTACGCGTCTCTAGCTTTTTATGCTGATGACTGTGAAGAGAGGACTGCAGCTGAGCTGTATTTATCTTCTACGTGATTGATAATGTATGCGTCTGGCTATAGTCATGCCGGCATGGCTACATACATTGTATAATAATAATAGCCGACGAGAAAGAAAACAATGCATTACATTGGCATTGTTGTCTTGAACATTAATTTATATAATTAATGATGCATAAGTACATTCGGCAACTGCACATTACTCGCTCAGGCGCGGATACAGGGGGGGGGGGCAACAGGGGCAATTGCCCCCCCCTGAAACGCAAACCTCGTATACTACGGGGCCCATAGGTGCGGACCGCGAGATTTTTTGTGAAGGAAAGTGCCCTCCCCTGAACGAAATCATGGAAAGTGCCCCCCCCTGAATGAAATCCTCGAAAGTGCCCCCCCTGAACGAAATCCTGGATCCGCGCCTGTACTCCCTAGCATATCTAGGTACACTTAGGTACTCTTTAGGTATCAAGTTGTGTTAATAAAGAGTCGTTATTTATCAGGAACTGCATTGAAATTGCTGGTTTCCATCAGCTTGCCTATTTTATGACATTTGGGAGCCTAAAAACAAGCTATAAAACCTCCGGCTTGTCCTACGGAGTTAAGGACAAGGAAATTGTTATGTTATAAGTTCAATGTATGTAGTAAGGTCACCATATATTTAGGTAGGTACTTACTTTACTTACCAAGTTCTTAAACTAAATTATCTATTTATTAACGCATATCGAATATACAGGGTGTTTGGTCCATCGTTGGCCAAATTAAAATGGCGGATAGGTGGGGTCGTTCCCTATCTCACCACGCTTTCCAAAAATTTTTTTGACCGACGTGCATTTTTTTTAAATTTTTTTTGTTGTTTTGAAAAGAAAATCAGGACCAACTCGTTTAAAATTAAATTTTGATAAAAAATAAGTGCCCAAACATTGACGCCTCTTTTTTGAAATCCCGTAAGTAACAAGCGGGTTTGTTTTCTCGATGACCGATGAGGTTTGCAGGTTTTAAAACTTATCTTACGTTAATTTGGCCTTGGAGTTGAAGGTCAACTTTCACATTTCAGCGTGATAAGATAAGGAAGTGTTTTTGAAAACAACACGTGCAAAGCCGGTAAAGACTGCTATCTCCCTCTTACACAGCACAATACGTGCAGTTGTCTCTCTCTTTCATGGGTTAGACGTCAAACTGATCTATCAAAGGCCAGCAGTAGGGCTAAGAAGACTACACTTTACTTAGGTAGTGACATCAGATTAGACTTGAGACGTGATTTAACCATCTTATGGTACATTAATCCTGAACCTTTCCTGAAATTTTTCCCCGGTTCTTGTATGGAAGCATCAGAAAAGTATCGACATGCAGGTTAAAAAAAAACATTTTCTTTTTAAATTCTTATTACACGTGTTATTTTTACAAATTTTGTTCAAACTGGCGACCTCCGTTGCGAATGCATGCATAGCACCTTTTTCTTATTTCCACTGCTGTTATTCGCAATCGAACTTCTGCTTTGATCACCTCGAAGGCCGCCAATATTCGTTGAGACAAAACTTCCCGCGATTCCACCTCCGTTTTGTAAACAAGTTCCTTCGCCCGTCCCCAGATGTAAAAGTCCAACGGAGTTAGGTCAGGAGAACGTGGAGGCCATGGAATAGGGCCATCTCTCCCAATCCATGAATTAGGGAAAGCGTTGTCAAGGTGCTCCCTGACTGTTATCCTCCAATGAGCCGGACATCCGTCTTGTTGGAAGATGATGTGCCTATCCTCGTTAAAGTGCGGCACATTCTCCAGCAAATTAGGTACTTAAATCATTTTGTAGAAAATGAAGATAGTTGTCTCCATTCAAATTGTCTGGGAGGAAATGTGGCCCGATGACTTGATCGCCAATAACTCCTGCCCAGACATTGACACAGTATCTTCTCTGAAACCCCCTATGTCTTTTTTGGCGTGGGTTTTCATTTTTAGGTGACCAGTGGTGGAGGTTGTGCACATTGAAAATTCCTTCTCTTGTAAATTTTGACTCGTCTGTCCACAGAATGCTTTTAAAAAAGTCACGGTCTTCTAAATCTGTGTGCAGCAATAAACGGCAAAACTGAACACGATTCCCTAAGTCGTTAACTTCAAGACCTGAAAAGAAACAAAAATCGAATAAGAACCTGTTCCTACATGTTTAATGATTGTTAGGTACAAATGACATGAGCAAGCCTGTTTCTTCACGGTTTACGGCCTCTACCTGCATAAAAAGCGTGAAAAAAAAGACGTGCTCGCTGCGGCGGAAATCAGTTTTTAATTACGGTTATCAAACATCATGTTAAAATGTATGAAATTCAGTTCAAACGTTCAATACCTTGTACGGGAGTGTAGTGAAATGCGTGCTGGTTATTTTGGCGAAGAACTTTCCACACCTTCCAGATAGAAAGTTCGAGTAATGCAGCTACATCTCTTATGCTTCTAGTCGGGTCTTCCTCAATCATTGCCAAAATCCGGTTATCAACTTCAACATTGTGTCGCAGCACAATCCCTCTTGGTTCATTCACGTTCAAATTTCCAGTTTCCCGTAAGCGTCGGTAAGTGTTTTGAAACACGTTCCGGTGTGGTAAGCGTCTGTTAGGGAATCGTTCCTGGTAGATTCTTTGCGCTGCTCGTGCAACACCATCAGCTTTACCATACGCCATCAAAATATCCGCGTATTCTTCATTCGTAAATGTTGCCATTCTCGAATAAACGAAGTAAACAGAACAGAGATTAACAATAACACTAATAAAACTCAACAAAAAACAACATCAGGATTGGAAATGGGTTAGCCACCAGAGACAGTCAAATAACGACTAAAGTCTAATCTGATCCCACAGTCTTATCTAGCCCTACTGCTGGCCTTTGGTAGAGCAGTTTGACGTCTAACCCATGAAAGAGAGAGACAACTGCACGTATTGTGCTGTGTAAGAGGGAGATAGCAGTCTTTACCGGCTTTGCACGTGTTGTTTTCAAAAACACTTCCTTATCTTATCACGCTGAAATGTGAAAGTTGACCTTCAACTCCAAGGCCAAATTAACGTAAGATAAGTTTTAAATCTTAATAACCTGCAAACCTCATCGGTCATCGAGAAAACAAACCCGCTTGTTACTTACGGGATTTCAAAAAAGAGGCGTCAGTGTTTGGGCAATGATGATTTGCCTGTCGCGTCCGTTACAATAACCGCGGAAAAATCAAGTTTATGAAAGGTTTTCCGGGATTATTTTACATCATTAGAAAGAGGATAAAACACACAATTTAGTAAAAGAATTTTAAGAACGTAATCTTTTTTATTTATTTTTTCATTGCAAATCAAAGTTGACCTTTGGCAAAATTTTTACATGCTGTAAAACCTTCGAGGGCCAATAAAAAATAAACTAAGCGTTAGGTGTCCGAAATTTTCACTTTAATAAAGCAGTGCAACGTTGCACATCACGATGCAATAACAATTGCATGTCTCTAGCACTTATTTTTTATCAAAATTTAATTTTAAACGAGTTGGTCCTGATTTTCTTTTCAAAACAACTAAAAAAATTTAAAAAAAAAATGCACGTCGGTCAAAAAAATTTTTGGAAAGCGTGGTGAGATAGGGAACGACCCCACCTATCCGCCATTTTAATTTGGCCAACGATGGACCAAACACCCTGTATTAAAATATAATTTTAAACAAAAAAGAACCGACTTCACTTAGCATCCACCGTTCCAACAGCAAATGCTCGAGCTGCTGTAAAAAATACTCAAATCATTTGACCTTGACAGGTGTGCCTTTAATAGTCGATAACCTCCTTCGAAATCTTGAAGTCGGTTGATAAACAATTGTTGTCCCTAATTAGGTATTTATAACTTACACATTTAGGTAGTATAATTCATGAAATGGACACTGCACGTACGTCGTATACGTAAAAAAAATATTCAAGCCAAAATAATCCTTAACGAGTCCTAATAAGAACTACAGCACCCACCGCATTAGCTCGTTAATTTATACAAGTCACGTTTACCAAAGATCCAAGTTGTACCATCATATGGCCTAGATTAGCGAATGACAAAACATATTCGGGCAGGGTTAAACCTTGGCCCACTCAACTGCGCTGCGAGAGGTCAATACTCAATAGGTATCTTCCAAAAATAGTTTGTAAGTACATTTGTAAAAATTATAAGATACGTTTCGGCACAGATTATACAAAACGAGTAGTTCATACTACATTCGCAAAACCACAGATTAAATAATAGTCCTCTAACAAAATATGAAGGCCCGATACTTACAAAAAATATATACTAGGAATTTAATACTGGAGTGGATTATATTTAGACTAGGTACCGTCGCCCACACTGTTAACTGCCCATCAGTAGACCTTATGTCTTTTGTAATAAGGTCCACCGATGTACAGTTAAAGAGTGTTGCTGTTTGTACTCGTCAGTCAGGTGGGTGACTTCAACCTAATCTGCATTTGTTATTCATCCTGTTATGAATTCTTATAAGCGCTCAAGCGGTCAATCTTCTAAGGGACCTTGTTTGTTGTTCGTTATGATAGTAAATTGCGCGTCAAAACAAAATTATCTTCGCAGACTGCCAAAACAATTCTAGCTACTTTATCTTAAAACGACCACGTCTCCTCTAGGAACCTCCACAACTAGTCATCGTGATACGCGGTCGACGATGTAACTTTTTTAATACCACGACGGTGGCAAACAGGCATACGGCCCGCCTGATGGTAAGCCGCTGCCGCAGCCTCCAACTCTACAGGTGTAGTGTAATATTGCGCGTTGCCGACCCTCGTCCTAATATGTACTTACGAGCTACGAGTATACCTAAGTACCTAATTGAAAAAAAAACAACAAATTCTTTAAAATACACACAGTTTAGTACACTTCACAAATGGTAACCAAAACGGAAATGGTGACGAAAATATCTTCTAGGTAAGGTCACGCGTATGAGAGGTAGTGGGTTGCCTTGGTTTTACGCTCTTTAATTAAGTTTCTACGCATTATCCACATGATTTGTTGTTATTGTTAAAGATCTTAGGCTAAAGCTAAAATGTAAGAGCTTACTTAAACCGCATTGTGTAGGTGTAGGTATATTGACAGAAAACGTGTATACGTAGTCGCCATCAGATATATCGGAGCGGCCAAGGTGATCACAAATATCTGAACACCGCCTCTATTGTCAAGGCGATAAAGTGCATATTCAGATATTTTTGAGTACCTTGGCCGCCATATTTGATGTCGACTGTACCTACCTAAAACAATCAGTCATAATCATATCATAAGGTCATAAGTGTCATACCCACGTCATACTATAACATAATTCTCTGTAGAATTAAATTGCCTATTCACTGCTCAATTTGTTCCCGCCGCTCTGTGAAGGAATGAGTAGGAGGAGATAAATCGACCGTTTAAGTTCAAAAATCTTCCACGCCATTGCACAACCCTCTAGTGCCCGTGCCCACACATGACCTTGAACTAGTGAAAATATGAAAGTGAATCTTCTAAACTAAACCATGGGTACTCACAGTTCAATTCGCAATCCTGCCAGAGTGGGAGCTATTTGTTAGAGTTAGCGGGTTAGAGATAGTATAATACTTACAATTTTTTTTTTAATAAGTACCACATCAGTCACATCACATATCACCATCAGTATGGGGATCAATGTTACTCTGCGTACCCTACACATGATCCCTTGGTGGTGCTAAGAATTTTTGGCATCTGCACTGTCCCAACCCCAACTGAACCTCGCAGCACTCACAAGAGTTTCTCCATCATCTCGATTATGCTTGAATAGAGTTCTTATACAATACTTATTTCATGGTTTAACAGTACAATAATACCTAATGAATATAACAATAAAGGACTAACGGTATGACAAAGTTCATAATTAATTTTGGAATGTGCCATATTAATACGACTGTACTTAGTTTGTGGAAGTTATTTCTTTTGTTTTCCTTTCTATTATAGGTGTTAGGTAGGTATATAGACATGTAGAAAATATGCATAGGTATTATATCGTCAAAGCCGTCAAAGGATCATTAATATCATTATATAATAATACCTTATATAAATTCTTCCTTTGAACTGCACTGATTCTTCTTTATTGTAGTCAGCAGCAGAAGTAGCTGAGCGGGCGAGGTGTTCAAAATGATCTTGGCACGACCTTATTGTTAAGAGAATAAGAGCGCGTGTAGGTCATTTTATCTACACTCACATTGTAAGTCCTCTAAAACGTGTTCAAAAACGGTAGGCAATGGCTAGCATTGCCACAACCGATTTTACTATGATAAGCTTTTTATCTGTGGCAGTAACGTAATTTTAACTTTACATGCTCATATATTGATACGTTATGAGTTTCTAATTCCGAACATCGAATTTGATAACATAATGTAAAGCCTGTCCTCCTTCCCGACCAACGGCACGCGCCCGCGCGACCGCCGGCACAATCGAGTTGGCCATGGCGGTGCAATGGCGGTCATTCTATAGTTTCCGAACACTTCATTTAGGATATATAATATGAGTGTAGATAATAATAATAATAATAATTATAACTTTAAAGCAGTGTATGCAACTGTATATAATTAGGCCTTATTACGTAACAGTTACTTAAACTACTATTGAACACCTTGCCCGCTTAGCTACTTTTGCATGCTGACTGTATGTCGATTTTTTTAATACCACGACGTTGGCAAACAAGTATACGGCCCGCCTGATGGTAAGCTACCTTAGCCTATGGGACACCTGCAACTCCAGAGGTGTCAGAAGCGCGTTGCCGACCCTTTAGGAAAAGGGATTCGCTGTGTTGACGGCTAAAGTAACAAGAGGGTCCCTCGTCGTCAACACACTGGGTCCTCTTTGAGCTCTTTGGCAACCTTACTCACCAGCAGGAATTCAACACTATGTGTAGGGTCTAGTGCTATTCGGCTGTGGTTTTCTGCAATGTGGAGGTACTTCCCCCAGTCAATGTATCATTATCATAAATATGTTAGGTTGGTGCGTCACCAATAATGTGACAGACTGTATAATCCAGTGATAACACTATACGATTAACACTTATTTAATACCCAAGTAGATATATCATTTTTTGAAACCATTAGTACTATATTTTGCCAAAAACGGGACTTTTCCTAACGTTTCGTGAAAATCGTGTGATTTTAAATCAGTACATTAGTAACTATGTAAAGCGCGGACACCGGATTGGGGGTTAGCAACTTTGAAGGTGTCATATGCGCGTTGTCAACCCTACCTAATCCCACTGAACGGGCGGAATCAGCGCGCGTTTTATTTATTATTTTATTTATTTAATCTTTATTGCACAAAAAGAAAACTTATCGTACAAAAGGCTAACTTAATGCCATGAGGCATTCTTTATCAGTCAATCTTAGGGCCAAGCAGAAAGCTTGTTTTACTAGAACCAAAGGAAATTCCACCTTTCGTATTAAGAATTACGGTCCATGTTTAAATGTCAGCTCTGCGCCACGCTACGCGACGTGCTTGCGCATGCTAGAGACAGGGGCAGCAAACGGCAAACAAAAATTACATATTTGCCGCCATCAGGCTCTTTGTCAAAAAAGTTTGCCGACCCCTGGTAAATAGTAGATTGTGTAACAAGGGAGCAAAATGAAATATTTACGGCGAGGGCGTGTATTGAATCCCAAACGAAGCGATGGAGTCTATAATAGAATCCCGAGCGCAGCGAGGGATTCTAAAGTAGACTCCTGAGCGTAGTGAGGGATTCAAGTGTTAACGCCCAAGGTGAAAATAGTTTTGCTCCTATGTGACACATACTGCTTTTCACACTTCATTAGAGAAAATATTTTTTTATTGTTGAATCATATTTATTTTAACGTTATATGTGCTTCTAATGTGCTTCCTGATTAAAATTAATCGATTAATTCAATAAGAAATATGTCTTTAATGACGGACTAGCTGAAAAAAAGCTAATGTCCTAGAAAAGAAAAGTGCCACTTTCTTCCCTCCTAGCAGGGAAGAAAAAGCCCGTATACGATTAGGTGGTGTGAAAAGATCATTAAGCTGCCATTAATAGTAGTTTATGTAACTGTTACGTAATAAGGCTCCTTAAAACATGAGTGTGGTTTTATGAAATGAGCCGCAGGCGAATTTCATAATAAGATCACACGAGTGTTTTAAGGCCTAATTACGTACAGTTGCATACACTGCTTTATCTACACTCATATTATTTATTCTAAATGCCTTATTTGGAAACCATAGAATGGCCGCCATTGCACCGCCACCATGGCCAACTCTCGTGTGCCGGCGGTCGCGTGTCGGGCTGTCGGCGTCGACGTCGGGAGCGTGCAGGTGTACATTATGTTATCAAAACTCATAGCACATCAATAATTGAGCATGAAAAGTTAAAATTACGTTACTGCTACGGATAAAAAGCTTATCATAGTAAAATCGGTCGTGGTAATGCTAGCCATTGCCTACCGTTTTCGAACACGTTTTAGAGAACTTACAATATGAGTGTAGATAAAATATGAAACGTAACTGCTGTATAGAAGCTTCAAATTCCTTTAATGTTAGTAAAACGCGCGCCGACTCCGCCCGTTCGACGGGAAACGTACATAATATTCAACTATGTTTACTAAAATGATGACAAGATTGCAGATTGTCGAGTAGCCGTAAAACCGGTATTAGACATTGCAATTTGTAGGGCCCAATCTGTAAGGCTGGGAGGTGTAATAGAAGTTAGAGCCCTTAAGGAGGGGCAGGGAGTCAGGGTACACAACTGATTGGGCCCTACAAATTGCTATGTCTAATACCGGTTTAATCTGGTCTCAGATTTCGTACTAATTGTGCTTTTGAGGCCGGTTGGTTGATAATAATATCAACGTTCCTACAAGTAACTTTAATAAGACAGAAAATAATATATTTGGTCAATAGGTCACATTGATATTAAAACCTTGTCATTGACCTAAGATATAGGTACCTAATCATAATTTGCAAGTTAAATGTGACTTAATAAAAAGAGTTTATTAAATAAAGGTACTTTACTATCTCCCCCTTATACAATAACGTCTAATTGAGGTCATAATAAATGGAACAGTTATTAAGCTCAAATTATTATTTGCTCACACAATCCAGTGTTCTATTAGTTAATATATGTCTGGCTTTTGTGCATATTAGTTTAGCTGCCAGTTTGCTATACTGTGACCCTGGTGCCTTTTTATAAATATTACACGATTTACATGAGAAAATAATTATCGCTCAGAAAATTATTGACTGCATAATATAGTATAGAGGAAAAGCGGCACAAAAAAGCCATTTTCTTTCAATTAAAATTTTGTAGGAGTTCATTCGCCATTGCACAACCCTAGTGCCCACACATGACCTTGAACCAGTCAAAGTATGAAAGTGGATCTTCTAAGCCATAGGTACTTTTCCAATTTGCAATCCGGTAAGACTGGGAAGCTATTTGTTAGTAAACTGGTTTATTCACTTTCGAAAAAATCAGTCAATCAGTTGTTTTTTATGCCACTTCTCCCCTATAGGTACTTTTGTGTGGGTTGCAAAATAGGCAATTTTTATAAGTAGCCAGGGCATTTAGAACAAGTTGTTCGGTGGTTCAATAAATATTTATATGAATTGTGATGAATATTTATCATTTTATGTTTATCTTATTTTATTTATGCATCGTTAACATTAAAATTACAATGTTCCAGGTACATTATATTCAGGTATATTAAATTTGACTTACGTAAATTGTAAAATTATAATTATTAGATTGTTAGTACAAGTGACTTTCTCCTCACAACAAAAGAAGTTAACAACAATTTTTCAATCTTTGGTTCTTGGACTTCTTGGTTTAGGCTGTTTGGCTTGTACACATTTGAGACCAACACAATTTTTTATTGTTATCTATGGAACATAAATAATCAATTACTTTGAGTATTGCATTTTGCAGATTAATTACTGTTTCAGTCGCCATAGACAAGATGCATTACATAATGTAGTGCAGTATAAATAACTTTTTACCTGACTCGCTCTAAACCTTATAATTAATTGAATGTTATAAAATTATACTTATGCGTTACATGAGCTATGCTACCGTCAATATTAGGGCCAGCCAAAGGGCATTTCTACCGCAATACTTTTACATAACAAATTACTATCTATCAGTATTAAAACTGAGCAAGACAAATGCATCATTTCTAAGTTTAATGGACTTCACAAATGTTGTCAAAGTAATTTGTTAAATAGTACAGTGGTAGAAATGCTCCATGGCCTGAAATATTTACAATCATCTAACAGCAAGTGGACTGGACGGTTTCCGCCTCCAGCAGGTTAAAGTCCATCCCGTTGGGCCGGTTGAAGCCAGTCTTGATCCCGTCCCAGCCGTCCTCTACTTTATATTCACCTGTCTGGATGCGGTTGTACACTTCTTGAGCGACTAGTACGAAGGCCTCCTCCACATTCATGCCTGTTTTGGCTGATGTTTCTACGTGGTGAAGACCTAAAATAAGGTTTTATTGTAGTACTGAATTTTATGAAAAAATACAGTAAATCCTTAAATTATGATGTATGAATATAGTAATACTGTTACCAAATTAATTAATGACTTTCTTTTATGGCCCTTTAGTGAACTATGATTAACTGCAGGTGTTTTAGTGCTTATAATGAAAAATATTATAACTTCCCTGCGATAAACAGCGAAAATATGTATGAAAAGGTACAACAAAGTCCAACAATATTTCAAGCTGATGAAACTTAGGTACGCAGTTAGAAAAAATGCACATACCATTTTCTTCAGCAAACATTCTGGCCTCTTCACAGGAAACTTCCCTTCTAGCACCATTCTTGTTGTCAGTTCCTACGAGGTCGATCTTACAGCCAACTAACGCAAACACGGGCCTGTGGGGCTCTATGTGCCTCTTGGCCTCCATCATCCACAGCGGTATGTGCTCGAAACTAGACCTGTTACACACGTCGTACACCAACAACGCACCAACCGAGTTTCTGTAATACGACTTCGTTATGGATCTAAATCTTTCCTGACCAGCGGTATCCCATAGCTGCAACTTAATTCTCGTCCCGTCTTGCACGTCTATTATTCTAGCGAAGAAATCTACCCCCACTGTCGGGTCGGACAACTGGAAATTAATGCGTAATTAACATTTCAATCCACTTAAAATTGACGAGAACAACACAAAAACAATGAATGGATGGTACCTCTGCGAACTTTCCATCTGTGAAATATTTCAGCAATGAACTCTTGCCTACTGTACTGTCTCCGATTAGGATAAGCCTGAACTGGTAGTCGAATATTGGATCAACCATTTTAGATGCACTTTTATAAATAACATAAAATTGATACCAACAAAGGCTCCGTCCGTCAAAAATTACGTATCACATCAAATGACTTTTTTTTTCTATGCCCCATCGAGCTACAATGAAAATAGAAGAACTGTCATTTGGCGCTACTGGACAGACAAGTTTGAGTAGAATTTAAAAAAAAGAAAAGGAGGTGTCTATAAGCTCTTTGGATAACTACGTTTGTTAAAAAAAATCACGGTGGCTGCGGCTTCGCATAGATGAATATGTATATAACTGAGGCTTCGCGGTCAGTCTAACACGTATTACAATATTAAATGGAAAATAGGAATATTAAGTGAGATGTGTATTGTTATTCATTTTGTTATACAATGTTAGTTTAAAACCATTCGTTGCATGAAGTTATTGTTGCTAAAAGTTAAATATTTGAAAGAGAATCGGACAAGTAACCTATGACAGTGTTGGCGCTACGAGCGGTTTATCGCCCTAACAAGGTAAGCAGTCATTGAAAATGGGAAATAACGCCAATTTAAACCTGTACATAACTGTAGTAATCAGACATGCATACGCTTAAGGTGTAATCTTATTAGGAATTAATAAAAATAAACATTATTACGAATTTGTTTTCCTTACAGACAGCTTGATTACTAGCAAGAGTGATGAGTTTTGCCCTAGCAATCGCTAAAATGAAGGATACTGTCAACGAATTCAATGAAAATAAAGGAAAATCTACGCCTATCGGTATGTAAAATATTGTAAATTATTAACAAACATGTCTCTAAAGTCTAAACTAGGTTAGATTGGGACACTGTTTATGCAATTGGCTTGAAAACAGGCCTTAATGGATAAATAGTGGCTCTATCGCTCATGACATGAACGTTTTATGTTAATATGCCTTTGCTTACTTGTTAGTAGGTATCATGAATACCTATTTATCCATTTATTTCATATGCTTACACATTGAATCATGCTAAAATATTGACATAGGTAAAGGTAATCTTTTTTGTAGAGCCACAAAAGTGTATCATATATTTTTGCGGCCTTTGTTTTATAAGATGTAACTGTACACAGAATTCTACTTATGTAACCATCTAGATTAGAACTAAGAAACGGTGTTTGTTATCCAGTATAGTTAATATATAAAAATTGCTTCGTTTCTAGCCATGGTGGCCCCCGAGGTAAAGCAGAGTGCAGAGGCGGACACGGAGATCACCAAGACATGTGCGGTTCTTGGTTGTGATGACTCCAAGAACATGAATGATGAGTCTTTCTTCAGGTACATATTCTGCTTTAACCTCTTGTGTCCCACTGGCCTAATATTAGTACAAATTTATTTCAAAGAAAGGCTATAGTCGGCTTTCCATAGTGAATCGGCCCTTATGTTGAATGGACATCAAAATTTTCCATGCGGTACTTCCTATCAAAAATCAGCAATTTATGTCAGCAGTACTGTATTCATTGGTGTGTTTCAATGACGTACACAAACTATAAACAATGACATTAGATTTTCATTAAGCATTTTACTCGTACATATGTGTGACAAAACTTAATTGAGCAATTTGTATATGTCATGATTATAGACCCCGGACTCTTGTGGCAATGACGTCACAATAGGGTGATTTGGGGAGTAAACGGGACGGTGCTATGAAACACGGTTAAAAACTCAGTTGTTAACCGGATACATTAAATTACAAATTTTTAACAATATTACTTAGTAAGTTGATCAATATTATCGTTTGCTATATTGCAAACCATGCATTTGTACGTTAAACTGGCATTGGTTTTGTCGGCCACTCGCTCCTTGTTCGTCACAAATGTCACCAAGCCAGTTTAAAGTACAATTGTATGGTTTGCACTAAAAATAATATTGATCAACTTACTAGATAATTTTGTTGAAAATATCTAATTAAAATGTATTCGGTTAACAACCGAGTTTTTAACCGTGTTTCATAGCACCGTCCCGTTTACTCCCCAAATCACCCTATTGTGACGTCATTGCCACAAGAGTCCGGGGTCTAGTCATGAAATACACCAACTGAATACAGTACTGCCAACCGATGGAAACAAATCACAAGGACTGCAAAACCAAGTGGTCACGATCCTTAGTAATGAGGGACCGATGAAGAAGAAGTCACTACTTCACAAAAACAAACTTTTTTTATCCCTTTTTTAGGGTTCCGTAGTCAACTAGGAACCCTTATAGTTTCGCCATGTCTGCCCGTCCGTCCGTCCGTCCGTCCGTCCGCGGATAATCTCAGTGACCGTTAGCACTAGAAAGCTGAAATTTGGTACTAATATGTATATCAATCACGCCGACAAAGTGGTAAAATAAAAAGTGGAAAAAATTTTTTTATTAGGGTACCTCCCCTATACGTAAAGTGGGGAGTGATTTTTTTTTTCATTTCGAACCTAACGTGTGATATATTGTTGGATAGGTATTTAAAAATGAATAGGGGTTTACTAAAATCATTTTTCGATAATGTAAATATTTTCGGAAATAATCGCTCCAGAAGTAAAAAAATATGCGTCCCCCCCCCTCTAACTTTTGAACCATAAGTTTTAAAAATATGAAAAAAATCTCAAAAGTAGAACTTTATAAAAACTTTCTAGGAAAATTATTTTTAACTTGATAGGATGAATAGTTTTTGAAAAAAAATACAAAATAATTTCTGAACTAAGTTTGTAATTTAACCGTATAAGCAGGTGTTTATTGTACCTGTAATTTCTACAAAATTACAATGAAATGACGTGCTTTCAAATAAAGTAAAAACGGTGAAAATCGGTTCACGCAATAAAGAATTATTCCATAAAAATCATCTTCCATACTTTAAGCTCGCGCGCAATAGTTTACTTAATTTGCCGATAGATGTCGCTGTACGTGGAACTCTCGTATCATATCCTACATGGCGGTGTTATTAACTCTTAAGTGGGGACACTTACTGTGACGGACGGAAAACTACGGAACCCTACACTGAGCGTGGCCCGACACGCTCTTGGCCGGTTTTCATAAATAAATAAAAAATATTTTTTTTTATTTTCAGATACCTCAGATCCATAGATTGTTAGTTACACTTATAAACCTACATTAGTTAACTAATATTAACTTAAAATTTATGACTTATTATTTATTTATTTTAGGTCATATCACATACAGTGTATCGGCGCAGAATGTCCGAATCCCACCTCCCTGCTATTCTCAGGATGCTATTTGAGCTCCCCCTCATCTGCGTCACCACAGGCGCCGTCTTCTTCCGTACTATGGCATAAAAGTCCTCTATGCTGGCATCGGCAAACATCCCAGAGGCGCTGCAAAAGCGAGGAAGCCCAAACAGCAGGGAGCAGGAACAGCCAGTAATATATAATGTATATTGACAGGTTTCCCGAAGACCCTCACCTCCGACAGGTGTGGACCGACCTCACGGGCCGCAACAACTGGACGCCCACGGACTTCTCCTACATCTGCATCCAGCACTTCTCCGTGGACTGCTTCCAGTGCGACAACAACGACGACATGGTGCTCAACAGCAAGGCGGTGCCCTCGCAGAAGCTGCCTCGGCACGTGCTCGAGGTATATTCCTTGTTCATTGGAGGCTAAGCTTAACCTTAGAATTGGTGCAGGCACAACACTCGCCTTCAAACCAAAGGGGATACTTGGCTAAAGCAACTCGTTCTTTAGTATATATTTTATAATGTCATCTCGGATCCAGCAACAATCTGTATTGTATACTCTTATGCGGCCTGTCGAAAAGGGTTCATTCACAAATTACGTTCCCGTTTTATTTTATAAATAAAATATAAATAAATAAATATAAATATTATAGGACAATCTTACACAAATCGACCTAGGCCCACGGTAAGCTCAATGAGGCTTGTGTTGTGGGTACTATACTAGGCAACCAAATATATAATAGTCATATAAATACTTAAATACGTAGGAAACATCCATAACTCAGAACGAAAGATATCCGTGATGAACACACAAATAAATGCCCTGACCAGGATTCGAACCCGGGACCTCCTGCTTCATAGGCAGCGTCACTACCGACTGGGCTAGGCTAGGAGGCCGATATTTTTAACATTTCTGCATTGATATATATCATAAAAAATCATTGGATATATATCAGATATATATCAATGGATATATATCATGATATATATCCATTGATATATATCCTCGAACCCTGATCTTTAGTAATATAAATCCTCCTACCCTAGTCTACGGCCTCCTAGCCCAGTCGGTAGTGACTCTGCCTACGAAGCAGGAGGTCCCGGGTTCGAATCCTGGTCAGGGCATTTATTTGTGTGTTTATCACAGAAATTTGTTCCTGAGTTATGGATGTTTTCTATGTATTTAAGTATTTATCCATATTTATCTATTATATATATCGTCGTCTAGTACCCATAACACAAGCCTTATTGAGCTTACTGTGGGCCTAGGTCGATTTGTGTAAGATTGTCCTATAATATTTATTTATTTATTTATTTTATATTTATATAAATAAAAGCAACGTTGTTCGGTTGAGGCCTTGCTGATTGTAAGGTGATAGCCTTCCTACAAACACGTGGGCGGCCGAGACCCCGGATAACCGTTTGTTCAACTAAAGGGAGGTTACGCGCGTTTTGAGACTAATTTTTCATTAGCTGCACACTTGTTCGTTAGGTCACCGCACAATAAGCTATCAATATTACACCTGAACTACGTAAATGAGCAAAAAACAAAAAACTATTCTAAACACGCTGTCACCATCTTGAGCTCAAACGGGTATCCATTTGCACGTCCGTTTGACCCCTCGCTCCCCCTTCTCACACATGGTCACAATTTGTTTACGCATTGATGACACGTTACATATCAATGGATTTTATTCGACATTTAAAATGAAAACAACATCAGGAAAATAACAATCCAAGGTGTTTGAACGTCAGACTATATAGCATGGAGGGTTCCTTTCCTTGAAAAAAGGTGAATTTGAATTCTTATACAATGTTTGTAAGTGTGACTTCACAAAAAGTGTGCCTCTCCCCAACCTTTGCCACAACGTGACACACACTCCCCCTCCACGTGTGACGTCATTTATTTGTGGCACCAAATGTATCCGTGGCATACGACCTTAGAGCATTCAACCAACCGGAATACCCATTGACAGGCGTTCCCCTCTGCCAAAAACGTGACCGGCGGTCATATATTACGTAATTTATTGTATGGACTGAGGTTTTGAGGTTCCTCTCCCCTGCAAAAATCGGCAGACTCTTTTTGTATAGAAAACTAGCCTTTTCCCACGGCTTCGCCCGCGTACTATAAGTACTCAAAAAGGATACGATACACATGTTGATTTTCAGACTTTGTGACCACATTTGCCCTTTTTAGGGCTTGAATTTTCAAAAAACCTGAAACACATGTTTACTCATTTATTGTTAGGAATACTCCTGTGAAGTTTCGAATAAAATAGTCTAACAAATCTTGATTCGCCATACAAACTTTGGACCCCCATTTTACCCCCTTAGGGGGTGAATTTTGAAAAATCCTTTCTTAGTGCATCCCTAGACCTTATAAGGAACCTACGTGCCAAATTTGATATCTCTAGAACCAGCGGTTTGGGCTGTGCGTTGATATGTCAGTCAGTCAGTCAATCAGTCAGTCAGTCAGTCAGTCAGTCAGTCAGGCAGGCAGTCAGTCAGTCAGTCAGTTTCTTTTTTTATATATTTAGATGACATACATGGCTACTCCGGGTTGAATGCTTTAACCATACGACACGTATTTAAAAGTTTTAATTACTCAATAATCTATTTTTCATTCAGGTAGAATACATAGACGAAGAAACTCTAGATGACAATGAAGAAGACATGGACTCCCAAGACGAAGACAGAGACTCCCAGGACGAACACAAACCACTATTTAACAACATATCCCATCCCAAACCACAAGTCAACGGCCCGGACCAAGTGGAACTACTCCAACTCTTCACCGAAGTCCAGAAAATGCAGCGACAAGCCGTCGGCCTAAGAGACAAACTCAGATACAACATGAGAATCCATAACAAACAAAACAGGAGACTCCAAAGTCTAAAGGAAAATATAGAAATCAAAAAGAAAATTCTAAATCAAAAACGAAAGAAAAAATCTAGGATATTACTCACTTTACAAGACAAAATTAAGGAAGATAAAAACGGTTTAGTTTTAGCCATGCCTACTAGACATACGGACGATTTTAAAAACTTTGCTTTAAGTATTTACAAGTATTCCCCCCAAGCATACATTTATGTAAGAAATACTCTCCGAACTATGCTACCCAGCACCGATGTGCTAGAGACGTGGGTAGACGCCGGGTATACACCGAGAAATGTGATTACTAATAGTAGTATGATTAAAATAATTTCAGAACAGACAGATAAAGAACTGAATTGCAAAGTTACGTTAGGATGATTATGATTAAGTAAGAATAGACGAATATTTTTGGAAATAAAGACATTTGAAATGTTGCATTGTGTCGTCATTGTGGAATGTGTTGCATTCTAATAGGATCCCATTGATTAACACTTAAAAATAACACGATTCTCGTTAATGTCGTGCCGGCATGAAATATGGTTGAAGGTGCCAGTCAGCAACAGGTAAGTTTACCCTACTTAGTTAATAGTAGTACAAAATTACATTGATATTTGACCTTATGTAATGTACGATTAGCGGTCCTGTTTTGTATTTATATTATACTAGCTTTTGCCCGCGGCTTCGCTCGCGTTAAATTCGGGGTAACAAACCATACAAACTTCCACCCCCTATTTTAGGGAAGTGGGGGGTTAGAAAGAGACAAAAAGTAGCCTATGTCACTCTCCATCCCTTCAACTATCTCCACTTAAAAAATCACGTCAATTCGTCGCCCCGTTTTGCCGTGAAAGACGGACAAACAAACAAACACACACATACATATTCTCATTTATAATATTAGTATGGATTCCAGATAAAATAATTAGTTTTAAATGGACCAACGGTGAAATTACCAATAAGCTTACTCCCATAAACGAGGGAACTGTGGATATGGGTGAAACAAAGCCAATTGAAAACTTAATTATTTTCCTAGTTATCTCTTCACTTGGTACCTACTGCACTAAAAAAAACTGCATTTCAAAAGTGTTGTAGGTACTGTACCGATCATATGACGTAGATTATAAAAACTATAAAAAGTAATTTAGATGATTACTGACTGATTTCAGAAAGGTTATCCGATCCGGACGCAATAGATGTAATTTTATTTAACACCAAGGCAATCCTATTCATTTCACTGTTTCTTTTGATTTCTTACACGCCCGCGAACCAATAGGAAAAGTTAACCTTATATCAATGACTTACAGTCGTTATTTGTTTGGCAACATCTTCACGTTTGAACGACTTTTCATGCTAAATGCAAATGGAGCTCTACTACAACCGTATAAGCTTGTAATTCGCTAGTAAACATCAGCTGTCAATCGGCCATCTTTCTGCGTGCAGTCAAAACAAACCGTCCGTGTTAACGCCGCCGCTCGCCGCTAGATGGCACTGTCACGGCGCTGTAGTTAAAAAGAGAAGGTGTTATACGGCCGTAACGAAGTGCTTGAATAGAATAGACGACAACAAATGGTTCCGGTTCGGTTTAGTGTCGAGAATACCTTCATGCGGGGAGGCTGTGGCGCGCGCTCTAGCAACGCGGCGTGCGTGATCCAAAATAAATAACCATCTGTCCAAATATTGTGCAAGTTTTTTTATTGTTTCCTGAAACAAGGATGCGTGTGTGTGTATGACCTAAAAGTGACAAGTTTATTTTGTGTTCAAGTGTTAGTGTTTTGTTTTTGTTCAGTTTTGGATTTATTGCCGGAGCCTATGCAGACGGATTTGTAAAAGGTATTTCGAAGTTAATTCAGTTTTTAAGGCGAATGGGGCTAGGAATGGGCCGACGAGGCCGCTAACAGGACTTTCGTAATCGCGATTCAGCGCGCGTACAACGACCATAAAAGCCGAGCACGAGCACCATACAAGCCGGCATCCAATCTATGGAACGTGTAAATTTTTTAATGTCTCATTATACCTACCTCTTTATTAAATATTAAAATGTTATTCATGTGGTGACCCTTAGTTTCTCCGCTTGTATGGCGCGACAATTTCTTTAATAAGCCAATCGAAAGTACGTTTCCTGGTTCATGTAATTAGTGCATTGTTGCACTTGCAGAGTCGACAGTGAAAGTTCGTGGTGAGGTCGCGTTAGTTTTTATATTCGGGTCATTTGTGACGTACTGTGGTGCAAAAGGTACCACATTGGCGGTTGACACATTATATAAACTACTACCTACGTATTTCTTTTGTTATGGCAGTAGAGTAGGGTCTTAACCACACAACACAGAATGATACCTTGCTTGAAATCTACATAATTATTCAGTATCTCATGATAATATACCTATTTAAGTTGAGTGTCCATGTTGGCTATTTAAGATCAAGATTCCTGAAGAAACCCTATGTTAAATCTTCCTAGTTTACAATTTAATAGGCGATGCGTACGTAACATAAGCTGAAACCATCTGTAGGTTACAATGTCAGTCGGGTTCCTTTTTAAACCCTTTTTTCCTTGTCCTTTTCATTCGGGTCCTCTTGATTAGATAATTTAATCAGGATCGGGACATGTGGGATGCATGTGGGGCTTGTTTCGGAGATAAAAACCTTCTCATTATATTATAGGAGGCATCTACAAGTTTATGTGTTAAACACGTTAAACATAACAACATAGGGTTTAACGATCAAAAGGTCTCCTTAAACGTAATGAGGAGGATTTAGTCTTAAGAGGTCTACACTCGGCGCAATTTTGACGCAGAAATCGCCGACGATTTCGATACGTTGCCGTCTAGGTAGGTGCAACGAAATCAATCGATGGATCAAAAACCGCAATGTATTGAAAAACGCAGGTGATTAGTTGCGAGGCCAGTAGAGCGCCTTATTTAGTAATGGGTTACACAATCTACATCTTGCTGTGCTTGGTTATTAAATTTTATTACAATATTTGCAAGATGCAAGTAAACATGACACTGCTGCTGCTGCTGGGTCGTGCTTTATCAAGCTACAATGAGGATGAACGCGCAAAGCTCTTCGCAGATGACGCGCCTATCGCAAAAAACCACCTTGTTGGTTATTATACGTCAAATCCATGCAGTCTATGGTACCCGAGTCTCTAGATCTCAAGTAAAATAAATAGCTCACCAAACGAAGACGCTTAACTGCCTGATAGGGGAAGTAATTCGTGTATAGCTGAATTTTGGTGTAGTTGTAGGCAAAGGTATCTTACACAACATACTAAAAGTACCGGTGGATGGGGGCGCCGCTAGCGGGGAGAGGGGGGTGTAAAGGTCCCTTATTTTGGTTTTTCGTAAATAACTCGGTAACGGTAGCTCATACGAAAAAATGTTCTATTGCTTAATTCATCCACATCTAATTTTCTATAAAAAAGATTCTTTACAATTTTTTGCTAGGATCAATGTTTAATGAGATATCGAGGAAATACGATAAACACTTTTTTAAACTTTCGGAGCTAATATTTACGAAAGTATTAGTTTTATCCAAAAATTGTTTCAGAATACCCTTATTGTTTTAAAAAGACCTATCTAACGATACCCCACACATTAGGGTTGGAGTAAAAATAATATTTACCCCCCCACTCCATGTGTACGGGAGGTACCCGAAAAAATAATATTTTTTCACATTTTGTTTTAAAACTTTGCCGGCGTGAATAAAGTACATACTCACACGATTTTTTTATTTTCTAGTACTAACCATCACTGAGCAGGCTGCTCACCCTGCTACCTCACTTCCTACCCTTATAGTTTCGCCAAGTCCGTCTGACCCCATCTGTCCGTCTAGACGTCTAGTACTAAACATCACTGAGCAAAGCCGTGGACGGACAGACGGGGACAGACGGACATGCCGAAACTCCAAGGGTAGGACCCCTCCTCACCCTGCTCAGTGATGGCTAGTACTAGAGAAATTAAATTTCGTATAAGTATGTGTTTTAATTACGCAGACAAAGTTTTAAAACAAAATGTGAAAAAATATTATTCTTTCGGGTACCTCACGTACACATGAAGTGGGGGGTAAATATATTTTTTACTCCAACCCTAATGTGTGGGGTATCATTAGATAGGTCTTTTTAAAAAAATAAGGGTATTCTGAAACCACTTTTGGATAAAACTAATACTTTCGTAAATATTAGCTCCGAAAGTTTAAAAAAGTGTTTATCGTATTTCCTCGATATCTCATTAAACATTGATCCTAGCAAAAAATTGCAGAGAATCTTTTTTATAGAAAATTAGATGTGGATGAATTGAGCAATATAACATTTTTTCGTATGAGCTACCGTTACCGAGTTATTTACGAAAAACCAAAATTAGGGACCTTTACAACCCCCCCTTTCCGCTAGCGGCACCCCCATCCACCGGTACTTTTAGTATGTTGTGTAAGATACCTTTGCCTACAACTACACCAAAATTTGGCTATACACGAATTATTTCCTCTTAGTTTTCCTTTATTGGGTGGGCTAAAAAAGCACTTAGTAGTTGAAGCTTTTTAAAACGCGACCGTGATGACGTGCTTTTGTGGCCTTTAATTAAAAGCTTGAATGTACTGACGTGGAACTTCGTCCTTCTGAAATGATAACTTACTATCGTCTATAACGGATGTCTGAAGATGAAGGAAAGTTTCTGAGATAACTAAGTATTTGTCATATCTCAATATTCCTTAGTTGTTCTAAGGTTGTCTGGAACACTTAATGAAAAAATCTCCTATAAGTATAGAAGACAATTAAATCTCTTACGTGTTTTAAGCCAAAGTGTTTTATTACAACTACTACTGCTAAGTAATATTTCCAGAATTTCCTGACGATCGCTTTACTTCAAGATTTGCGGGAGGTATCGTTGGTCCAACTTCCGCGAAAGAACTACAGATAGTACAAATTAGGTAATAGGTACATTATTGCTCTCCTCCCCAGCTAAACTGGAGACCAGTAATAAAGCAACGGCACTAAGATCGCCGAGATAGGACGCGGGAAAACAGTTTGGTAATGAGTAGGTAAAAGGTTAACTTGGCTAAACGCGGCAAAAACAAGTCCCGGTTAGAAATCGCTCTTCCTCGCTCCGTCCTGCAATTAACCGTTTCGTGGCCGCCACACACACTGACGCGTAAAACCAGAATCTTATCGTAACAATGTAACCTTTTAGATTACTTTTCATCCTTTCGTCTTACCACTTAACTCGGTTTGTTATGTAGAAACACTACTATGTAAATTAGAAACTGAATTCTGCATTCGCGGCAAAAAGGCGTCTGAGGCGAATGCTAAAGATAAAGACGCTGGTTCGATTTCAGCTCTAAATACTGGAATTGTCACTTTTCTTTTGTATATCTACGTTCCTCTATTTTTTTTAGTTAGTAGTGTTAATAGTGCAATATTAATTAGCGTTCTAAACCTTTTTTTATAGCCCCTCCGGTTTGGGGTTTCAAATAGTTAAAATAAAGATTAGATACGAGTGAAATAAGCTCCGATTGCAGCCGAAAAACTATAAGATACTTAGGTTCAAGCGTAACCCCATCTCACGATGTAAAGGTGCAGGAAGGTTTCCTATATGACCACTATGTTACAGTCTGAAACGACATCTAGGCAGAATAATAACTTAATACCTAAGGTGAGGTGGGGTAAGACAAACACCGGGATACTTAAGTCAAACACTTGTATGGGATGCCAATACTGTTTGTTTTTCCCTTGGACAAATAAACTATATGTTTGTCTTACCCCGCACTACCTTATTTAAGAAGTTTCTTTAACAAGAGCTACAATCTTTGTGGCATTTGTTTAAATCTGCGCCGCGACCCGCGGTCTTCAAAATCTCGAACTATCAAGAATCGTGCCAGATGTGGCAAGCAAGCGACGACAAAATGCGTTTACCGCCAGCGCCATCAGTGGCATCTTAATGCTATCCGATTACGCCACACTAATAGCCCCTGCAAGGCTGCACAAATACCAATCATATTGCAGCGCTGAGCGCATTACAATAATGCACTAACGGTGCATCAGGTGCATCCGATGGCTGTGACTTGTGGCACGAATATTCGACGAGAATTAAAGGCAGGCTGTTTGCTGTTCATACATTGACGCTATGCAATCACTTGATGCATTAGACCATAAAAATGAAAGGAAAATTACTTGGCGGGTATTCTGTACCTAGGTAACCTAGGTCGTTAAAGTCGTTCTAGTGTGACGCATTCCCACGAATCTGATTAGTACCTATTTTATGTAAGTATATTTACGTAATAAGGGTCAAGAACAAACTAATTAGGTATGGCATACAATACTTAACTACTAGCAAAAGGATCTGGTATGATTTTGTTAAATGGTAGTAAAAACGGGTATGCAACTATGCATCTTTTGTACAAAATAAAAACCTCATAATAAACCCTTATTCATAAACCGTCTTACAAGCTTCGTTTGCCCTTCTCTAATCTGTTACATTCAAATTCAAATCGTTTAATTCAGACCACAAGTCCATAGAATTACATACAAAATAATAAATTAAATTAAAACCACATAAAAATTAAATTAAATACAATAAAAACTAAATACATTGCCAGTTGTGTCTGTTAGAAACAGACAAAAAATAATTTAACTAAATGCTTGTAAGAGGTTTATGAATAAGAGAGATAGATTCCAACCGTCTTGGAACCTGACAAAAGTCTAAGTACGTATGCAGACTGAATAACGGTTTTTTGCCATTGGTAGCTTTTATGCTTTATCGTGACGTGCTACGGCACGATAAAACTATGGTTTCATTCATAAATAGTGAAAAGTCTAGCCTATGGTCGATTTATGAATGAAACCAATAGAGTTAAACCGTGGCCGTGGCACGTCACGATAAAGTATTTTAAAAGCGACCATTAGGTACACCGTCATGTCATCTGCGTTGAACTTTGCGTGTTTTTCGTCATATAACAACTAATTGGTTAAGTACCTATATTTACCAAAATATCTTGCTTGACAAGTTCGATAATTTAAGTGCCAGTGCTGTTGACTATGTTGAATATTTTATACTATAATTAAACAAAACAAACAAACAACCGGTTGGTTGTTGACAGAAAGTGAAGGCCTTCGTGTTGTTGTTTGTCGCATTCAGTCATCATAACCTATTGTCATTTTGTTTTCTATTAAATTGATTAGTTTAAAACACTTTAGGGTTTTTGGAACGGATAGTTCTTTTATTACGTCCGTAATATGTCAAACCCGCTTATTCATAAACGTGTTTCAAACCTTATTTAACTAAATAATCGATTGTCCTTATCTGCCACTTTGACAGTTGTATTTTTTAGAAACAGACAAAAAAATAATTTAACTTAATGAGATTAGAAACACGTTTATGAAGCGGGTTAGTTATCAAAATTGTGACTCCAATATTTTGTCCTCTTACGCCACACATAGTACCTATTCTCTTGTTTATGGTTATATGATATGTTTTCGCTATTACATCTGTTGCCTATCTGTTACAGAATGGTTACAGATAATCGTACATTTTAAATTTGCGTCTTTTTACGGTTCCGTAGTCAACTAGGAACCCTTATAGTTTCGCCATGTCTGCCCGTCCGTCCGTCCGCGGATAATCTCAGTGACCGTTAGCACTAGAAAGCTGAAATTTGGTATTAATATGTATATCAATCACGCCGACAAAGTGGTAAAATAAAAAGTGGACAAAAATGTTTTATTAGGGTACCTCCCCTATACGTAAAGTGGGGAGTGATTTTTTTTTTCATTTCAACCCTAACGTGTGATATATTGTTGGATAGGTATTTAAAAATGAATAGGGGTTTAGTAAAATATTTTTTTGATAATGTAAATATTTTCGGAAATAATCGCTTCGAAAGTCAGAAAAATAGCGTCCCCCCCTGTAACTTTTGAACCGTAAGTCCAAAAATATGAAAACATTTGAGAACATGCGCATTATGATAAACTTTTTAGGAAAATTATTTTGAACATTATAGGTCTAGCCATTTTCGAGTTATTTCCAAAAAACTTCTTCCATAGGCATCAGATACAACCTTTTGGCATTAGTCTGGTTCTTATTCCATTGAAGCTACGGAACCCGCCATTATGCGTGGTCCGACACGCACTTGGCCGGTTTTTTTCGTCTGTCGGGTCCACGGCTCATTTTGTACGCCTAACCCGCATTTGGCTGTACAGTCGCCGGCAATAGTATCTTCCTACACGAAGGCCGCAAAAATATGTGACACGCTCTTATCTGTAGGGCCATAAGAGCGTGTCACATATTATTGCGGCCTTCGTGTAGGAAGATACTATTGCCGGCGACTGTACCTTTGCTTATTCATTCACTCGGTGCAAAGGAGCCCGTAGATCTATTTGTATCTCGAGTTTTGCAAACCAAATAGGCCTCCATTCATTACGGAATTGTGTTAAGCTGTAACCCAATTATATCGGACTAAATTATTATATTGCCGTAAATTAATTAATAGTTTCCACTTTCCGGTAATGTCTGGTTTTATAGTCGTAGGAAAATGTAATTACAGAGGTACCTAAGTCACGCGACATTATTTATTATTTAGACTTGTAAAACGCAACTTCGTTTCTGTTTTGGGTTAATATTAGTTTATTCGTTCGATCGTTATTGTTGCCGTACGGTAAGATACAACACACAACACAGCATGGACCAACACACTAACATGGACTTTGCTACATGGACCAAGTGAAGGAAAGAGTAGGAGCCGTCTCGTATCAAAAGGCCAAGGAACTGGCGCAGGATAGGGATAGATGGAAAATACTCCACCGACAAGAGAATAACTCTTAAGTTGGTGATGATGACGGCAAGATGCCTATATTTAGGACGACGATAAGTACGATGACGGTACGAACAGCGAGACTAAGCTGGAACGATGTTGGAAGGGTTGCTGAAGATAGGAAGGCGTGGCGTGAGCTTGTAAAGGCTCTCTGCACCTCTGGTGCCTTAGGACAACAACAACAACCAGATACATGTATTTAAGTTGTGTTGTGATCAGGATAAGCAATGCAATGAGGACGCCGAGGTTAACTATAACTGCATTTAACACAACAAAGCATCCAAAATAATCGTACGTCGCTGTTATCTCGCTTATTCATAAACGTCTTACAAGCCTCTTTTTGTTAAATTATGTTTTGTATCTTTCTAACAAACACAACTGTCAAATTGACAGATAAGGACAAACGATCATTTAGTTAAATGAAGTTTGTAAGGCGTTTATGAATAAGCTGGTATGTCTCTCCAAACAAGACGATGTGTGATATTTGGGCGCTTCAGCAGAAAGACAGTCCTCTATTCCAATTCTTTTCACTTCTGTCGTCTACTGAAAGGTTAACTGGAAGAGATCCCTTAAAATGATAAGTCCGCTTTTGTACTCGCGTTTTCCTAATGTAAATTATATTTAAGTAACTTGTGTTTGGTGCAATAAGGATTTTGAGCAATTTTTCCTTCAAGTTAAGTACAAATTATTTGAAATTATAAACTAAGAATTGGTAACGTAACATTGCAATTACCTACAATAATAATTTAAAACAAAACGAAGCGACGTTACTTAGCTTCCACCTTTCCAAAAGCAAATGCCCGAGCTACTGTAAAAAATACTCAAATCACTATAGGTAATATTTAAAGAATTCCCTCGATTTCTCCAGGATCCCATCATCAGAACCTGAATCCTAAATTGTAATTTAGCAATGCATACAAATACGCAATTCTTATGATGAAATATTTCATTTCACATGGAAACTAGTCAACTGGATTCCATAATAATATTATAATTCCGAAGGTGTGTCTAGCGTAGAAACCATAAATGCCATAATAGTAATATATTCAGTTTCGAAATCTACATTTGGTAGTGTCACGAGCTGTGTAATATTAACATTCAGACAATATAGTGGTCGTTGTAGGAGAAAAAATACGGCTTTTCGTCAAAAAAAGATTTCCTTCGTAGGCATGATTATTCCTTAGGACCCGAAGATAGATTTGAGAAGTGGAGCCACCAAGATTTTTGATGTGAAGTTTTAGGTAAATTTTAATGTACCAATTATAGGGCACCTTTTATTTTCTCTTGACTCGTATTTTTTTGGATTTTTTCCTTGTGAAATGAGGAATTCCAAACTAAGTTATTTTTTTATTTTACATGGTTTTGCTTCTGAACGGTGTCAAAATGGTAGCATAAATGTAGATATCAGGATAAAGTTGAGAGCCTCTCCTTCCTAACAAAATTACATCAAAAATATTGATTGCTCCACTTCTCAAATCAATCCTTGGATCCTAAGGATTAATCAGGCCATAAGAAATCTTTGGTTCACGAAAACCGTATTTGACCCTTTTATGTAGTGTGAAAACGCAACTAATATGTTACCAACAATGTACAGGCAACAACAAAAGTTGCCTAACAGTTATTAAGCGAGTGATCTAAAGTTATACAGATCATTTTCATAGCAATCTGTTCAAGTTAACCGAGATTGTTGATGGTATCAATCTGGCTGTGGCTGACTGGTCTTAATCTTTATTACAGTTATTTGATTTCTCTTTACAATACTGTAACTACTTTATCCGTGTATCCTATCAAAAAGACTACTGCGGACTAACGAACCTTTCTCTCAATGAGATTTTAAAAGCGCAAACGACCCAGTCACCGGTTAGCTATCATATGCTGCATGTCTTTTTTTGCAAATCCCTGAAGGTTCGCCTACTCAGGTTTGATAAACCTAGCACTTCAGCAACTCAACAGTAAAAGAATAATAAGGAAACCAAGACAAATTGCGCCAAGTACCAAGTTAATGTGGGGATTGGCATTTAGAGTGACTTTTTGCGTCAATTGGGGCATGTCACCCGTACTGCTAATGGAGAGCCTAATGGATGAGGGTGGGGTACTTAGGGCCTGTACAGGCAGCGAAGCTAAGCGGCCGACGTGTTCATAATGATGTCCACACGCTCTTGTTCGCCTGACGATAGTCATGTAAAGTACAACATGAAAACCCATAATATAAACTCCTCCATGTCGTATTCGACAACGGAGACCCTTACTTCCTCTGATAAGCCCGTATGTGACTCGCAAAGCCAAATTTGGTTTTAAACGTCCTGTCGCCTTGTGCGCAGAAAAGCTGCCCCTGATTGTCGAAAGTATACATAGGTCGGTCTAGGCAGAGTCTTCCTAAAATGGCGCTTCTGTTCTAGGTTTTCAAGTCGGGCTTTTTCAAAGGTGTGGCCTAGATGTCCAGCAGTGGACGGCTGGACGCGAATATGCTAAGAATATCCCTTGTTTCCTTCTGATGTGCGAATTTTCAGTTACAGCAGCATTAGAGGCGAAGAAGAGAGCTTCGTGTATGCAAAAGTAACATCATCAAATTGAAGGCATAATAATAAATTTTTAATTTTTAATTTAAACTTTATTGCACAAATAAAAAAAAGTGTACAAGAGGCGGACTTAATGCCTTAAGGCATTCTCTACCAGTCAACCATTGGATCAAACCGAAAGTTGTAATTGGTGCAGGATTATAGAAATCGAGAGATATTTAGATATTTTATCATAGTTAGCCATTAGTGCCATTACCTATACAAGTATACATATAATGAGTTATAGATGTTTTCTATGTATTTATCCTCGTAAGGCCCAATGGCCTATTGTTAGGACGGTCAACTTTTTAATTCAAAATTAGATCTTATTCCTGAAGCTGAAATATTAAAAAATATAATGTACTATTTTTAGGACACTGGGTCACTTTTCCACTTGTCCTAAAATAGAACTGGGCCTTACGAGGTTAAGTATTTATTTTTATATATCGTCGCCTAGTACCCACAACACAAGCCTTATTGAACTTACTGTGGGACTAGGTTGATCTGTGTAAGATTGTCCCATAATATTTATTTATTTATATAATATACAAACAAAACCTAACTTGGTCATTTTGCCTTTTGTATCTATGGAATTATATTATTAGTCGAACGCCTGACTCATGTGATTTTTAGGGTTCCGTAGTCAACTAGGAACCCTTATAGTTTCGCCATGTCTGCCCGTCCGTCCGTCCGTCCGTCCGTCCGTATTTTACGGACGGACGGACGGACGGACTATTTACATATATACTACAAAATAATTTCTGAACTAAATTTGTAATTTAACCGTATAAGCAGGTGTTTATTGTACCTGTAATTTCTACAAAATTACAATGAAATGACGTGCTTTCAAATAAAGTAAAAACGGTGAAAATCGGTTCACGCAATAAAGAATTATCCCATAAAAATCATCTTCCATACTTTATGCTCGCGCGCAATAGTTTACTCAATTTGCCGATAGATGTCGCTGTACATGGAACTCTCATATCATATCCTACATGGCGGTGTTATTAACTCTTAAGTGGGGACACTTACTGTGACGGACGGAAAACTACGGAACCCTACAGTGAGCGTGGCCCGACACGCTCTTGGCCGGTTTTTATTAATTAGTTATTTCCAAATGCACATAGCAATGAGCTCGGAACTATGACCGGTTTATTATTATTATTATCGTATGGCTTTATTTGGGTCTATTAAAAAATACAGAATAATGATACTATAAAAATAAGAACAACGAAAAGAAAAGCATGCAGCTATAATTTAATGTCTAGGTTTGATAACCAATCCCTGGCATCTGCAGTCAGTGCGTGTAGATCGCTCAGCCCGCCCTCAAACTGTCTTCTGGGGCACTCCTCCACAATATGGGTGGTTGTTTGATCTGGGGCGCCACAGTCGCAGTTCGGTGACGACTTGTAGCCCCATTGATGAAGGTTGTGGTTGCACCGGCTGACACCTGTCCTAATTCTGTTAAGCCTAACCCAGATTTTTCTTGGTTCGTCAAGCCCAGGTGGTTCCTTTGTTGGATCAAGGTCTCGGATATATGAGGGCGGCGCTCGCTCATTCCAAGTATTCCTCCATTGCGAATTGCGAGTTAGTGCAGAATCGTTCTGGGCCTTGAATTTGGGAGTCGGACCAGATAGGCCTACGAGATCGGAGACGCTCGGCAGGAGGGTTGTCCAGAATTTTCCTTATTGGAAGCATTTTGCCTTTTTGGATTTTTCCCACTCCCTTGAAGCAGCGTATGTTCTTCTGATATCTGGCGGCGCAATATGAGACAAGACCGGGAGCCACTGTAAGGGTGTAGGTGTTAAGCAGCCAGATATGGTACGCATAGCTCGGTTTAACTGGACGTCGATTTTTCCCGTATGTGCACTTTTGTACCACACCGCAGCACAGTACTCAGCAGCGGGGTAAACAAGAGCCAAGCTGGAGGTGCGCAGAACACGAGCTCGTGCTCCCCACGTCGTACCCGCAAGCCTGTTAATTAAGTTCACCCTGGTTTTAACTTTTTGGCCGAGATTCTCTAGGTGTGGTTTGTAGGTCAGGGACCGGTCCAGCGTCACCCCCAGGTACTTCGGGTTGAAATTGTGCTGCAGTTTCTTGCCACAGAAAGTAACATCTACCTCTCTGCGCGCCAGGCTTTAAGAGAGGTGGAAGGCGGCTACCTCGGTTTTAGTCGGGTTTAGACAGAGTCTCCACTTGATATACTACTCGTTGAGAGTTTGCAGGTCCTGTGTGAGTAACAGTTCTCCGGTTTCAAAGTTCTTAGTTTGAGTAATGAGAGCAAGGTCGTCAGCATACAGAAACTTGTCGCACGCCGTTATGGGCATATCGCGCGTATAGACATTAAAAAGGAGAGGAGTCAAGACCGACCCTTGAGGGAGTCCGTTCTTTAAAAGTCTGTATCGGCTTTCACTGTCTCCAAGAAGAACCTTGATCTTGCGTGGGCCTAGCATGCTTTTAAGAAGGCGTAGGATCTTTGACGAGGATATTATTCCGCTGGCCTTGTACAGCAGGCCGTCTATCCATACTGTGTCGTATGCCGCCTTCAGATCGACAAAAGCCGCCAGAGATTTTTGTCAACGCTGGAAGCCAGCTTCGATGTAAGTGGTGACTGCGAGAACCTGGTCCGAACAGCTGCGGCCAACCCGGAAACCCGCCTGTTCAATAGGTATCTCTTGGTCCACTATGTCCTTTAGACGATTGTACAAAAGGCGTTCAAGCAGCTTATACGTAACGCTTAGAAGAGATATGGGCCGATAATTTGCAGCGTCATCGGAAGTTTTCCCGGGCTTGAGAATTGCTGTGACTTTAGATTTCATAAATACAGAAGGCATTGTGGTCCGGCGCGGATCCAGGATTTCGTTCAGGGGGGGGCACTTTCGAGGATTTCATTCAGGGGGGGGACACTTTCCAGGATTTCGTCCACTTTACTTCACAAAAAATCTCGCGGTTCGCACCTATGGGCCCCGTAGTATACGAGATTTGCGTTTCAGGGGGGGGGCAATTGCCCCTGTTGCCCCCCCCTGTATCCGCGCCTGATTGTGGCGGTGTTGTAGATATCGTTGAAGAAATCAGCCAGCCATCGGATGGCTCGTTTACCTAGGTGGGTTAAGAATTCCGGGTAGATCTTGTCGATGCCGGCTGATTTCCCGCATTTTGTTTCCTTTAAAGCGGTCGATACCTCGTCCGGGGTGAAGGGGCAATCTAAAATGTCACACTGTAGTTCGTTAGTAGATATAGTTTGGTTTTCGCGTCGGATGGTTTTGGTGAAATCTTTATCGACGGTTGCGCTATTGGTGATTCGTTTTAGACACTCTGCTATTGCATCCGGGTGGACTGTTGTTTCTTTCTTTACTGGTTCCGAGGCACCACCGAGTTTGCGTAGTAATCCCCAGCTTTTCCTGCTCGAATGGGTGAAGTCCATATTTTCGACGCTATTTAGCCACTTTTGTTTCCGACTTTCATCCAGTTTTGCAATAAGCGTGTTGGCCGTATGAGCATCCTGTGTCACAAGTTACGAGCGGTAGGCATCTTCGGTTTCTGCAGACCAGCCGGGTATGTACTCTTTGCGGAAACCTCTTGGCACGAATTTCTTTGCAGTGCTTAAAACAATGCCACAGAACCTATTGTAATTGGATGCCACGGGTTTGATCCATCTGATGTTCGCATCCATTTGCTGCTTATAGGAGTTCCAATTAGGTTTATTAAAGTTCCACCGTGGTTTGGGCAGCGAGTTGACTAGCGGGATCTCCAAGCCTATCTTAATAAGCGCAGGGCGGTGTTGGCTACGTGGGAAGTCATGCAGGATGATGCGATTAGTGGGCAAAATGTTGCCGTGTTCGTCCTCGGAAACAAAGCAGAGATCGGGATTCGTATCACGTTGCCACCTCGCAGATCTAAAAGAGCCCCGCTGTTTTGCATCGAAGATGAGATGTAGGTTTTCTTTAAGACTGCATTCGTTTAAAGATTCGCCGTTTGTATCGTTCGATGAGTATCCCCATGCAGAGTGCCGGCAGTTGAAGTCACCAATGTAGATGGCGGGATGGGGGTACACTTTGAAAGGAGGGTCTGGTAGGATATTGTTGGGAGGCTTATAGATGGAGGTAATGGTAACATTTGACACCTTGACAGTTATGGATTCCAAGTTATTTAGAACAGATGTTTCCAAAAATTGCGCGTTTGTAAGCGACGATCTAACGTAGATGGCGGAACCATAAACAGGTGACAGGGTTTGGGCTATCATGTTAAAGCCCGCGATGAGACCGCGTGTGTTAAATTTACTTAAAGTATCAATGTGATGCTCCTGGATGGCAATCACGTCAATGTTATTATCCTTAGCTAATCTAGAGAGGTAGTCGCATTTTGGTTGTGACATACCCTCGATATTTAATTGCAGTATTAGGACAGAAGGTCCTAAACTTTTTGTCAAAGAGCCCTTAAAAGGGCTGGTATTTGAGCGCATTATAAGGAACTGAGAGTTTAGAAAAAAATACTTGTAGCTGGGAGGCTCAGAAGGAGCGAGTTCAGCTTGCCAGGAACAGTCGGAATCTTTTAGCCGTCTTCAGAGAAGCCGTTGCCCGGGGTGGACCGCGAGGAGGTAGATTCTGACCAATTACCACCCCTATTCCACCCACCGGTTTATTACTGCATGCAGATCGGTACAGGCGCCAACAGCCAACAGGCACATTCATATCAATTAAGTAATCAAATAAGTGTATACATATTAATATTGCAACCCTTATTTTCATTTTGCAACGTAATTTTTGCTTCGGTATTCAGTACTTACGTAATACAATTAGGACTAAAATATCTAATTAGCTCTGACCTCCACAATTGACACGTATCGTTCAATTGCGAGCTCAGTGAAAATTATCTTGCCTGACATACATCAACCTCCTGGCGTATGTCCTGGCTTTTAGAGCCTGGCGTCCGCTTGGAAACCTTGTCCCAAGAATTGGCGTAGACACTTAGTTATTACGAAAAGGACCCTGACTGGCACCTGACCTTCCAACCCAGACCTCTGGTTTTTATGGGATTAAGCCCAGTTTCCTCACGATGATTTTCTTCACCGAAAAGCGACCAATGTAAATATCAAATGATGTTTCTTGGTTAAGTACCTATCGAGTAACTCAGTGGTACGAGCCAAGACCATATTAGACATAGGTACTTACTTTTAAAATAATTTTAAACAAAAAAGAACCGACTTCACTTACCCTCCACCTTTCCAATAGCAAATGCCCGAGCTACTGTAAAAAATTTTCAAATCACTATAAGTCTGCCTATAATATTTGAAGAGTTCCCTGGATTTATCCAGGATTCCATTATCAGATCTTGACTTGCTGACAATGGGACCTGCTGTGAAGTATGGGGTATACTAATGTATGTATACTTATGGGGTGTACTTTAACCAAAAAAACCGGCCAAGAGCGTGTCGGGCCACGCTCAGTGTAGGGTTCCGTAGTTTTCCGTCCGTCGACAGTAAGTGTCCCCACTTAAGAGTTAAAAATATGGGCCCATGGTTGGGTTATTTGAAAGCATGTCTTTTCATTGTGATTTTGTAGAAATTACAGATACAATAAACACCTGCTTATACGGTTAAATTACAAACTTAGTTCAGAAATTATTTTGTATTTTTTTTTCAAAAACTATTCAACCTATCAAGTTCAAAATAATTTTCCTAGAAAGTTTTTATAAAGTTCTACTTTTGAGATTTTTTTCATATTTTTACAACTTATGGTTCAAAAGTTAGAGGGCGGGGGGACACAGATTCTTTTACTTCTGGGGCGATTATTTTCCGAAAATATTTACATTATCTAAAAATGATTTTACTAAACCCCTATTCATTTTTAAATACCTATCCAACAATATAATGTGTGATATACACACGTTAGGGTTGAAATGAAAAAAAAATCACTCCCCACTTTACGTATAGGGGAGGTACCCCAATAAAACATTTTTTCCCACTTCTTATTTTACCACTTTGTCGGCGTGATTGATATACATATTAGTACCAAATTTCAGCTTATCTGTTATATCTGTTAATAATGAGTTTTATTTTTTCTTTTATGTTTTTTTTTCTTAAGTTTACATTATCACCGTGTAACTTCCCTCAGAGGAATCACTCCCGAGTCATAGGTTTTTCCTATATAGTTCGCGAGGCAGTGGCTCAATCCCAGCACTTATACTGTTACAAACCTAACGTAAGCTTTTGTAAATTAGCATATCTTATGTTAAAATATGTCTGTTAGGTTTATAAGTCAATAAAGATTATTATTTATTATCTAAATAATGTCGGCGAGTTACACTGAAACATTTATATTTTCACACATATTACATTTTTGATATTAATAAACATCGAAAACCCAAAGTAATAATGATTCAACAGCATATAAATCCAGCTGCCAAAAACTGACTCAGAATACTCAGATATTACACGATTGCAACTCTTCAGAAATTCTTGTTCCATTTCGATGTGAAGTTACACTCATCATTTTCCAGTGAAGATTACATTCTGATATAAACAAGAAGATAACAGCGAATGGACTTTGCATGTAGACGCAAAGATTGAAGCCCGAAATATGCTCGAAAATAACGTCACGTTGGGTTGCCGTTATTGACAGTAGCTCAACATACTCACCATCTAAATATATAAAAGAAGAAACTGACTGACTGACTGACATATGAACACACAGCCCAAACCGCTGGTTCTAGAGATTCCAAATTTGGCACGTAGGTTTCCTATAAGGTCTAGGGATGCACTAAGAAAGGACTTTTCAAAATTCACCCCCTAAGGGGGTAAAATGGGGGTCCAAAGTTTGTTGGCGAATCAAGATTTGTTATACTATTTTATTCGAAACTTCACAGGAGTATTCCGATAAACGAGTAAACACGAACAAGTTTTAGGTTTTTTGAAAATTCAACCCCTAAAAGGGGCAAATGTGGTCACAAAGTCTGAAAAGAACACTTAAATATGAATATGCAGTTGTGTTTGTGCCAGCAAAATATTTTTTTTAACGAATTTATAGTAATTTGATATTTTTTCTATGAAATCGACTATTTTTGAAAACGGTCTTAAAATCTTATGCGCCTACCAGAATGGTTTTAAACTTGGGATTTGGTTTGGTAAATGGGTCCTTTCATTACTGTCAAAATTTCGAGCGGAAGGCTCGTTGATAAATTTGGGCCAAAAAATTGCAACTTCAACTGGTCTTGCGCCCACCAGAATGGTGTTAAAGTTGGTATGTAGGTTATTTGAGGTGAGCTAAACCGTTTGTCAAAATTTTGATAAATTTAGGCCAAAAAATTTTATTTTTAACTTGACGCCATGCATAATATACTAATTATCTTCTAAATATATATTAAAATGAAAATTCAACCCCTAAAAGGTGCAAATGTGGTCACAAAGTCTGAAAATCAACATGGGTATCGTATCCTTTTTGAGTACTTATAGTACGCGGGCGAAGCCGCGGGAAAAGGCTAGTAGACATATAAAATAAGGAGACGTAATCCCACGTAGATGAAATTGTGATTCCATAATAAGCCGCGGTCTCGTGCACATGCACACACACTCACTTATGACGTTTGAACCAATCACTGCTCGTCCACGAGTTGTATACGTGTGGTGTCGCGCGTAAACACGAAGAAATAGGCTTATTATGGAATCACAGTTTTGTCTTCACGGTGTTACGTCTCCTTATTTTATATGTCTATAATCACCTTCAATAGAATCATCTGCAGAAAAAAACAAAATACTAAGCACGGGTGAATGAACTCTTCAACCGGGTGGAGGAGATGCATCATCCATTGATTAAAGTATTATCTTTAAACAACAATTTGTACTTGTCCCGTTATAAACCCGGCACAGCGTAGTAACCAACCAGTCAACTGATATATCCTGAACCTTATTACAACGACTTAAAGCCTACTTTTGATCAATTATTAACTGTTAGTAAGTTATAACAAAACGTAAAGCAATTCTAAACGTAGGCAATGCCGCTGTCTATGTCTGACCAGTTTAACTGACTGAAGTTACGCTTAGTACTTATGAAACTAGGGATCAAAATATACTAAATAACTGTCAGTAGAGTAAATATAACTTTATGAATGTTCCGTCGCGAGTTATGGTTAATACTCGTAAAAGTTGGCGGTCAATCAATCTTACGCCATTAGAGACGCTTGGAGTCGTCGACGTCAAATATATGTTTACGTTTTTGGACCTTATTACAAAGTTATAAGGTGCACAGTGTGCAATCTTTGACTTCGAGTGTATGTAGGTACCTTTTCGTACCGATGGAATGCTATCTAGTCGGTCGATAGGTGATTAATGCTTTGCTAGTAGAAACACAATACATATGTATATATTTGGATCGCAATGAGCATACCTATGTTACTCGTTAAAATTGAAGCGCTGGTGGCCTGGCGATAAGACGTCCGACTTTCAATCTGGAGGTCTCAGGTTCAAACCCCGGCTAGTACCACTGAGTTTTTCGGAACGGAATATCATTTGATACTTACCAGTCGCTTTTCGGTGAAGAAAAACATCAAGTTATATATAAGTCGGTAGTTATGACAACGACGACTCTGAAGCCGAACGTGTAGGTACGGTAGCTGTATTGTACTTACAATATTTGCAGACTTACTTGCTTTGTGGAATAGTGTTGTTAACAACTTCACATTAGTTCCAGTCTTTCTTTGTTAACAACGGAGCCTTGAACTTGCATTCCAAGTCAGTTGGTACATACGCAACCAAAATATATTTACAAATTAGCACCTTATTCCTTTCTAATACGTTGTAAAAGTGTGAACATATCTTTGACGGCGACTGTACGTATCATGTATGTATCATGTCAATAGAATACAAATCTAGACACGCGGCAGCGTGTCAAGCAAAGGAACTGGCTAGCCAGCGCCGAGTGTATCTAGACACACGGCAGTGTGTCCGCCAAGTTCGAGCAAAAAACAGCGACACACCGGCCGTGGGTTATATTACACGAACCATTTCGGGCCAATTTCGACCACCCTATACCTAACTCAAAACATATTTTATCTACGCATATGAAATTTCGAGTGTCTGTTGACATCCCCTTAATTGTCTAGAATACAAAATTTCATTATTCTACCTATAGCAGTTCTTGAGATATTGACGTCAGAAAATCGCTATTTTTACTATACACTCACTCACTGACTCATCAAAAACCTAGACCATTTCCAATGGTCGTACTGACTTGAAATTTGGCATGGAGATAGGTCTTAAGGTCAAAGTAAAGGGAAAAATCTGAAAACGGCCAAGTGTGAGTCAGTTTTAAAAATAGCGAAGGTGTAACTTTGTTCTACTATGAAGTCATAATGAACTAAATGGGTCTATCTTCCAATGGTCGTACCGACCTTAAATTTGGCTCGAAGGTTTGTCTTTAGGTCGAAATAAAGTAAAAATCTGAAAACGGCCAAGTGTGAGTCAGTTTCGAAAACGACGAATGTGTAATTTTGTTCTACTATAAGTAGATATGGAGTGGAAATGAGATAAGACTTATTTAAATTTAGGTACATACCAATTTATAGTAATAGGAATGCACACTTGATTTCCAGCAGTTTTTAAGGTACATTTTGAATAAGTATCACGTTACATAGAAATACCTAAAATTATAATAGTCAGAGAAACGCACACCGGTTTTTTTAGCAGTTTCCTGATAACATTTATTATTTTCAGTACTTTTTAATGATGTAACTTGGCAAGTTTTAATAGAAAATTATATACTTGACACATTGCAGTCCAAAGGTGTCGATTCATTGCATTGAAAAGGTGTGTGGTGTGTGAAAACTTGCCAAGTAACATCATTAAAAAGTACTGAAAATAATAAATGTTATCAGGAAACTGCTAAAAAAACCGGTGTGCGTTTCTCTGACTATTATAATTTTAGGTATTTCTATGTAACGTGATACTTATTCAAAATGTACCTTAAAAACTGCTGGAAATCAAGTGTGCATTCCTATAACTATTTATGATTTGAGGTATTTTTATGGAACTTGGTATCTTATTCAGATCTCACTTCTTTTATAGGCGAAGCATTTCCATAGTATCGAACTTGGCAGCCTTTCACATTTATGTTTTTGATGGGATATATATATGTATACACGAACCACTTGGTGCCACTTTTATTATTATTTTTTATATACTACGACGGTGGCAAACAAGCATACGGCCCACCTGATGGTAAGCAGTTACCGTAGCCTATGGACGCCTGCAACCCCAGAGGATTCACATGCGCGTTGCCTACCCTAAAACCCTGACCCTTCTATACCTCAAAACCTCTTTAACGTAAACACATAAAACTACGTGTGTTTAATTATATCCATAAGGACATCTAGAAGCCCAAATTTCATGAAGCTAGCTCAAACGGTTATAAAGATATGAAGGTCAAAAAATCGTAAATTTTAGCACTGACTGACTGACTGACATATAGTACCTAAATCTAACCTACTTCCAGATGACCTAGAAGGATGAAATTTGGAATCCAGATCGGTAATTGTGTGTAAGCGTAGGAAAAAATCTAAAAATAAAAAAAAGTTAAAAAATAGGGGGGTCCCAATACAATTTTTTTATTTTTATTGTATCGTTGGAACCGTTACAAGCAGATATTTGAAACTATCCCTATATATGTATTATTATATTTGCTAAATAACAGAGACAGGCCTACGTTGCGCTCTCCAGAGTTAAAACACTAGACGGAGTACACCTTATTAATCTAGACCCTAGTCAAATTAAGGCACAAGATATGTATATATATATATACATATGTTGAATAACTTTATAAAATGACTGATGTAATGAAAACTGGCCAAGTCAAATCTAACCTACTTTAGGATCTCACATTTTTGAATAACAGCAATTGTTATAGGTATCCAATAAAGCAAAGAAATAAAGTTTAATACTTGTTCATAATGTTATTTTCTTCCTATAAATACATATTTAGATTTTACATACAACTTGGCACTCATTTAGATCTCCATTCTTTTTGCGACGAACGAAGCCCACAGCCAAGCATTATTTTTGTATTGAACTTGGCTCTCCTTTTTTACATTTATGTTTTTGGTGGGATATAGACATACAAAGAAACCCTGCATATTCTGAATATCCAGTAAGAGAAAATTTTAGAAAATTAAATTTAACGACTGCCGCAGAAGTTCGGCGTCTATATGTTACGGTAGCTGCTTACCTTCAGGGCCGTATGCTTGTTCGCCACCGTCGTGAAATAAAAAGCTGATACTAGTATAGTAAAACTAGTAGGTAAAAGGAAATTAAGCAAAAACTTAATTGCTAATTTTGTTGTTTCCGCAACTAATAAAAACATGTGAAACTAACAAATAATACATTTGTAATACTAGAATCGAAATCAAAGAATGCTGTAGAAATACATAGATAAAGATTCAAGTCTGTTTCACAATCACAGACAAATGGATGTCTGAATCTGAAATGTGATCGCGGCAGTCCTGGGGGAGAAAATGGCGACTCATCCTCAGAGTAGGTACAGTTACTACAGTTACGTCTCTGGTACAGTCAAGTGTAAAAATATGGGTGTACTCATCTTACTCAAAAATATGTCCCGTAGTATCTTATTCCGTTGTAATAAGTGCGTAGTACCATATTTATGAGACGATTATTTCGATACGTATTTTTGCACTTGACTGTACAAGACAGTTAGGAAACATTTTGTATTTGTAGTTGAGACGATTGATTATTTTATCCTGTTAATATAAGCGGGTAATTCCTAGAATTACTCAAAAAGTCAAATAGTGGATTGCCCGGAACTTTAACGGTGTATCTTCATAATTTCTTGCTTATTGACCAAAAAGAAAACATGTCTCCATATTTCTTAACAATCTTTGAGACTTAATATTTGAAGCTTATAATTGAAGTTAATTCCTTCGTCCGTCGACCTTAATGTTGACGTAGAACATGTTTTTTTAATTATATATACCTATAGTATTTATTTCCTATCTTTGATAGACATTTCCTTCGAAAGATGAAAATATTGAGGGACTTCTGAGAAACTTTATTTCAATAATGCTGACGTCACACTACACGTGTGTGCTTTCAGTGTAGGTGTATGACGTAAATAATAAAGTAGCCCACTGCCTATATATGTCCCCATTGCTGGGCATTTGCTCGAGAGGAATGGGGCTCAGGCGCGGATACAGGGGGGGGGGGGGGATCAGGGACAATTCCCCCCCCCCCCCCCCCTGTGTCACAAACCTCGCATACTACGGGAGCCATAAGTGTGGACCGCGAGATTTTTGTGAAGGAAATTACTCCTCCTCCCTGAACGAAATCCTGGATCCGCGCCTGATTGGGCTATAGTCCCCATGCTGAACGAAAGCGGATTGCTTAATCAAGCAAGCAAGCGGATTGTTTAATCAAACATGATTGGTGGATTATGACAGCTAGTCCTCTCGCCACGGTGTTGCCATCTAGTGGAAAATCGCGGAAAACCTCATTGACTGTACTTCCTACATAAAACGTTACGTAATACATTTAAAACCATGTAATATGGTAATAACTATAGTTTCCGTTGTCGGAAAACTCGATAATAGTAGATTGTACACCAAGGGGATAATAAAGCACTGTTTTATGTCACGGGCGCAATATTGAATCCTGAACGTAACGAAGGACTCCAGATTTTACTCCCGAGCGCAGCGAGGGGGTTATGAGTTAATTCCCGAGCGAAGCGAGGGAATTAAGACTGAGTCCTGAGTGCAGTGAGGGGTTCAAGCGCGCCCGTGACAAAAACAGCTTTATCCCCGAGGAGTATACTCTACTTTTCTCACCTCTTGCGAGACAATAAAATAGCTAAGGCTACTAGAAACGGATTTTTATTAAAGTAAATCAAAAGTAAAAACCGGCCAAGTGCGTGTCGGACCACACATAGCAGGATTCCGTACATTCAATGGAATAAGAACCAAACTAATACCAAAAGGTCGTATCTGATGCCTATGGAAAAAGTTTTTTGGAGATAACTCAAAAATGGCTAAACCAATAATGTTCAAAAAATTTTTCCTAGAAAGTATATGATAAGGCGCATCTCCTCAATTTTTTTCATATTTTTTGGACTTACGGTTCAAAAGTTACAGGGGGGGGCACAATTTTACTGACTTTCGAAGCGATTATTTCAGAAAATATTCACTTAATCACAAAATGGTCAAAAAACCTCAGTGTTATTTTTAAAGACCTATCGATTTATGTGTCACATGTTGATATTTAGTCAAAAACATAAAAATTTTGTTACATGTATGAAGCGCTCCCCCCCCCAAAAATTTTTTTTTTCAAATTTAACTACATAACTGAGTAGCGGCATACAAAATACACCTTATGTGTAAATTTTATTCAGATACGTCGTATAGTTTCCGAGTAAAATGGCTGTGACATACGGATGGACAGACATACAGACAGACATGACGAATCAATAAGGGTTCCGTTTTTTGCCATTTGGCTACGGAACCCTAAAAAATTATTCTTGATACATTAGTCCATTTTATTCTAATTTTATCTTCTATTTTTATAGAACCTGCAGTTTTACTCCGTATACTGCAGCGTCTTATGACACTCGCGGCATTTGTTTTAGGTATTTAAAATTGAGGTGGCCAGCACGATTTTCCGAATAAATTCGATTTTCAAATCAGCTCGACGCGGCGGCGCGGGCCCCGGCTGGCGTCGCGGGGCTGTGCACCGTGCGGACTTTACGAAATTAGACTTTAAGCACATAACAATAAGAGCTATGGGAAGTGAATTCACATTATTAACCAGCGGGTTATAATGAGATTTAGTACAACATTATAACCCGGCTAAAGCCAAGGGCTATAATGATTTGCTTTCGGTGAGGTTTGCATGATATATAATTTGGCATTGTCGAGCAGGTGGTGTGAAAAAAATGTATAATGTGCGTGCCTCGGTAACTCGCCAAATTAATCACATGTGTCGATAATAAAATAACAATGAAGAATTACAAATGACATCTATTTACAGTTAAATGAGTCGTCAATTCAAAAAGGTACCTTACCTAAAACACGTATGGACCCTTTTTGAGAACAATATAAATAAAGTCATGAGGCGAGTTTTGGCAGTGACGTTTGGTTCGAAACAATGGAATGACGAACCGGTCTAACGGCTCACGAGATGTGATTTGTATGATCATTAGATGTAACTTGGTAGAACATACCTTTACAAGTGCCGTTGTTTTACCTAATATATTTAGGTAATACTACAGTACGCGAACAGTTTTGAGCTTCGATAACTCACAAGTGCGATTTTCTTTTTTAGTTAGAGAATATGATATGATTACTTATAGTAAAAAATATTTTCTAACAGTTTTTGACGTCGCGCTAGGTATTATATGGATATTTGTTTATAACAACAAAAAAAGATTATACGAGATATATTTTCCTTTACCATACTAATTCAACTATTTCAACATCATCTGTCATTTTATAACAGTTTAGTCAATAGATTATGTGAGCATAATCGAAAACAATTTGTCAAAATATAAGTGACCTTGAATTCTAAACGAATTACAAATGGCTAAGACGACATATGCTCTTGACAAAACCGTTATAAAATGTGATGTTATGTTGCAATAGTAAAAAGCGATAGCCTGGTGGACAAAAATAAAACTTACATAATCTTTTCTATGTGTAGCAAACAAATACATGTATTATACCAAGCGCAATGCTAACAATTATTAGATATTATTTTTTATTATTAGTACTTAACGTATTCTAACAGGTCACAAAATAAAATCGGACTTGTGATTTATGTCATTTTTATAGGTTAAAAAGGCGTTCCCGTACTCCACTATAAAGCCATGGACTTTAATTACGGTTTAAGGTATTTTCTTTCGTTTAATACTTGCTCTATGATATGTCCAATTGTCCAATGTAAATTGAACCCTTAATGGCTCAACAATTAAAATCCGTAACCGTACATCCATACTTACTTACTAATATTATAAAGGGGAAAGTATATGTGTGTGTTTGTTTGTTTGTTTGTCCGTCTTTCACGGCAAAACGGGGCGACGAATTGACGTGATTTTTTAAGTGGAGATAGTTGAAGGGATGGAGATGGAGAGTGACATAGGCTACTTTTTGTCTCTTTCTAACCCCCCACTTCCCTAAAATGGGGGGTAGAAGTTTGTATGGAGCATTCCGGGGGGCAATCAGGAAAGGGGAACCGTGTTACCCCGAAATTTAACGCGAGCGAAGCCGCGGGCAAAAGCTAGTCTTTAAATATAATCGGCAGCAGTCGTGGCTTAATTGGACGTGGCTTAAAGGCACAGAATAACTAATAGTACAACCGTATTAAAGGTGTTCATAATGATCTTAAAACGCTCTTGTTTTTCAACCGACTTCAAGATTTCAAAGGGTTCTCAATTCGTCGCGATCTTTTTGCAATTTTTTTTTTATGTTTACTTATTTGGAAAATTCTTATTTTGTCTGAAAGATCACAGTTGGTCCCATTGTCACCTGGTCAGGATTTAATGATGGGATCCTGGAGAAATCGAGGGAATTCTTCCCTTGGCATACCTATAGTGATTTGAGTATTTTTTTACAGCAGTTCGAGCATTTGCTTTTGGAAAGGCGGAGGCTAAGTGAAGTCTGTTCTTTCTTGTTTAAAATATTCGTAAAAGTCGTGTCAAAATCATGTTGAATACCCCGCTTAGCCACTGCAGCTGATTGTAGTTAGGGAATGCTCCCGGTTCTGGATTTGTATAGAAAACGAGTACCGGGAGCAAACCCTAATTGTAGTATGTTAGAGGAAAACAAACTTGATTAAGATAAGAGTATGTTTATTCCATGACACTTAAGTTTGGTAAGTACAAGCATTGTTAGGAACGTCAAAGTATTTAAATTCGTTGCTATACAAACCAGACAACACGTAAACTGTTTAGAATCTGAACATGTAGAACGTGGCCCAGCCCAGCGGAAACATTTCACAGGCTTTTCGTCACGTCGTTTCGCCATAATCACGAAACCACTGCTTGTGTCCGTTCCGTTAGCCCGGCGCTGATGTTCTTGTAATAACTTTTGTTTGACCAGCTCGCTTGACAATTTCACACTACAGTTTTCTAGCGCCATTATCAGTGGGTCGTAGTCGGTTGTGAGCCCACCTAACATTATCACAGCTAGAAACTCGTCATTCAGCGGAGCTTCGATGTCGGTTAATTGTTGTGCGACATCACATATCTTCGTCAGATACGACTCCATATTGGGACACTCCTGGAGCTTCATCCCAAACAACTGCCGCATTAAACCCAGTCTTCGGCAAAGACCCCTGTCTTCATAAGCAGCCTGAAGACTCGTCCACGCCTCCCGGGCGGTAGTTGCATTGCGCACGTGCGTGATGGCTACAGGGTTTATGCTCAGACAAATACGAGCTAGAGCTTTCTGTTGCTTCTTTTTATCATCACAAATCGGTAACACACCGTCGTTGCTTTCTACGCACTCCCACAAATCATCTTGGATCAAGATCATCTTTACCATGAACTTCCATGATCCGTAGTTCCCCATGCCATTTAATTTTTCAATAGCAGGAACAATAGCCGCCCCTGAACTGGACGTCGCCATCTCGATTTTGGAATTCCGTGCGTACAACTTTCATAATAAAAAGTACAAAGCACACAGCACTTCGCAGACGCTCGCTACTTTATGCGACTGCTTCCATAAGCTCTGCAAGCTACCATGTTAGAGGAAAACAAACTTGATTAAGATAAAAGTATGTTTATTCTGTGACACTTCAGTTTGGTAAGTACAAGCATTGTTAGGAACGTCAAAGTATTTAAATTCGTTGCTATACAAACCAGACAACACGTAAACTGTTTAAGAGTCTGAACATGTAGTTTACATAGGTTCTAACATAGTACTACTTCATAGACGGTTCTCACACTGGCGCCGCAACCGGACGCGGCGACGGTGTGTGAGCTAGACAGCGCTATAGACATGCATAGCACTATCTCGTTCTGAACGACCTGGATCCGCGCCTGCTAACTACACATACTTTGCAACATTGCGTTTACCTCCTGTGGTAAGTGCTGCCGATGGCCACGGGTGGGCGGAATTTTGCCAACTTTACTTTAAAAGTTTAAAGGTTAGTTATATTAGCGACTAGCGTTCCGTAAAAGGCCTAAAAAAGGGTTACTGAAATAGTAACTGTTACGTAATAAGGGTCCTTAAAATACGAGTGTGGTTTTATGAAACGAGCCGCAGGTGAGTTTCATAATAAGATCACACGAGTGTTTTAAGGCCTCATTACGTACAGTTGCATACACTGCTTTATCTACACTCATATTATTTATACTAATTGCCGTGTTCGGAAACCATAGAATGGCCGCCATTGCACCGCCATGGCCATCTCGATTGTGCCGGCGGTCGGGAGGGAGAGTGCCGGCGGTCGGGGGGGAGCGTGTCGGCGGCCGCGCGGGAGCGTGCAGGTGTACATTATGGTATCAAAACTCATAACACATCAATGTTTGAGCATGTAAAGTTAAAATTACGTTACTGTCACAGATAAAAAGCTTATCATAGTAAAATCGGTTGTGGTAATGCTAGCCATTGCCTACCGTTTTTGAACACGTTTTAGAGGACTTACAATGCGACGTAGATAAAATCATATTCTAAATGTGTCTGTCATATTAATAAGGACTGCCCAGAATTTTATTTTAGGCTAATACTATGTCAGAGGGGATCCCTTTGTTTCCCATAAACTTATTGTTTCGGATTTCGATAGTCAGAAATTGATATCCATATAATTTATGGGCATAAACATCAATAGTCATAATTTTTGTAAAGCATAACGTTTCATAGTTCTAATAATAAAGATCTATAATATCTATTTGTAATAACGGGACTTAACCGCGTATATATTTTGAAGGTAATTTTTAGAAATATATACGCGGTTAAGTCCCGTTATTACAAATAGATATGTGTAAAAACCGTGAAAGTTTAAATCAAGATCTATAATATTAAACACTATAATCGCAAAAGGCATAAAATTGATGAGTATAACATTCGAAGGTATATCAATAATTATACAGAAATATTTTAAGGCATATATTTTATCGGACTAATAGTCGTTAATCATATCGTTTTAATGTCATCCCTTTGTTTCCAAAAAATCTTATTGTTTCGAATTTCGATAGTAAATATATATAATTTTTTTTTTTAAATAGTACTACATATCGAATGACTTTATTAATTTTCTTTGCAGTACACAGATTTGTTATTAATTTATATTAGGTACAGGATAAAACTTAAATAAACTATGTAAATAAACTAAAATTAACTTACTTAAAAATACTAAAAACTAAAAATCTATCTCTAAAATGGGCCCCTGTGGCATCGTGCCGAGGACGCTGGCAGCATTTCCTCGCTGAACCGCAATACTAAGGCGTTGGGCGAGGAAGCTGCCAGCTCTTTTATCCCCGGTTTTGTCGACCAACCGTTTAGCCAACTCTCTGTAAAAATTTTGTGCTGCTGGGCCCCACGGACCAAGAGTCTCGACTCCAAAAGCAACAAAGTTGTAGTTGGCGTCGAGACTCCTGTATTTGTGCCGTTTGAGGGCTTCAGCCGCCTCCGCCGCCGCGCCTACTTTCTTTGTAGTACCGTGGAGATGGGACGCCGCCAGCGTGTCCACGCAGGTAGCATCCCACACAAGCACTCGTCCCATCCTCCACGGTATCAGTGACATGCCGTCGGGTCTCTTGCCATCATCTCTGGCTATACCGGTAGGCTCTAGTATTGCCGGTACGTTGACGGTGGCAAGAGACCGACGGATTATGTCGTTCAAAGCGGCGTGACGCGTAAAACGGCCCGCACTACGTTGGCAAGATAATCCGTGGTGCCCCAGCCGGTCGACATCCTTGCCACAGAGGCATTTATGTGGCGCGCATACCGGGACCCCTAAACGTAGCCCGACCGCCAACCGGAGGGTGTTTGCATCTAAATGGGTACCTGTGTTAGGCGAGGGGTAAGCATTTAACCAGTGGCCGGCCTCTTTGCAGCCCACGGCCATCAGTCGCGCGCGTTCGGCTCCTGTGCTATTTTCCAAAAGAGAGGTGTATGTTAGTTTACACAAAACATCATCCCAGCCCCTTTGTGATTTTGGATTAAATGGCAGATTTTGCCCCGGGCACGCAGACAGCCAGGTATTTCTAGCGTCATCCAAGTCTGAGATCTCATAGTTTGTGGGCGAAGCCCTCAGGATTTTGCCTATGAGATCACCAGAACTGTGCACAGACGATAGAAAAGCCGGCAGTGCAACACTGGAAATTTTGCGCACCCCGAGCCCGCCGTACCGGACGGGAAGGGATGCTTGGAGCCAAGATTGTTCGGTGAGTTTTAAATTTAGAATAAGTTCTAATTGGGTTTGGACTAAGGCGTCTATACGCGTTAGTAAATTTTTATGTTTCCAAAAAGGGCTGCACCGAAGCATGTACGTTAATTTTGGGACGAAAAGACAGAATTTAAGAATGAAAAATGCTGGAGTCATAAAATGATATCCTTTATTATTTATGGACATAAACATCAATAGTCATAATTTTTTCCAAGTATAATGTTTACTAAATGCGACCCTCAAGAAAACGAACTGTTGCCAGAAGTGGGTTAGGTTAGGTTAGAACTGCGACCCCCAAGAAAACGAACTGTTGTCAGAAGTGGGTTAGGTTAGGTTAGAACTGCGACCCCCAAGAAAATGAAACTGTTGTCAGAAGTGGGTTAGGTTAGGTTAGAACTGCGACCCCCAAGAAAACGAACTGTTGCCAGAAGTGGGTTAGGTTAGGTTAGAACTGCGTCCCCCAAGAAATCGAACTGTTGCCAGAAGTGGGTTAGGTTAGGTTAGAACTGCGACACCTAAGAAAAATAATTGTATGCAGAATAAATATTATTACATGTAAAAAAAATAAGTAAAAAATCCCGAAATGAAAAGCCATGACATGAATTTTATTGAAATAAGTCAACTAACAATTAAAAGACCTCTGTTCAAATTACCTAGTATCGTGTCCTCGACGCAATGAGTTATCGGAAATGTAATTTGTGCTGTTTAATTATAACTATTGACAATATGACTAATAAAACTTATGATGGCTAACGTTATGGACTATAAAAATTCGGATCTTAAAATTTGTGGAATCCAATACACACCCCTAGTTATCATTATAATCTGCGATTAAATAACTTGAAACAATTATTATAAGCAAGTTTATTGCCTTCAACATTGTGTAATAGATGCCATCTGGACTTTGAATATTATGAGAAACAGATTTTATGACTAACAATAATGATGACCTACAAAAATCGGACCAGCAATTTAGATTGTTAAATTTTATGACTATTGACAATATGACTAATAAAAATTATGATGGAAAACGTTATGGACTAAAAAAAACGGAAGTAAAAATTTATGGGAACCGATAGAGACCCATGTCAGAGTGCTCCATGCGACTTTATATGTGTTTACTTCCTGTAAGAGTTGCTTCATATTTTTAACCACCTTGTACCGCCCACTAGAGATCGCGTTTCAAAAAGACCTTGTTAAGCGGAGCTGAACTTCAGTTGAAAATATGTTTTAAATTTCAAAGACGAATTCAACGGCCGTGGTTTGTCTGTCAGTCTCTAGGTAATGCAATTATTTTAAGTATATGTGTCTAACGGAAAAAGGTACCTTTTTACGTCGGCATGAAGTTATTAGTACATACCTACTTCCTAAAACTACACAATATACGTCTATATATTAGTAAAAGAATGAAGTATCCGTGTAAATCTACTAAACTCGTACACATATTTAGATTAGCCTCGTTGTGATTTTATTTTATACCTTTCTATTTATCGTAACATTGTTTCCATTAACATCACATCGGTAAGTGACCCGATGGCAGGTGGGCGGGGTTGCCAACTACCTTATTTTAAAGGTCAGCTAAATGGCTCTTTATTAGCACGCTTTGTGACGCCACAACTCCCACAAACCTTCACATGATAATACAAGAAATATCGGCTTTTTCTGATTTGGCCGATCGTATATCGTTTTTCCATATATTTTGATGTACCTACTTAACCAATTTACCGCTTTTGAACATCTCCGCAGCGGAAATAACACCGTGGAACCTCGCCAGCCTCGCCTCACGAATTCGCTCTTGATCCGCTCAGGTTTCGCGTCGAAACATGTAGCGCGATACAAACGCGTGATCCCTGGGTGTGCTAAAAGAGCAACAAACTTGGCAGCTGCACTGTCCCATCTGGACCTCGCAGCACTTACTGGATTTTCTTAATCATCTGCTTTCCCACTACTACTACCCCAAATAAGAAATGCCTATCTGTATCCAGTGACATATAGCCATACGATAAATAAATAATTAAACCGCGGTATTGATTCCGTTGCGGAGATGTGCAAAAGAAAGCAATTTTTTTTTGTGGATCTGAACTTCTTGAGACAAGAGTTCTGCAGGGTTTCGGAGTAAAAATGTTGCGAAAATAATGTATTACATTTGTGTTTTACTTTCTTTACATATTTATGATATGAGCTTCAAAACATTATTGCACAAGAGAGTTTCCTTCAATTTTATGACGCCAATCGATCGACCGTCTATATAAATCTTCAAAAAATGTTTAATGTGATTTTAAATGCTTTTTCTGATACTATTTGATAAAAACCATAATTTTATTTTAGGTCTTGGCTGGTATCGCCTTATAAATAAATAAATAAAAATAATAAATAAATATTATAGGACAATCATAGACAAATCCACCTAGGCCCACAGTAAGCTCAATATTATGGGTACTATTTAGACGACGATATATATAATAGATAAATACTTATAAATACATAGAAAACATCGAAAACTCAGGAACATGGTGATAAACACACAAATAAATGCCCTGACCAACCCGGGACCTCCTGCTTCGTAGGCAGGGTCACTACCGACTGGGCTAGGCTGTTACGTATAGCAAGCCGCCTTATAACTATTTGCTATAAACACCAAGCCAGGTGACGAATCTACTCGCTTATGTCGCAACATTTCCGCGCTGGAGAATAATGTTGTAACTTTAAACCTTTAATGGCAGTAAAACTTCCGGACTCAGCTCCGTACTCGGTCTCTACAGGTGGGTGTCGGGTACTAAGCAACTATCGAGTGGAAATACCTCTCTCTACTCGCTAGTTTTATCTCAGATAATCTCTAACAATAAATAACCTCGCCGTTTTGGTTCACGACCTTATCGGTGGAAGAAATTCATGAGGAAATACATATTGACGTGTACATCTGCAAGGAATTTTAAGGCTCCAAAAGCTCACCTCTCGTCAGGATAATACACTTTATCCCGCACTGATATACATAGGTAATATAGGTATATGTATATGCAAGTAAATTCACAAAAGCTGGCGCCTAACGTCTATATAAATGCTGACAGTTCGATACAAATCTCGCGCGATCTTGAACCAATCACCGTAAGTAGGTACTACGAGTAAGTATATGGTTTAATGTTTTACGTATCTACTTAGGAAGTATACAGTCACAAAAAAGTTAAAGGGTTTTGTTGTCCTAAATTTTTTTTTATCCAATATTAAACTTTCGGGCTACTGACATCCGTATGAAGATTCGTAATTTCTGCAAAGGTATACACATTGCACACATGTAAGGGACCGTCAAATATTCATTGGCGAAAGTGGCGCGAGTGGGGCGAATGGATTCGCGAACACATTACGCTATTGAACGAATGTGTAGGGTGCTAGGAAAAGGTTCATAGAGTGACTCGGAAATGCATAAATGTCTTAAAACAAACATTTGCGGATAATATAACTCAATAATGGAAATTAATCGAATCTGCTTGATAATAAAAGGTTAAAAAAGTTAATTCTTTTAGAACCCTGTTAAATACTTTTCTTAAAAACAAAGATTTTAGTCTCAATTACTTAATTAACATCCTCAGTAAACAACAAAGTTTATCTACGAAATTAGCACAGAAAATTTATTTATTAGGGTAAGACAATTTCCCAGAAGCAGGTATTCTCTAAGAATGGATTTCCTTGAGGGAAAAGCCCGGCAGCCGAGTGTCGCGTCATCTTTCGAGAATTGTGAGCGTCTAAAAATAGCGTTTCCTGTTATCTTATCTTACTTTCAGATATGTTGGCTGTTTTAAGTATGATTAAGTATGATGTTCTGAGAGAGTCCTAGTCGAGTGGTTCAAGTTTGCGGCTTTTAATCAAGTCATGAGATGGGCTTGAGTTTGAAACCTAGAATGTCCTCATTCTTTTTAGGGTTCCATAGTCAACTAGGAACCCTTATACATAGTTTCGCCATGTCTGCCCGTCCGTCCGTCCGTCCGCGGATAATCTCAGTGACCGTTAGCACTAGAAAGCTGAAATTTGGTACTAATATGTATATCAATAATAATCATAATAATAATAAATACTCTTTATTGCACACCTCATACAGTTACAAGCACAAATTTTACAATTAGATAAATTTAGGTAGAGGTAACAACAGGCGGTCTTATCGCTAATGAGCGATTTCTTCCAGACAACCTTTGGGTAGTGGAGACTAGAGAAAAACAATAAGCAGTAGGTGGTGCATAGAAACAAAAGAGACGAAATAGATAACACAGCACATTCATATGAATATACATACTTAAATAAATACAAAATAAACATACATATACGTACATATATACATATATAATACACACAGTAAGAAACAACAGTGTCAACTTAAAAACCTAAGGAAGAGATAAATAGTATTCCTTAAGTTGCGATTTAAAGCTACCAATAGATTGCGCGCGTTTTATGTTGAGAGGGAGAGAATTCCACAAACGAACGGCCTGGAACGTAAATGAGCAATTATAAAATTTGGAAGATGAAGATGGCACTTTTAGGAGCAATTTTTGAGAGGATCTAATAGAATTAAGATAAGAGAAACGCTCTTTGAGGTAGCGGGGAGTTGCAGGGTTAAAAAGTATAGAAAAGAGTAAAGAAAGTATGTGAGAGTTACGGCGGTGACGGATAGGGAGCCATTTGAGTTGAGAACGAAAACTAGAAACATGGTCGAATTTGCGTAATCCGAAAATGAACCGAATGCAGGCATTTTGAATACGCTCAAGCTTATTAAGTTGCTCCTCGGTTAGGTCTAAATAGGAGATATCTGCATAATCAAGAATGGGGAGAAGTAACGACTGAGCAAGCGCAATTTTAGTAGCAATTGGCAGGAAATTCCGGAGCCGTCTGAGAGACCCTATGGCAGCAAACATCTTCCTGCTCACTTCACTCACCTGAGGCACCCATGATAGACAACGATCCATGATTACGCCAAGATTTTTCACTTGGTTGGAAAAAGGAATTTGGATACCATCGAAGACTATCGGAGGGAGCCTGAGAAAGTCAATTTTGGAGATTTGTTTAGCGCTACCCATCACAATTACCTGTGACTTTAGGGGGTTTACTTTTAAACCGTAATTTTGACTCCAATTTGATATGCGCAGCAGATCAAGATTCGTGGCTTCTATAACTGAATTGAGATCGCTATGCATACCCTGCGAATATATTTGAAGGTCGTCGGCATAGAGGTGATACGAAGAGGAGATATCAAGAGTTATGGAATTAATGAAGATAGAAAATAAAAGAGGAGACAGCACACCACCCTGTGGAACACCAGCTGATGTGCTGCACCAGGAAGAACACGAAGAATCTAGTTTTATTCTTTGCCGACGACCAACCAAATAGCTGCGGAACCAGTCAATCGCTGCAGCCGATATGTTAAGAGACTGTAAGAACGCGAGCAAAATGTCAAAATCGACCGTGTTAAAGGCATTACTGAAATCTAGAAGTGCAAGAACTGTAAGCTTCTGGTCATTCATACCCAAACGGATGTCATCGGTAACCTTGACAAGAGCCGAGGTAGTACTGTGGCCCGGACGAAAACCAGATTGAAATGGGTTTAGGAGGTCATTTCTATTCAGGAAGGAAGTTAGTTGCTAATGCACTAGCCGTTCGAGGACTTTGGATAGGAAAGGAAGAATGGAGATGGGGCGATAGTCAGAGAAGGAACTGGGGTTGGATTTTTTAGGTAAAGGAATAATATTGGCATCCTTCCACAGACTGGGAAAAGTACTTGATGAAATGGAAAAATTCAGAATACCGGTGATAATAGGACCAAACAAATCAAGGAGAGGGAGTATCATATTTCGGCTAACACAGTCAACACCAACGGCGTTAGAAGTGATATTCAATATACCCTTCCTAACATCACTCTCACAGAAAGGGCTAAAATAGAAAGAAGAGAAATCTAAGGCAGGAAGTGATGAAAGATGATGAAGTGAGTTAGATTTCTTAGGACCACTGAAACAGGTGGACGATGAAAAATGCTGGTTAAGCTGGTCAACGCTAATATTGTTTAAATTGGTTGCCTGTTGAGATTTGCCAACTCCGAGACCTTTCAAAAATTTCCACACTTTGGCTGGATTTCCATCTTCAACAGAACTGTGAATATGACGCCTCTGAGCATCTCGACATACGAGTATAGTGCTACAGCGATTGCGCTGGCGCATATTTAAGTTTATTTTTCTCAGAGTTGTTAGCCTTATACTTAGATTTAGATTGATTCTTCCTCTCTATAAGGGCTTTAATATCCTCAGTGAGCCAAGGAGCAGGGAGATGCTTGACTTTTATTGCACGAACAGGAGCATGAGCGTCATAACGTTGTATGAGGAGCGAATTAAAGAGAGAAACTTGATCGTCTACCGAACCCACTCGAGCGATACTGCTCCAATCGATTGTTGATCAATCACGTGAAAATCGATTCACGCAATAAAGAATTATCCCATAACAATCATCTTCCATACTTTCAGCTCGCGCGCAATAGTTTACTTAATTTGATAGATGTCGCTGTACGTGGAACGCTCATATCATATCCTACACGGCGGAGTTATTTCAACTTTTAAGTGCGGGGACACTTACTGTGACGGATGGAAAACTACGGAACCCTACACTGAGCGTGGCCCGACACGCTCTTGGCCGGTTTTTTTTAATTTATGATCGGTAGGCCTACCGCGGACATCGAAATGAAATTTGGTTGTTTGCTCCTATCTCTCTTGCGATTCATGCTACCGAAATGTCAATTTTCAATTTCCAATATACTCGTAAGTGGATATTAAAGTCTAGGATATTTGCAGCAGTGGGACAACTGTACACGCCATAATAATCATGCTTTTCCCCTGTTCATCCTCTTGGAAAATATATTAACAACATGAAACCTAGCCCAGTCAGCAGCTGACTTTGCACTCCTAGCACAGTTGGTAGTGACCCTGCCTACAAAGCAAGAAGTCCCGGGTTCGAATCCTGGTAAGGGCATTTATCTGTGTGTTTATCACAGATATTTGTTCTTGAGTTATGGATGTTTCCTATGTATTTAAGTATTTATCTATATATTATATATATCGTCGTCTAGTTGTACCCACAACACAATCCTTATTAAGCTTACCATGAGACTAGGTTGATAGGTAAGATTGTCCCGTAATATTTATTTTATTTATTTATTTTTAAACCTGATTTTTCTCTCTTCTAGTCACTAACAAGGTCTACAGCCAATTGTAAACTCCGGCGGCACACGAACAAATCTAGATAAGTGCTCTCAAAACGTCGCTAGTGTTTTAGTCCAAGTCGTTGTCAAGTTATATAGCAGACAATAAGTAGACAATTTGTCGTGACTTGTAGTTCCCTCCTGAGAGAGGTCTCTAAAATATTTGTGGACTAGCCAAAGCTTATTTCATTCTATTCTTTTGTATTCTCTTTCTTCCTGAGCTGACGGACAACTGCTCGGATCTGACCAAAAAGTACTACATATCTGATAGAACAAGTGGTGCAAAAAGTTTTACAAACTTCTGTTTAACGTTCTGTAAAATTCAATGGAAGATGTATTGTATCCCACTATATTGGCTACCGGGAGCATGCTCAAATGAGTCCTCATTCGCTACACATGGAAGCTTGTAATTAATTAAAACAACCAAAGACTGATGCAAAATTTACGATTCGATAGCGGAACTTAATAATAATAATAATAATAATAATATATTCTTTATTGTGCACCATAAAGTAGAAATAGACAAACAGAAAATCAAAATTAAAAACTAGGTAACAACAGGCGGTCTTATCGCTTAAAAGCGATCTCTTCCAGACAACCTTTGGGTAGCTGGAGACTAAGTACATAAAACAATGAACGGGTAGTGCCTAAAAATAAATAAACACATATACACACTAATATAATAAATAGATACAAAAAAAAATACATAAGTACATAAAATATATACCATAAATTATATAAATATATAAATAAATAAAGGCATGTTAAGTAAGCGACAGGTAATGCGATTTCAAAAGATTTTTAAAAATAAGAAGGGATTTAGCACGTCTTATATCCAACGGCAAAGCATTCCACAAGCGAACAGCCCGGAAAGTAAAAGAGCTGTTATAAAATTTTGATGAAGATGATGGTGTAGCAAGGAGATGCTTCTCTGAACACCGAATAGAAGAGAGATATTTGAAACGCTCTTTAAGATACAGAGGAGTAGTAGAGGAGTAGAGGAGAACTTCTGTCCAATAACATTATTTTTTCAATGGATGATGTAAAGATCCACCATATTGTCTACCGTGTGGTCGTGCCGGCACAAATCAGTCGCCATCCGTTAACTTGGTACATGCAAGCTTGTAATTAATTAAGGACATAACACGCAACGACGGATAATCGTCAAACTTACTGAAGGATTTACACAACGACCAGACTACGTTTGAACTACCTATAAGGGTTGTCTATTGTTTGCCCGAAAATTATATAAAATAATACTCATATGCCCGAATTTTATTTGCCCGAATTTCATTTGCCCGAATGGTTTGTTTACCATAAAAATATTGTGACATACTCTTTGTTTACCCGATTATTAGATTTCAGAACGTACGTATTGTTGTCCATATTTTTAATTGTAATAATACTATTTAATAGAATATTTAAACGCCATACTAAATAATGGTTTTCCGAATCCATGCATACAAACAATGCCTTTGCTCACTATATTCCTGTAGGCGCTCTAAAAATATTTACTTAGTCATATTATTATGTAGGGGCCGTTTTATTTTGTAGGAGATCACAGTTCTAACCTAACCTAACCTACTTTCTGGTGACCGTTCGCTTTTTGCGGGATCACAGTTCTAACCTAACCTACTTTCTGGTAGCCGTTTTATTTTGTAGGAGATCACAGTTCTAACCTAACCTAACCTACTTTCTGGTAGCCGTTCGCTTTTTAGGGGATCATAGTTCTAACCTAACCTACTTTCTGGTAGCCGTTTTATTTTGAAGGAGATCACAGTTCTAACCTAACCTAACCTACATTCTGGTAGGCGTTCGATTTTTGGGGGATCACAGTTCTAACCTAACCTACATTCTGGTAGCCGTTTTATTTTGTAGGAGGTCACAGTTCTAACCTAACCTAACCTACTTTCTGGTAGCCCTTTTATTTTGTAGGAGGTCACAGTTCTAACCTAACCAAACCTACTTTCTGGTAGCCATTTTATTTTGTAGGAGGTCACAGTTCTAACCTAACCTGACCTACTTTCTGGGAAGCAATTTGGATGGCAAATGATATTATTGAAATTGATTTTATGGGAAACAAAGTTTCTGGCACGTGATTAATATAGTAAACAATAAGTATTGCATATGTAACTATGGGAAACAATATAATGGCTGTTGACTATTATGGCAAATGAAATTCTGGCAAGTGAGTGTATACCACCTATAAGTAACAGTAAAACAATAAACTGAACATCCGCAGACTTTAACTCGTTGCATTAAGGTTCACATTTTATAATATTGTTACAATTACAACCGTACTAGATATTCAAAAATTAACCTTTTTTTTTAAATACGCGAACTCGGAACTTGTTGAATGTTGTTCTTGGTTGGAACTTACTACAAATTAGAAAGACGTAGAAATAAAACCGCACACCTTTTCTATTTTTATTTTTTCAATAGTAAACACAACAATCTTATGTCGTTACATAACGTCTCGGTCGCCGCCAAAATCTCGGGCCATTTTGGCCGAGCGCCGAAACCGAGATCTCGCCGATCTCGGCACGATTTTTGCCCGAGAATGCCGAGACCGAGACCGAAACTACAGGTCGGTTTACACTAGCCACGATCTCACAAACACGTAGCTTATTTAATAACGGCCAAATTACAAGCTTATGACACCTTACTTGTCTAAGTCCCGGGGTGGTGGGGTGGACAAGGGGTGAGCCGAGCCGATAATCTGGCGTTAGGGGATTACGGGGTGTTTATAGTTACAGAGTTGCTGCACGTCGTGGAAACATGTCACCAACTATGAGGTTTAAACTAGTTACTTACCACATACTTACTAGTATATTTACAAGTACAAGTATAGGTATTTTTTTCTTTTTATATAAACTTAATTGTTTTACGCTGTTTTTCTATATGGATGGGTGCTTGCCTGAAATAAATGTCATTTTTTTTTGTAGGAGTAATATTATTAATATTAATACAAGTTATTAAATGTCGTATTTTCAGGTGGAATTAAACATTATATTTTAACAGCAGGAGTTACAGCCGGTAGATATTTTGTATGAGGATTAGGTAATTTACCGATTGACGAGTATTTAATTCCTGTATATTTTCTAATACAGGTTTTTTCCTACTTTTAGGGTTCCGTACCTCGAAAGGAAAAAACGGAACCCTTATAGGATCACTTTGTTGTCCGTCTGTCTGTCTGTCTGTCTGTCTGTCTGTCTGTCTGTCTGTCTGTCTGTCTGTCTGTCTGTCTGTCAAGATCATTTTTCTCAGGAACGCGTGAAGTTATCAAGCTGAAATTTATATCAAATACTCGGGTCTATTGTCCCTTGGAGCTGTGAAAAAATCAAACTTCTAAGCCAACGCAATCAAAAGATACAGTCGTTTTTGCTGCAAATTTTAGAGTTTTTCGGCCCTCACAAAACCTACGGGGTACTTCCCGTGAACTCAGAAACTTGAAATTTGGCACGAAGCAACGTCATATAGCAAAGACAATGGACAAATTACAAAAAGTAGACATTTTTATTTTTTTATTTGAAACTTACTACCTTTTTCCTCATAAACGCGTGGAGGTATTAAATTGAAATTTGTGTCAAATACTCAGGGCTATAGGATCTTTCAGATGTAGCAAAACCAAACTTTTATGTCAACGCAATCAAAAGAAATAGCAATTTAAGTCGCATATTTTGAAACTGAGTACTCGCAAGAAACTCAAAACCTACTAAATGGTACAGTCGAGGACAAAGAGATGTATACACTTTTGGACCTTATTACAACGCAATAAGGTCCAAAAGTGTATACATCTCTTTGTCCTCGACTGTACTTCCCGTAAACTCAGAAACTTGAAACTTGGCACGAAGAAACTTCATATAGTACAGATAAAGGAAAAATTACGAAAAGTAGACATTTTTAGTAAAATCATACAAAAAAAATTTTTTTTAATTTTAAACTTAAGCCTTTTTCCTCGTAAACACGTAGAGGTATTAAATTGAAATTCATATCAAACACTCAGGTCTATAATACCTTTAAGCTGTAACAAAATTAATTTTCTATGTCAATGCAATGGGTGAACTTTTACTTATATACCTACAGGTTTATATTATATATTTATATTATATTATATTATATTATATGAATATATTTATATTTATTTCTTAGAATATGGTACATTGTGATGGTATAATTACATTATGATAAGTTCAACATATCCTGCCGATATCAGCGTAGAAATATTCTCTGAAATAGTACATTACTGCAGAAGCCAGGAAAGCTGATTACGGTCGAAGCATGTATAGTGCTTTTCTCAAACATGTAAGGAAATAAAATAAAATAAAACACAGGGGTATATGGGTATAAAAGTTTATTTTATCATATTAGGTATATCGCTAAAATTAACACAGGGTTATTTACATTACATACAAAATAGTTGCAGAGACAAGTCTTTATATAAACTCGAGAGCAAAAATATTAGGTCACTTTGTATGAGAAATCAGTACAAAGTGACCCGTTACTTTTGCTCTTGAGTGTAGATATATAGTTATTGTATTAGATATATCAGCCCATTATAGTTACTATAATAGTTCATAATTATACTAAACTATTTAAGGGCTCACACACACACAAGAGACTTTTCTCGGCTACTATTTTGCCCTTCATACCTAGGAAGAGTTGTGAAATGTATGGTGCCCCATACATTTCACGACTCTTCTCTTTGTATGCGCATAAAGTGTAGCAAACTGCGACAAAGAGAAATAAATCGCTCTGAAAATAAGTTGATCGTGCATACGCCCCCTAAAAGTTTTAATTATAAATCATTTCAAAAGGTTGGCTGCTATTGCCAGTTTCGATTCAATAGACACTGCAACATGGTACACCGTCATATCTTTCAGCTCAACCTTTAATACAAAATATAATTTAGAAAATCATTATACTAGTTTCTGAACGATATGTCACAACGAGAACGACCCAACGACCCAATGGAAATTGACATTTATAATAACCTTAAATATTTTTTCAACATATCGGAACTCGGACGTCGCAATATTCGTTGGGAATAAGGGAACAAACAAACATAAAGTGGCTACCTATTTACATTAACTGTACAGTACAACATTCATAAAAATGAAATCATGAGGGGACTACCTACAGGTAAGATTGAAATGCAAAGTCTTACTAATACTCACTAAACATTCTTAGTGTCTAAGATATGACCACTTACTTATATTACGTACTTTATCATACATTTAGAATCAATCATAACGTGAAAACTTTGTCAAAGTTATTATTAATTTATGTTGAATGTGATATTGGACATGTTAGGACAGTTACTTATAGATATTTTTATTGTTTTTCCAGGAACAGAAATGTTGGTTTGTTGTATATCTGTTGAAGAACCTGCTTGTGATGGTACGATATGTGCGGTGGACTGCTCGCTATTTCCAACATCTTGATGAGAAGGCGGTGGCTGGGGATTTGATTCATGCAGTGATGGTTGTGGACAATCTGTCAAATTTTGAACCTGGCAATATGTACTTGAAGATGAAGGTTGAACTTGAATGGATGGAGGTTGTTTTACATTTTGCCGAATGAAACCTGGAGGATCTTTGGAGCAGCCTGGTTGTGGATTTTCATACAAAGATTCATAATTCTGATGCGAAGAGTTGTATTGATTTTCTGTGTTTGTGCTACTTCTTAATTTTATGTTTTCTGTAATGTTTTTTGATATTTTGTCCTTGTTTCCTATGGAGTCTTCAATGTAACCTTCTGCAACCTTATCCGACTTCCAGCCACCATGCCTTTTAAGAGCTAGAAGGTCGGCTCCAGAGTCTGCCAGAAGTGTTGCTGAACTACGTCGGAAACTATGTCCAGTATATAAGTGCGGGTCATCTAAATTTAAAAAAGTTGCAATTTTTATTAGGCATTGAAGCTATGGTATGCCGTCCAATTACTTGTTTAGTGCATTTGGAATTCTTGTAATTGAGAAACAATCTATCAGTAATTGTGTCCTTGGGCCGCAAGTCATAATATTTTTGAAAAATATTTTTAAATTCATCCCGGACCACAAATGATCTATCTATTTTTGTCTTAGTGTCTCTCAATTGGATTACGATTATATCGCCTTGAAATTCAATGTCTTTGGTAGTAATCATACTTAATTCCAATCCTCTGCATGCTCCTGTTATGCCCAAGATCATGGCTACCTGTAATAGATAATAGTAGATATATATTTCATTACCTAGGCTTTTTTATTAAATGAATTAAGACTTTTTTGTAAATATTCAGTCATAAAATTAATATGTAGACTATGTTATTGGTGTCCTGATTAGTTTTAGTTAAGTTTTTTGTTAGGTAGGTACATTCATTATTATTTATTAAATTATAGTCAGACCAAAACTTTTTTTGTTATTTTTTGTATCTTATTAGTGCAAATGTGGTTTTGCTAGGACACTGGACAGAGCAGTAAATTATCAAGATTATGTAGTTACTTCATTTTTATGCAAGTAGGTATGTAAAATATGATTAAATAGTCAGATTTGCTTACCTTTATAGCAAGATATGTATCATCAGGTGCGCAGTTGAGGAAGGTTTCTATGTTTTCACTGCTAAATATTCTTGCTTTCTTGGCCTTGTACCCAGCTGAATTCCTTTTTAACCAAGCACGTAAGTTTGAAAAACTCTGCATGTCAATATTATGTTTCAGCTGCATTGTAGCCTTCATCATGGAATACATTGCCCATGATGATGGCTTTTTCGATTGAGCCATTTCTGTGAAATAGGCCAGGAAAACTGTTTCCGAAAAGCTATGTGCATTTTTATCTGCCCTCCATTTAAGGAAACTTTCGTAACATGTGATATACCTCTCTTTTGATTTAGCTGGCAGCAAATTGTTTAAAGCTAATTGCGCCTCGGCTCGTAGTTCCGGAGGGGTCCCATCAATTTCCATGTCGCTTTCGTTAGAAGTCATTTTATTAAAAATTTTAATACTATCCAAGTATCCAAGCAAGATAAAATTATTCGTTATCGATGAAAGAAAACGATGCAATAAAATATTAGTATTTTCCCTCCAATTTTTTTTTTTATGTTCGTATTTTTCTTTCAACTTGTTACCGGTTATTCGAGATTAAACTGTCTTTGTCGATTTATTGTAACATATTCGGTTTTAAAATAAAGTTTTTGGTGTGTTAATAATAGTTTTATTTATAAGTATTACTTTTTGTACCTACATAAAAACCGGAAAACACAGAAAAATATTGCTGACCTTTTTTTTCTGGCAGAATGACTCGAGCCTTTGGCATAGTAAGATTGATCAAAAATTTAAAACAACTTCAGTTACTGGCTGAGTGATTTAATGTTGTATGAAAATCCTTTACGTACGTCGCGCTGAACCTGCCTTGGAATAGAGTCCCTACTGGTCTCTAATTACTAACGTAACAGGAACATTTCCGAGCATGTTTGAGAAAATAATATTACACAATGGAAATCGAAAAAATCTTATTCTATTACATATTACTAACATTCCAGCATGCAATTAACATAATATTTACAAACATTTAAATATTTATAATTATTGATACAATAATAAATAACAGATTTACATTAAATTGAGTGAAATTGATAATTAAGAAATTCCTTATTTGAATAAAAACACTTGTCAATCAGCCAATTATAGAGTTGCTTCTTAAATTTATTATTTGGTAATGTCTTAATGTAGTCAGGTATCTTGTTATATAATTTTATTGCCATAGCATATGCGTTCTCGCGGAAAATTTCATATCTTTGTCTGGGGAGATACAATTGAAGGGGCTATCGTCCGTTTACCTTATTAAGAACCGTGTCATGTAGAGGAAATAAGTGCGAATATCTTTTTACAAATTTAGCTACCTCGTAAATGTACTGACAGGGCAAGGGGAGAACTTTCAGTTCTTTGAATATTGGACGACAGTGGGCTAGATAATGAGCTCCACAGACTGAACGGACACAATCTTTCTGTACTAAAAAGGCTCTCTGTATATCGACTGAATTGCCCCAGACAATAAGTCCATAGCGTAATACAGACGATACGTATCCGTGATACGCAGAAAGAGCAGCTTCCTTGGATACAATGGCGTTAAGGCGCCGTAATGCAAACACATATCTATGAAGCCTTTTACATACCATATCAACATGGGCTTTCCAGTTGAGATGTTTGTCAATCGTGATGCCAAGAAATATAGCGGTTTCTACAGGTTCGATTGTGCTGCCATTCAAATTTATCTTTAAATCTAAGTATGGAGAATTATATTTCTGAAAATGTATTATGTTGGTTTTGTCAATATTTAATTTTAGATTATTTTCTTCTAACCATTTAATTTCATAGATTAAATCATTGTTTGTTAAGGTCTCTAGTTCATTTTTATTTTTACTCTTGATAATGAGAGTAGTGTCATCTGCGAATAAGATGCAATCGTGTCTCAAGGCTTTCGGTAGGTCATTTATATATAACAGAAATAACAGCGGACCTAATATGCTCCCTTGTGGCACTCCACTATTGTTTGTACGGAACCCTCGGTGCGCGAGTCCGACTCGCACTTGGCCGTTTTTTTTAGTATTGGGTTGCATTCCTTAGCTCTAACGCCTGTTGCACATCGCGCGGCTCCATGTGCAAAGGCCGTAATTGGTGGGACACCCAATCGGAGCCAAAAATCCATTCTTAGCATATTTATATATTATATTTATATTGACATTATTGACGCCACAACTTTAAATGTTTTCTTTGTTGTAAATCTATATGTATATAAAACAAAGTCGTGTCGGTTACACCATTTATAACTTAAGAACAGGTGAACGGATTTTCATGATGTTTGACTTTTCTTCGCCCCGAATAGCAGAATAACTATTAACTATTATATTCGTATTATTATTTAAATTTATTTTATTAAATAAAGATATTTCATATAAAAAAAAAATAATAATATATTGGAGTAAAAAAAAATGTAGTTGGCGGTACGAAGTTCACCGGGGTGACCCCCCGGTGAACTTCGTACCGCCAACTACATTACCTAGTATTCAATATTAAACTAAATTAAGAAATAATTCAATAGCTCAAGTAGAAGTAAGCGTTGATAAAAAGGAATCCCACTAATTAGTTTACTAATTGTGAGAGTGCTAAATATGTAGCTCCCAGCGACAGTCTAATTTAAAATATACGTACTTATTTTGTTGATCGTTCTTTTTTTTTATTTATACCACGACGGTGGCAAACAAGCATACGGCCCGCCTGATGGTAAGCAGTTACCGTAGCCTATGGACGCCTGCAACCCTAGAGGATTCACATGCGCGTTGCCTACCCTTTAAGAACCTATACACTCCTTTTTTGAAGAACCTCATACTGTAGCCCGCTGGGAAAACCTCGGCAGGGAGTTCATTCCACAGTCGCAGCGTTCGTGGGAGGAAATTCCTCTTAAACCGTACAGTGCGCGACCCATTATGAACACCCTGCCGGCGGCGAGCGGTGCGGTGATAAAAAGCTGCCGTGGGCATCATATCAAACAGTTCTTCAGTCAGAGCACAACCCATTGTACAAGCGATATAACACACATAAGGAGGCAAAGTCTCTCCTTAGACTCAATGGTTCAATATCGCTCGTGAGTTTGGGATCGTCGACGATCCGCACAGCACGCCTTTGCACCGAGTCAAAGGGCCCAAGCTGGTATCCAGGTGCTCCCGCCCAAAGGTGACAGCAGTACTCCATGTGGGGTCTGACTTGCGACTTGTATAGAAGCAGTCTCTGCCCCGGAGTGAAGTATCTCCTCGCTCTATTGAGCACACCGAGCTTTTTGGATGCCAGCTTGGCCTTCCCTTCAAGGTGACTACGGAATTGGACGTCGCTGGAAATTTCGACACCGATGATCCCAATACTCCCTGACATTGTAAAGGTTGTGCCTTGGAACTGAGGGGCCACAGTAAATGGGGTTTTCTTAGCGGTAAACGCGCAAACTGGTGTCTTTGTGGGGTTGAATCGGACTAAGTAAAGTTCTTTTGTAAAGTGGCGAACTGTATAATTTAGACAACATAAAAGCTGCCAGTGCGTTTATTTCTTCGCAAGTATGGAAAATACATAATTAATGTTCTTGTGTAATTCTGAGGGTAAGAATGTTTCAAACCCGAGTCGTAAAAGCTTCGCAGTCGGGCTTCTCAAACTCTTGGTTACGATATTTATCTTACAATTATTACGATTAACGGGTTTGTGCCTAACTCTATTTTTTTGTTAGCTTCGATTTTGCCGCATTTAAGGATAGATTAAAGGCAGGCTGCACCAAACTGTCTGTTAACGTTACAATCATAGTTAAAATGGCTGTTATTAAAAGACAATTTTCAATAGGGTGACAAGTGCTCTACCGTATTTAACGTTGATTTGTTTGTCAACTAGCGTGGTGCAACTCACCCGACCTGAGGTGATTTTAACTTTTAGATACATACAACAGACCTTAAAATAGAAAAGCATAACCCGGTCCAGATATTACGTGAAATTAAAGGAAAGCGTACACAATAGTGTAATTACTACGAACTGGGTCAGACTTCAGAATACTGCCCTTTGCGGTACGAATGGTATTACATTTAAATGTTACGTAATGCCGACCGTGGCCTATCGAAATGCCCAGAATGTTAGGTAACCTGGAATTTACCTTGTCAAATCAGCTTAACCAGGTATTAAATATTTGACCGAGTTGTCGTTGTAAATGAAATGACATATATCTACGGTTTATCGTATTTATTCGTGTCCGAAGATTTGTGATTAAAATATTAGAAGCGTGAGTGTATAGAGTTGTCACGACTATTTCGCATCATTTTTGACATTCGTATCGACATTTGCATTCGCATAAAGTGATGCGAATAATTTCCGAATGCGAATTTTTGCAGAATGTATCGTATTTTGACTGCCCTGACCCGTTCGCTGGTCTTATGCGCATGCGCATACACAGGACGATAAAACGAAAGTATCACTTGACTTGACTCATTTTGATCAATAATATATAGACTCATCATCATATAATTTTCTGTATGTTTCAACTACGGAACTATTTATAACAAATTAATGACAAAGATGAGTTATCTAAAGATACTCCGTATCATTATTGCTACATTTCAGTTCAACATCATTAAGAAAATATTACGGCCGTTACCTTATACAAAAGTTCAAGTTACAAAAGAATACCGAAATCACTCCACGTACGAAATAAAGACTCAAAAGTGCCTTATTTACAGCCTCGTATATTCTAGACATGTTCATTAAAATCCTGGAAGCACCTGTACGAGTATAAAGGTCGTGGGTTGTGTGTTTTTACTTTATTTCAGGCATCGGCATTAACGTGTCAGAGATAATAAAAATGGCGGGCAATGTTATTAGGCAGACGGCAGACTGCCTTTGCCACTTCCACGCTTCGCATTGTAAGGGGGACACACTATAGGATAATGTTTTCCATTTCATCTAGTTAAGTGATATTGAAACCGAAGTTTTAATATGATTGCGATTATTTTCAAAAAACAATCCGAAAAAAAAAATGTTCACCCTGTTCTTACTGACAAACTATATTCAATAATATGAAAACCGGCGAAGAGCATGTGCCGGGCTATACACCCAATCAATATGGCATTTTTTTTTAGGATATTTGCGGCACTTACGTAGTGAATTACGTACTACGTAAGAAAGGACAACTTTTTGCAATAACTCAAACGGCTAAACTGATTTCATTCAATATAGTTTTCATTACAACTACTTACTACGAATAAATGTTTAATAATGAAATTGTACGGTAATTGAAAAGCTACCGTAGAAGACTTAGGTATTATTTATTATACACATTTCAAAAGATCAGCTAGAAAGCAGTGTGGTGTGCGTGCCCCCTAACGTGTCGCGTCACTATAATAGACGCGAGTGCATATTTGATTTTCTCTAAGGAAATTTCATTTGTGCCCGACGCGGCAAATAGTCGTGCCACGTATTCTGTGTCTGTGGTACGGTTGGAAGTAATGTCAAGAGGTCTTTGTTCTCCTACTAGATAAAACTACCGGAGAATAGTTGAGCCAGAAGGCAGTGTGTGTACTCAGTATGTGTGCACCTTAACGTTTCGCGTCATCATAATAGGAGCGAGTGCATATTAAATTTTCTCTCTAAGGAAATTGCGTTTGTGCACGACGCGGCAAACAGTCAGTATCCTGTGTCTGTGGCACGATAGAAAGTAATGTTGAGGTGTCCCGTCTAGTACGTGGTAAAATAAAACAAGGTATCGCCATCACTACTGTTGCGAACGCAAACTTTTTTTGTATAAATTCTGCAGTTGCTAAACGCTCGGGCTCGGCTAGTATTCGGGGGCTTCTTCTAAGCACCAATGGCAGCGCACCACATAGACTTAGCGTGGCCAATCGGAATTAAGTTTAAACAAAGTTGTACCTTTAGTCAAATTTGCCAATTCACTCCATCTTTAGCTTCCAAACCTTCAACCACTTTCACTCTTATTTAACCGTTTTTGGCACTACTCTTTGTAAACCAGTACTTTGGAATTATACACCTACTTTATACATCGAAGTTTTTATTTGAGTCGTCGAGAACCAGATTACGGCGGCTACAACTACGTTACAGACACCACTTTGATTCTCAAACTTTAAAGTTTGAGGTAATTTTAAGTATATAAGTGGATATGGATTAGTGGATTCTGCATACTCTGCAAAACTGGTGAACTACACCTGGCCCTGCACTTCGCATCCTCGCTACATCCACATTAAAAATGCTTCAGTCTGGCAGATTTATGTAAGTGCAAGGAATGTTAGCATTTATTAAATTAAGCTCACCGTACAGCTACAGACAGGTACGCTATTTGCTAAGTGGGAATTTATAAGTGGCCTGTGTTGGTGTCTGTGTTTCAAGGCAAGACTTAAGTCTAAGGCGTGGAATGTAATCTGTAAAAATAGCAAATTATATAAAAATGCACACATATGATGCCAGTTAGCATTTGATTATAACTCTGGATTTCCTTTGTTTCCAGGTACCTATTTCGAACACACTATGAAGACTGCATTCCTCGGGATTCAACGCTGACAGTGGTTGGTAAAGTCTTGGGATCAAAACAATTTTATACTCTAGGACATTGGCGAAATGGTAGGTACCTTTAATTATAAGCCTTGATATTATTTCGTTTTTCACAACGATATTTACGTTTACCAACAAGCTTTGCAGATACCTAAGGTATTTTTTAGGGTTCCGTACCTCGAAAGGAAAAAACGGAACCCTTATAGGATCACTTTGTTGTCCGTCTGTCTGTCTGTCTGTCTGTCTTTCTGTCTGTTTGTCAAGACCATTTTTCTCAGGAACGCGTGAAGGTATCAAGCTGAAATTTATATCAAATACTCGGGTCTATTGTCCCTTGGAGCTGTGAAGAAATCAAACTTCTAAGCCAACGCAATCAAAAGATACAGTCGTTTTTGCTGCAAATTTTATAGTTTTTCGGCCCTCACAAAACCTACGGGGTACTTCCCGTCATAGCCTAATTATACAGGTCAGTTAAATTTTTGACACCTCGTGACGTCAGTGACCACACTGACGTCATCAGGGAACGATGCGGTTCTCAAACTTTTAAAATAGGGAAAATTATTTAATAGAGGATTATTATTAGTAATTATACTAGACATTATAACAAGAATGCAAATTAAATGCCGTGCCATTAAAAAACAAATCATTAGGTATATCTAAACGACACCATACCAAGGGTGTGCAAGTGTGCATCTCTGTCAAAAACATTGAGTTTGACATTTAGTATCCGATACTTTTCCCTGACAAGACTTTTCACTGAACATGATTCGTAACGTCAAAGAATGAGCTCTGTATCAGGGATATTACGGATACTGATTTTTTGACATCCGCGGATGCGGATATTAAAAGGCTCACATCCCTGGAATACGGATGCGAATGTAAGATAAGTACACAAAAAAAAACAAATATTAAAGCTTTGTACTAGTCACATCATACAAAGCCCTTCGCCCTACAATAGCATTTTAACACTAAAATCAAAACAAAACAAACTCGTTATTTCTTGTCGCTATCCGTCAAGGACATAGAGCTCGATCGACGAATCACGAAAATATAACAATATACCGATTGGGTAATGGTGAAATTACCTACGTTACTTTACGTAGCGCAGCACGTGCGCCGTTGCAGAGATGTTCCTGTACCGACTTGTTCCACATCTGCATCCGCATGAGCTCCGCATCGATTTGATGCGCAGGCGGATGCGGATTTTGAAAATGATGCGGAAGATCCGGGGTTTCCACAAACCACAATTTCCACAAACCATAGACAATTTTCCGCACAGTATTGAATATTATCTACTTATGGTGTCCCTATGACGGAATTCATGGCCGGCCATAAACTGTTATAGTTTTTAAGGGGCACCACACATTAGAGCGGAAATTAGCTATTCGTAAACAAAAGCGGAAATTGGGCTATGGTAGCGGAAATTTGTCTATACAAAATTCAGCCTACCATAGACAAATTTCCGCTTTTGTCTATGAATAGCTAAAATCCCCTCTAATGTGTGGTGCGGTGCGCCTATGGGATATTCTTCATTAATGGGTCAATCCAAAAAAAAAAAAAAACATTATTCTATGTAAGTACAATATTACCAACGTTTGATTTATTCCTATAACTAATCTCAGACAAAAATGAAACGGCGTGATAAGTTTAAAAGAAACAGAGATAATACAATATGGCCATCTGTCAGTGTAATACTCCCCAAATAGTTGTATTGCCACAATGTTAAAAATAAGTCCTCATTAAATTACATGCCGTAAATGAATTGCCAACTAAAAGTATTATATTAAATTACCTAAAATTATATGAAGCTTATTTTAGGTATAAAATAATTAAAAAACACAAATTAAACTTAGTAACGGCACGCTAACATTTTTGAACATGAATAGTGTATTAATAAAACTCCCTGACTGAATTGAAGATGTCAACGAATGGCATCATTATGTGACGTAGGTGAGGTCTTTTCGGACGAGCTGTCAAAAATTTAAATGACCTTTATAATTAGGCTATGCTTCCCGTGAACTCAGAAACTTGAAATTTGGCACGAAGCAACGTCATATAGAAAAATTACAGTGGAAATGGAAAAATTACAAACAGTAGACATTTTTAGTAAAATCATACAATTTTTTTTTTTAATTTGAAACTTACTACCTTTTTCCTCGTAAACGCGTGGAGGTATTAAATTGAAATTTATGTCAAATACTCAGGGCTATAGGATCTTTCAGATGTAGCAAAACCAAACTTTTATGACAACGCAATCAAAAGAAATAGCAATTTAAGTCGCATATTTTGAAACTGAGTACTCGCAAGAAACTCAAAACCTAAATGGTACTTCCCGTAAACTCAGAAACTTGAAACTTGGCACGAAGAAACTTCATATAGCACAGATAAAGAAAAAAATACGAAAAGTAGACATTTTTAGTAAAATCATACAAAAATATGATTTTTTTTAATTTTAAACTTAAGCCTTTTTCCTCGTAAATGCGTAGAGGTATTAAATTGAAATTCATATCAAATACTCAGGTCTATAATACCTTTAAGCTGTAACAAAATAAATTTTCTATGTCAATGCAATGGGTGAACTTTTACTTATATACCTACAGGTTTGTACGGAACCCTCGGTGCGCGAGTCCGACTCGCACTTGGCCGGTTTTTTTTTGTGTAACTTCTGTAAGTCTGCAGCTAAAAGCTCCTATTCTTGCAAATCTAGCTTTTCAGCACGCGAGTCAGCTTATTTTAGTTTAGACTAAGAGCTGGCCACGTCAGATATGACACAATAATGAGAGCAAAAAATCCCGTCTGGCTAGATTACTATACTATCGTTATTACTACCTCCGGGCAGGCAACTTTTAATGAGTGGAGGTCAGAGTGACAGACTAGCAAAATTTTTGAATGTGAAAATAGTAATAACAAAATAGGTAAAAACTGCCGAAGTTGTCTCAGTTATAAAGGACAGGGACTATATTTTAACAATAGAACATAAAACATTGCATATTATTACAGAAACAAAAACAGTAGGCGACAAACTATGAATTACATAACACGTCGTTTGGCACTACTTTCCCCCAACAGAAACTTTTGGCAATTATATAACCTAACCTAATTATTTATGAAATTTCTCATAATATTGCATCAAACCCAGAACTCTAGAATTCGTTTTCTTGAAGTGGTTACAGCTGCCAGATGTCCAGATCTAGAAATAAGCATAGTATAGCAAACTGACTAGAGGGGTTTCGTTGCTCTCATTGTGTCATATTTGACGTGGCTAGCTCTCCGTCTATTGTTTTATTAAGCTCGGCGTTGAGGTGTGGATTTTAGAGGGAATTTTTTTTTTTTTTTTTTTTTTTTATACCACGACGGTGGCAAACAAGCATACGGCCCGCCTGATGGTAAGCAGCTACCGTAACCTATGGACGCCTGCAACTCCAAAGGCGTCACATGCGCGTTGCCGACCCTTTACAAAAAGGAGGATTCACTGTGTTGACGACTAAAGGAACAAGAAGGTCCCTCATCGTCAACACACTGGGTCCTCTTTGAGCTCTTTGGCAACCTTACTCACCAGCAGGAACACAACACTATGAGTAGGGTCTAGTGCTATTTGGCTGTGGTTTTCTGTAAGGTGGAGGTACTTCCCCAGTCGGGCTCTGCTCCAGATTTGAGCGATGACATTCGCTGAACGTGCCCTACCTACGGAATGCGACTAGCATCATGTTTGCGTTTCATGTTTGCGATTTGAATTAAGTTAACAGCACTTTAGGTTATATTACACTTTAGCGTGTTTTTTATACGTGTATGTCTAAATATATAAAAGAAGAAACTGACTGACTGACTGACTGACATATCAACGCACAGCCCAACCGCTGGTTCTAGAGATTCCAAATTTGGCACGTAGGTTCCTTATAAGGTCTAGGGATGCACTAAGAAAGGATTTTTCAAAATTCACCCCCTAAGGGGGTAAAATGGGGGTCCAAAGTTTGTATGGCGAATCAAGATTTGTTAGACTATTTTATTCGAAACTTCACAGGAGTATTCCTAACGATAAATGAGTAAGCACATGTTTCAGGTTTTTTGAAAATTCAACCCCTAAAAGGGGCAAATGTGGTCACAAAGTCTGAAAATCAACATGGGTATCGTATCCTTTTTGAGTACTTATAGTACGCGGGCGAAGCCGCGGGAAAAGGCTAGTATTACATATATTATAAGTCACTAGGTAGGTAGCACACTTTCTACTATAAGTAATAAGTATACTTACTGGCCTCCATCTGCGATTTAATCCACATAAGTCATTAAAACTTTCAACACTGTTTTCACCCCCTAAGAGATAGATTTAAAAATAAAAAACCGGCCAAGTGCGAGTCGAACTCGCCCACCGAGGGTTCCGTACAAACCTGTAGTTATATATGGTGTAACTAAAAATTAACGGTTTTCGCAATTTTTCCTTTATCTGTGCTATAAGACGTTAATTCGTACCAAATTTCAAGATTCTGAGTGCACGGGAAGATCCTGTAGGTTTTTATTCCCTTGCGAGTTTCGAAAGTTTGCGGAAATTTGCGGCATAAACGGCTGTATCTTTTGGTGGCGTTGGCTTAGAAGTCTGATTTTTTCACAGCTCTAAGGGACAGTGGACCAGAGTATTTGATATAAATTTCAGCTTGATACTTCCACGCGTTCCTGAGAAAAAGGGTCTTGACAGACGGACGGACGGACGGACATCAAAGTGATCCTATAAGGGTTCCGTTTTTTCCTTTCGAGGTACGGAACCCTAAAAATGTCTTACGTCTTATTTTTAACGATTAAAGCTGTGCGTGTGCGTTCTCTGAAACCTTTCGAGTGATGTATAATATAATGTGTTTATTGAAAATGAAATTCGCCGTATCCCTTGAAAGGGGTTATTCTATAGCTCATTTGCAACGATTTAAGTCCTGTCAACCAGGGGTCAAGACAAGATTCATTGGATTTCAAGTGGTTTGAGTTTTTGTAATTTTTAAAAAGCAAGGCGGGTTGCGGCCTAAATCGGGTTTAATATTAGTTTTGACCCCTGGTATACTATACTGGTCTTAAGCTCATTTGCAACGATGCAAATGAGCTATAGAATAACCCCTGTCAAGGAAAAAATCTCATGTATTAATGCATACTTTCATAGGTACATTGAACATGTTGTTTATACGTGTTAATAGTGGTTTCGGAGTAAAATGTCTGTGACATGCGACCGTGAGATGCATTCATTAGGGGTAGATGAAGATTTACGTGACTTCCCACTTGCCGCTAATAAATCACTCTTGAATGTACTCGCTTGTTGTTTGAGGCTTGATATATATATTGAATCATCGAAATATAGGTATCAAGTAGTCGCTTTACTTTCTATCATGACACTGACACTGTCATAGTCGTAGCATGACTTACATTGTCGCGCGACTCTCCGTACTTCAGGCGCGACTCGAAGTATTCGCGGGCGGGTTATTCTATAGCTCATTTGTCGCGCGCGACAAGACAACACATGTTATGCTAAGCCGCCAGAAATACAAGTATAAGAAAGGATAATGGATATTCAACTACTTAGTTGAAAGTTTTTCACGACTTACACGGGTGCAGTCGTGGGAGAAGTGTAGTCTAGTATATAAAGGACAAAAGAGGGAAGTTTAGGTATGGATAAGGGTACTGTTTTTCTTAGGTAACCGTAAAAGGTCTAAAACAGTAATTTAACCGCAATCATATTTGTCTAGGGACAAATTTAGTTTTAAATCGTTATTTGTCACTTAATTGCAAGTATTGCAACACATAAAAAACATACGAGTATTCAATATTGAGTAACAGGAGATGACATCCCTAAGAAATTCTTTGTCCCAAAAGTTGTGGTGAAAATCACTACAAGTCTTTAGTCTATACTACTCTTTGATTCCGTCATACCTGTCAACCGCCAAACATGGCGCACCAAATTTGTTCTAGATGTCACATCTAGTAGAATACATAATAAATCAATGGTATTCAATGGGATAATTCGGCTACCAACATGCAAAACGACAATGGATGTCCGCTGTACTGCGATGAGATGACAGATGGTCGTCATGAATCTCGTCGGCATTTTCGACTGTATTGTCCGACAATCAAAACCGGTGTTGTGTAACTTAATTTGGTAAACTACTTTTACACGAAAAAAGGGGTAGGCCCAATGATATACACCCCATCTCCATTCTTCCTTTCCTATCCAAAGTCCTCGAACGGCTAGCGCATCAGCAACTAACTTCCTTCCTGAATAGAAATGACCTCCTAAACCCATTTCAATCTGGTTTTCGTCCGGGCCATAGTACTACCTCGGCTCTTGTCAAGGTTACCGATGACATCCGTTTGGGTATGAATGACCAGAAGCTTACAGTTCTTGCACTTATAGATTTCAGTAATGCCTTTAACACGGTCGATTTTGACATTTTGCTCGCGTTCTTACAGTCTCTTAACATATCGGCTGCAGCGATTGACTGGTTCCGCAGCTATTTGGTTGGTCGTCGGCAAAGAACAAAACTAGATTCTTCGTGTTCTTCCTGGTGCAGCACATCAGCTGGTGTTCCACAGGATGGTGTGCTGTCTCCTCTTTTATTTTCTATCTTCATTAATTCCATAACTCTTGATCGCTCCTCTTCGTATCACCTCTATGCCGACGACCTTCAAATATATTCGCAGGGTATGCATAGCGATCTCAATTCAGTTATAGAAGCCACGAATCTTGATCTGCTAGGCATATCAAATTGGAGTCAAAATTACGGTTTAAAAGTAAACCCCCTAAAATCACAGGTAATTGTGATGGGTAGCGCTAAACAAATCTCCAAAATTGACTTTCTCAGGCTCCCTCCAACCGACCAACTTCCAACCAAGTGAAAAATCTTGGCGTAATCATGGATCGTTGTCTATCATGGGTGCCTCAGGTGAGTAAAGTGAGCAGGAAGATGTTTGCTGCCATAGGGTCTCTCAGACGGCTCCGGAATTTCTTGCCAATTGCTACTAAAATTGCGCTTGCTCAGTCGTTACTTATCCCCATTCTTGATTATGTAGATATCTCCTATTTAGACCTAACCGAGGAGCAACTTAATAAGCTTGAGCGTATTCAAAATGCCTGCATTCGGTTCATTTTCGGATTACGCAAATTCAACCATGTTTCTAGTTTTCGTTCTCAACTCAAATGACTCCCTATCCGTCACCGCCGTAACTCTCACATACTTTCTTTACTCTTTTCTATACTTTTTAACCCTGCAACTCCCCGCTACCTCAAAGAGCGTTTCTCTTATCTGAATTCTATTAGATCCTCTCAAAAATTGCTCCTAAAAGTGCCATCTTCATCTTCCAAATTTTATAATTGCTCATTTACGTTCCAGGCCGTTCGTTTGTGGAATTCTCTCCCTCTCAACATAAAACGCGCGCAATCTATTGGTAGCTTTAAATCGCAACTTAAGGAATACTATTTATCTCTTCCTTAGGTTTTTAAGTTGACACTGTTGTTTCTTATTGTGTGTATTATATGTGTATATATGTACGTATATGTATGTTTATTTTGTATTTATTTAAGTATGTATTATTCATATGAATGTGCTGTGTTATCTATTTCGTCTCTTTTGTTTCTATGCACCACTACTGCTTATTGTTTTTCTCTAGTCTCCACTACCCAAAGGTTGTCTGGAAGAAATCGCTCATTAGCGATAAGACCGCCTGTTGTTACCTCTACCTAAATTTATCTAATTGTAAAATTTGTGCTTGTAACTGTATGAGGTGTGCAATAAAGAGTATTTATTATTATTATTATTACACCGTGGGCCCATATAACTAGACAGATTTTAACAGTGTATTCCTGATCATATTTAGATACTAAAATGTCCTATAAACTTTTCTGGAATACGCCTAGTTTCAGAGTTAATACCAATTTAAAAAAAATACACATTTTATTATAACTCATCACAAAACGCCTTTCTAATGGCGTTGTTGCCACTATTGGACATAGTTTACACGTTCTTATTGACATATATCAAAGTGATAAGGAAAACTTTGCAGAAGCTAAATTTTTACAAAAAAAAAATTACCAATTTGTTTTAGGCGATAATTTTATTAATAACATTTGCTTTTCATGTGCAATAAACATTCAAAAAATGGAAAAAAAAACGAAAAAAAAATTTTTTTTGGCTGAAATTGACCTAAAGTCGCATAATATTTTTTCCTTGTTTTGGTCTTAGAAATTCGTGGTTAAGATCTGTCGGGATATTCCAGCCCACGCAGTATAAATTTTATTCTGTCATTATTATATGTACAGGGTGAAATTTAAGTCGTGAATAGTAATATGTTTTTCTAACTCCATAAACAACAAGCAATTTAATGCCCCAACTCTAACTAAAATCAGACAAGATTTTTTCATTTATTTATTTATTTTTTGTCATTTATTTTTCTTTTAGCAGTGGATTTAGGATATTACAACGGCTTATTAAGATATTTAAATTAGTAAATTGAATTGATTCTTTGAATCGGAACTGTCATTGACATCAAATTTGTCATTTGTCCTAGTTAGAAATGAAATTTACTTAATTTTTCATCTGAAATATCTTATAAAGCTGTTTTAATTCCACATGATCACTTTTAAAAGTAAAATAAACGACAAAAAATATGAAAAAAAACAAAAAAATCTTGTCTGATTTTAGTAAGAGTTGGGGCATTAAATTGCTTGTTGTTTATGGAGTTAGAAATAGTAGATTGTACACCAAGGGGATAAAGCACTGTTTTATGTCACGGGCGCAATATTGAATCCTGAACGTAACGAAGGACTCCAGATTTTAATCCCGAGCGCAGCGAGGGGTTTATGAGTTAATTCCCGAGCGAAGCGAGGGAATTAAGACTGAGTCCTGAGTGCAGTGAGGGGTTCAAGCGCGCCCGTGACAAAAACAGCTTTATCCCCGAGGAGTATACTCTACTTTTCTCACCTCTTGCGAGACAATAAAATAGCTAAGGCTACTAGAAACGGATTTTTATTAAAGTAAATCAAAAGTAAAAACCGGCCAGGTGCGTGTCGGACCACACATAGGAGGGTTCCGTACCTTCAATGGAACCAAACTAATACCAAAAGGTCGTATCTGGTGCCTATGGTTTTTTGGAGATAAAGATAACTCAAAAATAGCTAAACCGATAATGTTCAAAACAATTTGCGTAGAAAGTATATGGTAAGACGCATCTCCTCAATTTTTTTCATATTTTTGGACTTACGGTTAAAAAGTTACAGGGGGGGGGGCACAATTTTTCTGACTTTCGAAGCGATTATTTCAGAAAATATTCACTTAATCACAAAATGGTCAAAGAAACCTCAATGTTATTTTTAAAGACCTATCATTGATGTGTCACATGTTGATATTTAGTCAAAAAAAAATAGTTACATGTATGGAGCGCCCCTCCCCCTAATTTTTTTTTTTCAAATCTACATAACTAAGTAGCGGCATACAAAATACACCTTATGTGTAAATTTTATTCAGATACGTCGTATAGTTTCCGAGTAAAATGGCTGTGACATACGGATGGACAGACATACAGACAGACATGACGAATCCATAAGGGTTCCGTTTTTTGCCATTTGGCTACGGAACCCTAAAAATTGATTCTTGATACATTAGTCCATTTTATTCAAATTTTATCTTCAATTTTTATAGAACCTGCAGTTTTACTCCGTATACTGCAGCGTCTTATGACACTCGCGGCATTTGTTTTAGGTATTTAAAAAAGGTGGCCAGCACGATTTTCCGAATAAATTCGATTTTCAAATCAGTTCGACGCGGCGGCGCGGGCCCCGGCTGGCGTCGCGGGGCTGTGCACCGTGCGGACTTTACCAAATTAGACTTTAAGCACATAACAATAAGAACTATGGGAAGTGAAATCACATTATTAACCAGCGGGTTATAATGAGATTTAGTACAACATTATAACCCGGCTAAAGCCAAGGGCTATAATGATTTGCTTTCGGTGAGGTTTGCATGATATATAATTTGGCATTGTCGAGCAGGTGGTGTGAAAAACATATTACGATTCACGACTTAAATTTCACCCTGTATATCATAGGATAGGCCTAATTTATTGTCAATCTTATTTACCTACGAGATTACAAATGCAAATCTCTATTAAAACACCAAAGATTCGATGAAAGTATAAAAATGTCTTATGTCAAAATTTATTCCCTTATTAATAAAGTTAAAAGCGACTGTAAACGTTGATGAAAATACAGGCCAATTTGTAAATGTGCATTGTTCCATTAGGTAATAAATAAAAAAATTCATCAGACGTGTCCATTCATAATCAATTAATCACTTCCTTATTATGTTCAGTTCGTCCTCATTTTTTTGCATATTATTTAGAACGATGAATGACACTATAATTATTTAAATAATCGTCAATAATTTGCGGCAGCGGCATGTTTACAATCTGATAATGTGGATATTACTACAATGCAAAACGAGAATCGCTCTCCGTTGCACTGCGATAGACAGACAGTTGTCAATTTCGTCGACAATTTATATTCGGCGTCATGGCGTCAATCCATACTAATCCATACTAATATTATAAATGGGAAAGTGTATGTGTGTGTGTTTGTTTGTTTGTTTGTTTGTTTGTCCGTCTTTCACGGTAAAACGGGGCGACGAATTGACGTGATTTTTTAAGTGGAGATAGTTGAAGGGATGGAGAGTGACATAGGCTACTTTTTGTCTCTTTCTAACCCCCCCTTCCCTAAAATGGGGGGTGGAAGTTAGTATGGTTTGTTACTCCGAATTTAACGCGAGCGAAGCCGCGGGCAAAAGCTAGTATAAAAATAAACAAACGCATTTATCTTCATTGCTTCACAATCACGCACTTTTAAAGAACAACCCATATTCTCATTGTCAGTTTATACACATAGACTTGTCATTTATATACATTTGTAGTAAAAATATCCGTTAATTACTTATATTTGAGTGAAAACGTATTTCTTTAACAATATTTTGTCATGTGTCAAATGCTTTTATGCCTAGAAACGCAGCCATATTTGTTTACCTTATTTTATTTTTCAATTGACTTCGAATTTACATTTATGCTTTGTGCGTCAATCAACATCGGTGTTGCCGCGTAACTCTATTTGAGAAACAAAGTTACGCGGGAATTAATATAAAAATTGGGCAGAATTTCATTTATTTGGATGAAAAACGTGAAATGACAGAGTTAAAATATTGACGAAATCGTGCTAGCTACTTTCCTAATCAGATACAATTTTTATATACTTAGCTTATATGGAAGGCTTGTGACCTGTGGTGTCCCGATATATTATGACATTTATGACTACACTCGCGATCAAAAAAATCGACTCAAACTAATTTTTAATTTCATCGTTTAATATCTCAGGAACCAATCATGAGATCAAAAAAGCAACGGTACCATTTTAGAGCTAACAGTGTCAGCTTTCAATACGAGCATGTTTTTCAGGCGAAAAATTTCAGTTCATGAAAAACAAGCTAGCATACCAAGGAGGTGTAAAATTTGGGTGTATAATGCTCCTCTCACTAATTTGAATTTTGGCGATAATAAAATATGTCTTCTGTTATCTTTCCATATATATAGGGTGGGGCCTGTAACTAAAGCAAAAAATTAAAACGTACACTGAGAGAAATTTGCTTTGTGAATTTAACAAATTCGATTTGTTGCGTGTTTATCCGTTTGAAACTAAAGTATTTTAGTAAACGGAATCGATCACAATATTGATAATACAAGTCGAATTTGTACGAAGAACAAGGTTAAACTTGTTAAAAGATATTGGATTGAATCAACCAAATATATGTTTAAAACAATATGTGCCATGTTGGTTTTATATAATCGAGTTGTTGATTTAAATAACACTTAAACTTGTAACATTTACAAGCTGGTGTCATGTTCAACTAAAAATATTGTTTGATAATTTCAACAGTATATGTTGCTGAAAATACATTACCTACTTAACATGTTATATGCTATCTTGTTAAAAAAATATTACTGGTTGTTAAAATAAACAGTATATGTTGCTGATAATACATCACCTAACTTGTTAAATGCTATCTTGTTAAATTTATTTTATTTTTATTTTTATTTCAAGTAACAAGACTCATACAATGGTTAGTATACACTATTTATTCTTATCTCTAATGTTAGTATTTAGAAGATAACTATATACAATACTGACTGCAGGAAACATGCATCTCACAGCAGTGCCTCATGTAAGGACAGTCGAACCTGTCCGCAATTGAGCGCAGGATGGGGTTGGGGCTGGCCCGCACCCGGCGCACCAGGGATGAGCATCGCTTGCGTGTGGTCGCATAGAAGCAATCCATACGCGCCTCCGCAAACATCCCTGATGCGCTACAGAAGCGGGGCAGCCCCAGCAGCACCCGGAAAGCGTTATTGTATTGGACCCGGAGGGCTCCATGAGCTCTCTGCGTATAATACCTCCATAAGCTGCATGTGTATAAAGATGTACAATAGGCTCTGAATAATGTCACTTTAACTTCTTTTGTACATCGGGCAAACTTACGGGCAATCATATTAGCCCTCACAGATAGAGCCCTCCGTTCCCGCTCAATGTCCATGTTATCCTTCATGTCCGATGTAACAATGTGGCCTAGGTATTTAAAGCTTTCAACTCTCTCCAATAGTGAGCCATATAATTGTATTGGAGGCACCTCCTCAACTTTATATCCCTTTGGCTCAAAAACCATTAATTGCGTTTTAATTACATTATATTTAAGCCCATGCGCGGTCGCATACTTCTCACATACATGAAGTAATTTACTCAGTCCGCAGGCCGAAGCGCTGAGCAAAACCATGTCGTCAGCATAGCTTATGTTATTAACGCACACTGAGTCAATATGACAACCGACATGCATTCCGCTCAACGCCTCGAGGAGCCCATTTACGTACAGGTTAAACAGTGTGGGCGAGGACAACCCGCCTTGCCTCACTCCACACTCCAACCTGTATGAATTTGAGAAAGAACCCGACCATCTAACACAATTGACCTGGTTTCCATACCAGTACCTTAGAATACGAACTGTTTCAGGCGGTATGTTAGTAGCTTCTATTTTTTCCCACAAGATATTGTAGGAAACCAGGTCAAAGGCCTTAGATAAATCTAAGAAGCAAGCATACACCGGAGTTCTTCTATCAACATAGTACTTGACAGTATGCTTAAGACACAGTATGGCGCTTTCAGTGGATAACCCAGGTCTAAAACCAAACTGGTTATGATGGATACTCACAGACCGATTTAGTTGTGTATTAAGGACACTGTCAAGAACCTTCGCCACTATAGTCGCGAGAGAAATGGGTCTATAGTTAGTAGGGTCCGATAGATCCCCCGTTTTATTTTTGGCTATAGGTATTACAATAGTTTTCATTAAGTCTTTAGGTAAATAACAGTGTCTAACGCATAATGTATAGAACATTGCTAACACTCTCGAGACATGCGGCCCCGCATTCTTAAGGTGCTCAATGCTGAGACCATCATGACCTGAAGATTTGCCGCCCGACATTGACTGTATAGCTGAGGTTATTTGCTTAGCCGTGTATCCAGGCTCCACCAGGTCATGTTTGGTCTCAGCATTACTCACCGCAGCCAGTGATGGCCCTAAAGGGGACTTCACAAGGAAATGGTCTTTGAAGTGGTTAGCTATTTCGATTACATCACTCTTGCCGCCAACGCTCACTGGGTGGCCAGGTCTGAAACTCAAGTTACTGGTAGATTTCCAGAACGACCTGAAATCTTTTTTGGAGTGCTGTGAAGCTAATATATCCATTTTAATTTGTGTCTGATGGTCTTGACACCATTTAAGACGGGATTTAAAAATTTTTCGCGTTTCACACATCTCATTATATAAATCGCCATGTGCAGGTCTGCCCTGGAGCGTCCATTCCTGAAATTTCAACCTAGCAACCCTATGAGAGTCCTGAACATGCCTGTTCCACCCTGCTAATAATTTTCTAGGCTTACGTTTAGTACTATTACTACTAGCAGTAGCGGCCGCGCATAGGACCGATATAATATTTTCGTACAAACTATCTAATATACATATACGTATAAAACAATATTACTGGTTGTTAAAATAAACAGTATATGTTGCTGAAAATACATTACCTAACTTGTTAAATGCTATCTTGTTAAAACAATATTACTGGTTGTTAAAATAAACAGTATATGTTGCTGAAAATATATTACCTAATTTGTTAAATGCTATCTTGTTAAAACAATATTACTGGTTATTAAAATAAACAGTATATGTTGCTGAAAATACATTACTTAACTTGTTAAATGCTATCTTGTTTAAACAATATTACTGGTTGTTAAAATAAACAGTATATGTTGCTGATAATACATTACTTAACTTGTAAAATACTTTCTGGTTGAAAATTTGTTACAAGTTGTTACTTTTAAGATTGTGGTACCTATGTGGTTATATAAAAATCATATATATATAAAAATTGCTAGCAGGAGCATTAAATTGTACAGTGAACTGTTCCTCAGAAACTGTAAATTCACAATCAAGAATAAGCAGCGTTTATTACAAATTCAAAGGCACCACATAGGTTAGCAAACAGGCCGGCTACCGCGAAAATCGTAAATTTCGAATTTTCTATCTGCATCCCTTTCTTTCAAATATGTAAGTGCGATAGAGATATTTCTCGAAATTTACGATTTTCGATGTTTGTGGTGGCAGTTCTTTTTCTTAGTGAATGGAGTAAGTAGGAGGGAAGAAGTTAAAAAATGAACGGATAATTTTTCTGATGGAAAATATAAAAGAAAAACATTTTTATGTCCAAATTCCTATCATAGATTTTTTTTTTCAAAAATAGTAATCTATATTCTCCATAAGACACTTAACCACACTGTAAATAAAAGGTTTTTTTACTGAGGAATTAGTCCGAGGTCCTCCTCTTTATTGCTCGATCTATACGGTGTTTATTGATACCTACTACATGACGGCAGGTAGGCAAACATCCATCATCATTATGTCTCTCTATAACTCTTGCATATTCAAGCGACAAAGAGGCAAACACGACGTTTTTCAAATTTTGATTTTCGCGGTAGCCTTTCGGATCTTGTAGACTGAATAAGCTAAGCGTTACACACAAACTAGTTGATGGTACATGATACCGGTCACGTGACGACGCTTCACAAACCTACCTACATCTTATCTTGTTGTTTGAACATTATTAATGTTAAAATTTAGCAGAGACGCTACAGTATTGCCGTATTAAAATAAAAAAAGAATAACAGGGTAGTTTAAAGCAACAGTCAGTAAATGATAAAAATAATGTTCAAAAATACGATCCGACATTGTAAACAAAGAGAGCCTAATTACACTAATTGTATAATTAATTACGAGACAACGCATGTGATATTTGGATCAAATCAATCATAAATTCAACGTACACGAGAAGAGAGACGCGGTACCACGAACATCGAAAATCGGAAATTGTGGGCATCGGGCTCTGTCACTCTAATGCTGCCGCCTTAATCGGAGTGAGTGACAGAGATAAATTCTCGAAATTTTGATGTTCGCCGTACCAGTCATGTTATCAAAGTTTTCTTATCTGCGAAAGTCTACAACAATTTGGTTTTTAGAATAAACCCAAGTAGTTACATAGTTAGATGCTAAACACTCACTGGCTAGCTACCTACTTCACGTTTTTAACCGTCTTAAATAAAGATAGGAGTTTCTCCAAATTGTTGTACCAACTTGGTACTCGTATGATGTGTACCTCATTCTGTATATTATATTTTTCATAATTTTGTAATATTTTTATATCAAAAATTATAATTTAGCAAAAGCCATTTCAAGCAAAAATCATTAAATAGTCAACTTCGATTTCTATGTGTATAAAAGCCGAATTTCAGACAGCAGTACGCCGAAGGTCCGTTGCGACGTTTACACACATTCATTGTATAATTACGTTTAGTATGGATCTTGTCTTAAAGTATTTTATGATTTAGACTTTGGGAACAAACTAACAAAGTCCAGGGATTTAATTTTCTGAGAGCTGGTAACACTACCGCCGTCCGCCAGTTTAGTTGCGTCAAACGTGACCCGTGCCGAGCGGTGCGTGAGTGACTTACAACAGTTACAACTATTGCAAGAATCGAACAAAGCAAACTTAACAACTAACAGGAATAAGGTGAGTTTCAGATATAAGTTTCCATTTGAGTGCACACGCAACTGCATATTTATCATACTTATTTATTTATTTCATCATAAACTTACATCTGCCAATACAGTTTAAAAACCAATGCCACAATACTATAGAGGAAATAGTACTTGATTTCAGTTTAGATTTAAACTGAAATCAAGTACCTACTAATTATCTATCAGGATGTTGACATTAACATAACAAATAGGGTTGCGCGCGTGCGTTAGTTGTGGCTGCAGACAAAACTATTACTTAGTCTGTAAGCCTATACCGAGTATACCTACGTAACATGACATCACTTTAAAATGCATGGCAACATAATGAAAAAGTTGTGCTGAGTCAGGATCAGTAGATAATTGCATACAAAATTCAACTAGGTCTTTTTTGTCCACAGGTACCTTATGTGATATGCCTAATTTGTATGAAAAAATGATTAAATACTTATTGCATTTTTTTTACTTTTTAGAAAAAAACAGGAATCGCTGCCGATCGCCGATCGTTGATCGCCAAAACGACGAGACTCAACGTGATGATACCTTATCGCCGTCTATATTGAGACGCCGCCGTTTTTATGAAAAGAAATATGAGCAAAAACCTCAAAAAGTTGCACAAACCAAACAGGAAAAAAGAGTATGTTCTGACTGTGATAAATATTACCAAAATGAAGATAAAAGAAACGAACTGTTTGGGCAACTAGTAGCTGAACAATTCAAATATGTACATCCATGTATTCCATCAAAGGGTTACTGTTCTGACTGTGATAAATATTACCAAAATGAAGATAAAAGAAACGAACTGTTTGGGCAACTAGTAGCTGAACAATTCAAATATGTACATCCATGTATTCCAACAAAGGGTTACGTTCAAATCATGAAATTTCTCCAGTACGTGGTAGGAAGCCACATCAATGACTTAACATTTCAAGACAGTGAAAATGCAGTGTATTGCTTTGAGCAGTGATCGTTTTTTAAATTAAAGTTTTCTATAAATAATAGAGTGCGGGGTATGGGGGGGATAGATTTGCCGGCCACGGAGCTCACGTGCGGACTGGACCTAACTACTAACTACCTGGACGTTTTGTAAATAATTAAGTAATTCAAAATTTTAAAATCAAATAAAATCTCTCATGAAGTTACGTCGTTTGTTCTAGACTTTGTGCAGAAAGAATATGGTCGCGGCGGAAAGAAAAGGGAGAATGTTATGGTCCATAATACTGATTAGAAAACTTTCAAACTACTTACAAAATCTATCAATTTGTACAGAGGGGCCCACCTTTCGCCCCCGACCAGTCTCTTATCGCGCCGGTTTTTAGTTTTTACCCTATACCTCCATTGTCAGTTAAGTTTGTATTTGTTCTATCTTTTCTGGTTTTTTTTCTATTCATAGTCGATTTGTAGCTATGTATATCTTATTATTGTTACATTACTTGCTTTGCTTTCGTTAATATTTTAATTGTTGCAAGATCTTGTTCATTTTGCGGCTGTACTTCGCGTATTCTCATGTTTTATTCTACTTTTAGATGGAAACCTAACACCAAGAAGAAACATTTTTTCTTGTTGTTGTTAAAGTTTCCATCTGAAAGTAGAACGAAACTGGAATATGTTAAGAAGTATAACCGCAAATTCAACAAGATCTTTCAACAATCAAAATGTGAATACAGCATGCAAGTAATGTAACAATAATAAGATAACACTACAAGTTGACTGTAAATAGAACAAATCAATAATGCAAATTCAACAAGTTAACTTAACCAGCAGCATGTTGATAGAACAAGCACTTACTGTAACTACAATCGAATAAAACAACAAGCTGATTATAGATTCAACAAGCAAGTCATGTCTCAATGACATGACGAGCGTGTTAGAACAACCATGCGGGCATGTTGAAACTATATGCTTGAAATATAAAAATAATTAGATAACATAACAAGCTAATTGTTGACTCAACAAGCTAGTCATGTCACGACAACATTTCAAGCAAATTAAAATAACAAAGCGAGCATGTTGCAACTTTATGCCAGCCATGTAAAAATGACAAGATAATCTAACAAGCTATTTTTTGACTCAACAAGCTTATCATTTTGCTTTAACAAGTCAAGCACGTCAAAACTACATGCTTAACTTATAAAAACAATCTGAATATTTAACATAAATTCAACCTGACCAAATAGCATATAAATTCAACAAGTTACGCTTAACGTGGAACCAACGTGATAAGTAGCTTGTAAAATCTACAAGTCACACTTAACGTAGAAACAACATGATAAGTAGCTTATGGAATCTACTAGTTACTTTTAACGTAGAAATAAAATGACAAGTAACTTGTAGATTGAACTAATTACACTTAACAAAATCGAACTTGTAGTTTTAACCAAAGAGCTTGTAGGCGCTATTTTAAAATGAGAGTTTGGTTGAACGAACGTGAATTCTGGTTGTTATTTCTCTCAGTGTAGATTCTAGTCCTCAAACTAGACAACTTTTGTGTAGCAACTTTTTAAAATCATAAAGTTTTTAGATTGTTATTTTTTCAAACAAAGTAAATAGTATTTTCAATGTACTTAAAACTCCGTCTAATTGACATCGCCTGTCAGTCTAGTCGCTCTACAGACATAATCAATTTCATAGTACATTGCGTGTTCGAATTAACTTTAAAATGTAATAAAATTCAAACCGCAAGTTTTTTTTCAAAGTCGTCAAACAAACGTTGCGTAGTTTGAGGAGAAGAATGTACATTTTAATTTTTTGCTTTAGTTACAGGCCCCACCGTGTATAAGAAAAATATATGGATCTACGAGTATTTCTGAAGTACCTACTTTTAGAATAATATAATTATTATCAACGTTTCAGCAGCTCACAACGCGTTTTACAGCTTGTTTACAAATGCGTTTATTATCAATTTATTATTAGACAGTAGAGTTAACCGCACTTTTGTAAATACAATCGGACCACACTTGACTGAAACCGCGTATATATATACAAACTTTTATAACCGATCTATCGACTGTTTTACGGTGCATTCCCATTGCTTCATAAGAATATGTCTTATGAAGCAATGGGAACGCCGACCACAAAATTTGAAGTCAGCGCGGCGGAAAAGACACTCTTGTTTCGCGCTCGATCCGCTAGGGTGCGTAGCCAACGTGCTAGTCGTTAAAACTCCGTAGCGAACTAAACGCAACTATCACTGTCGCACTAATATGGAAGAGTGATAGAGAGAGGTGACTACGATACGCTACGGAGCGTTAACGATTGGCACGCTGGTTTCGCTGCGAAACTAGTTACGCGGTACCGCGGTGTCGATTCCGCTGCAGAGACGTGCAAAAGGCGTAAGGCATTCTCTATCAGTCACATAAATAGGTGGGTTCAATGAAAAGTGTGTAGATTGAAATACTAAGTACAATTAGGGACTTATGACAAAATGACTAGAGTCCAGCCATAGTCCTAGACTTGACTCTTTTGCTGACACTGAGCCCTCGCGTCGCTCGTGGTTGCCGTGTTCGTGTAATGGGAGTTTTTCATCTGTAAAATAAAGCGGGACCAATCGTCGGGTTCACACGCCCCGACCGCCCCGATCAATCAACGCTCAGCGCTATATTCCAATACTTTTGTACCGCCCGCTTTATTACAACCAGTATTCTTCAGGTACGACTGTTGTTGCATATGCAATGCACAGTCAGTGGCAGAATCAGCTAGCGCGTGAGGTGTTCAAAATATCTTGGGAAGGATCATAGGAAAATCATTTTGAACACGAACTCCTCGACCAGGCAATTTTCATCCGAAAGCGACGCTTGAATCCTTGATTCATTACATGCATTATGTTAGCAACGTTAACATTTGTGGCTACTCAAGGGTCAGGTTATACTGGAGACGAGCTCAGAGACTAGTGTTTTGTGAATACGGTAGCTATCGGCGTTCACACCACGCGACGGAATGCGACACCCTTCAGTTCGGAATTCAAACAGCAACTGCTTAAAGCTCCTATCTTCATTTTTATTATTACAATTCAGTCCTTGTTTCCATAGCCGTAAAGTCGTATTTTGAACAGTTAGGCATGGTATAAGAGCTTGCGAAGATTTGCTCCAGATTTTCGGGTCACCGCGAAGCAATACTGCTTTTAATCGGTATTGGGTGAAAAGAAAACTGGGCTGTTGGAATTTAATTTGGTCCCAGACATTTAAATTCCGCGGTCGTATTTCTTTATAAACGTCTAATTTTGTAGGAATCAACATAAAATGTTAAAATAACATTAAGGTTCAAACATTCGTGCAGGAAATGTAGATTTGCTACCAAATTAGAATAAAATAATAAAATTATTCTGTTTCCGATAGCTCTTGGTTTGCTGCAACGTTGGTTGTTCCATTAAATATAAATTTTGTTTCCTAGTTATTCAGATTACCTACTCGCATAACAACTTGCTATTCAATTTTCAGTTTTGATATTTTATTACCGACTATACTGCATTTTTATATGCTGTCATGTATGAACAACCGATCTCTAAGGACCTGCTATGCTACTGTTTTACATACAGTACCTATTATATAATTATGTTACCTTTGTGCTGTTATAATAGTTTTTTTAACTTCCTGAAGTATGTTAAATTTCTGGTTCTAATTATGCTACCTAGCTAGGGTTGCAAAAACACGGTTTTTTTTCTGTCTTGAAAAAAAACCTGAAAAAAAAACCGTGAAAAAGACCAGTTTTTTTTCTGGAATATATTTTTTTTCAAAAGTACGAAGTCTCAAAATTTGCAAGGCAGTTAATACTCTTATACGGTTGTTTTAGACTTTATGTTAACTATTAAACTAATTTAATTTAACAACTTTAATTTCTGGTTTTATTAAACTTATATTAATGAAATATGTAGTGGTACTATGCTGCTGATAGTTCTAGTGAATAAGTTCAAAGTTTCTTTTGCATTTGCACTGAGAATAGTTTAGCTACATAACATAACAGACATACCTACTTTAATGTACTTAGTTTTAAGTTACTTATATGAATAAATCACGAAAAACCGTGTTTGTCGTAATATTTGTTCATCTGAAAAAAAAAACCTTATTTAGAAAAAAAACAATGGTGCCAGGTTTTTTTTCATGTTTTTTTTCATAAATTTGAAAAAAAACATTTTGTTTTTTTTTCTATTTGCAACCCTACTACCTACCTATACCCAATAATCTGACCGAATGTTATAATAATTTAGTAGCAATTTTAACATATATAATTTTAAACAAAAAAGAACCGACTTCACTTAGCATCCACCTTTCCAACAGCAAATGCTCGAGCTGCTGTAAAAAATACTCAAATCATTATAGGTGTGCCTATAATAGTTGAAGAGTTCCTTCAATTTCTCCAGGATCCCATCATCAGATCTTGACCTGGTTACAATCAATGGGACCAACTGTGAAGTATACTCTTTCAAACAAAAAAAGAATTTTCCAAATCGGTCCAGCCGTCTTCGAATAATCGGTGAACATACATAAAAAAAAAAAATATAGCAATAACAAAGATACCGACGAATTGATAACCTCCTCCTTCGAAATCTTGTAGTCGGTTGATAATAGATTTACTACTCAATCTGTTGGTACTTAGTTATTTAAAAAGTAAAAAATTTATGGCAAAAATCTGCTTAATTTAATAATGATAAATATTTAACTAACACAGGCATGTTCATAGTCCGCCATTTGTATATTTTCCTTTGTTTTGTGAAATAAATAACATGATAGGGGATATATATATAACCAAATAAAAGCACGTAAATCAGCGTTTATCTCTAAAGCACACAAAACCAACGGAAGTAACAACTCGTATATAATAGGTAACAATAAACATAATAGGCTATGTAATGTGGCAAATATTCCCGAATAGGGTAGAACAATATTTGTATTCTATCTATTCACGATTCCGCTTATTAGATTCCGAAGATTCCGAGTTGCCACCTCGAATCTACGCAGAGGATCAATTTGTGGTGATTTTAGTGAGTACGAGTCTTATAAATATAACTCCTATGAAACTTATACCCCTTTTAATTTTGTATTAAGCAGAAACGTCTGCAAGCGATAATTTAAATTTTATAATTGAAAGAAAAATGGAAAAATTCACCGCGTCGAGCAAGATGAAGGAACCGATGGAAAGATTCACCGAGGTGAGTAAGCGTCGATGGCTCAGTTGGTCAGAGCGGTTGGACAGGTGTTCCAAAAGGTCGCAAGTTCGAATTTTGCTCGACGCGGTGAATTTTACCATTTTTCTTTCAATTATAAAATTTATACCACTTTTCACTAGAGCCACAGCTCTTCGCAAAACGATTGTATATGCCTCTAGTCTTGTTACGTATAATTTGAACCCTTTATTCGTAACAATGGTATGCATACTGAGGCCAGATTTTTACTAGTATGTTGTAAAACTTGTAAAGATGCGGCAGGCGAATATTGAATGACGCCGTAAATGTCGAATTCGCTATCCAAGGCTGAATAATACGGAAAGAGGTCTGAAAATGAAACTATGTGGGTAGACGAGGTAGCGTATATTAATTTTGTATATATTAAAATAGGTAAAAAAAAGTAATGTAAAAAAAATGTTTTTTTTTGAGTACTTAAGTATTTAAGGCCGAGTCTTTTTAAATCTGCCCCAAACACATTTTGGAACGTTATGTTGTGCCAAAAAAATAATAAGCAGTGTTTAAACCCCGAACGTTTTTACAGATTTTTTTACAAACAACCAAATCCAATTGCCTGAAAGGTCTCTAACGAAAAATGGATTGTGAAAGGTCGTAATCAAATTTTGGTTCCAATTTGCCTTATTCGGGGTAAAGTTGGATTCCGGATTGGAAACATTCTCCGTTTAGGTCCCGAAGGTAATGTATATTTTTGGCCTCTTTAAAATATAAATAGGTATCAGGTAATAGTTATTAAATAAGTATTTGAATAGATTAAGCAATTAAGGCATGTCGAGCAAAGTTATTAAAATGTGAAAGTTCCCCCTATTAGGAGGGGATTTGATCCGTGAAATATGATGACTGGGCAAAAAGTTTGGGAGCGACCCCGTGCAGGGGCCGGGCCGGGCCGTTACAATACACACGATTACACGTTAATCGATGGTAAAAAATAAATGTTAATGTAAAACAATAAAAAAACAAAGTGCCTTTTTAAACAAATCCTGTGAAAATAGGAAAAGGTACTTCATAAGTAAGTTAATCTTAACTTTAGTATGTTCATTGTAAAACCTGTTTTTGTTTCTGTACCAACAATGTTTTTTTAGTATGTATTTTTGGTTTTATAGGCCTTAACTCCGAATAAATTCTAGCTTACCATAATTCATGCCTTAAATAAAAACTATCTAATATTCTTCCACCCATACTTTTTTTTATCAGACATTTTTGATGGTGCCTTTTGGAAAATTAAAATCTTCATGTGTTGAATTCACTTCATGTGTACGGTAATAATAGTAGTTTATGTAACTGTTACGTAATAAGGGTCCTTAAAATAAGAGCCCAGGCGAGTTTCATAATAAGATTACACGAGTGTTTTAAGGCCTAATTACGTACAGTTGCATACACTGCTTTATCTACACACATACAATCCTAAATGAAGGGTTCGGAAACCATTAGAATGACCGACACTGCACCGCCATTATAAGGAACTATAAGGATTCCTAGTTGACTACGGAACCCTAAAAACAAAATTTCACCGCGCTGCAATTGCTGTTGTCAGATTTACTAAGAAATTTGTTCTGCTATTCTTGTATACTCATGTGTGTCCTTCAGAATCTCGAGAAGACGTCATCTTGTACCGTTGTACAAAATACCGTAATGTATCAAAAATCGTAGGTTATTTTTGCGAGTTCAATAGACGCCGTAACACTGACCCGCTCTTGTAACTTGTCGTCTTAACAGTTAATTAATGAAGTTGAAGTAGCTAAGTAAACTAGAAAGGTTAACTGGAAGAAATCCCTTAAAGGGATAAGTTCGCCTTTGTACGTATATGTTGTGTTATGTCTTTCGTTGTGTATTCTTGTACAGACGCCATCAAATATATCAGACCGGCCAGGGTACTCAAAAATATCTGAACATGCACTATATCACCTTGGGGGGCGTCCATTAATCGCGTCATATTGTATAGGGGGGGGAGGGGGTCACGAAAAAATCACCAATGATCACCACAGGGGGAGGGGGGTCTGGACACATATCACGTGTAATTTTTTTGTTCCTCCGTGCTATACTGTATTATGATGGTCAATAAAATAAAATGTATCACAACTTTTAAATGAATCAATCGTCAAAACCAGAGTAGCGCGCGGATTTTTGCCTCGCAGCTGGAAAATTTAATTCTAGTGACGGGATCCATGAGGAATCAAGGGAACTCCTGAAACCTCATAAGGAGACGTATAGCGATATTTTTAATTCTAAAAACCAAAAAATTGCATTTAAATAGTGCTATTTAGTGAAATAGAAACTGCTCGTGAAGATCAGAATGCAACTCCTCTACGACAAGGTTTTTGAAGTGAAAAGTTCTTTAGCGGCGCTGTGCAGTTTTTGTGATGGGGAAAAAATGTTAAACTCGCGACAGGTCATGTGACCGACAGATTTGTCAGATTGAAAATTCGTAAGACGGACACGTGACCTGATCGAATAAATAATTGTAAAAGTTCTGAAGTGTTAAATTTTTTATGTAATATAAATTGTCATGTTTGTGTACGATAGCGCAATAAATGAATATTGTATTTTACCACATAAATGATAGTATTTTTATACTGCTAATTAAAGCAATTCATGCAAAATTATTCCCTAACCATTCCAAAATATCAAAAATGCACAAAAGTTTTAACTTCTGCCGGCACTCCCGGAGTGCACCCCGTTTTTTTTTACGTCTTGGGACTAATTGTTATGATGAGATGCACTATGCTATGATTGTAAATAAATTTTAATGTGCTTTGAGATATTATTTTGTGAAGTAGGTTTTTAGGGTTCCGTAGCCAAAATGGCAAAAACGTAACCCTTATAGTTTCGTTATGTCCGTCTGTACGTCGGTCCGTCCGTATGTCACATTCATTTTACTCGGAAACTATAAAACGTATCTTAATAAATATTTGAACGTAAGTTGTATTTTTGTGTGCCGCTACTTAGTTCTGTAGTAAAATTGCTGGAAAAAATATTTTTAGGGGGGCACTTCATACATGTGATACATGTAACTATTTGTAAATTTTTACCAAATATCAACATGATGCACATCACTCGATAGGTCTTTAAAAATAACATTGAGGTTTGTTTGAACATTTTTTTATTTAGTGCATATTTTAAGAAAAAATTGTTCTCCCCTAATTGTGTTTCTTATGAACCCGTGATCCAAAAAATATGAAAAAAATTGAGAGCATTATCGATTTTAGAATTATTGAGTTATATCCATAAAACTTCTTTCATAGGCAGAATCTGGCAGATACGACCTTTTGATATTACTTTTTATAATCGGTACGAAACCCTCCATTATGCGTGGTCCGACACGCACTGGGCCGGTTTTTTTCTATTAAAGATTATTTTATTTTATATCTATGTACATGTAGTTTCATTTTTTTACCCTTCACGTGTACGTAGGTTCACGTGTTAGAAAACTGTATTTACTTTAGTTAGCAAAAAATTACGTCATATTGGACGGGGGGGGGGTAGGGGTCCTGAAAATATCACCAAAGATCACCATGGGGGAGGGGGGGTTTAAAACAAGCCAAAAACGTATGACGCGATTAATGGACGCCCCCTTGACAATAGAGGCGTTGTTCAAATATTTGTGACCACCTTGGCCGCTCCGATATATCTGAAGGCGACTGTACAATAAAGTGTTTTACTACTACTACTACTTCTACTACTACTAAGTAGCTGCTTTCTGCCGCGAACTGTACCTCTCAATACCTCGTAGATTGACCCTTCTTTAAATTGATGGACAACACAATCCGCCTTAATAAAGCAGTCATTACACGATGCGACGCAAATATATCATTTTAATATCACGTTCTCGTTAATTTGCATCTGAAACGTAACCTTTGCGTAATTATTACAATGGCGGCGAAAACGGGACGTACGTAACACCCACAACACGGATCACTTGTCCACTAGACTGATCATCTAACCTAACACTTAGTAGGTATAGGTAGGTTACGAGTGAAAATAAAGGTCGAAAGGTCTTATGTTGCGGCCAGACAGCATACAAGAACAGCCCTCTGCCACGAGACCTTGGCAGAAAACAGAGATTTTGAACCGTGTAGCCAGTGGTTGGTGCCCAATTCTACATGCCCTTTAAATGCTCTTGGTGGCTAGGCGTGCTCTGCCAACCGTTGGCAGAAGCGGTTGGTTGGTTGTCAGCCATGTAGCCGCTCGCTTCAACCAATCGCTCCAACCAAGGTCACGTGGCAAATCTGTTCTTCCAGGATCGTGAGTACTGAGAATTAACCTAGGTTAATATTACTCGCTCGTGACTGCCGATCATTTCAGTTCGCAGTGCACCTTCTAATTTGGTCCGTGTTTCAATTCAGTTAATGTCTTCACTACCTATTTGTAAGTAAATCACAAAATGTAAAAATAGGGTTTTAGGAGTAAACATGAGTGCCAAAGCAGAGGAGCGATCAATATAGTGACCACGACTCTTAAACGCTTTACAATGCCAAGTCTACGTGAGGTGGTCTGTGTTCACAATGAGTGGGAACGTGGCTGAATTACAATAACACTTTTTATATATCTGTCACGAAAATTTCGTGTCGAAATGTCGGAAACACTTTGTTTAGAATTAAAACGACGGTTTTCTAGTAATTTCATCTTGTAACAATGAAATTGTGTGAAATTCTCAATATTGTCAGTTGACAAGAATGGAATTAAGTTGTTTCCTCTGTCGCGCAGTTTTCAAAAGTAACAAAAAAATCGGCCAGTAGGATGTCGGGCCATGCTCAATATAGGGTTCGGTGGGGGGGGGTCGCTTAAAATGGGGTTTTTATGTACAATTTTTAATAACTCAAAAATGACTTACCCGATTTCATTCAATATAGTTTACATTGAAAGTACTTATTAACCCTCACGGTTCAAATGTTAGAGAGGGTGAAATTTGTGTGAGTGCTGTATGTAAGTATTGATTAATACAGCTTTCTAACGACTAAACGATTTTCTAGTTAAGCCGCGGACAGACGGACATGGCGAAACCATAGGGATTCCTAATGACGAGGTACAGCAGTGGTGGTGATGTGGTTAAAGGAAAAACTGGAGATCTTCAACTAGATTTATTGATATAAAATAATGATTACAAATATGCGTGGTGGCCATCAGTCAGTTGCAAGCAGAAAAGAGGCAGATAAAATATTAACAGCGCTTTTAAAGGATATGACCATAGACAAATGTAGAAGGGTGGACATTAATTATAAATGATCCCATACATTATCACCTAGTTGACTATACGGAACCCTAAAAAGTATCACAGACACAAAAGTTTAAGCAAACGGCCGAAACGGCTGGTTTTATAGGCACATATAGGACGACTAATGGCGGATGGCGCTATAAAATATGCCATAACTGTCTAGTTTTTATCTCTGGCTTAGTTTCTGAGTTATTTTTTGGAACGTAAAATAGTCAAGTGCTTGGCATTTCACGAACATTCTGACTTGGCTACACTTTTTATGACTTAATATGCTTATCATTGTTAAAATAGGTAGGTCGCTCACTTAGTTTATAAGTTCCTATTTTTTTTTGGAACCCTAAACACCGTTATCTATAAAAATTTTTACCAGTGTACCTATGGATTTTCCAAAAACATTTTTTTTAATCAATTGCAGGTCATCTACAGTATCTATTACGCGTTCTAATTGTCTGTACAAAATTTACCCATATATTCTTTTGAGTATAAAAATAAAATGTATTAGGTACAAATATATATATGTCGCAGGGAAATGATTAAAACAGAGATTTGAACAAATCTCTAAAGGATATGATCAAATTACGCAGGATGTTAAAATGGAGACTCCATATCATCATTTCCCTAGAAAAATTCAGTAATTTCACCAAATCACTGACTCTGTTTAGTGGGAAGACAAAATCGGCCAAAAAACGCGACACGCTTTTTCATTTCACTAGATTTGTTTAGTAATTTGACAAAATCCCTAACCGCTACAGTAAGTTGATGAAACGAACTCAGAAAGTCAACTAGTTTTATCATTTCGCTAAACAAGTTTAGTGAAATGATAAAGTCTCAACTGGAAGATGGTATATGGTGATTTGATTAAATCTCTGAACTGGTTTGGTGAAATGACGAAAGGAAGTACCGAATACAATATTTTACTTTACAGTTAAGCGATTTTATCAAATCTCTGACTACTGACTAGATAAAGTGAAACAGATATTAAATCAGAGATTTTAACAAATCTCTAAGGAATATGATCAAATCACGCAGGATGTTAAGATGGAGAATCCATGTCATCATTTCCCTAGAAACATTTAGAAATTTCACCAAATCACTGACTCTGTTTAGTGGAAAGACATAATTGGAAGGTGCGTTATTTGTGAAAATCCAGTGCATGCTCACGGTCACTATAAGATGTTGTTAGATTAGCTAATTACGTAATAACTAAAGACAGAAGGTCCTTTAAGTAGGGACTGAATAAATCAACCGACTTGGTATTAGATGGATCTCACAACTTTATACGGTAGAAGAACTGAGTTGCGAGACTTGTTTTTTTTACAAGTTTTGTTTTTGATGGCATAAACAACTTTGATACCTACTTTTGACATTTTATGTAACAATTTCAAGTAATCTAGTCTATATCTTCAAGCCATATCTTCAATCTTTCTTTAGTATATGTTCAAAATGTTTGCTGCATTTTCCCTCTCAGCTCTAATATTGCTTTCTTTTTGACAAAATTGGCCTTTAACAACTAAGCCTTAACCTTCCTCTCCAACAGTACTTCCACATGTTGCATGCACTGGATGTTTACAAATACTGCACCGGCCGATTTTGTCTTTCCACTGAACAGAGTTAGTGATTTGGTGAAATGACTGAATTTTTCTAGGGAGATGATGATATGGATTTTCCATTTTACCATCCTGCGTGATTTGATCATATCCCTTAGAGATTTGTTAAAATCTCTGATTAAATTAATATCTGTTTCACTTTATCTAGTCAGAGAATGATAAAATCGCTTAACTGCAAAGTAAAATATTGTATTCGGTACTTCCTTTCGTCATTTCACTAAACCAGTTCAGAGATTTAATCAAATCACCATATACCATCTTCCAGTTGAGACTTTATCATTTCACTAAACTTGTTTAGCGAAATGATAAAACTAGTCGACTTTTTGAGTTCGTTTCATCAACTTACTGTAGCGGTTAGGGATTTTGTCAAATTCCTAAACAAATCTAGTGAAATGAAAAAGCGTGTCGCGTTTTTTGCCCGATTTTGTCTTCCCACTAAACAGAGTCAGTGATTTGGTGAAATTACTGAATTTTTCTAGGGAAATGATGATATGGAGTCTCCATTTTAACATCCTGCGTAACTTGATCATATCCCTTAGAGATTTGTTCAAATCTCTGTTTTAATCATTTCCCTGCGACATATATAAAAATTCGCCAAATAGTTAAGTTTTATGCGAGCCTTTATCATCTTAAAAATTTCATATCATATTGGAGTTGGGTGAAAATGTTCAAACGTTAATTTCAGCTCGACAAGCACTCTTGACATTTATATTCCTCCCTCGATAAACACCCAGACAGCACGCCGCCGCCGCCGCCGCCGCCGCCGCCGCCGCCGCCGCCGCCGCCGCCGCCGCCGCCGCCGCCGCCGCCGCCGCCGCCGCCGCCGCCGCTTCCGACGCCTCCGACGCCGACGCCGGACAAAAAATGATGTATTCAGAATATTCCGACATCTATAAAAATACACGGATCCCTTACGTTAATGTTTTGTTGGAATCATGTTTTTAATTTTAATGGTGTTTTCTCCAAAGGAGGGTTATATTTTTCGAGAGGATGTACTTATTTATTTATGAATACTTCGTACTCGTAGGTACGAGTACATCTAATTCTTTCGCACGCCCTTACTTACAGTCTACTTCGGTTGACGAATTTCAAAGTATGAGGTGTACTTATACCTATTTGTTTCCATTGTACTTGTATGAGAAACATTAGTTAGAATATACATACTTACCGTAAAATGGGGTGAGTAGGGAGAAAACTGACATTCAAACCTTAATAACATTTTATTTTAACATTTATTTGGAACATTGTTGGATCGATTTTTTTTCTTATGATTATCACTATAGCTGCATTTGTAATACGAGTAAATTATTTTGGTAGCAATCTCATCCCCCTGGCATCCCTTCTCTCTCCATTCATAACCCAACTCTCCACGCAATCCCTACTCACCCCATTTTACGGTACCTATATAAAATAAAATAAATAAAAAACAAGTGGTGAATTATTTTTGCTCTAAAAATTAAATTACTCGCGAATTTGTACCTAGTACCGCAATCGAGTTAGTTCTTTTTTTATTTATTTGACTTGTCATTTGCATTTAAGGCATTTTTTTCACTCGTTCAACTGCGTAGGTACCATCAGGTTCAAAATTGCATGGTCAATTTATCAATGAATTCATTCATAAATTGGCCATGCAATTCTGAACCCGATAGTACATTAACCGCATTTACTCAAGGGTACGAGTAAAATTAAGCACCTAATTATTTAATAGGCAGGTATCACACTGATGCGGTTTCCGCATGCGGCGACGGTGTGTGAGCGAAATAGTGCTCTGCATGTGTATAGCGCTGTCTCGTTCACCGATGCGGGATGGGGCGCCAGTGTGAAAGCCATGGCGGCTTTCATTTTGTTTCGTCCAGACTCAGCTTGCAAATAATATGTAACTACTACTTACCTATTCAGGATACATCAGCATGAATATCCGACGTAGTATCCCTTACGTAGTGTTACGTGCTCTTTGTTTGAAATACGACAGCGCAGTGAGTGTTTTAAATGTAATACATTACGGTCATAACAGCCTTGGCCAGAAGTGTTGAGCACCCTTGCGATTTTCATACAAAACTCGAAAGTTTAGACCGACGTTTCTACATTTTTTGAAGTTATTTTATCAATTAATTCAAACTGAACAGGCATGTTTTGTTGAAGTGAGTAGTAACTGCATAGAATATTTGCAAAATTTCGTACCGACCTAAATTCGCACTTTTCATATTTTATAGGTAAGTACCTTAAAAGTGTTATTAAGTGAAGTTTTCTAGATATATCAATAAAATATAACATTTTACATCATCGTACATTGTTATGATAGGGAATTAATACTTAACATCAAAATTGTAAACAAAAAAGAGCTATGCTCAACACTTCTGGCCAAGGCTGTACATGCAGATAGCTTTTGATTCTATTACTCTTTATATTATTCAAGTAATTTTCTTCTGAAAATAGATGTCATATACTTCAGAAAAAGTGACCAAACCCTCCGGTGTCCGAGGCCAGATTTGAACTGGCGTCTTCAGCTTTCGCGGCTGATTTCGCGGCGGTCAGCCGCGAAAGCTGAAGACGCCAGTTCAAATCTGGCCTCGGACACCGGAGGGTTTGGTCACTTTTTCTGAAGTATATGACATCTATTTTCAGTTTATATATAGTAGTGTAACTACTTAAAAAATTGCAAATCAAAAAAATATTGAACAAAATAATTTGATTTGCTTCAAGATTAATTTTCTTCTCTTAAATTACCAGTAGCACCAATTACTATTTGGTTCATTTAATATAGGACAATGTAAGTTTTATTAAGCATTTGCAGTGTCAAAGTGACATAAAACAGCACTTTAAAACGAGTACAATGTATGATTCTACGTGTAGTGCTCGTTAAGTGCAATGATTAAATGAATTAACACTATAATACCACTTAACACGACTCGATTATTCGGAGCTTTCATGATGTTTTCACTGCATACACTATAACACACACATTTTATACACTTAAACGGCCTTAAGCCGCGGTCACACAGGAAGTGACAGTAAAGATCTTAGGACACCTACCGCGAATATAACGATTAAGAATTTTTGTGTACCAATAGCTTATTTATTTCCAATTTTAAACAGAGGCACAGTTAAACGATCTTCGTATACCAATAATCCAGGTTTTAAAAACTCACTTTTGTCGTAGCACGTCATGACGTCATAACTTGCGTGTTTCTTATTTACTTCATATTATTATGTCTGTGTTTTTTTTATGCCTGATTTATTTATTTAACCAAGAAAACCACTCATGTCAATGTTCTAAATACCATTGAACAATTAATATGTCGTTTATTATGTTGTTTTAAAATTTAACTAGATTTGTTAGGTTAGGTTATGTGTCCTAACCCCATCAAGGCATACTCGTACTATCGAATCATAAACATTGGTTTTCAGTAAGTTGGATCTAGGTATAGGATGCTTCTCCTCCGAGTTTGTGCGAGATGAAATTCCGCTGTCCCGTACATTGCTCTTCCTGTGTAACGGAGCCTTTATGTCATCATTAACTTTTAATTAAACTGTAAATTTTGAGCGTATTTGACGTCCAATCGACCGATATCATAGTTTATAAAACAAGCACTAGTTTAGTTCAGTTACATATAAAGAGCTCTACAATGATGCCGTGTGTTTACGACGGGGCACCCTTTTATCTTTTTAGTGAATCCCCTTTTGTAAAGGGTCGGCAACGCGCATGTTGGCGTCCATAAGGTTGCTGTAGCTGCTTACCGATGATGGTTGTTTGCTTTGCCACCGTCGTAGTATAAAAACAGAATACATATATGTTAACATAAACTTAATTGAGTTCTAGTTGTGAGTAATGATTGAAAGTAAAGTGTTGAAATGAACGGGATCAGTATCTGTTGCACTTGAGTATTGCAAGCTCGAAAACACTTTGAAGTCGGCTGCTGAAATCTGCTAAGTGTTGACTCTGCGCTATTTGCGCTGCCTTCAGTGCTATCAGAATACAGTTGAAGTGTTTAAAATACCTGAGATAATTATCTAGTATATCAGGTACAATCAAAAACCTAAAATTGTTAATAGAAAGGGTGGCTGAGGTGTTGATCGTGTCGTTGAGACAAAAGAAATACAACTAGAGAACAAATCAAAATATTTTTAATAAATATTTTAATCTGTTTATTTTGTATGGTGACATTTTTGTTTTACCTTAGATTATTGGCCAAATACGCCTTTAGCATTTACAAATATTGCATATACACGGGAAAATTAGACCGCTGCCGCTGTGACCCGGGTAGGTTAGCGCGTCTGCCGCGAATGCCGACGACGCTGGTTCGATCCTATCCCTGGGCAGAGATGTGACTTATTTGAAATACTTCTATTTAAAATGCAAATACAAAATGCAAAATACCTATTTTATATTTTGTATTTAAATACCTTTTTAACAAAAGCATTTTGTATTTTATTTGAAATACTTTTTGGGACCCATTTTCTATTTTGAAAATAAAAAATACTTTTTTTTTGTATGTAATACATGGTGAATTTTAAGTCGTGAATCGTAATATGTTTTTTTTACTCCATAAACAACAAGCAATTTGATGCCCCAACTCTTACTAAAATCAGACAAGATTTTTTTGTTTTATTTTATTTATTTTTTTCTCGTTTATTTTACTTTTAAAAGTGGATTTAGGATATTACAACGGCATATTAGGATATTTAAATTAGTAAATTGAATTGCCTCTTTGAATCGGAACTGTCATTGACATCAAATTTGTCATTTGTCCTAGTTAGAAATGAAATTGACTTAATTTCTCATCTGAAATATCTCATAAAGCTGTTTTAATTCCACATGATCACTTTTAAAAGTAAAATAAACGACAAAAAAAATGATAAAAAAACAATAAATCTGGAAGCAAATCAAATTATTTTGTTCAATATTTTTTGATTTGCAATTTTTAAGTAGTTACACTACTATATATAAATTGAAAATAGATGTCATATACTTCAGAAAAAGTGACTAAACCCTCCGGTGTCCGAGGCCAGATTTAAAAGTGATCATATGGAATTAAAACAGCTTTATGAGATATTTCAGATGAGAAACTTGGAGTTTATTCATCCTGCGCTATTTTTAGTAAGTGTTTTGTGCATCGTTTATCAATAGGCCTGTTGAACAAAGTAAAGGTTATATTTGAACGCTGCCCAAACATTCACCAACATGTAAGATCTACACTCTTATCAGATATATCTATGAACAGTGCTTAACATCTGGAAAATATTATTGTCAAGGCATTTTGACACATTATTGAATACAATTAATTATAATGAATTATATTTCCCTTTTTTATTAAACGAAACTGTATCCAAACTATGCGTAGTTTTTTATTACCGCGACGGTGGCAAACAAGCATATGGCCCGCCTGATGGTAAGCAGCTACCGTAGCCTATGGACGCCTGCAACTCCAGAGGTGTCCCATGCGCGTTGCCGACCCTTTACGAAAAAGGAGTATTCATTGTGTTTACGACTGAAGGAACAAGAGGGTCCCGCGTCGTCAACACACTGGGTCCTCGTTGAGCTCTTTAAGTAATTCCAAAACTGCTTAAATAGTTAAAATATTGTCCATTAATATAATCATTATCTTTTCTTCGTTCTAAATATTGCTACTTTATTCCGTATTTTTTCCTTGATTAGTCTTCATAGCATGCTCGATCTGATACTTCAACACTCAATGCCTAATACTTATGTACTTATTGAAACTCGATGCCAGAGAAGTGGATGTGTGTCAGCTGCGCACGAGCTCAATCTGATTATTACTCCCAATTTACACCACCGGGAAAGACCGAGATTAAATTTCGTGAACCATCAATTGAGTCCAGAGATGTGCAAAATGGTTTAGAAAAAGTATTTAAATACAAAATGCAAATACTTTCATGCTTTACTATTTCAAATGCAAAATACTTAGCAAAATTGTATTTCAAATACTAAATACAAAATAGGTACTTTTAAAATACTTTTTTTAAATACAAATGCTTTTTTGGATTCCGTCGCCAAGATGGAAAAAACGGAATCCTTATCTCGTCATGTCCGTCTGCCCGTGATCATATGTCACAGTCATAGCATAGCCATTTTAATCAATAAAAATACACACTCTCTATACATTACTCTTGTACACTTTTTATTTGTGGTGGTGGTGCTGCCACCTATGAATCTTGAAGCAAATCAAATTATGTTGTTCAATATTTTTTGATGTGCAATTTTAAAGTAGTTACACTGCTATATATAAATTGAAAATAGATGTCATATACTTCAGAAAAAGTGACCAAACCCTCCGGTGTCGATGGTCGAGGAGATGGAGTTAGAAAAACATATTACGATTCACGACTTAAAATTCACCCTGTATAATGTTGATAGAAAGGGTAGGTTTAACAGGTTATAGTTATGTTGCTCCTACGTGGATGATTGGTAGGACAGGATACCGCGTAACCAAGGGAAAAAAGGCACTCATTCCTGACGCATTTGTATTTTAAAAAAGTATTTTGAAAATACCTATTTTGCATTTAGTATTTGAAATACAATTTTGCTAAGTATTTTGTATTTTGCATTTGAAATAGTAAATCATGAAAGTATTTGCATTTTGTATTTAAATACTTTTTCTAAACCATTTTGCACATCTCTGTCCCTGGGCACCTATTTCAGACTATTTATGTTTACAACAAGAGATCATTCTTCAGATCAATTCTTCAATCATTTAATTCAAAGTTTGATCAGTGTAATAATTTTTAGTAAACCGGTAAGTACGGTCAGTTAAAGTCCGTAAGTGCGCGAGTTGTTGGAAATTACCTGACACTTCTTATTTTCCTAAGAATAAAGTCGCGTCTATCTTATTTCAAACAGCTTGCCCGCTCTAGTTCCGCAGCCGACTGTACTTGGGTATAGTCAACGATAACTAGATCGTAGTAATGATTGATAGTAAAGTGTTGCAACACGCCTGCAGCAATGCACTTACGTGATCGACTTTGATGTTCGCTTGCAATCTGCCGAGTGTCGATTCTGTTTACGAAGATCCAACTATTCCAACTTACCGAGTGGGATGTCGGACGCAGCTCGATTTTGTTGGAATGTTTTGATTGTGAGTTCAGTTTAGAGGGTGTAAAATCTGACACTATCCTAAGAATGTACTTAGTAAATATCTTTCGTTTAGAGGTTTTCAACCCGGTGTCCTCTACCAAATAACCAATAACGTCATAATCATTATTCATTACAATAGTTTATTTTTAAATATCTCCGAATGGTACTGAAGAGTTCTTTCTGAGCTTTGTAGATCTTATAATTGAACTTAAGAGATGCGCAAAACGCTTCACTGAATTGAAAAGATTGATTCATAGCTTTCGCTCGAGGAGTTACAATGTATCAGTCATTTCGCTCAGTGGATCTGTTCGCATATTCGCATCGTCTCAGTCGTTTGACTCGGTCGGCCCATTCGAATCATGAGTGGGAAAGGGCGAGCAAGCAATACTGTAAACATTGAGATAGGTGAGTTACTGAGCGAGTTAAATCTTCAGTGAGTTGAAGAGTGAGTGAGTTGAATCAAAAGATGTAGTTCATTTAAATGACTCACTCGTGAACGACCCTAGTCTCAGCGTTAAAAATTATGAAAATACCTAACCTAAATTAATCTATAGAATCCAGATAAGTTAAAGTTTTTCCATTTCAGTATTGAATGGATTGCTTTCATCATTTCATAATATTGAACGGAAGCCCTTAGGACAAAAAGGTTGTTTGAATACGTAGGGATTGAGCCTTGAAAGTTTCTAAAACGCGTTCAGGTTTGTAATTAGGATTTCTTAGACGTGATAATGTAAAAAAAAACCTTTAGATACATACCTAGATTACTCGAGCGGAAAATCTGACGGCTTACCCGGGAAGTTTTTTAATCTGCTTTTTTCTTCACATAACAAAGTAACAATTTGATTTGCGCCAATTTAATCAAATCTGCTCAATCCAACTGTCATTTGAATACAAAACTAAATACAGCATAGTATTGTGTAACTTTATTTACGCGAGTTGTTTTAGTCAGTGTTCATCAATTGAACTTCTTTTTTTTTTGTTTCAGGTAACCAGCAATGTGTCAGCTCTTTAACGGTTCGGTTCGACGCGTCATCACCGTCCTCACACCTACCGTGACTCCCTATCTTCCCCCGTTTCACAACACAACACAACCCTATCAAACGCCCTGCAAATAGATCTCGGGCAGCGAAACAAACGGCGACGAAACTTCATAAAAATTCTTTGTATCTGTTCCTACTTCCGAGAACAAGCTACTAACCCTTCAACGGCTTTACAATAATTAACCTTATGCACAAGTTCTTAAGGTTCCATTCCGTTTGGGATGGTTGATATTAATGACCAATTTCACAGTGTAACTGGCATGCATGGGGCATAAAAGAGGAACATTATTGTGCTATTTTTGAAAACGTCCCGATGCGAGGGTGTGGCGGGAAACCTTTGAAATGGCGTTGTTATTGTGCGTTTTATTGAAGTTCTTATGATTGGTATAGTTAGATGCTTTATTGTTTTCTTTAAACTTTAGGTATTTCAATTGTATGTCGCAGGAAAATAATACATACGTAGTTGCTGCTTATGTCAGCTTCAGCATCAGCATTTTTAAAGCCAGAGATGTGAGTAAAATAAAAATATTTGGGAGACGGTTAAAAAGGTCCAACTTTACCCACTACGAATTAACTCTACTTGCATTACTTGACACAATTATTACACCAGTTATTTGCAAAGAACATACACAGGTGTTATGGGTACATATCAATGGGGTGTTATAGGTACTTTTGTATCTATTCAGTCGCCGGGTCTGCCACAATATGGCATGCAAAATCTTACATTATAATCTAAAATCTAAATAAAATCAAAATGTCAAATTCTTAAAATATTCATCCAAATTATAAAACGGTCGTCTCAATAAAAATAATCGTAATTTTTTACAAAATTCTTTAACATTATTATTTGTCTTATGTCTTCATTTAGGAAATTATACATTTTAATTCGATTATATACCAAACTTCGTCTAAAGTTTTCATACTTTTTCGTCTCTGGTAAGCCAATGTCAAATTTATGTCTTTAGGTTCTTAGAATATACAATAAAACTTCCGTATAAAGGTAAAAAGGATTCTCAAAAATCTCTGAGAGGTCTTGACGTAAAGTAGAATAAAACCTCATTACAGTAGAGTTTGTTGCTTATTTTAATGCAGTGCCTTAATGCCCTCCAAGTAACGTAGCTCCAACAAATACTGCCGCTTCTTCCTATTTATCTGATTTAACGTCACACACGGTTCAGATTTGCTCTACTGACTGTGTCTGTTTATTTATACTGACTTGAATTTATAGGGTTTTTACAAAGAGCAGTTTTCTAATTTTAAAATCCGGATTTGTGAATAAAATCTTTTGTTATCAGAATAACATATCTATACAAATTATTTATTTCGCTACCTAAAGGTTGTTTGAAAGAGATCGCTTTTTAGCGCTAAGTCCGCCTTTTTGTTTACCTCTCCTTTGATTTGCTGTATTTTCTGTACTAGTTTTCGTTTTGAGGTGTTCAATAAAGAGTATTTGTATTATTGTAACTGTACATGTTATTCTAGCATCCAATGTCGCTACAACTTCTCATATTGACATCTTTTTGATATTAATTTAATAAGCAATTGATAACACGAGAAGAACCTGAGTAAGCTAGTAAGTACAGTAATCTGCCTAGCTTTTCCAACTTTCTCTTTCATTTACTCAAAGGTTAACTGGAAGAAATCCCTTAAAGGGATAACTTCGCTTTTACATACGTATATGTTGTGTAGTGTGTTATATGTTTTTAGTTGTGTTGTTTTGAACAATTAAGTGTAGGTACTACTATTCTATTACTAATAGAGGTAGGTAACATATTACATTTTTCGAAGATCATCAATTCATCATTTATACGAGGTGTAACAAATATGCCATTAGTATCGTATTCTAAATAGAAAAAGTAAGACAAACAATTTTTCACACGAAAAAAAATGTGGTTCTGAATGGAGGGTCAGCCAGCTGGGATGACGTGTCCCATACAAAAATATTTTTTTTTCGCGTCAAATAATTTTTTCTCCTACTTTTTCTTAATCGCAATACGATACAAATTATACCCTTAAACGGATCACCACTATTTTTAATACACCCTGTATTTTAAATTTTTACGCCAATCCGCATTTTCGGCGTAGCTGCACCGTCCCCGGCTAGAATAGCCACAATCGATAGCCTACGCTATCAATTTTTCACAACAGCGCCTGGCTAATGACGCCAAAAATTCGCGAACGTTCTAGACGGAGAGCTAGCCTCGGAAAATGTGACACTACGAGAGCAACGAAACCCTTCTGGTTAGTTTGCATACTGTCCTTATTACTAGATCCGGGAATCTGGCAACTATGCATCAGTGGAGATCAGAGTGAGCTAGCAAAACTTCAGTTGGAGAAAAAGGAATAATTACCAACACCAGAAGTTGTCTCATTTATAGAGATCAGTACCTAAATATCACAGAATAACTAATAGTACTCCTATATTTTAAAATTAGAACAAAAAACATCGCTTATTATTGCGGAAACAGAAACAGTAGGCGACAAACTATGAATAACATTATACGACACTTGGCACTACGTTTCCCCAACAGAAAAACCTGGCAATGATACATTCTGCATGATTACCCATAATACCCAGAACTAAGAATTGTATTATTCAAGTAGTTTTTTCTCTGACCTCCACCGCCGAACAGCTGCCCGATACTCGGTTTAGGAATAAGGATAGTGCAACAAACTAACTAGAGGGCTATCGTTGTTGTGTCACATTTTCCAGGGAGCTCTTAGTCTATTCCCAAAATGGCGGCGGATTTATACAATGGCCGCACGTTTAAATTGTAGTTGCTTTGAAATTTTGCGTTGTTTTCTGGTCACAAACGTAAAAAATGGCTTAGCAGGTTTGTATTAATATGAAATGTTTGCTAGCAATTACATTTCGCTTTGCAAACATTTTCAACAGCAAACTAGAGCTACAAAATTCGTTATTCTTTCTTGTTATGGAACTTAGCACTGTTAGAGGGAGTAACGTAAACTAAAAAAAGTGCATTCTTTGTTTGAAGTCAGATTCTTGACTGTTTCAGTTTGTTCAAGTTGTCTTGTTACTTGTTAGAAAAAACACCTATTGCGACTAACTATGTAAGACGTAAGAAAAATCAATGCACTTGTAAAACCTGGGGAAAACATAGGATAGTGGATAAATGGGGCAAAAAAAATAGGGGGTTCGATTATTAATTCCACGAGAACTAAGGGTCAATAGCTAGTTCATCATAAACCGCATATCACAACATAGTATAAAACAAAGTCGCTTTCCGCTGTCTGTCCCTATATATGCTTAAATCTATAAAACTAGATAGATTGATTCAAGAGGAAGGTTTATATGTATAATACATGCATAATATAGTAGAGGAACACTGATAATTTTACAGGTTCCTAATGTGATGTCGTAAATGAACACATTTTTTTGCGCTTACATTGCAAACGCTGGCTGAACCCTACGAGATAGATCAAAATAATGTACTACAGTATTGTACACCTTAAAAAGGTCTACAAATAAGTCCGCGATGGTATATGTCTATCTCTTAAGGATAACCCACAATAACCATTTCGCTAGTATTTCCTAAAATACGAATAACTTTAATTCAAATGAGTAACATGCAATTACGCACGGAAACTGCAAAGATTTATCTATGAATTAACTCATATTATTCACAATATAACCATTAAACCGCATATCACATAACAGTTCCAAACATTCAAAACTTTGCGACCTCAGAACATACGAAAATTAATAAATTGTTGCCACTTTCGTGCCCGAGTTGCCTCCAATATGAAAAATTGTTGACACCAACAATGTTCAAACTAAACAAGCAATTTAATTGTTGAGCCATTGACGGTTCAAGATATTTTCTTTTGTTTAGTATTTATTCTATGTAATGTCCAGTGTAAAGTGAACCCTAACTGGCTTAAGGGGCTGACAACAGCTAAATTCCCTCCCTATCTTTTTCAGCGCGAGTGAAAGAGAAACACTGTGTTACGATTAGTATGGGAGCTCATTGCAAATTTTGCAAAATGATAAATAAATAAAAAACTACGCATTCATTGAGAAATATAAAACAACGAAGTTTTTTGTATTAGAGTGGTGGAATTTTTGTCCTTAGTTACAGACGTATAAGTCAAGAAACTAAAGACATACGACTGTTCAAAGCAAATTTTAAGATGTAACTTTGGAATTATTTTCTATCGAGCCGATTTCGTTCAATCATGTATCGTAATCAAGGAAGTTCTTCCAAATATAACGAATAATAACATATATTTATTTTAGTTTCTCCAAACAAGTAGTTATAGCTAAAAAACTGTTTGAGTAAAGTCAATTCGAAGGTCATCGGGTGTTGTCAGCCTCTTAACAATGAGGGTTTCCGCGATTGAGTATTCCACTAGATGGCAGCACCGTGGCGAGAGGTCTAGCTGTCATAATCCACCAATCATGTTTTTTTTTAATTAATGGCTTTTACTCCTCGCTTATTTTAGCGAGGTGAATTCTGCCAATGTCAAAGTACACTTATGATTTCATTTATTTAAGTAAAATAAAAAAAAGCAACGTTGTTCGGTTAAGGCCTTGTTGATTGTAAAGTGATAGCCTCCTTACAAACACGTGGGTGGCCGGGACCCCGGATAACCGTTTGCTCAACTAAAGGATTAGTTACGCGCGTTTTGGGACTAATTTTTCATTAGCTGCACACTTGTTCGTTAGGTCACCGCACAATAAGCTATCAATATTACACTCTGAACTACGCAAATGAGCAAAAAACAAAAAAACTATTCTAAAGACGACGTAGCCATCTTGAAGCTCAAACGGAAATCCCAATCATGTTTAATCATTGGTGGATTTTGACGGCTGCTGTCAAAAAGGCCTCTCGCCACTGTGCTGCCATCTAGTGCAAAACTCGATCGCGGAAACCCTCAATTAGAATCCGCAGTCAGCAGCAGAAGAAGATAAGCGGATGAAGTGTTTAAAATGACCTTTAACTACACGCTCTTATCTCCAGTAATATAAAAGAAAAGGACAGCAAACATTTATCTGACAGATATGCTTTAACTGGAGATTGTGAAACAGGCCATTATTCTCGTAAAAGTAAAGTCGTCCCAAGATCATTGAACGCCTCACCCGATTCGCTACTAGTACTTATGCAGCTTAATATAGATAAAATACAAAGAACTCAAAACAAGCTAATAAAAATATTATTCAATTATGATTATCTCACACCTACCATAAAAATATATAACGATACTAAAATCCTTACGATAAAACAAAATTATATTTACAAAACCTGTGTCCTGATACACAAAATAAGAAACAAACAAGTACATTCTCAACTTACATTTTTTACTAACAGAGAAATAGGCTTGCGGGAAACCCGTCGCTCGAACAATTTAACCTTATCTAATGCCCGAACTAACCAATTCGGCCACCAAAATTTTACTCGGGAGGGACCCAAACTTTACAATAGCTTACCAACTGAAATTCGTAACTCATTGACAATAAACATTTTCAAGAAAAAGCTAAAGTGTCATATACTCAAAGTTTTCTTAATTTAGTATGTTTCTGCTATACGTAAACATTCAGTATGTGTGCATGCAATTTGTAACTTAAATTCTTATGTATGTAGATTAATAAGTTAATTTAATGTAATTCTCATATAAGTGAAGTTTGTATATCTTCTTTTTGAGAATAAAAGTATCTTAAACCTGAAAATGACCTTTAACTACACGCTCTTATCTCCAGTAATATAAAAGAAAAGGACAGCAAACATTTATCTGACAGATATGCTTTAACTGGAGATTGTGAAACAGGCCATTATTCTCGTAAAAGTAAAGTCGTCCCAAGATCATTGAACGCCTCACCCGATTCGCTACTAGTACTTATGCAGCTGACTGTAAAGATAAAATTCGATATAAACGATAGCGAATTTTCATTTTTTTGGATCGCAAAAGCTGACAAAAGCAGGGATAACATTGTAGAACTTTGTGTCATAAGTTTTAGTTATCCCCTTTTTGTTACAACTGCGTTCATAAAATAAATGAATAGCTAGTTCCTGGGCCACTTTATTTAAAGTTGCCACACAACTTTTTTTCCTATTTGGAAAAGTTTACGTAATTCCTACATTTCCTACTCAGAATGACTAAGCTCTCTCGATCCAAATAGGAGAAAATAAGTTGTGTCCCAAAATTTCCATAAAATTTTTCGTCTATCCGTTACCTATAAAAAAACTTGGCACACTTTTTTTCTTATATCAGGATCGAGGATTCTCAGTGGGAATCACATTAAATTGATTACAGATATTTATAACGGGTTATATACTCACGTATTTTAAGTCGATTTTTGCTCGACATGTTTCGATCAATTTACGATGATCATTTTCACGAGCGCTACCGTTTCGATCGTAAATTTATCGAAACGTGTCGAGCAAAAATCGACTTAAATTAACGTGAGTAACCCGTTATAAATATTTGTAATAAATTTAATGTGATTCCGGATGTTAGAGTCTCTCGAGAGTTTTATAGTTATAATACTTATAATTCACATAAAATTGTGTCATAATATTGCTCTAAATAAAATAGGCCTTCTATAACTTGTCGCACGATCCCTTCATAACGCTTCAAACTCGGTAAATTGTTAACGGAATTTTCTGTATCTTAGAACTCTTAGAAGACGGGTCTTTGTGGCAGGTATTGTCTTTGACAGCTCCTTGAGATGGTAATTAGTTATTGGTTATTAATCTCATTAATATTATCAAGTAATAATGTCGGCAAGGCTGGTTCAGTGTTCGACTCCCGGCTTGGGCGTACATATTTGTGTTTATCACGAGTTATCCATGTGTTCTGTTCTGTGTATATCGTACATATTTGTGTTTATCACGAGTTATCCATGTGTTCTGTTCTGTGTATATCGTTGTGTAGTGGGCCATGCAGGAATCGAGTTTTTCACTAGATTGCAGCACCGTGGCGAGAGGTCTAGCTGTCATAATCCACCAATCCTGTTTAATCATATTCTTTATTGGTGGGTTTTGACAGCTGCTGTCAAAAATACCTCTCGCCACGGTGCTGCCATCTAGTGGAAAACTCAACCGCAGAAATACTTATTGTGTAGTTAGAGTAAATAATAATCTTTTTTTAAATTAAACTTACACTCCACTAGGCGCTTACTCCAAAACAATATAAGTAATCTATTTTAAATCTAGGAGCTATCAGATCAGCGTAGGAACGTATAACATTTCAAAACATTTCCGTGTTCTAAAACGGGAGTGTGAATTTTTATCCCCCTTCGCTCTAATAATAAATGCCCTCGATATGGAACGGTAGTTTGTTCGTTTTTTGTCTGCAGGATTTCCTATGCTGGGGAAAGTGCTAGTTGCTAGTGCAACACTGAAACTAAAAACCGGCTAAGAGCATGTCGGGCCATGCTCAACGTAGAGTTCCGTAGTTACCGGCCCGTCACATTACACCCACTCAAAGTGTGGTTTTTTATATGATATTTAGCGGCTTTTACGTCTTTTTACTATGCGGCACTTACGTTCTTTTTACTAGGCGTTTTTGAGTTATAACTTATAACTCATAAACGACTCAATCGATTTTGTTCAATATAGTTTTCATGCGGAAAGTGCTAGTTGCTTGTGCAACACTGAAACCAGTGTTGGCCGTTAATTTCAATTAGAATTGAAAATTGATCAATAAGATTGAAGATTAATTCCGTAACTAATCAATTACACTAACATCAATTTTTACTAACGTTAGTTCGCATTGATTTTGTGACGTCGTTAATTACACTAACCGTCAATTAGAATTAACCTATTAGTTACACTAACGTCTCGAAAATTTAATAAGATTAACAGTTAATTAGATTAACGTTAGTGTAACTAAATTAATCCTGTCTTACACTAATAATTAATGTTAAAACTGCATCTCGGGTTTGGAAGTTGGGACCAATATCACAAGATGGAGCTCATGCTGGACCCTAGGTCTACCTACTGGATCTCGGGCTTGGCGCATCATATACTCATGCTTTTTGGGTTTTTTTTATCTTCATCTTCATCTTCTTCATCTCCTTCACCTTCTTCATCTCCTTCATCTTCTTCATCTTCTTCATCTCCTTCGTCTTCGTCTTCATGTTCTTCATCTCCTTCATCTCCTTTGTCTTCGTCTTTGTCTTCTTCATCATCTTCTTCACCTTCTTCATCTTCTTCATCTCCTTCATCTCCTCCATCTTCTTCTATATCTTCTTCTTTATCTACTTCGTCTTCTTCGTCTTAGTCTTCTTAATCTTCTTCATAATCATCTTCATCTTCATCATCATCTTCATCTCCATCGTCTCCATCGTCTCCATCGTCTCCTTCGTCTCCATCGTCTCCTTCGTCTCCATCGTCTCCTTCGTCTCCATCGTCTCCATCGTCTCCTTCGTCTCCATCGTCTCCTTCGTCTCCTTCGTCTCCATCGTCTCCATCGTCTCTATCGTCTCCATCGTCTCCTTCGTCTCCTTCATCTTCATCTTCATCTCCATCGTCTCCATTGTCTCCATCGTCTCCTTCGTCTCCATCGTCTCCATCGTCTCCTTCGTCTCCGTCTCCGTCTTTGTCTTTATGATGCGCCAAACCCTCGATCCAGTAGGGATCCCCAGGGTCCAGCATGAGCTCCAGATTTTGATACCGGTACCATCTGCTCATCAGTACAAGTCGAATGAGCCCAAACAGCATGAGTCTATGATGCGCCAAACCCGAGATCCAGTAGGGATCCCCAGGGTCCAGCATGAGCTCCAGATTTTGATACCGGTAGCATCTGCTCATCAGTACAAGTCGAATGAGCCCAAACAGCATGAGTCTATGATGCGCTAAGCCCGAGATCCAGTAGGGATCCCCAGGGTCCAGCACGAGCTCCAGATTTTGATACCGGTACCATCTGCTCATCAGTACAAGTCGAATGAGCCCAAACAGCATGAGTCTATGATGCGCCAAACCCGAGATCCAGTAGGGATCCCCAGGGTCCAGCATGAGCTCCAGATTTTGATACCGGTACCATCTGCTTATCAGTACAAGTCGAATGAGACCAAACAGCATGAGTCTATGATGCGCCCAACCCGAGATCCAGTAGGGATCCCCAGGGTCCAGCATGAGCTCCAGATTTTGATACCGGTACCATCTGCTCATCAGTACAAGTCGAATGAGCCCAAACAGCATGAGTCTATGATGCGCCAAAACCCGAGATCCAGTAGGGATCCCCAGGGTCCAGCATGACCTCCATCTTAGGATACCGGTCCCATTGCTTATTAATACAAGCCCCGAGGCCAGAGTCAAAATCGAAACAAAAATCAAAACCTCGTAGCTTAACCTAAATTCGCGTTTAGTTAGGTAAATTATTAATGTCAATTACCAATTCAATCTACACTAAAAATTATATTAATGTTTCAATTTTTGAGAAAGACTAAAAATTAAATATCTTCAATTATTAGTTATTCGCAAAGGATTAACACGTTAGTTACAATTAATTTCAATTCTAATTGAAATCAATTTGCATTAAACTATTAGTGTTCAATTTTAACTAACGTGTTTCAATCTTCAATTTTTAATTTTCAATTACACTAACGTTCGGCCAACTCTGACTGAAACAAATAATTTTAACCGAAAAAGAACTGACTTCACTAAGCCTCCACCTTTCCAAAAGCAAATGCTCGAGCTGCTGTAAAAAATACTCTAGGTGTCTACAATAATTGAAGAGTTCCCTCGATTTCTCCAGTATCATTCCATCATCAGATCCTGACCTAATTAATGACAATGGGACCAACAGTGAAACAAAAAAAGAATTTTCGAAAAATCGGTCCAGCCTTTGAATAATCGGTGAACCTGAACATATGTACCATCAGGTTCAAAATTGCATGGTCAATTTATCAATGAATTCATTCATAAATTGGCCATGCAATTATGAACCCGATAGTACATAAAAAAAATAGCAACCACAAGGATCCCGACGCGACCCGAAGGCTAGTCTACCTATATTTGGAATTATTGTGTATTAAATATGTTGCGGACTCTTTAGAAACGTTTACCTTATTTTTAATCTTTTAAAATACTATGAAGTTTGTTGCCTTAGTTACGAAAATAATAAATACGTCAAGAAAGAACACAATGGTTTTATTAGAAGAAAAACAGAAAATATATAAAAAATCAAGTTAATATCTAATGTGTTGCCCATCGCTGTCAGCGTAAGTAACATAGTGATACTCTCGGAATGTACAATTTGGTAAGGTGACCATCATCGGCAGTAACTTTATAAGTAGGAGGTATTATGACTAAGTTTTTAAAGTAAAACGAAAGAGACGATGGTATGTAATTAAATTATTTAATATGGAGTCAATTTTATAATTCTTCATTAGCTTAATATGTCTTAGTGTATTAACGAGTATGATACTGACTTTAAGTATCTTACTTATATAAAGTTATTTAAAAAATGCGAAATGCAAGCGTAAAAATAAAAGGTAAGAATAGCGAAAGCAGGAAATTCGTTTGCATTTCTTTGCGTATGACATTTAACATAAAATAATGTCTCGCCGTGGAAAAGGTCAAGTCCATTTTCCTTTGCGACTGAAATGTAAAAATAACCGGTGGCACTTGGATTGTTTTCTTGAATATTATCTCGATTGTTTGGCAGGTTTATATAAATGAGTTACAAATATATAAATCGCATATATAAGTGACTTCCTAATATAAACGAATAATGTATGTTCTTTCCTCCTTTTTCATACGAAAATGTCAACATAAATCTAAGTTCCGACAGCATACCTGTGGCGTTGGCATCCTTGGAAAAAGTGTTCATAGGTTTCAGTAACTTGTTACATCACACATCACTGTATAAAATATAAAATACACTTTCCCTACACAACGCATACAGTGACATGACAAACAATCAAAGCGGACAACTATGTATAGATTTTGCATACAAAAAGACCCATCTATAATACACACAAGTGTACAAAGTATCTAAAGTGCAATTAGAAGTCAATCGAAGTGCACGCTAATGAGTTCCATTGTTTTTTGCATTGAATGCATCAATGCATATCGCATAAGGGAAAGGGCGGAAACCTCAACGCAACGATTGGGTCCTGGTCGTATTGCTGTGTAATCTATACTAATATTATAAATGGGAAAGTGTATGTGTGTGTTTGTTTGTTTGTCCGTCTTTCACGGCAAAACGGGGCGACGAATTGACTTGATTTTTTAAGTGGAGATAGTTGAAGGGATGGAGAGTGACATAGGCTACTTTTTGTCTCTTTCTAACCCCCCACTTCCCTAAAATGGGGGTTGGAAGTTTGTATGGAGCATTACGCAATTTTCAAGGTAGAAAGCTAAAAATTGGTATGCCGACTATTTGTGTGCGGTTTATTCTGTTCCGAGTTCTCTTCTGTGTTTTAAATCAGGAAAGGGGAACCGTGTTACCCCGAATTTAACGCGAGCGAAGCCGCGGGCAAAAGCTAGTAAATAATAATATAGCGTGTAGCAAAAATAGTGGTGATCCGTTTAAGGGCATAATTGGTATCATATTGCAACTAAGAAAAAGTAGGACAACCATTTTTTGGACGCGAGAATAGTATATTGTTGTAGAGGCTAGAAAGTAAGCTATAGGTGTCGAGTTAGTTCGAGGGCCGACCCGCCAGGGGAGGCCCTCGAAGATACGAGTCCACCTATAGCGCTTTCGGCCGAGATATTACATAGTGCTTTTCACGTCTACGGTGAGGAAATAAAAAAAAACATTTGTCATAATAATATAAATGCTTTAATAGAAATTAATATTTTTATGGGCGTGAGGACAGTGAAACAATATCCAATTCAGTATTCTATTCCCGCCTTTTTACTTTTTTTTTTCACTTTCAAGAAGCGTTTTTATGTTGTTTGCTTCAAACCGACTCATTACTTAGAGGCGTTTTTGATAGAAAACCACAAACGGCTAAAAAAGTAAAAACGCCTTAAGGGTGAATAAATGGTTTTGACGTTTCTTTTTTTTTAAAACAGGTGGTTGGCCCGATAAAAAACTTTATTTTATTTTTGAAACACAAAGTTGTGCAAAAAAAGACCTTTTAATGTTTTTAATGAATGCAATGACATAACTGGACAATTTACTTTCCAACTAATGACATTTCATCGCTACAATAACATTGCTGTAGTGGTGGTTTAGGTGCTACAGCTAATGCTTACTTTCCAGCTTGGATATTGACCATCTTTTGTCACATTTCCGAACAGTAGCGTGAAAAACATTTTTATTCAAAAATGTCCGGCAAGGTTGACTTTTACGGTTAAAAACTAGGTGGCGAAGTGCCTAGTTTATGGTGAAATAAAAATTAAAAAGTTACGGAAATTGCAGGCTTTATTTCGCGACATAAATGTTGCATACAAATTCCATTTTTGTTGAGGTACAAACTTTTTAAAAAGTTCAACAGCCATACAAAAAGAAAGGCAAAGGTCCTAAACAGCCAAAACACAACATCGTTATTTGTTATTTATAATGTTGGTACCGCGATTTTTTATTTAGCTCAAATAGCTTACGGTAAATTCAGAAGAAAAATACACTTCAAACTTTTTAATAAAAATATATAAAGGCGGCAAAGCTGAGCGTGTACCGCGAACATAGAAAATTGTAGTTTCGAATAAATCTGTCTCTCTCACTCAAAATGAGAAGCGATGGAGATGGAGATAATTATAGGATTCGAATCGAAATTCGATGCTCGCGGTAGTGGTCATTCTTTTAACCTAGAAGAGAAGTTATCCTGAATATATTATTTATGTCAATATTGTTTGTTGTTCATCAACGCTGGCTGTTTTGCATTATTTTTGAATAAAGCACTATATTGGACTCGGCGTGAAGGGCCATTGCTGGCTTCGTATTAAATTGAACGGACTCCTAAAGTCGTCCGTTTAAACGTAATACTCAGCCATCAATGTGCTACTTCACCTCCTCGACAATAATGTACTATTTTTTGTATGGGTTACGTCAGCCCAGCCGGTCGAGGTCGACCCTCCATACAAAAGCAATTTTTTTTCACCTGAATTTTTTTTTTCGTAATTAGAATACCATTCCAATTGTGCTCTTAAACGGATCACTAGTATTTTTGTTCCAACTTGTATAAACATTTTAGTATTTACGCAGATCAACGTAGCCCCAAGCTAAGCAAAGCTTGTACAACATTTATTATTACTTATGATGCCGATGATGCGAACACATGTAATTCAAAATTATGCATTTTAAACATCACCTCACCCGCTAAGCTAATTCTGCTTGTACAGTCGCCATCAAATACATCGCAGCGGCCAAGTTACTCAAAAATATCTGAACATGCACGTTATCGCCTGGACAGTGGAGGCGTTGTTCAGATATTTGTGACTGCCTTGGCCGCTTCGATATATTTCATTGCGATTGTACAAAAAACTTGCGTGCGAAACACACAAGAACGCTTCCCTGGTACAGTCGCCATCAGATATATCGGAGTGGCCAAGGTGGTCATTAATATCTGAGCAACGCCTCGATTGTCAAGGCGATAAAGTGCATGTTCAGATATTTTTGAGTCATACACGGAGCTCGGGCCTCGGCCTTCGCGGGGACTCGGAGCTCACCGTTCGGATTTCAAATAGCTTCTGACGATAGTCACGATTGATAGAAATACTCGTTTGTAGTTAACTATTTGTTTATAACAGTACGCTTAAAACAGACTGCCTGTTGATAGAAAAGTGGGATTCACTCTTAGCTTAATTGCTTTTGCCGATTTATTTATTTTACTTTATTGATGTTTCCAATATTCAATATTTGACTTTGGCTTGATTGATACAGTCTTATTTGACGCTTATAATTATATTTTGCACATTTCGTTCTACAAAATATTATTGCAGGTAAAGTATGACATAAATTGATGTCATATATAAAGGAATAAGTGACCAAGGCCTCCAGTGCCTAGGGCTGGGAATCGAACCAGTGTCTCCTGATGGATTCGCGGCAGGCGCCAATCACAGCGGCACCGGTCAAATTTTGGGTGTGTAATGTTTTATATAAAAAATACCAAAAAAACTCATACTCTTGACATAAACATAATACCATTTAGTATAAAATTACATAGTATTAGTATAACTTTTGACATACAGAGCTATTGATATATTCTGTTTTTGCATAATACTACCTTACATAAGTTTTAGTTGAATATAATTTTAAAGTAAAATAACATATAAACCATACTCGTTTTGTCGGAGGGTCGCAGTTCTAACCTAACCTAACCTACTTTTCTCGTAGCCATTTCAATTTCTGTTGAAGATTGCAGTTCTAAGCTAACCTAACCAACTATTTGCCACTCGACCAAATCTAATGACACCTACATTCGTTTGTTATTCTATCGTATGTCGTTTAGCATTAGGTACATTGTACGATACAACAGTATGGCAAACTATAATATACGAAATGAAATTATATAAAATGTAATGCACCACAAATTTTCCCATGTATGTATATGCAATCTTTGAAATGCTAAGGCACATTTGGCATATCATCTAAGGCACAACAGTATGACGTAAATAATTGGAAGTTATACTCGTATTGACCTGGGATCGGTGAACCGTGGCTACCATGGGAAGATTGATGAAGATATAGCGCACAATTCTATAACTATGTTCGCTAAAAGATATATCTTTAAGACATAACATGACGGATGCTTTTACTTCTAGTCTAGATAAAGATATTAATGTCAAAAGTGATAGATTATTATAACAAGCTTGTTAATAAACTGATTGGCGAAATGTTTATATATCGGAGTTAAGGGAATGTTTCAGTTGTTTTGTTGTAAAGTAAAAAAAATATGAAATCGCTTTCGATGAAAAATTTGTCGACTATTCAAGGGTGAACCAAGGGTTTCAGAAAAATGTAGCCGCGATGGCACCTAGATTATATAACAAATTACCAGAAGATATAAGATCACAATACCTAAATAAGTTTAAAAGTATGTTAAAACTTTTTTTAGTTCGGAAAAATTACTACTCTGTAAATGATTTTTTAGAGGATAAGGACATGTAATTATACAATTAAGGAGTGAAGCTGACAAGCATGCTCTAAAATTTGTATGCCGTAAGGCGCCACATAGTGAAACTCAAATGTAATTTGTAAGAACCTGTAACCTATGCTGGACAAATAAATAAATAATAATAACCCTGACAGACTGTCTGTCTGTCTATCTAACACATACCCAAATATAAATAAAAAATTACCAAAGACCATAAGACATGATAACGTACAACCAACTGCAGAAATAACTTTAATATTAAGAGAGTAAAATAGATGAATCTTTCACTCACGTACGTATATTTACTCAGTATTCGCGCGAAATGTTTCGGAGAGCCTGGGTCTCCATCTTCAAGCACTTAGAATGCTAGTTGAACGGGTCCGTGACTCGTCGCCTTTTAACTATTGTAGTATGTCTCACGAAATTTTTAATTTAATAGAGTATCTTTGGAGCAATGTAAGCGTATGGCATACAGGTTAAAACGTACAAAAAATTAAAACGTAGATTCTACTCCTCAAACTATAAAACTTTTGTTCAAAAAGTTTTAAAAAATTTGGAGACTTTTGATTGTCTCTTTTTTATACACGTTAAAATCCGTCTAATTGAGATTGCTTGTCAGTTTTGTCACTCTACAGACATAATCAATTTCGCAATACATTGCGTATTCGAATAAACTTTAAAATGTACTATAAAATCAAACCTCAACTTAATTTTTAAAGTGGCAACGTTGTCTAGGTAGTTTGAGCAGTAGAATCTACGATTAAATTTTTGCTTGTGTTACAGGTCACACCCACATGATAAACAGAAAAAAGCAACTTCATATAAATAAAAATTAGGACCAGACTTTCAATATGATAAATGTACTATTTTTGTCTTAATCTACCTCTGACTAAGCGTTATAAATTGATCGTTCTTTTGGCAGAGATGTCCTCTAAGTCCCGCTTATTGTTTTTAATTGGTGTGACGTCAGCTCTACTCAATGTTCCGCCATTTCGTGATTGGCGGCTTCCTTTAATCACTAATAATTTCCTGAAAATACTGACAGTTGTCGTAAAACAAGTTTCTGTATTAATGAAGGACCCATGATTATACTTATGTTTTTTACTTAATTATATTTTTATTGCAGAGTTATTTTAATCATGAAACTGTGTCATATTTTTTTTGCATGAATGCATTAGTGCAGTACCTACAGTGCAATATCGTAAATGTGCTTGACACTGACCCTATAGTCCGGCCACAGTGACTCGCCATTGCTGACAAACTGTGAGGTTTTCAAGTGAAAGGTAACATCGTTGTCAGTTGTTAATAAGGCGTTACTGCCATAAAAATACAATTAGAAATAAAGTCTACTAGTGTAGTTAATAATAATTAACCGATCAACACTGGGCGTTTTGTTTAGAGTATTTTAAAACGCGAAAGTAGCCTGTTCTCGTAAAAATGCACTTCACAGAAATCTTCTTTTTAAAGCAAAAACTAAATACGCTTCTGAAAATATTCTCACAAATATCCGCCTTCAGTTTGGCATCATGAAACTAGCGGTTCGTGTTATGTCTAATAATCGTAGGCCTCAGACAAACCACAGATAAACCAATTCTGAATTTAAATCTCTCCACAGGCTATCTCTAGTATCGGTACAGGTGACAGGTTGGTTTGTAGATTATGAAAAAGCGAATCCAATGAGATAAGCACGGAGATAGTGATGCAATCATTTAATAAAAATCTTTTGGGTATGTCAAATCAATACGGAGAAGAGAAGGATATTCACTAATATCATACCTATATAGGCACTAGCTTTATCTGCCGAGTAATTTCTTTTGAAGAAGTTAATACGCAATATGAATAGAATCGCCCTTAAGAAAAGGACAACACATACATGTGATGTCATTTACGATTATGTTAGTTCCAGCATATTCAAAATTATGTACAGGTAGCAGGTAGGTAGGTTTAAACGATTTATTAATTCTGAAGCTGCCCTCCTAAGCCGGAAACCGCTACGCGCTATCTCAAAATCAAATGCATTTGGAATTCTGAGCTTACACCACCACCAGATACATTTGCATTCAACTTTTTTTCGAGATTCGGCTTAGTAGGGCAGAATGTCGCTCCTGGTTTACGTGAGACTGTGTTTGGCCTGCCAATATCACTACTGGCGACTGCAGTCGACGGAGCGCGCATTACCGGACAGTTCGATAAGATAACATTTACGTCGATATCTGTTGGAGTGGGTAAGAAATCCGAGTTTACTTGCTCGCGGGTAGGGTTTGCAAGATCCGTGGATTTTTCGGATTATTTATTTATCGTATGGCTATTATACATGTCACTGGATATAATACAAATTACACATTACTACAAAAGTAAAAATTAAAATTAGAATTTTGCCTTTCCCAGGTAAGCAGCTGCCTCTTCTGACATGTTCTTAAAGTCGTTACGTCGATTTTTCGGATACTTCGGATCTTAACCTTCCTCAGATTAAAAGCTACAGATTTGTTACAAATTTAACCGAGGTGATAATTAGCGTATGGACAGGTGGTGGCATTATTGAACAGAGGGCACTAGAGTCGCCTAGGTTACATTTTATGATTGAATGACTAATGATTACATTAAAAAAAATCAAAAACATATATTTTTTATTCAAGTAGTGCCAGTATTTTTAGATCGAAAAGCGTCCATACAAGATCACCTTTTTATATCACAGGAACAAGGAAGGACAAAAATACTTTTATCCAGAGTGCAAAAGGAAACAAATATCGACGGTGCGACGCGCGACGCCGTCACACTTTTCCGGGCTGTCTTCTTCAGTGCGATGCTTTGATACTTAGTTCGGATAGTTGGAAAGATAGAAAACACGTTGACAAATCTGTGTAACTTGGATACGATGGTACAGTACCTACAGTACTGTATCGCACGACAAAATTACACAGCGGACGAAGTGTTATGAAGTTTTTGGCAACATTGCTCTAAGATGTTAGACTATATTTAAATAGTTTAAATTGCATTGAGTTAGGATTACACCTAGATATTTTTCTAGCACGAACGAATTGTTGTAAGTGATTGACAAAATAAAAACATCGACAATCCTGTTATCGATAAGTATCACTTCAACGTCAAAGAGGTAATACAATGACAAATATATATAGGGTAATAATAGGGTACGTTACAAAATAGATAATAATAACAAAACTATCAATTTATTTATATTTTACGTACTTCATCAAATAATTTGGAATACTTTCGTAACGAATAAAGTCGTCCGTGCTAGAAAAATATCGAGGTGTAGTTAGGATATTAGTACAGGTACAGTTTCATACAAGATTTACCGAAAATATGGATCTTGAAAATTTTTAACCGACCAGCCTTATCATATCACTGACTAAAGTCTCATAAAACTGACCGAGAAAGTGCTGTACGAGTCGTTCTTCTGTAAGACTATTGTGGGGAAATTTATAGGGCTGATTGTGTATCCTTTCTTTTCTTATTACATATCGGTGTTAAATTGACATATGTTTACGTACTCAAATAAAAATAAATACATGACATTACCTAGCCTAATATTCAATGAATTTCTTAAACCCAGTTGTTTACCTAAATATGCCTTTGACAACCAAAACACGTCGAGTTCCGAACCGGTAATCTGGAGATAGTTGGAGTTGAGCATTGTTGCGGTTTCAACTCGCAGAGATTGCGGTTTAGTTGCGAGGTGGGATGTGCTCGTGGGCTTATCGAATTGAGTTAATCGAGTTTGAATAATGCGAACTAGGGATGTGATTCACATTAGAATAGGGGATTTCATCATCATCATTGGTTATTACAGACAGTCCCAATTTGTGTAAGACAATATGCGTGCACCACAATCCTCAGATCAGTGATCACGCAATGATTTTGGTAGAACTACGAATCGTCAAACCAAAGCAGGTACCTAAGTACATTTACAAACGAATGCTAGCTAAGATCGATATGAGTAATTTTGGAACTGACCTGGGATACATACCTTGGTGGGAAATCAAGGATGTCCCAGACTTCAACGGGAAAGTGAATAAATTTAACAACTTGCTCACAAATTTATTTGACAGGCATGCGCCCGTACGTAAACTACGTACCGACAGCAAATCACATCCCTGGATTACCGATAACATTAAATGCATGATGAGCCTACGTGATAATGCATTGAAAAAAGCCCACAGAACCAAGAAGGAACATCATCAAAAATTTTATAAAGAATTACGTAATTACACATCGGGTGCATTAGAACGGGAAAAAACCGCATATTTTACGTTCTACGTAAATAACAATAAGTCTGAACCAAAAAAAATGTGGAAGCATTTAAGGAACTCTGCGTGTCTGAATGACCATAACAACTTATCGATACCCCAACATCTGCGTAATCCTGACGAAATAAACAACTTTTTTCTAGATATACCAGGGAACTCGGACACCCATCGCGAAACGCAGGCTGCTTTCCACAGGAACGCAATAGATAAGCAGTTTAAGATTAATCCTTGTACAGAAAGTCAAGTTCTTAAAATCATAAAATCGATTGAATCGAATGCCAGTGGGCACGATGGGATGACGATGGACATGATTCGGTTAACACTTGATGCCACTCTGCCTATAATAACGCACATTATTAATACGTCGATTGCAACCAACACCTTTCCAGAGACTTGGAAACTTGCCAGGGTCAAACCAATTCCAAAAGCAAGTAAGGCTGAAGAGTATAAGGATCTTCGACCGATCAGTATCCTCCCGGTTCTTTCTAAAGTTATGGAAAGAGTCGTGTGCGAGCAATTATCCAAGTACCTGGAGGATAACAACCTGCTACCACAAATACAATCAGGCTTCCGCAGTAAACATGGTACTGCTACAGCCATGTCAAATGTCACAGATGACCTAATTACTGCGTCTGACAAAGGAATGGGTTCTATCCTTGTGCTATTGGACTTTTCAAGGGCTTTCGACTGCCTCAACCCGACACTACTTATCGCTAAACTGGCCTATTATGGCGTGTCCGCAACGTCTTGTAAATGGTTCTTCTCTTTTCTTACTGACCGTAAGCAATACGTCGAAATAGACGGGGATCAAGGTGAGGTGGTCAGATCAAAAACGCGCATAATAAGCCGTGGTACACCACAGGGATCGATTTTGAGCCCATTGCTTTTTATCTTGTACACAGCTGATTTAGTTGGAAATCTTAAGTACTGTAAAGCACACTTATACGCGGACGATACCCAGCTTTACCACTCCTTTCCCCCAAAAGACCTGGACATGTCTCTCAGTAAAATTAACGAAGACTTGGAAATAGTAGCTGACTGGTCACGTAGAAATAACCTCGTATTAAATCCGACTAAATCTCAATATCTGGTAATAGGGAATAAATGGCAACGTTCAAAAATAAAGGAGCAAAGTCTAAATGTTGTTATCGAAACCGAGTCTTTACCACAAGTAGATAAAGTAAAGAATCTGGGTATAATCATGGACGAACAGTTGCGGTACACAGAACATGTTAACTTAAAGATTAGAAATGCTTTCTACCGACTTAAAGTACTGTACAAGATTCGTAAGTACCTTTCGATAAAAGTAAGGGAAATTCTAGTAGAATCTCTAATACTCTCCCAATTTAACTACGCGGACACAGTATATGGACCGAGACTACTATCACGAACGAAAAAGTCTATACAGCGCGTACAAAATGCGTGTGTTCGTTTCTGCTACGAGGTGCCCTATAGGTCACGTATTACCCCATTCTTAAATGAAAAAAAGCTGTTGAATATGGAAAATAGGAGAAAGCTACACTTAGCCTATGCATTTCGGAAATTATTGGAGTTTCAGAGGCCTGCCTACCTATTTGAAAAACTAAAATGACTCAAAGACACGCGTAAAAGATCACTGAGAAGATGCACTAAACTTGCTATGCCCAAACGTAACACAGCGTTCTTTAAGGGGAGCTTCAAATTTGCTGCTGCAAAAATTTGGAACGACCTGCCGCCACCTCTACGAGAACCAATGGGACTCTTTAAATACAAGCGGCTGGTCAAAACCCACCTACTCGAAATGCAAAGCAAATTTTAATCTCCCTTCTAATTACACGTAATTCGGCACCTACTCACTCATACTCGCTCGCGCAACCTCATGTAAACACTCACTCAAACACATTAAATCAGACTAGTTGGCAAATTATTACCTATTCTTTAACATTTATATTCAAGTAGACCAATTATCACCTATTATATAAAATAAAAAAAATATCACTGTCATCACCTCATAACTTGTTTTCAAGCACATTATATTATTGTTACTTACCTGCGATCGACCTATCTCAAGGGACCAGTCTGAAAACCAGCGCTAGACATTCTGTTTAGCACATGCTGAGATTGGGACCCATTGCCCAGACTTATGTATAATATTAAAGTTTTTGGTTTATGACAGTTTATGTACTTTATGTTTTGTTTAGTCATTAAGGTTTTTATTGTATGTATTCGTTCTATATGTATTTTTTGTGGCAATAAATATTTTTCTGATTCTGATTCTGATTCTGAATACGAGATTACGAGTCCTACTAATCGAGTGCGACAGTTTACAGTTTGTACAGTTTCAAGAAACGGCTAAATGCGGTGTATTGGAAATACTCGTAATACACAGTAGACGATTTTAGACTTGTATTTATAATACAAGTCTAAAATCACAGCCCTACTGGAACTAAATAAGAGTGTTAACTAGGTGGACGTTCTCTGCTTAAGCGAAACCTTTATTCGGAAGGTAATGAAGTCAACCTAAAAATCGGTTACTATAGGCTGGCTAGCTCATTTTGCCGTAAGAATCAAAAAAGAGGCGGATCTTGCATACTAGTAAAGGACAATCTGAAATCCAAACCTTTACAGATTTGTGCTGACCTTAGTATTCCATCAGTTTTCGAATGCAGTGGTATTGAAATTCCTGACCATAAACTCATTGTAGCAAATATTTATCGTGTTCCGAAGCATAAAAATAGAGAGCCGTTTGATAAAAAGAAATCGAAACATAAAATCGTGTTATGTGGAGACTGGAACTACAATATTCTTAAACTAGATAACAGCACGTCAAAAATTATTAGTTTGCTAGACAATTACAATTATCAAATACACAGAAGGTCCCACACGAGGAGAATCGTGTCTCGATCAAATAGCGAGTAATATTAAGAATGTAAAATCTGAAATCCTCCCACTCGCTCTCTCAGATCATGAAACAGCCCAACTTGTCACGTTTTAGTAAAAAATATTTTTAAGCCCATATCGTACTATATAAAAAGGAGGGATTACAGTCACGAAAATCTGCGTAAATTCCGAAACTGTGTAGCGGCTTTATCCTTCTCTGAGATTCTCTGCAAAGAAGAAACTAATGATGCTTTTCATGAAGAAATACTGCGTTTGCTCAATGAATTGTGCTTCCCATATATTCGTATAAAAGTAAATCACAAACGCAACAACAGTCAATGGCTGACAAAAGGCTTACGGAGAGCGTGTACAAATAAAAGAAAATTATATTTAAAGTATAAACATGAAATTAAAAATAAACCTAAAAATAAACTCTATTACACTAGATATACAAAAGTTTTAAGAAAATGTATAAATAGAGCACACCAACTACATAACACGAAAATTACTGCGCAGGCAAAAAATAAATCGACTGCTACTTGGCAAATTATTAATAATGCTCCTACTCACACGCAACCTAACATCATAACTGGTACAAAAGCGGACTACACAACATATACTGATCCCACTGAAATAGCTAAACTTTTTAACGATTTTTATGTAAACCAGACCAACCAAACAACGAATGATTATGACCTTAAAAACCATTTATCAGTGCCATTGAATCCAAAAACTATATTTCTCAAACCGTGTGATGAAACTGAAATATTTAAGCTTATCGTGTCTCTAAGTAACAGTAATGCCGTAGGTGTGGACGGTTTAAGCACCAAAGCCATAAAGATTTGTGCAAAATATATCAGTGCACCTTTGGCACACATAATAAATCTCTCCTTTGATCAAGGCATTTTTCCGCAAGACCTTAAATTATCTATTGTTAAACCTATGTACAAAAAAGATGATAAGACACAGATGAACAACTACCGACCCATCACTCTGATACCGATTTTTTCCAAAATAATAGAAAAAGCCATGCACAGTCGCTTATCATCATTTTTAATTCCATCTTAAACACGAACCAATATGGCTTTCGTAAAGGTAGCTCAACCACGTTAGCATGCTTTAACCTGATGAAGTTAGTAACAGATTCAATTAACCACAAAATCCGTGTCGCAGCTATATTCCTAGATTTGAGCAAGGCTTTCGATTTTGTCAACCATACAATCCTCCTAAATAAACTAGAGAAATATGGTGTCAGAGGGAACGCCTACAATTGGATAAACAGCTACCTGAAAGATCGCATGCAATGCACGGAAATACAAGCTATTGACAATGGAGAACTTATGACAAAGATATCACAATACATCCACAACAGCTGTGGTGTGCCCCGAGGGAGTATTTTGGGGCCTCTGTTCTTTATTTTATATATTAATGACCTGCCACTGCATACGAAACAAGACTGCATAATGTTTGCTGATGATACAACTCTAATAATTAAATCAGATGACCTGAATGACTCTGATGAATAAAACTCTGGCAGATATAATTGACTGGTTACATAATAATCATCTGAAAATAAATTTAGATAAGACTAGCATTATGCAATTTAGGACATATAAAATACTGACATTGATCTTAATGTAAATTATAAAAATCACCAATTAGAAGAAGTAGATACAACAAAATTTCTTGGAATCTTTATTGACAAATTCTGTAGTTGGAAAACTCACATTGCGTATGTATGTGAGAGACTGGATAACTTTGTATTTGCTTTAAGAAGATTAAGTAGAACCTCATCTAGGGAATTAGCACTAACTGCTTATCACGGGTATGTGTCCTCTTTACTTACCTACGGCTTGATCATCTGGGGAAACTCCGTAGATATCGATTATGCATTTTTCGTACAAAAAAAATGCATAAGAGCCGTGTGTGACACTCACTATTTGGCACCATGTAGGCCCTTATTTAAACAAACAAAAGTTTTACCACTTCCATGCTTGTACATCAAACAAATGTGCATGTTTGTACCCATTGTTGGTAAGAGAAAACCCTGAGCTTTTTGAAAAGCATACCCTCCATCCAAGATTAATTCGGAATAGACATAGAGATAAATTAGTCCTACCAAGATGTTGGCTCTAGTTCCACAAATACAACTCGTACTGTATGGCTATCCAAATCTATAATCTGTTACCTAAATCCATTAAAGAATGTCCTACAAACTTTGATTAAAGTAAAAAGAGGAAGATACCTGACGTTCATAGCTGACAAAACTGAAATGTGTTCCGGCACCCACACACTTGTAAATGCTTACACACTGCTATAAATGCTATAATGTACATGTGCATCAGGGGTAAAAGAGATACACCAATATACTTAACATGGGCGTGTAAGCGAGACTTCCATATTTTGCGCATTGCACAAAGTGTGACAGAGACCAACTAGTATAATTTACAGTAGTGTAGATAAGATCGTAATATTTCTAACAATGACGTATAGAAGTAAAAAGAGAGTCATTTGGGTTTGAAAATATTAAAATAATGAATTGATATTAATCGTAGTAAGTCCTTGTCGCATCAACATGAAAGCGGGCAAGATGGACCGAGATAGAAAATTAAATGTCGAGTCAATAGCATACTATATTTTTAAAATATGAATAAATCTCTAGTTCTAAACTTCTGGTGCTCTAGTCGAATATTCCAGTGTTCAACGAAATAGGTAACGAACGATCGTCTCAAAAAACCAGTATAAAGGCATCATCGTTTTCGCGTAGTTGTTGCGGATCTAGAGGTTTCTCATTTTAATGCAATAATGTTTGTCAAAAGAGACGGTGTATGGTAAGCGACAGTTATATTGCACTACGCCGTTTCTGCGAATGATCCGTGCGGTCCTAGTACTTTAATTTCCATCGCCTACCTCGCGCACGACTCAAAACAACCAATGTAAAGGTGTGACCTCCGATTGTGCATAGTTATAATGGTAAAAAAGATTTACTTATCCTGAACGAGTTGTAAGTCTCGGGAATCAGCGCTAGGTGCCTAATTTCGTAGGTAACGTTAGCAAATAAAACTTTTTAATACCACGACGGTGGCAAACAAGCATACGGCCCACCTGATGGTAAGCAGCTACCCGTAGCCTATGGACGCCTGCAACTCCAGAGGTGTCACATGCGCGTTGCCGACCCTTTACAAAAAGGAGGATTCAGTGTGTTCACGGCTAAATGAGCAAGAGCAAATAAAACTATTAGAAATTTAAGTAATATACTTTCTAGAAACGTTTTCATTATCGGGTAATTCGGGTATTAAAGATAATTGCTTACATTAATCGGGTAACACCCAAAACTCACTATATTTTGTTTAATATTTAATATGTGAGTAGGTTTGCATATTGTGATAGTTTTTGAACGGAGGTAATTGTATATTTTTCCTCAGTCGACCCGTTGACCACGAACGCTGTAAAGTGTTCGAAACGTCGGGATGTAATTTAAGCTCAGTACACGCGATATAATCCGTTCTTAGTTGTTTTATTTCATGAATAATTATCGCGGCAACCGAAGACAATATTAGGTTTTGACATGTAAAATCGAAATTTATGTCTAGACTAGAAAACTATAGGTACGCATTTTTCTCATTTACAGATGTTTCAAGTAAAAAAATAATTTATAATACCTATTAGGCTTAAGTAATAAGTCTCTATAGACCGTAAGCCAGGAACAAATTTTGTTGGTCATCGCCTCCCAGGCGATTACTTGTCAAGTGTTTGAGGGTGATGTGTAATGAAGCCTCGTGAAGGTCAGCTGCCTCTCCGTTGGTGGGTTGAGGAACGGCAGCGATTTAATCAATCTAAAAAAATGGTCATCGCGTCCCGATTGAAACTTTCGCGGATATAATGGCTCCAAAAATCCTTCTAACTTTTGAATATGGGAAAATTCAAAAGCTTGAGACCTAATAATTACATTCAATGAAAACTATATTGAAAAACTATTGAGTTCTTTGAGCGATTTTTGAGTTATTTCAAAAAGCTGTTTATTCATAGTAAAAGGACGTAAAATATCCTATAAAAATATATTTTGATTGGGTGTATTGTGACAGCAACTACGGAACCCTACATTCAGCAAATATTACAATTCACAAATTGTCATGCAACAGGCTCTAGTTTAGAAGTATAAATAAAAAAAATGACATAACCATAAATAATTTGTACATACGTTTAGCTTGGTAACGGTTTCAAACACTAGGAGAACAGAATGAAATAAAAATGCACTTTTATCAGCATATTATTTGCTAACGCTACCCAAAGGGGCATGACACTCGGACATACGTGTTTCACGCGTGGGTAATGCCTATTTAGCTGTCTCGCTTACTCAATAACAAAAATGTTTTTGATAAATTTTGATAAAAAATTATGTTTGCCTATTTAAAACAGTACTTACGAATGAAAAGTTATTCCGTGAGCTTTGTTTTTATGTTTTGAGCTATTAAAGCATTCAAAAAAGGTACAATTTGGCATGATTTACGGGTATTTTAGTCGTTATTCTTGAAAGCACGCTCTTCGGCGGCCATGACACGACTGATTCAATATAGGCGCCGGAACCTATATTTGATGGCACACGATCGTGCGCCTGGTACCATATCTATTCCCTTTATATTTATCAAAGCCTACAAACCGGTTTAAGAGAACACTAACAGAATGGCTACTTGATAAATGTTTTTACACTGTCGAGGAGTATTTGGGAAACATATCAAATATCTAGACATTCATAACTAATATTCTAATTGCTGTTGTTTTGATTATAAACTTCCGTGTAGTGTAATATTTTGACATACCTAGGCTAATAATTAGTAGTTTATGTAACTGTTACGTAATAAGGGTCCTTAAAACATGAGTGTGGTTTTATGAAATGAGCCGCAGGCGAATTTCATAATAAGATCACACGAGTGTTTTAAGGCCTAATTACGTACAGTTGCATACACTGCTTTATCTACACTCATATTATTTATTATAAATGCCGAACCATAGAATGGCCGCCACAGTACCGCCGTGGCCATCTCGATTGTGTCGGGCGTGGCCTACTCGATTGTGCCGGCGGTAGCGCGGGCGCGTGTCGCCGGCCGCGGGCGCGTGCAGGTGTACATTATGTTATCAAAACTCAGAGCACATCAATAATTGAGCATGAAACGTTAAAATTGCGGTACTGCCACAGATAAGAAACTTATCATAGTGAAATCATTGGTTGTAATGCTGGTCGTTGCCTACGGTTTTTGAACGCATTTTAGAGGACTTACAATATGAGTGTAGATAAAATCTATTAATTAATTTATTGTACATACTGTATATATATGAATTGTTATTGTATAAAGAAATACTGTAAAAGTGATATTTTGCATGCCTTTTTTTGGTAGAACTTAAGAAACACTGTATTTACTTTTAACATCTTATGTAACTATGTTCTCGCAATAAAGAAATTGAATTGAATTGAATTGAATAAAAAGTAATTATTTGCAACCGGTACAACACGTCATAGCACGAAATTGTCCAAGAAGAAGGAAGGGAACAAAATGTTGCCAGTCTTCAAACTGACCATAGACAAATTTATACAAACTAAGTTTTTGTTCTTGAACAATGCGTTTGGAAGAAAGGTACACAGCTAGATTATAATCTGAAAAGGGTCATAGGAGGTCGTAAGAAGGCTACTTTAACTATGAAAATTAATTTGTTACTTGCAGTTTTATGAAATTCCAGATTTCCATTTGAAAACTAGTTGGAAAGTGTTATTGTTCGCTTTCGCTGGCCGCTTAGTCCCAGAGGGCGCTCGGGGCACTTTCACACTTCTGACTGTCAGGGCAACACGTCACGTTATATCTAAAGTGTGTCTGTCTGTCTGTGTCTGTCTGTCCGTCTGTCTGTCTGTCCTATTCACGCTTAAACCGCTAACCGGATTTAGATGAAATTTGGTATGAAGATAGTGTGAGTCCCGGGAAAGGACATGGGATAGTTTTTATCCCAGAAGTCATCCCTTAAGGGGGCGTGGGAAGTTTGTATGGAATTGTTGCTCACTGTTGACTTAAAATAGCATAGGCGCTAAATTAAGATTTCCTATTAGATTTTACTAGGCGTTTTATTAATTCCTTACGGCGTATGAATCCCACGCAGACGAAGTCACGGGAAAAAGCTAGTAGGCTATATAAATGTAATTTGTCTTGATTATAGAGCGCTTTATTTTTAGTTGTAACTTATATGCGACTCAGTTCGATTTTATTAAAACAGCCATTCGTTCGTTCTCATCCCTAACTAGCTGCAAAGTGTGATTCGTCGCTCGGCCCCAAGGGCGCGAGTTCTTCTGAACTTTTGACAGTTATGTTATTCCGCTAATGCTTCAACAATTCATCTTTTCTAACGTGAATGCGTTGGAAAATGGCCGCCATTTGTTTTGGTACAAAATGCAGCAAAAGTGACTAAGTGGGCGAGGTGTTCATAATGTTCTGCCTATGCTCTCGTTGTTTAAACAATAATTTTAAAGAAAAAAAGCGACCACAGTTAGCTTTCTCCGTCTTCCAATAGCCAATGCCCGATCAGCTCATAATATTTGAAGATATTTTCCCTGGATTTCTCCAAATTCCCATCATCAAATTCTGAACTGATGAAAATGGGACCAACTGTAAAGTATACTCTTTTAAACAAAACATATTTTTCCAGACCTGTCTAGCTGTCTTCGAATAAACGGTAAACAATAGAAATCCCGACGAATTCAGAACCTCATCCTTCAAAATCATAAAGTCGGTTAATGAAGACTGTATTGATAATTATAGGGACAAATAAAAAGTGACATATTTTACACATTTTGTATATTTGAATATTAATGTCGTTATGAGATATATCTTAAATAAACATATTTAAGCATAATATTAAGCTATTAGATCGGTTACTTCTGAATCCTGGCAATTTTACGAACTTGGATTCGTACATTCTTCATCAAGTTGCGGACAACACTAAAGGTGACAGTTTTGGCCGCTTTTACCCAATATTTTTTAAATCTGTCTACGGAAGCCGCTACCGAGAAACGTTGACGTAGTATCGTCTTCATGATAGCCCAATATTCCTCTATTGGTCGTACTTCAGAGTAGTTGGGCGGATTCATAGACTTGTCTACATATTGGACATCGTTGGATTCCATCCACTCCCTGGTGCGAGCAGCATAGTGGCAACTCGCCAAATCAGGCCAAAACAAAGTAGGCCCTCTATGCCGTCTAATCATGGGCAAAATCCGCTTTTTTGAACACTCCTTGATGTAAACGTCAGTAGTCATTTTGGAAGTAGTTATGAAAGCTGTGGATTTCATACCGCATTCACATATCGCCTGCCATACCATTGCCTTCGACCCGAATTTTTCGGCGTATATTGACGTTTTACCCTCATCCAGTTGTTCTCCTTCGCGGACAGTGAAGTATTGAGGCCCCGGTAGTACTGAATAATCTAGTTTCACATAGGTCTCGTCATCTTGTATTATACACTGTTTATTTTTTTGTCAAAACGGTATCGTATAATTTTCTAAGGCGAGTTTTTACGCTTGCGGCTTGCTTTTGAGATTGTGTAGGCTTTCGTTGCTTTCGATATGTCCTTAAATTGTTTCGCTTCTTTGCCCTCTGGACTATGCCTACCGATGTTCTACACTTTTTGGCCACGTCTCTTATTGCAGCATTGGGTGATTTTTTGATTGTTTTGCATATTTTTGAATACATATTGCGATTGTATGAACCAACTTTTCTGCCGCTATGTGGCTTATCTTTGAAGGACAGATCCTGGCCATACTTTTTGATGGCATTGAAGACAGCGGAACGACTCACATTCTCAATTTTCGCGATTTGTCTCATGGAAATGCCTTTCTCACGTATATTTTTGTCCACGATTCGTTTGCGTTGTTCTGGTGTGAGACCTCTCATTTTGCGAAATTAAAATGAAGCAAGTAAAAAAATGCTAAAATGTGTACTCTACGACATGCCACCCGACACCTACATTTGACATTTATAGAGTAAAACAAATGAAAAATAAAATGTGGCCTGAAACTGTTGTGTTTATAATTATCAATACAGTCTTTAGTGTCGCGCCAAGCTCATTTCAAACGTTTCCCTCTTTTCGCTTATTCTGTTCCGGTCCGTTTTTGCGATATTTGTGTTTGTCTTTGTTTTATGAACACTCATCATTTAAATAGTATACCTACATCCAAACTTGGATTTACTTTGTCGGAGTAATAATGCTTGTTGTTTTGCAAGTGGGTAGGAAATACGATAGAATCCTTATTCCATCATGTTATGTGGGCTGGGTAATTTATAGTTAAGCCTAATATTTCCTTACCAGTATGGATACTTAAGATACAGTTGCGTAGCCTGTCCTTTAATATATTTTTTTTTCCATGACGTGATGGTAAGCAGCTACCGTAGGCTATGGACGCCTGCAACTCCAGAGGTGGCGCTCAACTCGTACACGTTGCGCATTTTTTAAGAACAACTTGCTATTTTAAAGTTATGATTATGCATTTTGACGTGATAACGTCTTATAAATCGATGAACCGGTAGAGTGCCCGAAAAAGTGTCACGTTGTGGACAGATCTCCATGGTCACGTTATGGACAGATAATTCTCCATGGTAATTGGTAACGTTGATCTTATGACGTTATCACCAAAATTATCGTCCGTAAACCGACTTTACAGACAACCATATTTTTTACACAGTATAATAAAATAGAAAATTAAGAAGCAACCTCCTTATCGTCGATTTCTGTAACAATTCATAAAAATCGAACGCCAGCTGAATCCAGAAGAAGCGCCTAAAATTTTTGGCGCCATATTTTCCCGAAAAGACGGGCAAATTGGACGCGCACTATTGACTCGTAAAGCCTTTGTATCTATAATCGTTCGTCCGTCATTCAAGCAACCACGTATACGGGAGTCACATAAAGTCTCAAAACCAGTGTAAAATGAGATCTCGAATTGAAGGGATGTTTACAAAGACAACATACCTAACATTTTTTTGTCGTCTACGAAGTGACTAGACTACAGACGGGCAAGAGATATCGTCCAAAAATAAGACAATCTGTCCAGGTCACCAGTCACCACACAAAAATAATTCTTATTTTACATAAATACCTCAATTCAATTTGAGTGAATTTTGAGAATAAAAGGATGAAAGTTCATTACAATTAAAATAAAGATATTAAATATAATAAACTTGAATACAAGAACATAGTATAAAATCGTTTGAATGCAAATTTGTTGCAATTTCACTTAAAATTCCCCACTTTCATTCTTTTTTATTAGTAGCTGAAACATAATAACATTAATAACCAAGGATCATTAATTTACAAGATTACCTAACTCTATGGAGTGATATTTTAAGAGATGATAAGTTTTATTGATTTCCTGAAAACAATTGTCCAGTGTAGGTATGTATATTTAATTCTTATCTGATCATATCCATATATTATTTACAAGATTATCTAACTCTATGTAGTGATAATTGAAGAGTTGATAAGTTTTATTGATTTCCTGAAAAAAATTGTCCAGTGTAGTTAAATTGTTTTTGTAAAAAACATAATTCCTTCTTAAGTGCTTCTATAGGTACGTTTGACTTTACTTACTGGTTTGGCTAAAGGTGCGACTCGAACTTATGCGGAAAAATTAAACGCATTAGGAACACAGCCTTGTCACCGCAGACGGACCTGCTCTTCTGGAAAATTACGCCTCCGCTCCCAAATACACGTCAACAGAGGACCTTAACACGTCACAATAAGGTGCACTAAAGGTCAGTAGACTATGTCAAAGGTAAGGTTTTTTGAAGAAACTCCAAAGAGATTCGGCGGCTTAGGCGGTAACTTGGAGGAGTTTATTGTGGACTGGATTGAGTCGGTAATGATCGAACGTTATTTGCTGTATATTGATGGCACGCTCGTAAAGTTTATTTCTTCAGTGAAGTAGCAGATTGTCAGGAAATGTTCAAAGTAGCAAACAAGTTTACTGGAAAAATTTAAGCCTCAAAAACTATTGTATCTGTTGGTATGGTATGCTGGGTAGAGTCTAACTATTGAAATATTAGCCAAATATTTGGCGGGAGACTCAAAAAATCATGGGCTGGTCACACCTTGTGTAGCAGGAAGAATAGTTTTGATACTAACTTCTGTGCACACGTAAGGTAGGTAGGTAGGTAGGTTTTGGTAAACAGACAGAAGTCAACGAAGTGAACAAGCTTCACAGGGTGTTAGAAAGATCATTAACCGACCGCAACAACAGAAATACATTCAGAAATTAAATTCCCCAAAACATGCTCAGAAGCAAGGGGGCGTCCATGAATCGCGTCATATTGTATAGGGGGGGGGGGAGGGGGGGTCAAGAAAAAATCACCAATGATCACCACAGGGGGGAGGGGGGTTTGGACACATATAACGTGTAATTTTTTTGTTCCTTGTGCTGTATTATGGTCAATAAAATAAAAACTATCAACTTTTAAATGAATCAATCTGTCGAAAGCAGAGTAAAATTGCACTAGCACTATGATTGTAAATAAATTTTAATGGCATTAGACATATTATTTTGTGAAGTAGGTTTTTAGGGTTCCATAGCCAAAGTGGTAAAAACGTAACCCTTAGTTTCGTTATGTCCGTCTGTCCGTTCGTCCGTTCGTATGTCACAGCCATTTTAATCGGAAACTATAAAACGTATCTTAATAAATATTTAAATATAAGGTGTGTTTTTGTATACCGCTACTTAATTTTGTAGTAAAATTGCTGAAAAAGATATTTTAAGGAGGGGCACAACTCCATAAGTACATGTAATTATTTGTCAAAAAATTTTTTTTTGCAAATATCGATATGATAGACATCACCCGATAGGTCTTTCAAAATACAATTGAGGTCTGTTTGAATTTTTATTTATTTAGTGAATATTTTAAGAAAAAATCACCCCGTAAGTCTAAAAAACTTGTGTGTCCCCCGTCACTTTTGAACCGGAGATCCAAAAAATATGAAAAAAATTGAGAACATTATCGGTTTAGGAATTATTGAGTTATCTCCTAAAAACTCATTTCATACGCAGATATGACCTTTTGATATTACTTTTTCGATAGTAGGTACGAAACCGCATGGTCCGACACGCAGTTGGCCGGTTTTTTTCTATTAAAGATAATCTAATTTTATATGTATACATACATGTATTTGTTTTATTTTTAGGGTTCCGTACTCAACTAGGAACCCTTATAGTTTCGCCATGTCTGTCCGTCCGTCCGTCCGTCCGCGGATAATCTCAGTGACCGTTAGCACTAGAAAGCTGAAATTTGGTACTAATATGTATATCAATCACGCCGACAAAGTGGTAAAATAAAAAGTGGAAAAAAATGTTTTATTAGGGGGATTTTTTTTTCATTTCAACCCTAACGTGTGATATATTGTTGCAGAAGTAAAAAAAATGTGTCCCCCCCCCTCTAACTTTTGAACAATAAGTTTTAAAAATATGAAAAAAATCTCAAAAGTAGAACTTTATAAAAACTTTCTAGGAAAATTATTTTGAACTTGATAGGTTGAATAATTTTTGAAGAAAAAAATACAAAATAATTTCTGAACTGTTTGTAATTTAACCGTATAAGCACGTGTTTATTGTACTTACCTGTAATTTCTACAAAATCACAATGAAATGACGTGCTTTCAAATAAAGTTTTGAAAAAAGCCATTTTTTTTACTCTTAAATGGGGACACTTACTGTGACGGACGGAAAAACTACGGAATCCTACACTGAGCGTGGCCCGACACGCTCTTGGCCGGTTTTTTTTTTACCCTTTACGTGTACGTACGTTACGTGTTACGAGTAAGTAGTAAGTAGGTTTACGTGTTAGAAAACTGTACTTACTTTAGTTAGCAAAAAATTACACGTCATATTGGACAGGGGGGGGGGGAGGGGTCCTGAAAATATCACCAAAGATCACCATGGGGGTGGCGGGGGGGGTCTAAAACAAGCCAAAAACGTATGACGCGATTAATGGACGCCCCCCAAGTAAAAACAATCTAATAACTATGTACTATCGGGTTCAGACTTGCATGGCCAATTTATGAATGAATTCATTGATAAATTGACCATGCAATTTGGAACTGTTTTAAGGGATGGTTTTAGTTGGTTTACGTACTGTATAGACATGTTTAGCGAAAATATTTTTATTTATATTTTTACATAAAATTACTAAGGTTTTCAGTAAGTAACTTCTTACGTTCCAATGTTTTGATTGTATTGATATTTTCCAGAACTTCTAGTTTATCGGTTTCTTTACACACTTGTCCTGTTTATGAGATTCAGGTATTAATAAATTCACGTACCTACTTAATCAAAGTTATAGGCAAATGTTAGAACTACCAGAACTAGTACTTAAAGTATCAAGATATTAATAGAGCTCCAACCTACAAAATTGTTGACGACTTGTAAACATTGCAGTTTTTCGTTATACTCGTACAACACGCTTCACGTCAACTTCGCACATCGTCGTAATTATTTACGAGCCTAAATAATAGTTTGCGGACCACTCGGTACAGTTATTTTTAATATTATTTAAAATAAACCCCTTATAAACCGTGAACAATTTGAAATAATGACATAAATTGACAACAGACATTTAGCTTTTTTTTTAATCATAGACAATTAGTGATACAACAAGGAAATATCTGTCAATAATATTTGGCTAGTCAGACTCTAGATATTTAAGGCTGGAGTTAGTCTTAAACGTCAGGAAATCTTTTTTTTATTATTTTTATTAGAGCTTTGGCTACCAGGGCCATCAGCATTCAGGAAATCTTAATTCTTAAATGGCGTTGCTTATAAACGTTAGCCCCTATTTTGACATGTGTGCTTGTTCTTAATTAAGAGACAAACATTTTTAAAAATCTGTATGCTGTCGTCGCTGTTATAGATCGTTGAATGTAAACCGCAAAGATATTTTCTATAATTGGTGTTTCAAAAGAAATGTCCACTTTAATTTAAATTACAAATAAAACTTTTCAAAACGTCCGAGCTCAGTAAAGCTTAGCTCACGCTCGCGTTTTATTATGACTGCGCTAGCTCACAGGTACGTCCTAGATCCTAGTCCTAGAAACTCGAAATCAAGCACACTCCACGCCCTATTCAACTAAAGAATTTCTATAGGGTACGCGCCATTCTAGAGCGACACAACCGCGCGCATTTCAAAAAAGGAACGTGACCTGATTACCGACGGAAGCTGTCAGTTGTCTATGGTACGCCTTTAAAGGTCTCAGGTGCCACAGACTAGCGTAAAACTCTCGACCTTACACCTGGATTTTGACGTTTAAATGTTGGCTGCATTGTGTTTCTCGAGCTTTCAGTTTGCCGTGAGCTTATTGTTCGCCGAGCGTTCTTTCACACCTTGAAGCGAACGACTTGATCAGCCCACCATTATTTTCAGTCCAATTGAATGGCAATGTTTTCCTGCATTGGCCCTTCGATTTAATTAAATTTCTAATTTTCCTAAGCTTTAACCTTATTTAAGAATTTTCATAAGTAATTCCGAAGAACCTTCATTTACCGAGGCGAAATTAATAATCGAAACAAAAGATGTTTACAAGCTCGCCAGATTTCGATACTTAATTTTTTTTGTAGAGCATGAAAACTTTATAAAATATTTCAGCTCGCAATGTATCGCTACCTACATGATTACTTTGCCTTAAAAACGTCACCATTTATATACGTCAAATTAATGTATATGCAGTACATTGCTGCTCAAATAATTTAAAAAATATTCATCATCATTAGTAGTTCCCTCAGAGCTGAGGATCGTGAAATCGTGTCCTTCTGTTGGTGGCCAGGTTCCTCCATAGGCTTATTTCCCTCGCTAAGCGCATGGCTTCTTGCAGTAAAAAAATTGCAATTAAGAATTAATTACTCTACGTTAATTAACAGTTACGAGTAACTAAATATTGATGCGATATCGATTTATAACTTCATATAACCTGCGTCTGGTTTCCTTTTGTAGATATATCAAAGATAAAGAATCATCCATTCTCCCTTGATGATTGACAGAATCATCAAGGGAGGATGGAGCATTGTTGAGTTTCATTGAATTCATACCTAAGTATTTGTGAAAATCCCAAATCAGTGAGAACACCTGTTGTTGCTAATATCCCTACTATCTGTGCGAATAAATCAATGCATCAGAAAAAGGTTGGGAAAGTGTCATGGCGTCTGAGATTTGTTGTTTCCTTTTACACTTCGGGTGAAGGGTCTAACAGAGGTAATTCAATTTTAAAAGCTTTTCTTTGGGTTCTTTTATTTAACTGGATTGTATTCAGCGCTTAAATATAAGTATTTTACTAATATTTTTATTTATTTGTTTAGATACATTTGTTATGAATTTCAATTTTGGTTTGAAACTAAAAGCGACCCAGGTAACTACCGTCCTATTTCTGTGCTCCCGCTCATTTCTAAAATCGTGGAGAAAGTAATATATACCCGTTTAGAACAATATCTACAATCTATTTCATTCTTGTCTTCTAAGCAATACGGCTTTCGCCCTAAATCAAATACTCTCTCAGCGTGTATAGACTTAGTCACAAACCTGAAAAACAAAATAGACCAAAAACAGTTAGCCCTGGGTATATTTATTGACTTAAGAAAGGCCTTCGATACAATAAGTCATAAACTACTGCTAAAAAAGCTACGTACAATAGGTGTAAATGGCGCTGCCGCTAAAATGCTTGAGTCTTACCTGGTTAGTCGCTATCAGATAGTAAAAATAGGTGAAAATCAAAGGGCTCCCGAAAAAATTACCTATGGCGTTCCTCAGGGCTCTATTCTGGGTCCCTTGCTCTTCCTAACGTACATCAATGATATAACTAGCTTACGCTTAAATGGGACTATTTCTTTATATGCCGATGATACTAGCCTATTTTACTTTGGTAGCGAAGTAACATCTGTACTAAACCAAGCTCAAGATGATCTAAACACCTTACAAGAATGGTTTAAAACAAATTTACTAACTATTAATATTACAAAAACTAATTATATGATTTTCAGTGCTAAAAACAAGAAAACTTTTCATTCTCAACCACTGTCCATAGACAATAAACAAATCACTAAAGTAAAATCAGAGAAATACCTTGGCCTTATACTGGACAGTCGCTTAACTTGGAGGCCACATATTGAGAAACTTCAGTCTAAGTTGTCATCGCTAATGGGAATGCTCAGAGGCACAGTAAAGTGTTTTCCTAAGTCTGTACGATATATTATTTACAACTCGTTGATAAGGTCACACGTGGAGTATTTAATTGAGATATGGGGAACGGCAGCTAAGACAAATTTAAAACCATTACAACGAGCTCAAAACAAAATTATTAAACTTCTGTTCAACTATCACTACTTAACGCAAACTAAAAAAGTATACAAAGAAACTCAATTGATGAATCTGTCTCAATTGTACAAATATAATACATGTATCTTAGTCCGCAAAATCCTAAACAGGCAAATGCACACCGAAATATCATTTAAAACAAAATCTCAGGTAAGAAAACGTTTACTAAGACGAGGTAATCACATATGCCTTCAATCACCGCGTACAGACACTTACGATAAAAGAAACTTAATGTATGGAGGCGTGCAGTTATATAATAGATTGCCTAATCACATAAAAGAAACCAAATCCTTCCTTACATACAAAAAATATCTAAAAAAATACATTTCAAACGAATACTCTGAATTTACATAACTATGAATGATATAGGTAGGTACATCATATCATATAATTACAACAAGAATAAAATGTTTATAAAACACTACCTGAAATAACTACCCAAAAATGCATATCAAATGAAATAAATAAAAAATGTTTATAAAAATTGTATTATATATTATAAATTAATTACATTGACATAATTGAATTGAATATTGTGACATCAGAGGCCATAGCGATTTAAACTCAATACGTAATTGAACCCCGCAAATGGATCTCTGCATGTATGTTGTCGCCAACCACTGGGCGAGCGCGGCGGACCGGTTTAACGCTCAGAGTAACCAGTATATCCACTACGCTTAGTTCATTATATATCTCGGTCACTTTACGCTGGACTTTGCGATATTTTGTGCCGCCCGCGCTCGCGCGGTGACAACTCTGTTTGTGCTGACGTATTGGCCGTGTGCACTATATACCCACTTGTACGTAGAAATAAGAATTGCATTGTGTTTAAATTTAAGTTACTATTCGTACACTGTCAATCTCTGTATAACTAATATTATGTTTTAAATTTCTCTAGATAAGTGAATAATAATGTTCTTTTAGAGAAATAAATTCTTAAACCATAACTGTCAATGTCTAGCTAGCGTTACATAATCTGCGTTTTGATACTGTTCGGTAAGTTAGAACATTGTCATCATCATCATCATCATCATCATCTCAGCCATAAGACGTCCACTGCTGAACATAGGCCTCCCCCTTGGACCTCCACACGTACCGGTTGGAAGCGACCCGCATCCAGCGTCTTCCGTCGCCGGAAGAACATTGTAATATTAAAATAATGTTTAAGCCTACGAATACGGAAGTTTAAATTAAATCTCGACTCTGTTAAAACGCCTAAAGATTTGAAATGCGTATTTTTGCATTTTTGTTCGGAGTTTGAATATTAAAAGTGGGTTTCATAATGGCATAATATCATGCTCCTTCGATAACGAAACGCATCTTTTTTTCAATTTTGCAATGTCAGATACTAGTGGTATCGCACTAACGCAGGTAAACCTTATCCCTTCGCAATAGGTGTTAGGAATGTTCAGTTAATAGTTATCAACGATGGTTTGACAGCCGTCTTTGTTTACCGAAATACAGGAACTATAAATACGATCAAAATATGACCCTTTATTATTTCATCATGATTCCCGTTTTGTTTTTAAGTCCTCTTTTGTACATTTTCTTTAAAAAACTGGTACTTTTTTACATTAATATATAAATCATAGGCATGCAGGCTTTCAAATACTTTCCTTGTCAGATTCAAGTTTTAAATGCATAATTTTTTAAAGGTAAAAATCATTCCTAAACGGTCCTAATAAATAATCTGGGCCAGATCACCTAAAAAAAAATGACGATCTCCTTTGTCAGTTGTTGGTTCTATCATCTGACAGAATTATTGCCGTCAGGTCTTCCAAAATCTGTCACTTCAGTCTGACGGGTTTCCGTCACCGATTCACGAATTGAATGGCGTATTTAATAAGCATTCAATGAAAATAACCAAAATGATTTGAGTTTCTCAAATGTAATCTGCAAAATCGTTTCCATTCACAAAGTAGTACCTACATTTTTATCACATAATAATATAAATGCACAAAGCTCGCTTCTCCGGTTGCAGCGCTGATATTGGCAGCATTGGTTGGCAGCGACATTCTGACCATAAATCGACTTTACATAATTGCAATAAGGTTTATAGTTAGTTATCAGTCTGGAGGAACTGGCCTGTGGATATCATTTAAATTCGGAATCAGAGTCTGTGGTAGGTTGAAAAGCCTTCGATTATTAGACACGGCACGAACCTGATTTATTTATGCTAAATCGAGGAGACAGCTCGAGTGCTAGCTTTTTCTGACTGATTGGAAAGCTTTCTTCTTTAATAAACAGAATTGTCGACGTTAGAGAAATCCACATGCCTGCCTGTGATCACGCTCGAAACGTCAGGAAAATAATAAAAGCAACTCTACGCGATTAAGTCCCGTTCTTTGTCAAAATAATCAGGGAAATAGTTTTTATTTCTCGTTATACATATTATACTCACCTTTACGAAAGCGTTTGGCTATTTGGATCGAGGATCAAATGTTTCTATTTAGCATTACAGTCGATGAGTAGAAAAATAAAATTCAAGTTGTAATGTTTCTACCTAGTTTCAAATCTAAATACTCCTACTCCAAATTAAATGAAATTAAGAAATTTCAAATCTAAACTGGTCCAGCAAATGAAATGAAATAGTTATGGACGCCACCAATCTTGCACTACGAGGCCCGGAAAAGTCAGATTCATATTAAAAAAAAAGCGAATTTACCTTTTACCATCAATTAAATCAACGGAAGTCGAGTCCGATCCGCGTTGACCCGGGACGGTAGACAGTGAGGGGATACTTGATATTTCGCCGTTGGATCGTGTTTCTGGTGCGACACAGTCAGCAGCAGAAGTAGCTAGCCGGGCGAGGTGCTCAAAATTAACTTCACGACATTTGTTAATAAGAGCGTGTGAAGGTCTTGAACATCTCACCCGCTAAGTTACTTACATATGTTTATGACTGTACAAACAGAATAAGTAGTTCCGTGAAATTAGTTACTTTTTTATTTTATTTTATACCACGACGGTGGCAAACAAGCATACGGCCCGCCTGATGGTAAGCAGCTACCGTAACCTATGGACGCTTGCAACTCCAAAGGAATCACATGCGCGTTGCCGACCCTTTACAAAAAGGATGATTCACTGTGTTGACGGCCAAAGGCACAAGAAGGTCCCTCATCGTCAACACACTGAGTCCTCTTTGAGCTCTTTGGCAACCTTACTCCCCAGCAAGAACACAACACTATGCGTAGGGTCTAGTGCTATTTGGCTGTGGTTTTCTGTAAGGTGGAGGTACTTTCCCAGTCGGGCCAGTGGATTTGAGCGAGATGACATTCGCTAAACGTGCCCTACCACACTTAGAGAGATGCCATTCGCAGTGCCCATACCTCTCTTTTTGGCGTAGTTTAAGGACATACCCAAGTCCGGACGTAGTTTAAGGACATATTCCGGGTCCGGGTACTTCCCTATAGATACCTTAATTGTTTCCTAGCAAATATGAAGTCAAACTTTCGAAAATACAAGGGAAAAACCAGGTCAAACAACATTTTGAATGTTCGGCTGGTGCCCCTAATTTCTACTCACGTCGGATACGACCAACGTGATACTGAAAAAGACGAATTGATTACAATTACATTAATTATTTAACAACCGAACTTGAATCCGATTCTCTTTGACCCGGGATTTCGCCAGACGGAGAGGAGATGACACTCGATACTTCGCCGTCGCATCGGCTCGTGTTTCTATTCGGAAACCGACCCCGGCGTGCGATAATATTACACTTAGATCACTTAGGTATTAGTATGAACGGGACGTGTACTTTTTTATTCGCTCCGTCTCATCCAGTCTAGATAATTCTATCGAATCATAGCAATTAGTTTACCTAGATTGACAGACGCAGTAATCGTTCAGACAGTCGCGATAAAATCCTAGTAATACTACTAATGCTCAGCTCATTCAGAAAGTAAAATAACGCCTACTTAGACTCTAACGGCCAATATTTGTGTTCATCTATTAATGAAGAACTGTCAACTTGTCTTTCTAAGTCCCTATTCTGACTTTGTCGCTACTGCTAGAAGACTACCTTTTCAACCGACTTCAAGATTCCGAATGAGCCTCTCAATTCGTAGGGATCTTTGTTTTTGCTTTTTTATGTCTGTTCACCGATTATTCGAAGACGGCTAGACCGATTTGGAAAATTATATTTTTGTCTGAAAGACAGACAGTTGGTCCCATTGTAAGCAGATCAGGAGCTGATAATGAGATCCTGGAGAAAACGAGGGAACTCTTTAAATATTATAGGGACACCTATAGTGATTTAAATATTTTTTACAGTAGCTCGGGCATTTCCTTTTGGAAAGGTGGAGTCTAAGTGAAGTCGGTTCTTTTTTGTTTAACATTATTATATCAGAAATCTAGAAAAGCGCTAGAGACCGTCTATGTCTACTTACACTAAGTGTGCACAGAGAATATATGGGAGCGCCATACCATAACATATAAAAATAACTACATGCGTGAATTTTGCTGATTCTTTTTCATGTTCGGCTTCCGACCGACCGTATTTTTTGATTTTTTTTACCTACCTATAGACATGCCTATTTTATTTACCTATAGACATGCTTTTGTAGATATCGTTTGTAAGTTGTTCAACGTTAACCAAATTTTGAATAACTTGGGAACAATATTATTCTTGTTAGTGTCGGTTTCACGCGTAACTTCATAACTGATGTACATATTTCAGACTCTGTACAATATAAACAAATTACCTATTAACAAACTATTCGAAATGTATACGTATCTGTCAGTGATTTGATTATAATTTGATATTATACAGGATTGAACCCGTCTAAAGTGACGTTTGGCTTATTTTGCATAGATATTAAAAAGAAATTCCTTAACGTCAATACGATACGTCAAACGTTTTAGTGGACATTGTCATTTTGATCATATAAGAAGATCAATTTCATAACAAATCCTACTAATATTATAAATGGGAAAGTGTATGTGTGTGTTTGTTTGTTTGTCCGTCTTTCACGGCAAAACGGGGCGACGAATTGACGTGATTTTTTAAGTGGAGATAGTTGAAGGGATGGAGAGTGATATAGGCTTCTTTTTGTCTCTTTTTAACCCCCAACTTCCCTAAAATGGGGGGTGGAAGTTTGTATGGTTTGTTACCCCGAATTTAACGCGAGCGAAGCCGCGGGCAAAAGCTAGTCCGCTATAAATTTAATCATGATTCAAAAGTTAGAATACGTCACAAGACGAAGTTCCTTGTTGACAGAATTTCCCTTCAAACATTTCTCCCGTTATAAACAGCTTATGCGACATGTTTATCGGATTCAAATAAGTCATTTTTAAAATGACTTGACACAAACCAAACAACGTTAATAAAGTGTTTTAATAAGTTTGTAATACGTTGAAATAAGAGTTTTTATGGCATGGCTTTTTGCGGTTATCCTATTAAAGTACCTATGTGCGAGAGTTAATCCAGGTTTTAGAGGAAAGTACCCAAGTAGCGAGTTGCTTGTTATATGAGACAGTCTGGGGTAAAACGTATGTACCTACAGACGACGTCAAAGATATGTTTACACTTTTTACCGTACTCTTTTGAAATAAGGTTCAAAATTGGAAATTCACTACTGAGGAAGCGATTTTTAGGTACTTAAATATCTGACAAACTGAGAGATCATTGCTTTGTTTCAAGTGTATTTCGAAGTAAAGAAGGCTTTCTTTTTATACCACGACGGTGGCAAACAAGCACAAACAAGCAGGCCCGCCGTATGGTAAGCAGCTACCGTAACCTATGGACGCCTGCAATGCAACTCCAAAGGAGTCACATGCGCGTTGCCGACCCTTTACAAAAAGGAGAATTCACTGTGTTGATTGTTCAAGGAACAAGAGGGTCCCTCATCGTCAACACACTGGGTCCTCTTTGAGCTCTTTGAGCTTTTATTTAAGCCTAACTAAATGTAAATCTAAGAACAGCTTTTACTTGAAATCTCGAGTGTTTTTTGGGGTCCTCCTACGCAAAATCGTCGGCATATCTAAATATATAAAAGAAGAAACTGACTGACTGACTGACTGACTGACTGACTGACTGACTGACTGACTGACTGACTGATTGACTGACTGACTGACTGATTGACTGACTGACTGACTGACTGACATATCAACGCACAGCCCAAACCGCTGGTTCTAGAGATTCCAATTAGAGGATAAAATGGGGGTCCAAAGTTTGTCTGGCGTTTCAAGATTTGTTAGACTATTTTATTCGAAACTTCACAGGAGTATTCCTAACGATAAATGAGTAAATACGTGTTTCAGGGTTTTTGAAAATTCAACTCCTAAAAGGGGCAAATGTGGTCACAAAGTCTGAAAATCAACATGGGTATCGTATCCTTACCAATAAAAAAACCCGGCCAAGTGCGAGTTGGACTCCCGCATCGAGGGTTCCGTACAAACATGTAGGTATATATGGGTAGTAACTTTAAAATTATGAAAATTTTTTTTTTATATGATGTAATTAAAAATTTACGGTTTTCGCAATTTTCCCTTTATCTGTGCTATAAGACGTTGCTTCGTACCAAATTTCAAGATTCTGAGTTCACGGGAAGTACCCTGTAGGATGTGATTCCCTTGCGAGTTTCGAAAATTAGCGGAAATTAGCGGCATAAACGGCTGTATCTTTTGATTGCATTGGCTTAGAAGTTTGATTTTTTCACAGCTTCGAGGGACAGTAGACCTGAGTATTTGATATAAATTTCAGCTTGATACCTCCACGCGTTCCTGAGAAAAATGGTCTTGACAGACAGACAGACAGACGGACAACAAAGTGATCCTATAAGGGTTCCGTTTTTTCCTTTCAAGGTACGGAACCCTAAAAAGTGTCCCAAAAACTTGCGTTCCCTTGCGTCACGTTTTAGTAGGTAAAATAGAACTTTTTTTATTCCTATGAGCGTGACGCAGAGAATCTTATATTTTGTATGGAAAAATCATTCTTTAATTCGGGGATCAATGTTACTCTGCGTCCGTAGGAAACACCTTAGACAGCCCTACACGTGATCCCTGGGTGGTGCTAAAAGAGTAACAAACTTGGCAGTTGCACTGTCCCATCTGTACTTCGCAGCACTCACTGGATTTTCTTTATCATCAGCTTTCCCACTACTACTACCCCAGCGAAGAAATGCCGATCTATATCCAGTGACATGTAGCCATACGATAAATAAAATTCTTTAATTTTCATATTTATCTGGGTCGAATATGCTCTTGATTCTGAGTGGAATGAGCCCGAAAAAGTGAAGATCTGGGTGATTAACATGTTTTCCGGTTTTTTTTTACATTAGGACTATTTAGGAGAACCTATATAATGTGAAAGTTTGTACTGATTAATTTTGTATTACAAAAGTTTTCTAAAGACGCCACAATGTTAAGAAATAAAGAAAAAAGTTCGAGTTTCAAGTCTCGCCTGAGGTAGTGGTTTTTTACTTTTCGTTTGTTTCGAAACGTTGTAGTTTGAGTTAGTACTGGGAGGCGATTTTTGAAATTCGAACGCTCGAATCTGACATTTAAAACCCTGTCTAAAACCATGAAATGGTAGTTTAAAAATAACAGCCATAGGAATTTAAAATCATGATTAGTTAAACTATTTATTTCATGGGAAAATAATGACGACAAACGTTTGTATGCGAGTATTTTCGAGTTTAATTTCTTCGAATTCGAGCGATCGAATCTCAAAGATCGCCCTCCTGATGTTTAAATTTCCAGATTTTTGCTACGCCAAATCTTACGGAACGAAAATGACGAAATCTATTTAACTTCTATGCATACAAAGTCGCTAGCAGAACTTAGTCGTTTACTTATATTTAATTTAGTTAACGCTAATTTTCCAACCAAATAAATATCCCTTGTTTACAAAATTTAAAATTAATGGCTGTCGTATAAGTCAAGGGACGATGACCCCGGGTAAAAATAGCCGCGGCTTAGTCCCGGCTTAGCTCCGGGATTCCTGTCGGGATTCCCGGGAACTGGCTGTTTCTTCCAATAACTACGTTGTGGTAGTTGGATTAGCGGGCGGGCGGTGGTATGAGCGGGAGCGGTGAGCGTTTTTATAGGGCGGATTCGTGTCGGTTTGACGAGTCATGCAATTTTATAATGGTCTGAAATAATTAAATTTTTTTATATTTTCTATCGCATATCGCATCAATTTTTTGTTTTACGCATTCATTATTTGTGAAAAACGTAATTGAAAAAATACAACGAAACGATAAATCGATAATAAATTGCGGTGCAGGAGTCATACTGTAAAGAACATAATCCATTATTTTATTAATACATCACTTATGGTGAGGTGATTTAAGCTTAAAAATCTTAAAATGTCTTAAATATTAATTATTGGTTTATGTTTTAAGCATTTAAGATAGCACTCTCGATAAAAGTCCCATTTTATTTAAGATTTGTTTACTTATCTATTTTAGTGTGTTTACATCCCGAGGGCCGAGTTAAACAGAAGTTTGTTGCTGTCACACTCCTGCCTGATTAGTGTCACGCACGATAGTTCGTAAATGGGAGGGTTATAAACTTGGAGTTGACCTTTGTTGTAATTGGAGGCAATAAATAAGGAAACCACAGTGCGTTAAGCACAGTCAAAAATTAAATGGTTGATTTGTGTCAAAATTACCTGTCGATGTGTGAAATACATTGCGATCAACATTCCTGTTTTCATCGCAATGTATTTTCATAACTAATTAACAGAGTGTGCTACAAAATTACGGAAATCGAAATTCGTGTATTTTCGTTTATGTCGCTCCAATATAGCCAAAGTTATCAAGGTGAGATTAGATGATCTTTGCTAGCTGTATATTTGATTTATATTTAAGTCAGTTAATCAAGAATTGAAGAATCCATAAGTTTCTCTCTCTTCTCCTTTCTCAGCGAGTATGTGCCCACTGTTGGGCACACGCCTCTTCAATTTTCCTCCAAGAAGTTTAGTGGGTTAAAAAGCTGAACAAAAAATAACTTAAATTTTACATCCTGAGAGGATGTAAAATTTAAGTACACGAACTAAAATACCTTAAGAAATTAAGATCAAGTCTCCAGCAAAGTTATGAAATTAGAAGTTTAATCTCTCCGCCGCCGTAATCATGTTAAAACTCATTCCAGGCCCTGACTGCTAACTGTAAATGGCTCTAACTGCTCGGTTGAAAGTAACAAGCGTGTTAAACTGCTTTAATGACCCCTAATTGTGTTCTGTTCGTAAAATTCATTAAGTATTTTGTGTTATGAGAGAGTTTAATTGCTTAATAGAGTCGCACAAGTGTTGTGAAAATACGCGGTTTATATCAAAATTATCCATACTAATATTATAAATGGGAAAGTGTATGCGTGTGTTTGTTTGTCCGTCTTTCACGGCAAAACGGGGCGACGAATTGACGTAATTTTTTAAGTGGAGATAGTTGAAGGGATGGAGAGTGACATAGACTACTTTTTGTCTCTTTCTAACCCCCCCAATTCCCTAAAATGGGGGGTGGAAATTTGTATGGAGCATTCCGGAGGGCAAAGGGGAACCGTGTTACCCCGAATTTAACGCGAGCGAAGCCGCGGGTAAAAGCTAGTCTGCTATAATTGGTCTCTTAATAGTATGGAAGTGTAGGGCGGAGAGCATTTCAGAAATACATAGTTTGGTTGAAATAAATTGATCCCAAAAATACTTGTACGCTAAAAGCTATCTACTGCCACATGTGTTTTATGCCGAAAAAGATTTTGTTAAGTATCTGATCACGCAATCAGCAGTTTGACCAACTCGGCTAAGCTACTTCTACTGCTACGTGTTTGTTTGTGTTTTGTGTTTTGTGTGGTTATATGCGTTAGGCACATTTTTTCGCATTTTTTTAAACACAGTTTACACATCTACATATTTTACTGAAATAAATATATTATCAAAATCAATATATAAACCGGCGATGTCACGCGCTACTGTTAAAGCAAGCATCGCTCCGGGCCTTTTCCCGTCCGCCCCAGCCTCTCCAGTTTCCTTAATAAGGAATATTGATAAGTGGCGGGGAGCCTTAATCAAAAGTCGAGAGTTTGCGTTCACAGTGTCTTCGCGAGTCCGGTTTCAAAGGACCAGTATGTTGTGGTGACCTTGAGTTAAGGAATAAATGAATGTTAAGGGTACCTTTATCAAAAGTCGACGGTTTGTGCATTAGTTTTGGTTATGCAAACGCTAGTCGCGTTTGGAAGGATAGATTACAATACAAACTACTGTTTATAAAGTTTACTAATTACCTAACTCGATGTAGTGAAACCTCTAACTTCATCTAATAGTTACTTATGAACTGTTGTTTATATGGCAACCGTCTTTTTTGGCCGAATTTGTGTCTTTTATTCTAATATGTTGCTATTGCAGTTCTCTTCAGGTAATTCTTACTCGTTTTCGTTCTGTAACTCTCGGTTGTAACAATTTCTAAGTCTATCAGCGGCGGCGTCATCGTGGGGTCATCAGGCGTAAATACTCTGGGATTCTGACTTCCACTCCACCACTGGATTCCACTGGATTGCCGGAGTCAAATGCTCGCTTTCCCCGATAAGCGCTGGGAATGCAGTTCGATGCAAATGAGACCATCTCTTGGTTGATTCTCGTTAATTCGATTTGGGAGAATTGGATTATGTTTTCATTGTTTAACCTGCAAACAAGTTTCTGCAAGCAATCAATATAATTGAGCGGTGTAATTCGTTCTACATTCAGAATTTGTTTTCTGAAAATTGTTTGAGTTATTATCCTAAAATTCTAAATAAGTACGTTTCTCTAATATCTATTTTGATTACTACTAAGCTTAAAAATACTGAGATTAATTAGTTGAGGTGTACTGGGATTCTTAGGATAAATAAGAGAACACGACGTTTACTGATTTATGAAGTCGCCTTCATAGTAAATCTATTTAATAATTAACAGACTTCTTGTTCTTGTGGCATAAAGCGTTTTCATATTATTCGTAGATTACATACACTCCAATACTGTTTTTGCTAATACTGTGAAGTATTATGTAGACTTATAAAGCTATCAATTGAAATGCAGTTGGCCATTACGCCATTAGTCGCAAATAGTAAAGCTTTGTTAAGACAAATTAGTTAAAGAGACTCAACTTAAACAGCATACCGTGCGCCGCTGTACTAAATTAATTCATTTAAAACGCTATGACCCAGACGCCTGAATCCTTTCCAACACTCGCCACTCGTGGTCACCATATGCATGAAATATATTTTATTTCTATCATATTCGGTTTCATCTTTTATTATTATTTATTGATTATCTTAACACTTATATACTCGTTTATTGTTCACAGGTAATCGCGAGTTGGTCTCACATTAGTCACACATTGGAACTAGTAAGACACACGGTTTCTCATTTGTATTAACTAGGTATTTTGTGTTGTGTTCGTATTGTTAATACCCATTTGCGTAATTTGACTCTTAATCTGGGTCAATATAAGAATGTTGTATGAACTTGTATGTCATATCATGTTGTGCACGAAAAAACGGTTGCAAGTATATACTTGGGTGTAGTGAAATTTAAATAAATAAATGAATATTATGGGACTATCTTACACAAATCAACCTAGTCCCACAGTAAGCTCAATAAGGGTTTTGTTGAGGGTACTAAGCGACGATATATATAATAGATACATATAGATAAATACATAGAAAACATCCATAACCCAGGAACAAATATCCGTGATAAACACACAAATAAATGCCCTGACCAGGATTTGAACCCGGGATCTCCGGCTTCATAAGCAGGGTCACTACCGGCTAGGCTAGGAGGCCGTTAATTTGTTATTACAATTAAGTGTTACAGTCTTACAGTAGACAGTAATCTTTTTCCAGTGTATGATTTCGTGACACGACCCGCTGCTGTCGTGGCCACAGCCTTACCATTATGGGGCTTTTCTTGTTAAATTGACAGGTGCAGCTTACGTTACTCAGAACAGATTCCTAACTAATAAAGTAATAAAGATGGCCGCTATTGTTGCCAGATGTGGCAATTCTATAATTAATTCCATTTAGTAGTCCCTTTTCCTATTAATTTAATTGGATTTGCATTACGTTGTGCGTAAGAGTCTAAACGGAGTAAACGTTGGCAGAACGTGATTAGTATTTTGCTTGATTGACCGAATTTTTTGACGTGACAGAAATTAACATTGTCGTGTTTAAAAAAATTTCAAATTAATTTTCAAATTTAAAATTATTTATTTGTTAAACATAGGTAACATTAGGTGTTACAATTGATTGGGATCTCTATGTTTTGCCTCTCGGCATACAAATAGCCACAAAATAGCATGCAGCATGCATTATTTACAAAATATTGTATAAGATTATTTAACTAAATATGTCAAAATTTAATTATTAAATAAATTTATATAATACTATATTGCACTAAATAATTATTAATAATAAGAGTAATTTAAAAGTCAATTTTAGCTTCCTGCTCAAGTCCTACTTAAAATTATACAATAGTAATAAAATGTCAAGAGTCTGATAGAAATTCATGAACAGTGTTGTGTGCAGACCGGATTACCACGTTGAACCAAGCAGCGCTGACCCGCTGTACCATTTACCAGGTCATGTAGGGAGATGAATAATAACGCTTATTTAAAATTGTAAAACATTTGAGCAGTGTAGTTGCAGGTGTTTCCCCGCTGGGAGTTGTTGTAGAAGTGAGGTTGAAGTGAGCAACGAGTACGAGTGCTGGCCTCTTTTATGGGTTTTTTAGCGTGCTCGTACTAGTGGCTGGTATGTGCCGTGTATGTGAGACATTTATTGGCTAATAAGCTTACAGTATTACATGTTTGTAGGAGGGTTAAAATTGATATTTATATAGGACATTTCTTCGTAAATTAGTACAAAATTCTTATAATCTAGACATTTTGCGTATTATGACATGATATCAATAAAATTAGACACAGATAAGACTTAGCAACTAGACATAGAAACACAATATTTATACACGTTATTAACACAAACAAATTGGTATAAACCGAGAAAATGATTGACTTAGATCTAGTTATACACAAACAATGGCAATTTTAAGCTATCTGCGACAATTCTCCCCCACGTGCGTCAGCACAGTCGATTGGTGCAGAGCAGATGAGAATGAGTCTGGAAACCGGGCGGCGAACTTCTCCTGCGCGAGTACGTACAATGGCTACTCTTATGTGGCCATCAGGACCTGGAAAGAGCTGTGCGATCACGCCTCTAGGCCAAGTACCTCGTGGCATCGTGCCGTCGGCTATAATTACTACATCTCCTACGTGTAGTTTCGTCGCGTTCTGGTGTGCACTGGATCGTGGCATCAGGTTTGGACGATATTCTTTCAGCCAGCGTTTCCAGAAGTTGTCAGCTAGTGCTTGAGCTGTTTTCCAGGACGAAAGGCTCATATTTTCGTCGGAGAAGACTCCCAGCGGGGACATAGCGTTCGATCGGCCGATGAGAAAGTGGTTCGGCGTGAGCGCTTCAGCCTCTAAGTCAGGATTCACTGGGGTCAGCGGTCTGGAGTTTACCAGGTGTTCAGCTTCCAGCAATAGCGTATGGAGAACTTCTTCATGGGGGGCTCTGCATACAAATAGCCACAAAATAGCATGCAGCATGCATTATTTACAAAATATTGTATAAGATTATTTAACTAAATATGTCAAAATTTAATTATTAAATAAATTTATATAATACTATATTGCACTAAATAATTATTAATAATAAGAGTAATTTAAAAGTCAATTTTAGCTTCCTGCTCAAGTCCTACTTAAAATTATACAATAGTAATAAAATGTCAAGAGTCTGATAGAAATTCATGAACAGTGTTGTGTGCAGACCGGATTACCACGTTGAACCAAGCAGCGCTGACCCGCTGTACCATTTACCAGGTCATGTAGGGAGATGAATAATAACGCTTATTTAAAATTGTAAAACATTTGAGCAGTGTAGTTGCAGGTGTTTCCCCGCTGGGAGTTGTTGTAGAAGTGAGGTTGAAGTGAGCAACGAGTACGAGTGCTGGCCTCTTTTATGGGTTTTTTAGCGTGCTCGTACTAGTGGCTGGTATGTGCCGTGTATGTGAGACATTTATTGGCTAATAAGCTTACAGTATTACATGTTTGTAGGAGGGTTAAAATTGATATTTATATAGGACATTTCTTCGTAAATTAGTACAAAATTCTTATAATCTAGACATTTTGCGTATTATGACATGATATCAATAAAATTAGACACAGATAAGACTTAGCAACTAGACATAGAAACACAATATTTATACACGTTATTAACACAAACAAATTGGTATAAACCGAGAAAATGATTGACTTAGATCTAGTTATACACAAACAATGGCAATTTTAAGCTATCTGCGACAATTCTCCCCCACGTGCGTCAGCACAGTCGATTGGTGCAGAGCAGATGAGAATGAGTCTGGAAACCGGGCGGCGAACTTCTCCTGCGCGAGTACGTACAATGGCTACTCTTATGTGGCCATCAGGACCTGGAAAGAGCTGTGCGATCACGCCTCTAGGCCAAGTACCTCGTGGCATCGTGCCGTCGGCTATAATTACTACATCTCCTACGTGTAGTTTCGTCGCGTTCTGGTGTGCACTGGATCGTGGCATCAGGTTTGGACGATATTCTTTCAGCCAGCGTTTCCAGAAGTTGTCAGCTAGTGCTTGAGCTGTTTTCCAGGACGAAAGGCTCATATTTTCGTCGGAGAAGACTCCCAGCGGGGACATAGCGTTCGATCGGCCGATGAGAAAGTGGTTCGGCGTGAGCGCTTCAGCCTCTAAGTCAGGATTCACTGGGGTCAGCGGTCTGGAGTTTACCAGGTGTTCAGCTTCCAGCAATAGCGTATGGAGAACTTCTTCATGGGGTGCTCTGTCTTTTAGCGTGACTTTCAGAGCTGTTTTCACGCTTCCGACTAGACGCTCCCAAGCCCCGCCGGCGGAGGGGTTGCCAGGCGGGATCTTCTTCCAGATCATGCGTCGTTCGGTCATAAATTGTTTGAGACTATCGGGCAGAGAGTTTTTGGCCTCTGATAGCTCGCGTTCTGCGCCGTAAAAGTTTGTGGCGTTATCTGAGTACAGAACGGTGGGTGCGCCGCGTCGAGACATCATTCTTCGTAGCGATAGGATCATAGAGGCTGCCGATAGGGAGGCGGCTAGCTCTAGGTGCACGGCTCTAGTGGTGAGGCACGTGTAAAGGACGCCCCATCGCTTTTCTCGGCGGCGGCCTATGACAATTTGCATAGGACCGAATAAATCTACGGCTGCTGCGGTAAATGGCGGTTGATTCGCCTTGAGCCTCTCTGGCGGTAGGTCGCCTACAGGAACCTTGAGGGTAGCTCCTTTATAGGTCCGACACCATTGGCACTTATTCGTCAGATAACGAATTGTACCGCGCAGTCCGACTATGTAATATCTTTGCTTCAATTCGTTGATCACCGTCGCATGATTTCCGTGGTTGAAAAGTGCGTGGAAATGATGGATCAACAGCTTGGTAAATGCCTCCTTAGCGTGCAAGACAGGTATATGGGCTTCGTCTCTGTCTATTCGGGCATCTAGCACAATTATTCCGTTCTTATCAAGCTTCATAGCAACTCGATGTAATGCAGACTTCCTCGGCAGCGCGCGCCCGGCTTCCATTAGTCGTATCTCTTCGGCATACGACTCATTTTGGCTCCGTTTAATCAGCAGTATCTCCGCTAGACTTATGTGTCTTTTATTCATTTCTGTTTCTGGATTTCTATTGACAGACAATCTGGCTTTGAATACCTCGGCAGCAATCAAAACTCTGGCCGTAGTGCGAACCAGCCTAGTGAACTTCGAGAATCTACATGTCTCGGGCAAGTATGCGAACTTGTTTTGAACGGTATTTACAGAGCAAATCGGTTTTATGACGCGCTCTTCGCACGTTTCTACGACGGGTTCTACTGTTTTCTCGCGCGGCCAATGCTCCTCGGCTTGCCGTATAAAATCAGGCCCTATAAACCACCGGTGGTTAGCTCCGAACTGGGCCGGGACGCCCTTAGTAGCGTCGTCGGCGACGTTTAACGCGCTAGGTACCCAACGCCAATCGGTAGGTTTAGTTGTGTTTTCTATTTCGGCTACTCTATGTGCGACAAAGCTTTTGTACCGACGTGGATCCGACCTTATCCAGGATAACGCTGTCCGAGCGTCGCTCCAGAAATACCTATGTTTGATGACATAATCGGACTCCTTTACTACTGTGTCGGCTAGCCGTGTCGCTAGCACACAACCTTGCAATTCTAACCTAGGAATGCTGACAATACGCAACGGTGCGACTCGCGCCTTGGCGGCTACTAAGGCTGCGGACTTTTGTCCGTCCGGGCCTTCGCTAACTAAGTATATCGCGGCGGCGTATATCTTTTCGCTAGCGTCGCAAAAAACGTGCATGTCGGCCTCTCTATTTCTCGCGGGTACGTATCGCGGTATTTCTAACTCCCTAAGTTGCTGAATATTACTCACGAATGAATTCCACGCGGGTGCGAGCGAGGTGGGTATAACGGTATCCCAGCCTATCCCTGTACGCCAGACTTCCTGCATCAATGCCTTCCCTAAGACAGAGATCGGGCTTACGTAGCCTATGGGATCGAATATCGACATCGCGCTACTCGTCACCTGTCGTTTAGTGGGTAATTTCGTACCGTTGAGCACGTCTTCGGGCGTGTTGCGTAAATTTACGTTAAACCCTAACGTGTCGCGTCTATGGTTCCATTTTAAGCCTAATGTGCGCTCGCTTTCGCCTCCCCCGATGAGGGACGTATCCTCTTTGCTAGGAACTACGTCAGAAATTACGTTTGGGTTGTTAGAGGCGAACCCGCGGAGCTCGAACGACGCGCGTAAATTAAGCGCGTAAATTTCGTTTACTATGCGCCTAACGTCGCTCTCACACTGGTCAAAAGCTACGACTAAGTCGTCCATATACGTGCTTTTTATAGTTTTCTCAGCGGCGATCGGAAATTCTTTCGCATGTTCGTATGCGTTTTTGTTTTTGACGTACAATGCCGTCGTCGGCGAAGCCGCGGACCCGAATATCAGTCTTTTCATCCTATATTCTTGCGGTGAGGCTGAGCGGTCCTCCCCCCGCCAAACAAAACGTAACGAATCTCGATCGCGTTCTACAATCTCTATCTGCAGGAACATTTCTTTAATGTCGGCTATTACCGCGGTCCTGCCTTCCCTAAAACGGACTAACACGCCGAATAAGGATTCTAACAGATCAGGACCCGCTAGAAGAGCACTATTTAGCGACCTACCGTACGCGGTAGCGGCTGCGTCCCAAACTACGCGCATTTTTCCGCGCTGCGGATGAAACGTTGCGAAATGCGCCAAGTACCATGCCCTAGGCGCGTCCTGCGGGGGCGGCGAGTCTACTTTTTCCGCGTAACCTTTGTCTAACAGGTTATTTATGTGCTTAGTATACTCGATTTTCAGAATAGGGTCGCGATCTAACTTATTTTCCAGGCTGTACAGCCGCCGTAACGCGTGCGCTTTATTATTTGGCAATTCTTCGTTATCGGTACGCCATAACAAACCCGCTCGGAACCTATCTTCCCCGGGGATTTTTTCACATGTCGCTTCTAGTAAATCTATTGCTCTTTGATCGGGATCGGCCCGAGGTAACTTTTTAACTACCCCTAGTGACTCGATATCGAAATGTTCCTTCATGAGAGCTAAAGCTTCATCGTCGGCCGTTTGTGGCCCCATGTGGCCTACAAACGCTACGGTTGCCTCCGATGACCTATGCGGTCCGTGCAGTGACCATCCTAGCCGCGTCAAACTAGCTACCGGGAGGTGCGATTTACCGCTGATAATTTGGCGCGTCACTATCAAATGCCAATTATCTTGACCTATAATTATTGAAGGCGCGGCAGAATCGTAACACAGCTCCTCGGCTATGTCGGCTAAATGGTCGCACTGCGCGACTATGTTTTTGGAGACGCCTTGCGCTCCTACGTTCAATCGATTGATGGTAAGCGCTTCCATCATTTCTAGATGCCTACTGCAAAAGCCGCGGATTGCGAATCGCACGTTACAAGAGTCCGGATCGCTCACGCTCCCACCTATACCTTCTATGTCGAGCGTTTCTCCCCGCTCTCGGGGCATTATACGATCGGCTGTTTCGTGTGAAATCAAACTAAGGGCCGCCCCTTCATCTAACAGGGCTAAGGCTTGCGTAGTACCTAGTGGGCCCGTAACCTCTACGGGCATCATTTTCAAAAACGTGGGCGCTATTCTAATCGCGTGAACGTTACTGACTTTTTTGTCTTCCACGGGCGCTTTAGATGCGTTCAAACCGTGTAGTAACCTGTGATGCCCGGCTTCGCACTGTTGCACTCCGCAAGCCACATACCTGCATTTGAAGCGACCACGGTGCGCCGCGCCTAGACATTTATAGCACAGCTTTTCGTTTTTCGCCCAATCCCAACGTTCGGATACCGATGCATTCAAAAATTTAGTACACGCTTCCACTTTGTGTTCATGATTATGACATATTAAACACTTATCACGTGACGTAAATCGTGCTGGTACCGAATGTTGTTTGGGCTTGGTCCCCGTATACGCGGGCCTTTTAGCCTCGCGGGGCTTCGTTTGAGCTACCGTCGGCGACCTATACTCCCCCGTGTGAGCTCTATCTACTCTATTTCGCGGGCGAGTGCTCTGGTAGCTGTCGTTGGAGTCGCTCGAATAGTCGCGGGAGAACACGGGGGCGGGAGTACGGGTGGGGGCGGTATGACGCCCTGACCTATTGTCCAGCTCAAAGGAAACCGTGTTCACGGCATTTTTCGGCTTCGGACCTCGATGACGACTCGTTCTTTTAGTCGCGGAACTAATTTCTAGCAGAAATTCTGATATCGCGACTAAATCGGGCGAGTTCAAATTAGCTTGTTTGAACTTGCCCCATTCGTACCTAACAATAAGGTTCAACTTATCGACGATCTTGTTGACTAGCTCTGGCGCGTACAAGTATTTTTCTTGCTTTAATGATTTTATTGTCGCTACTGCATTTGCGACGTGCGCGGCAAAAGACACGATATTACTGTTATCTTCGGCTAGGCGCGGCATGCGTTTAACATTATGTAGCTCAGTCAACACTATCTCTTCAGGGTCCCCGAACTGCCTCTCTAAGGCCTCCATTATCTCGTATGGATCCTGGACGGTATACATTATGGATTTCACCGCGGTACGCGCTTCACCTTTCAACGCGCGCCTAATTCGACTGACGTTATTTACGTAACTAAACATGGGCGCGGTATCGTTAAATTCGGCACGGAATGCGATCCATTCTGTGATATTACCGTCGAAAGCGGGTAATTCGGGTGGCCTATGCATAATGGGCGCATACTGACTAGACACATCTCGCGGCGGGCGATGAGTACTCATATGCGGCTCGCGGGGCGCGGGGGCGCTGGGCGCCGGCGCGCTAGAGGCGAAATTACGTATTGTGTGTAACGCGGACGCTTCATTTTTAGTTACGTAATTGCTCTGATCTAGCTGGGACTGTCGTTCTACCCAATTCCTCACGCGTTGCTCGTCTTTTTCGACAAGAGGTTCGGACTTACCGCTAACAGATTGCGCCTCATGCTGGGCAATCTGTAGCCTTAACTTGGCAGTTTCCGTCTCTTTATTAGCAACGGCGAGGGCGGCTTTATGAACCTCGAGTTCCGCTAGCAACAGAGCTAACTTTTCGTCGCACTTTTCACTATACACACTTCGATTTTCGCGCACTTTTTTACTACCGCGGTCGCCGCACTGAGAAAAGCGGTCTTTTTCCCCGGCGGACGTGTTAGGTTTACACGATGTCCCCGGTGGACTTTTAACTAACGTCTTCTCCGCCTCGTCTTCCGATATTTCGGAATAAGCGGGCGCCGGCGCTATTGCCGGCGGCGGCTGTAGACGCGGTTCGACACTAGGACCATCGCCAAGAGTGCTGGTGGTGCCTTTGTCCCATGTATTGGTATCGCCGGAGGTTGTTTCACCAGACGGCGGGGTAACGGCTCTGGAGGGTTGTCCCTTGTGTGAGCGAAGAGACATCTTGAGCGTATGATCGGACATCTTCTTCTTTCTTCTTGCTTCTTGACGCACGTGGGGTTCCCTAACCTTACCTACCTAAAACCTAATGGCTGACACTGCCTAGTGCAGTGAAAGCGGCCCTACGTTCACTTTACTTACTCGTGGGCGTTAATCCCTGATGCACTGAATCTCGCGCAAAGGCTAAGTGCAAGTGCCAGAGCGTCCGAAAGCAGTGTGAAGACGTCAACCATGTGACGTTGCAACGAAAGTTGCCAGGACACGAACGTGGAGTATGGCCTCTACACGAGCGGTCCGTCCAGCAAGCTGGTAAATAGCACAGGGCTCTTCCGCGAAAGCGGGCAGGTGTATCAGCGGTTAGGCCGGACACCGTATGAAGATTCTGAGCGAAATTAATCCAGCTCAGCGCGTACTTGTTTCTTTCTTCAATTGGCCGCAGTTTTCTGATATCCGGAGCTCGAAGGACCAGTTGTTGTGTGCAGACCGGATTACCACGTTGAACCAAGCAGCGCTGACCCGCTGTACCATTTACCAGGTCATGTAGGGAGATGAATAATAACGCTTATTTAAAATTGTAAAACATTTGAGCAGTGTAGTTGCAGGTGTTTCCCCGCTGGGAGTTGTTGTAGAAGTGAGGTTGAAGTGAGCAACGAGTACGAGTGCTGGCCTCTTTTATGGGTTTTTTAGCGTGCTCGTACTAGTGGCTGGTATGTGCCGTGTATGTGAGACATTTATTGGCTAATAAGCTTACAGTATTACATGTTTGTAGGAGGGTTAAAATTGATATTTATATAGGACATTTCTTCGTAAATTAGTACAAAATTCTTATAATCTAGACATTTTGCGTATTATGACATGATATCAATAAAATTAGACACAGATAAGACTTAGCAACTAGACATAGAAACACAATATTTATACACGTTATTAACACAAACAAATTGGTATAAACCGAGAAAATGATTGACTTAGATCTAGTTATACACAAACAATGGCAATTTTAAGCTATCTGCGACAAACAGAATAATATGCTTTTGAGACTAGAAAATTGTACAACTTTGTTTTGAACTGGTTTATATTATCTAATTTTAATATGTCGTTTGACAGTCTGTTGTATAGTTTTGGTGCCATTCGAAACACGCTTTCCCTCAATAAGGCTGTTTCGCATGACCTATAGTTTATTTTGTACTGATGACGAATACTATTAAACTTAGTAAATTGACCTAAGTTCCGCTTAACATATAATGCTACCTCATATACAGGGTGTTTGGTAACCGGATGCAAAGCCGAAAGTAGGAGATAGCCTAGGTCATGTAGAACATTTTTAGCCATACTTGTCTTAGACAAATGTTATTAGTTTTTTTTTAATTTAAATTTAAAAATTTGTCGGAGAAAACTGCAAAACTTCAGACTAAATCGATAATTAGTACTTTTTTTACTGCAGGTAGATTTTTTTTTGTTTTATTTCGTATTGTGCAATGTCTATCAAACACTAGAAAAGTGATTTCAAACATCTGTGTCTAAAGAAAACAAGTTGACAGCGATTTAAAATTTTAGTTACATGAAAATGTAAACGATTTAAGTGATTTCAAAGTACGAAAAAAAAAAACTAAAATAGCCACGAATTTTCAAACCATTTTAAAAACATGCTTGGCTTTTACCCTTTTATTTTTTTTAAAAATGTGGCCCAATAAGGACTCTGCCGATGATTCCAGCCCATACATTGACGGAAAACCTTCTTTGGAAGGACACTTGCTTTTTCCAATGTGGATTGTTGTTTTTGTCAGCCCATTGGTGTAGGTTATGGAAATTTGTGATCCCCTCCCGGGAAAATTTCGATTCATCGGTCCAAAGAATGCTTCGCAAAAAACGTCGGTCTTCGATATCCGCATTGAGTAAAAATCGGCAGAAGTCCACTCGGCGTGCAGGATCTCCTTCGTCCAAACCTTGAACTCCGATGCCGCGAAAAGGATATTTTCCCTCACGATTCATTGTGGCCCATACTTTCCATGTGGACAAGTTCAGATTACGAGCTACCACTCTGATGCTCGTATTCGGATCCTCTGCAAATGCCTGTAGAACGTCTTCCTCCACTTCAGGGCGATTACGTCCTGGATTCCCTCCATGTTGCACAGCAATACCATTCTCACGTAGCCTTCGGAATGAATTGTAAAACACTCTCACATTAGGCAATCTCCGGTTTGGAAAACGCTCTTGGTACATCCGTCGGGCCATCGCTCCATTACTGTCAGCTTTGCAGTACATGTAGATAATGTCGGCGTATTCTTCGTTCGTAAACTCCATGTTTACAATGAAGAAGTCGTAATTACACGTGAAGGAGCGCCTACGGCAGCTACAACTTGACACGGTAAATTGAGATGAGAGCGGGAAATTAAACCACAATGAACGTCTAATCGCAACTGAAGTTGTAACTAGACTAAATTACTAGTTTTTGCACATACTCATGTAGCTAATCAGTTTATCTTTGTCAATAAAGCACAAAACCGATCATCTTTGTTTAACGCCGCTCACCGCCTGCCGCTATCAGTCTCTTTTGTCTCTCACCGCCGCAAGCCTTTGTTTGTTAAAATTGCATGTGGTAGTTTTGTCCAGTACACTTAACCCTTTTAAAACAAGTCAAATGTCAAGTCAACGCCAACTTAGTATTCAGAACCAATGTTTTATTGTAAAATCATAATGAGATTCGTCACCACAACTACCACAAGTATCACAAGTAGAGTGAAACATTTTAGCTACCCAGTTGGTTTAGGTGGCTTATTTTCAAGGATACAGTAGCTACAGTCGTGTTTGATAGCTTAAATAAAAGGGTAAAAGCCAAGCATGTTTTTAAAATGGTTTGAAAATTCGTGGCTATTTTAGTTTTTTTTTTATCGTACTTTGAAATCACTTAAATCGTTTACATTTTCATGTAACTAAAATTTTAAATCGCTGTCAACTTGTTTTCTTTAGACACAGATGTTTGAAATCACTTTTCTAGTGTTTGATAGACATTGCACAATAAGAAATAAAACAAAAAAAATCTACCTGCAGTAAAAAAAGTACTAATTATCGATTTAGTCTGAAGTTTTGCAGTTTTCTCCGACAAATCTTAAAATTTAAATTAAAAAAAAACTAATAACATTTGTCTAAGACAAGTATGGCTAAAAATGTTCTACATGACCTAGACTATCTCCTACTTTCGGCTTTGCATCCGGTTACCAAACACCCTGTATATACCGACACGGAAAAGTTAGAATTTTCATTTCAATGAAAAGAGGTTTATGGGTTTCTGGGATTTGAATACCACACACTGACCGTAAGCATTTCTTTTGAGCTAGAAACACAGAGGTTTTACCCCAAATTACTTTTTTGAGGTTTTACCCAGAATTACCCCAAAATATTATTCCGTATCTCAACGTCGACGTTACATAAGCATGGTAAGCGGTCAAGACTGCCGATCTATTTGCAACTTTCTGCAGATTAAATAGGGCGTGCGAATATTGGTACAGTTTCTTACAGATAACATCTACATGGCTATTCCACGTTAACTTACAGTCTAAATTTAGTCCCAAGAAAATAGTTTCGTCCGTTTCCTCAATTGTCTCGTCTTTGTAAGTAATATTTATGTTAGGAACTCGGTCTATTATTTGTTTGAAATTCATTATTTTAGTTTTACTTAAGTTTATAGAAAGATTATTTTTATTTAACCATTCAATGATTAATTCTATAGTTCTGTTAATATGTGTTTCATATGTGTTCTTTCTTATCCTTGATTGTAAAAATAACAGTACTATCATCAGCAAATAGCACCATTGCGTCAGATATGGCCCGCGGTAGATCATTAATATAAATGAGAAAGAGAAGGGGGCCCAGAACACTTCCTTGAGGGACGCCAGAATTAATTTGTCTACATTCTGAGGAAAAGGTCACTTCTGTTTTAGACCTTACACAAATTCGGCTTATTTGCGTGATTTGCGTTCGACCAGTCAAGTAGGATTTCAATAAGTTATAACTTATAAGCGTTTGCACGCACTCCATAGTTATATAGTTTTGACAAAAGGATTTTATGGTCAACAAAGTCAAAAGCTTTTGTTAGATCCATATAAAGAGCTGAAACAGGTTCTTTATTGTCTAGCTGCGTCATAACTAAATTAAGTAAATCATAAATTGCCATGTCAATAGATTTATTTTTACGAAAACCTTTCTGCTCTTTCGCAAAAAGATTATAATTTTCGAAAAATGTACTTGATATGTTGTATTTTGATAGATACCTACTTGTTATTTTTTGACAGTTGAAATATACGGTTTTCAACTTTGTTCATTTGGTGTTAGGAACATGGACAAGTAAATACACGTGACAAAATATATACCATACTCCCCCCTCCCTCATCGTGATCATTCGTGGTATTTATTACCCCCCTATTTCGACATAACGCGTACGTAATAAATGGATAAGCCCATACGATCATAGACTACTCTCGTCATCCGCACGACTTCGCAGACGACTGCCGATGGATTGCGTATGTAATTATGTATATTGGAGGAATTAATGAGATATGCATATTCTGGTCGCTCCCGGCATATAGATGAACGTAATAATTATAACCGATTAATGGAGTTGTTTGCGACAGTGGATGCTTGGCGGCTTTTTGGGTATATTACTACATTTGTCTATTGACTTCGCTTTTATTTCCCGCACCACGCACTGTGTGCAAACAAAAACGTTGTACTGTATATACAAGTTGCAACAAAAATGCTGGTGATCCGTTTAAGGGCATAATTGGTATCGTATTCTAATTATAAAAAACTAAGAAAACAAATTTTTTACGCGAAAAATTGGTTTTGTATAGGGTCCGGTCCGCGGGCTGGGATGACGTGGCCCATACAAAAAACTTTTTTTTCGCGTCCAAAAAATTGTTTTCCTACTTTTTCTTAGTAGAAATACGATACTAATTATGCCCTTAAACGAATCACTACTATTTTAGTTACATCCTGTATTACTGCATTTTTCTATTGACTTCGCTTTTAGTTGCCGCACTACGCGCTTTGTGCAAACAATAACTTTGTACAGCATACCTTACGAACTTTGTTTTGTATGCAGGGGTCGCATAACTCTGCAGCTGACTACATAACCATAATTAGCGTGAGGATTGACGGCTGTAAATCATAACGGTTTAAGAGTCCGGTAAAGTCTTTTTACAATTTCGCTCAACTATTTGATATGATTTAGCCATTAAAGAGTACTATATCAACAAATTTTTAAGCATAAATTGAAAGATCATTTCAATAGGGATTGTATAAATACAAAAAATTATCTACTTTATTATTGTATTTTGAATAATTGACCTATTCCCAACAAGCGTTTTACCAATTTTAGCTCGGGGAGGTTCGGACAGATATCAATTTGGGGATTTTATTGATGTCGTATTGCTACAGTTTTTTTTTGTAACATTGAGTTTATAGTCTTCTATGGAATAAATATAAAAAATTCTACCGATGTCATACAAAATTACTCAGAAAAAAAATATTTAAATCAGTCAACTTTCGTAAAAAATACACAAAGAATAACCGCGGTTTCTGACTACATACATGATTATTTATGAAAAAAATTAATACAGACATAAACTTCACCTTATTATGAACCTAAATAATCTAAAATATATATACCATTTGATAGTAAATATTCGTAAATAGAGCACTTCAAATTAACTATAAACTTACAATTAATTATACGAAGCAAGGCCGGGCGATTCAGTCCGCTCGCTGAGCTCACGGAGGCAGGACGTGTGTCGCTCCCCGCTAGGACGCTAGCGTGAATTCGAAAAGTGCAAAGGCACCCGTAAATTGGGAAAAAAAAATTCTCACCCAGTCGTTGACATCTGGGGACCTTTGGAACACTTGGTAGGTAAATTTTTATTAAGTTATTTAGTAATTGTTATGAAATTATATCATTTTCTCAAACATGCTCGGAAATGTTCCTGTTACGTTAGTAATTAGAGACCAGTAGGGACTCTATTCCAAGGCAGGTTCAGCGCGACGTACGTAAAGGATTTTCATACAACATTAAATCACTCAGCCAGTAACTGAAGTTGTTTTAAATTTTTGATCAATCTTACTATGCCAAAGGCTCGAGTCATTCTGCCAGAAAAAAAAGGTCAGCAATATTTTTCTGTGTTTTCCGGTTTTTATGTAGGTACAAAAAGTAATACTTATAAATAAAACTATTATTAACACACCAAAAACTTTATTTTAAAACCGAATTTGTTACAATAAATCGACAAAGACAGTTTAATCTCGAATAACCGGTAACAAGTTGAAAGAAAAATACGAACATAAAAAAAAAAAAAATTGGAGGGAAAATACATATATTTTATTGCATCGTTTTCTTTCATCGATAACGAATAATTTTATCTTGCTTGGATACTTGGATAGTATTAAAATTTTTAATAAAATGACTTCTGACGAAAACGACATGGAAATTGATGGGACCCCTCCGGAACTACGAGCCGAGGCGTAATTAGCTTTAAACAATTTGCTGCCAGCTAAATCAAAAGAGAGGTATATCACATGTTACGAAAGTTTCCTTAAATGGAGGGCAGATAAAAATGCACATAGCTTTTCGGAAACAGTTTTCCTGGCCTATTTCACAGAAATGGCTCAATCGAAAAAGCCATCATCATTATGGGCAATGTATTCCATGATGAAGGCTACAATGCAGCTGAAACATAATATTGACATGCAGAGTTTTTCAAACTTACGTGCTTGGTTAAAAAGGAATTCAGCTGGGTACAAGGCCAAGAAAGCAAGAATATTTAGCAGTGAAAACATAGAAACCTTCCTCAACTGCGCACCTGATGATACATATCTTGCTATAAAGGTAAGCAAATCTGACTATTTAATCATATTTTACATACCTACTTGCATAAAAATGAAGTAACTACATAATCTTGATAATTTACTGCTCTGTCCAGTGTCCTAGCAAAACCACATTTGCACTAATAAGATACAAAAAATAACAAAAAAAGTTTTGGTCTGACTATAATTTAATAAATAATAATGAATGTACCTACCTAACAAAAAACTTAACTAAAACTAATCAGGACACCAATAACATATTCTACATATTAATTTTATGACTGAATATTTACAAAAAAGTCTTAATTCATTTAATAAAAAAGCCTAGGTAATGAAATATATATCTACTATTATCTATTACAGGTAGCCATGATCTTGGGCATAACAGGAGCATGCAGAGGATTGGAATTAAGTATGATTACTACCAAAGACATTGAATTTCAAGGCGATATAATCGTAATCCAATTGAGAGACACTAAGACAAAAATAGATAGATCATTTGTGGTCCGGGATGAATTTAAAAATATTTTTCAAAAATATTATGACTTGCGGCCCAAGGACACAATTACTGATAGATTGTTTCTCAATTACAAGAATTCAAAATGCACTAAACAAGTAATTGGACGGCATACCATAGCTTCAATGCCTAAGAAAATTGCAACTTTTTTAAATTTAGATGACCCGCACTTATATACTGGACATAGTTTCCGACGTAGCTCAGCAACACTTCTGGCAGACTCTGGAGCCGACCTTCTAGCTCTTAAAAGGCATGGTGGCTGGAAGTCGGATAAGGTTGCAGAAGGTTACATTGAAGACTCCATAGGAAACAAGGACAAAATATCAAAAAACATTACAGAAAACATAAAATTAAGAAGTAGCACAAACACAGAAAATCAATACAACTCTTCGCATCAGAATTATGAATCTTTGTATGAAAATCCACAACCAGGCTGCTCCAAAGATCCTCCAGGTTTCATTCGGCAAAATGTAAAACAACCTCCATCCATTCAAGTTCAACCTTCATCTTCAAGTACATATTGCCAGGTTCAAAATTTGACAGATTGTCCACAACCATCACTGCATGAATCAAATCCCCAGCCACCGCCTTCTCATCAAGATGTTGGAAATAGCGAGCAGTCCACCGCACATATCGTACCATCACAAGCAGGTTCTTCAACAGATATACAACAAACCAACATTTCTGTTCCTGGAAAAACAATAAAAATATCTATAAGTAACTGTCCTAACATGTCCAATATCACATTCAACATAAATTAATAATAACTTTGACAAAGTTTTCACGTTATGATTGATTCTAAATGTATGATAAAGTACGTAATATAAGTAAGTGGTCATATCTTAGACACTAAGAATGTTTAGTGAGTATTAGTAAGACTTTGCATTTCAATCTTACCTGTAGGTAGTCCCCTCATGATTTCATTTTTATGAATGTTGTACTGTACAGTTAATGTAAATAGGTAGCCACTTTATGTTTGTTTGTTCCCTTATTCCCAACGAATATTGCGACGTCCGAGTTCCGATATGTTGAAAAAATATTTAAGGTTATTATAAATGTCAATTTCCATTGGGTCGTTGGGTCGTTCTCGTTGTGACATATCGTTCAGAAACTAGTATAATGATTTTCTAAATTATATTTTGTATTAAAGGTTGAGCTGAAAGATATGACGGTGTACCATGTTGCAGTGTCTATTGAATCGAAACTGGCAATAGCAGCCAACCTTTTGAAATGATTTATAATTAAAACTTTTAGGGGGCGTATGCACGATCAACTTATTTTCAGAGCGATTTATTTCTCTTTGTCGCAGTTTGCTACACTTTATGCGCATACAAAGAGAAGAGTCGTGAAATGTATGGGGCACCATACATTTCACAACTCTTCCTAGGTATGAAGGGCAAAATAGTAGCCGAGAAAAGTCTCTTGTGTGTGTGTGAGCCCTTAAATAGTTTAGTATAATTATGAACTATTATAGTAACTATAATGGGCTGATATATCTAATACAATAACTATATATCTACACTCAAGAGCAAAAGTAACGGGTCACTTTGTACTGATTTCTCATACAAAGTGACCTAATATTTTTGCTCTTGAGTTTATATAAAGACTTGTCTCTGCAACTATTTTGTATGTAATGTAAATAACCCTGTGTTAATTTTAGCGATATACCTAATATGATAAAATAAATTTTTATACCCATATACCCCTGTGTTTTATTTTATTTTATTTCCTTACATGTTTGAGAAAAGCACTATACATGCTTCGACCGTAATCAGCTTTCCTGGCTTCGTATTATAGCCGTCCTCGTCTTCGACTCGGACGGCTACTAAATACTCAGCCAGGAAAGCTTACTTACTGGTCTCTGCAGTAATGTACTATTACCTTATTCGCCTCGTAAATATAACGCGCTCCACTCCAAATAGTCTTGATCTTAGGTACGTTACGTACGTACGTTAATTTTTATTAAATATTTTGCGATTTTCATATAATTTTTGAGTTAGAACCTAACTTAGCCAAACAGAAACATACACAAACGGTGTAAGAATAGTTGAACGGTCCTGTATAGGAATACAGGGTGAATTTTCCAAATCGGCCAGTGAGGGCAGATACTAGATCTCACGACGCTACATTTTAATTGGCGTAAGGGCGATCAACATACAAATTTATGAAAAATGTACGCGAGCGAGTAAATTGCATTATATTTTTTATGCCAATTGAAACCGTTTCGAACAGAAATCAATAAGTAGTAGATGGTGTACCAAGGGAGAAAATGAAATATTTACGGTGAGGGCGTATAGTAAAACCCAAAACATGCGACTGAGTCCATCATAGAATCCCGAGCGTAGCAAGGGATTCTAAAGCAGACTACTGAGTGTAGTGAGGGGTTCAAGTGTTAACGCCCAAGGTGAAAATAGTTTTGCTTCTATGTGACACATACTGCTTTCAACACCACCTTAGAGGAAAATGAAAATATTTTAGTAGAAACATATTTATTTTAACTTTATATGTCCTTAGTGTGCTTCCTGGTTGTAATTAATCGATTAATTTAATAAGATTTTTTTTGTAATGACGGACTGGCTGAAAAAAAAACTAATGTCCTATGACAGAAAAGCGCCACTTGGTTCCCTCCTAGCAGGGAAGAAAAAGCCGGTGTACGAATAGGTGATGTGAAAATAGTTATTTATTACACAAAGGAGCGAAGTTGTTGTTTAACCTCGCGTGCTTATATTGAGATCCGAGTCAGCAAAAGATACTAAAATTTAGCCACGAGCGAACTTTGCTGCCGAGCATAATTCAACATTTTTCACTACAACACCGCGAGGAAAAATACCAGTTATAAAATATTAAAAATTAATGCTTTCAAAAGTCTTTTACTTGCCAACGCAGTTTAGGGATTGCCCTTTTAGGGATTTCTATTGAGAAAAGCCACAAATAAAAAAATGCGTTCTTCAAAAATTTACTATGCGAAACTGTATGGAAATCGTAATTATTCATTTGTGACTTTTCAAGTGTCTTAAACTGGACTATTGTGTTTGATAACTGGTAGAAAACTGATTGATTGACATCAAAATAAACATTGAATTTACTTTAATCTGTAAATGTCAATCGGCGTTAGTCAAAAAGTTACGAAAGGTCCTAAGCCCATTGGAATGTCTAGTCTGTATTAATATTATAAAGCCCTATAAAATGCCCCACAGCTTGGTCTAACACACAACATATCCTCATGTTTCATTTGGATGTTTCACTAGGTAATGTTTAATTAGTTTAATTGTATACGAGTGTTTTAATGTTGTTCTTAAGCCAGATTTAAACTTCTAAGTTTTGTTTACCTACGAAGGGACGCTGTTGTAGGTCAGAATGAGAGACAGATATTGTTTTCTCATTGTAGAAAATAGCTTCGTCCCTTACAAAAGCGAAACTTACAAGTTTAGTGTCAATCCAGCCTTACAATATTAAAACATACATATAACCCTACACGACCTTATTGCCATGATATTTTTGTCACAGGTGGTTTTTAGCTGGAAGCCTTAAGAATGCAGATATCATCGAAGACTTTGCTTGATATGCAAGTACACAGCCGTGCAATACAACGCATATATAACACTAATATTTCAAGGCATAGTCCGTGAACTTGACTTTAAAATAATCTACAACTATGGTTGTATGTGGAATCCTTGTATGTGTGTTTACGCAAAACTACAACAGGACCATACTTATTTCCATTTCTTTGTCCGTTGCAGCATTGTTTCTGCAGAATCCTACTAACAGCACTCAAATCACGCTGCATACAAAATATGTTTAAAACTTAAACTAATCTTTGTGGCTTTTTATTGATAATACGCTTCATATTTTTTACTAAATAATAGTGTTACTATTCTAGGTTTCATTATGGTTGGTTACAACAAAAAGCGTGCGTTGGGCGCAGTAAAAAGAAAAAAAAATCCATGGCGTAAGAAAACCAAATAAAAACAGCAACGTATGTATAGATATAGCTTTAGTGCATAATACGTTATAATAAATAACATGGTGTATTAAATGGTTACTAGATTTACCTTTAGTTTTATTTTACCTAACAAAATTTCTGATATTACGCAAGAGCGCCTAAAGTATCAATATTGTTCATTGCGGCCGCGCACGTGCACGCGCCGGTGGTACCTGGAAGCGTTCGGTTACTGTGTAAAACTCGTATCTTCGCTCGATTTCAAAGCATTACCGGACTCTTAATATGCATGAACACCGATGTTAATAAAGAACGTGATACACAATCAGCTCAAAAAATGGCCCCACAACAGTGCTGTTAGAAGTAGAACGACTCGCACAGCAGTTTCTCTGACAGTTTTATTAAGATATAACACTGGCCGGTTACAAATTTTCACGAGCCATATTTCGTAAATCTTGTTTGACACTGTACCTCTATTATATATTCTAACTGAATACGCATGAAAGTATCTGAAGGGACTATAGCAAGGATAATGAGGATAAAACACGCAAAGAGCGCAGATTGCGCTGAATTATTATCGAAGGCGTTTCCGTTAAAGTTTCCGTGTGTTCAGAGTTCAAAATAAAAGAGACCTATTACTTGTTTATGTATGAAGTAAGCATTGGTTGGCAATTGAGCGGAGCAGAAGATACTTATACAATAGAGTACAGATTTGTGCACGGTTACAAAACAAAAGACAGTTTATTTTTATTTTGTCGGACAATCTTACACCAAATCAACCTAGTCCCACAGTAAGCTCAATAAGGCTTGTGTTGTGGGTACTAGGCGACGAAATATATAACATAAATAAAAACTTATATACATAGAAAACTAACACACTAATAATACCTAAATGCCATGACCAGGATTCGAACCCGGGACCTCCTGCTTCATAGGCGGAGTTACTACCGACTAGGCTAGTTGGAACCTGGAACTAATTCGAACCAACAAAAATAGGTGACCTATTTAATAATTAAAATTAATGTTATTTTAATATTATACGTATATTAGTATCGTACAAACAATAACAAATAATAACAGCTTGTGCGCGTAAACAATTTAAACTTAAAACAAAATGGCAGTTCACCAGTTGATTACACGGTTAGCCATGTGTACAGTAATCAAAAGTGGCTGTCCATTGTTTCGGTCCGCTCCCACGTGACCTAATTAAAGACGGGCGAGGGACAGACAGACATTGAGTGTGGTACAGAAGTGCAGTTAACAGTAAGCTAACTCTGAGAGCTACCTTACAACCATAGATAAATATCATAAATGTATACATTAATAGAAACCGGCAGAAGGTTTCGGGCTAGAGGCAGACAATACAACGTGTTAAGTATACTGAAGTTTATTAAACGGTAGCCCAAATTTGACAAAACCCAGGAAATGTTGAGTACTTGACAGTTGGTCCCATTTTAATTTGATGATGGGATCCTGCAGAAATCGAGGGAACTCTTCAACTATTATAGGCACACCTATAGTGATTTTAGTATTTTTTACAGGAACTCGGGCATTTGCTCTTGCAAAGCCTAAGTAAAGTGTCTTCGTTTTTTGTTTAAAAATATGTATGTAAAGGTCGTTATAATTCAGTATTGTCAACTTCGTTAGCTACTATGGCTGGTACCTTGTTGCTTAATAGTTTCTTGCTAAAGCAAAGTTTTGCAATGTCACAGTTTTATAAAAGTGTCGAGTTACTGTCTATCACTTTATTTACCGTCACCCGAGCAAGGGACATCGTAACATCACACAATAGACTGGACCTTAAGTGACGTTTCGTTACGTTACATATAATAGTCTGGCCCTTAACTGATGATCCTCGGTTATGAACCGACGGTGATACAGTTGGCCTAACGTAAGCCTTATTTTAAAGATTATAAGGTCTAGAATGGTTAATTAAGTGTCCTGTTGGAACACTTTTTGTTTATCATTAAGGTTGTTGATGCAAAAACTTAACAAGCAACTTAATTATTAGTCCCTGCCTCTACTGGGGTATATAAAACATAAATATAATTATGCCATGTAAGCAGATATTAATACTCGTAGTGTATTAATGTACATATGGTGCAACGCTTAAGGGGTAAGAAATATATTAAAAACGAGAGTACTGGAAGACTAATAGAAGTTCAAGGGCGAGTCGAATGTCCTTTGTGACTCGAATTTGCAATATTTAAAAAAATTTAAGTTTTAAGACGAAACAACGTTGAATAAGCTACAAAACTCCCTAGGGAGCAAGCTGTAACTCGCGGCTACGGATTGCCATTATGATATGATCATGTGGGACTAGGAATATATTTATAACATGTCACTCACGCAATTTAAGTCGAATTTCGTCCCACAATTTTTGTGAGCTTGAACTTGAACAGTCATAAGAAAGTCAAAATAAAACCAGATTTAAGACTTCAAATAAATATGAATGTCGTGTAAAAACTTCAAAATTAGATTTCCTTAATCAAATTCTGCAGAAAGTCTCACAAATAGGCTCGTCGGAGCAAAACGCGTTTTAGACGCCTTTTAAAATTAAATTAGTGTTTTGAGACAGCGTTTGAGCAAGGGTTTTATTTTTTTATAAAATCTTGAGGGTTTATTTACATAAAAAGGAATGTAACAATATTATAATTATGTATATGTTTACCTAACTGCAAATGATCTTTAAATTGACGTTTTTAAATAGTATAAGAAGAACTACTGCTTTTGGCAAAGAAAATATTCATTATATTTCCAAGTCCTATGTTCGATTTAAAACGAGATCTTTCATAACCCCCCTTCTCCTCCTCCCTTATAATGAATAAAATTAGAGTAAACTACCCAATGTACTGAATATTCAATTCCAATCATTGACACTTATTTAAGCCGAAAAGTCACCATTGCCTGAAAATATGGTCGAAGGTGCCAATCTTACTCCTCCTGGTGTGATGACCACCTAATGGTGGATAATTCATAGGTAAAGATACTAAAGATAAAGTACTCTCAACTCAATACCCAATCACAGTTAACATAATAATATTTCTAAATACGTAGACTGTGTCTGTGATGTTATTTTATCATTAGCTTGTCCGATGTCGGGGCAGTCTAGACTAGACGCGGAGGTCACGGGCAATGGCTTGCACTAACATGTAATTTGTCTTGTTTGTAAATGTACTGTTTAGGTAACCTACAGTCCATATAAAGTACAGCAGTGTTTTACTACAATGTTTGATATCTAACGGGGTTTTAGTGTGTAGGGTATTAGTGTAATATTAAAGATAAAAAGCTTGTTTTCAGATAGCGAATTTACAAGGGATAAAAATATATCATGTATATTTTTATTAGGCTTTAATGTTTGAAAATTTCCCTCGATCCAGGACAGCATTATCAGATCCCGACCTTCGAATAGCCGGTGTAAGTAAATGCATTTAAAAAGATGCAAAAAAAAGGTCCGTCGAATTAAGAATCAAAGTTTTAGAAGGAGGCTTGACAAAACCTTTTATTTATTTATTTAAACCTTTGGGAAACAAAAAGGTAAATACAATACAAATAGTTAATGAGATGACACATTCACTTCACAAGCCAAACAGCCATTAATAAATATACTAATATTTCTTTGATCAGTTGGAAATACTATTGAAAAAAAAGGAGAAAGTATTTTTAAATAAACCTCTACTTCTCTCTCATGACATGGCATGGCATGGTTTCTCTACCATGACATATGGCTTCCTGTTGACGTGCATAAATGTTATTAAGTTGCATGCCTTTTTATTTTCTTTTTGTAATTTTACTTTGTGTTGATGTTTATGCCATGTATGTTGTGAGAATGAATAAAGTAATTATCTATCTATCTATCTACTTTTATTGCAAGTTACTAATATACACGTGCCCTAGTACTTAGATAAATATACATTTCACAGTCCTCGTATTTATTAGATCTTCAATATATAAGTTATGTAGGTGGGTATAGGTAGAAGGTCGCGTCTGGAGGTCGGACACACTCCGTTGGTTTCACACAATTTGGGACTTATTATCCGCGGTTTCAGGACTTTCAGGTATTCACCCCAATATGGGAAAGAAGATTACATGTCTTTTAATAATAGAGAGGTGTTGGGGTCCCTTTTTTACATGACTGCCCAAAAGTAAAAGGAAATGTAGTGTTTTGGAATGTAAGGTGAAACCTTTTTATATTATACCTAATAGGGACATTAGGGACCGAGGCGAATTGGATCGCAGGGCGAAATTGACCAGATTAATTATTTTTGTCAAATTTATAAGATCGCGGTAGTCCCGCGTTGGGTTTGACCTTCCCAAACGCCGCGGTGGCGGCCGCCGTGATATAACAAATATGATTGACGTGATCCGTTTCTGCCTGCCTGCCCGATTCGCCTCAGTCTACCCTACTTCGTGATTTTCCAAAATTAAACTACTTTAATTTATTATGTTACCCAAAATTAACTGCTAAATTACAAATTATAATAATTTGACAGACCGGGCGGCTCGGATCTTGTCCGTGGCGTAGAAGCTATTTAGTTATAGCAATAAACACCTAAGTAAGTTGTTTAGGTTCCTGTAAGACACAACATTTTTCAGAAAACATTTCGTACCAATACATCCAGTTACATATACAAAAAACATCAAATCTAATCTAATAAGCCCAGATGTATGAAGATTGCTAAAGATATCTCGTAATATTATGCATCACATATTGTTGAACTCTTGTAGTAGGTGATAAGATGTTACACATCTTGTTCATATATACAGGTTGTAATTGTTGAAGCCAGGCGATAAATCCGTAAATATAACAGATATCAGAAAACTCTAAACTGGTATCGAAAGAACGTTACCCAACAAGTAAAATCAACAAGTTTAAAAGGCATATCAATCAATTAACATTATAGTTCGTGTAAGTTATGAATCTTAAACAGTTTTTTTCTCACGGTAGGGTAATTACCACCAGCCTCAAGGAACGTCGTCGTACTTAATATTTGGGAGCGTTTAAACTTAATATTTTTAATCTTACTACTTTTATGTTATTCAATCAAATACAAACACTGAAAACATTGAAAAAATAATCAACCCAGCCGGACTTGAACCTGGCATCCTGATCCTGATCCTGATCTTGATCCTGGCTTACTACTTTTATTTAAAAAAGTTATCAATGTGATTTTACTCATTTGGTACCGTACTTTCGATATAAGTTTAAAGTTTTCTGATATCTGTTATATTTACGGAATAATCGACCTACACTTAACGATGACACTCTGTATAATTTATACTTGCCTGCGTTGAACGATGGTGCCACTGAATTGGTTTGGCATCTATATGCAGGTATTATTGTTTGCTTAAATCTGGTTCAACCGACGTATTCATGGAGGCTTGTTGTTGTACCAGTAAATTGGAGTCGGACATGAGCTGAAACATAACAGTGCCAGATAGATAAGATAATACACTCGGGGATAATGAAAATCTGTCACTTCGTATACCCATACATAATTATCCTTTTTCAACCCGTCAGTGTATAAGAGTTATGTCAGTGTTACATTTGACAGATGATATTCTGCACGGCTAGCACGCAGGGCTTGTAACCGGTTTTCGCAAAAAGCCCCGAAATAACCCAATATGTTTACATATTTTATGGTTTTTACGTAGAACTCCTATTGTTATTAGGTTATGACTTTATATTGTAAGATTTTTCGATTAAATATGAAATAGTAAACGAAAGAATGAAAAAAATACCGGTTACAAACCCTGCTAGCACGTCTTACGCGCGACAAGAGACAGATCTGCGCGACTTCATGCGTTGTCGCTAGTTGGCAGCACAACTTGCGCTTGAAAGGAGCGACAGACCCGCGATCAAATGCCACTGTCATAAAATGACAGTGACTCGCGACTTTGAACTTAAATCCTTAGCACAACTATGAGTTCTTTTCGCGTCAGTTGCAGTCGCGGGTGCATATTATGCTATACTCTAAACAATATGAACTGAACTCATCCACTTAGTGTCTTATCTTTTGTGTGTAAACCGCAGGCGCGCGTGCCACTATGAAAAAAATGGTTTGGCCACATATTAGCGTTTATTGAATTTCTACTATATGAACCACGCAATAAGATTCAATATGAACTAATTCGAAAAAAGCTCTAAGTTCTATACGGTTGCACCCAGTACAAGCGATCCAAATGCTCTAGAACCAGCGTAACTAAACACAGAGATCCGAAACAAATGTGCGTAATTGGAGATCGCGCTTGCACTGGTATTCCGAGCGCACGGCTAGTTAGCGATTAGGAGGCAATTGTAATTTTCCCAAACGGGTAGGTAGAACAGGGTTGGATTCTGATTAAAACATTTGGATGGATGTACGATTTACAAATATTTAATATATGAAATATATACATATATAATAGATTTGAATAAATATTGGGTATGTTAAAATTATAATCAGACATATAAATAATCAACTATTTTAAAATTGCTTTCTTAACTTTACAGCTTAGACTTACTTTTACCTATAGCAAATTATGTACTGAGATTAACTCAATTCAAATATAAATAATATGAATCTACATTATAGTTGTGCTTTTTATGATAATTCAATAGACACAGCCTGGGGTCGTTAAATCGCAAGGTACTAAATCCAATCGAAAGCAGGGAATATCCGGTAAAACGTAGCCAAGTTGCGTAAAAGAGCACCATGAATCGGGAAATAAAACATGTATTGAGCAAGCGAAAGCCAGTCAAACACTAGACTCAAAACTGTCATAACCAAATGTGTCTCAGAAATTGATAACAGACCAGGTAGATTTTTTTATTGGTATCTCGCTCCCTCTTTCATGATTGAGGTTAGGTATAGGTAAGGGAAAATTACGGTAGATAACATTCAGAAATAAACAGGTACTTATACCACGTGTTTATCAATTACCTTTAAAGTATTTTTATTACTATCACATTGTATAAAATTAAGACAGCAATGTTTAAATAATTTATTATTAAGAGAATATAGAGCCTCAGTTAGAGATATGTTTAAGGACATTAATATAATGACAGTGCATAGTCAATATATCTATGAAAATATTGTGTATGTACATAGAAACATTGTTAATTTTAGAAAGAACTGTGATATACATAATTTTAATACTAGAAATAAGTATAAACTGGCAGTGCCCACCACTCTAAGGTTTTATAATAACCCAACTAGCAAAACCATGGTCGAGTAAACGTTTCTGCCGCTATATATGCTAATATGATGAAAAGATTAATATGATTATTTGTGTTGACTAATATGTACTATAAATATATATATTTTTATATTCTCTTTATATCTCTCAAATTATGATAAAAAACACAACTATAATGTAGATTCATATTATTTATATTTGAATTGAGTTATTCTCAGTACATAAATTGCTATAGGTTAAAGTAAGTCTAAGCTGTAAAATTAAGAAAGCAATTTTAAAATAGTTGATTATTTATATGTCTGATTATAATTTTAACATACCCAATATTTATTAAAATCTATTATATATGTATAGGTATATATTTCATATATTAAATATTTGTAAATCGTACATCCACCCAAATGTTTTAATCAGAATCCAACCCTGTTTTACCTGCCCGTTCGGGAAAATTACAATTGCCTCCTTATCGCTAACTAGCCGTGCGCTCGGAATACCAGTGCAAGCGCGATCACCAATTACGCACGTTTGTTTCGGATCTCGGTGTCGAGTTACGCTGGTGCTAGAGCATTTGAATCGCTTGTATTGGGTGCAACCGTATAGAACTTAGAGCTTTTTTCGTATTAGTTCATATTGAATCTTATTGCGTGGTCCATATAGTAGAAATTCAATAAACGCTAACACGTGGCTAAACCATTTTTTTCATAGTGGCACGCGCCCCTGCGGTTTACACACAAAAGATAAGACATTAAGTGGATGAGTTCAGTTCAAATTGTTCAGAGTATACCGGAAAGCGAGATTTTTGACAGGCGCGGGAAGGTTTTCCCTACTCGTGGCTTAAGTCGCTCTTGCAAGACGTGCTAGCCGTGCTGGGAGTCAAGCATCAAGGAGGCACATAAAAACAAACTTTCACTTTTATAATATTAAGAAGGATAGTACTTAGGAAAGCTTCAAAGCATCAGCTTTGAAGATCCAACCCATATAGAACAAACCCATCGGGGTTGGTTCTATATAAAAAGTATTATAATGAGAGAACATCACACATTTACCGTACTTATTCCGTATACACTCGCGATCAAAAAAATCGACTCAAACTAATTTTTAATTTCATCGTTTAATATCTCAGGAACCAATCATGAGATCAAAAAAGCAACGGTACCATTTTAGAGCTAACAGTGTCAGCTTTCAATACGAGCATGTTTTTCAGGCGAAAAATTTCAGTTCATGAAAAACAAGCTAGCATACCAAGGAGGTGTAAAATTTGGGTGCAAAAATGACCTTAACAACGAAAGAAAAAACATTTTCATGAACGAGTGTAACAATTTATTTTTATCTTTAATACCTGGTGTTACCACCAAAAACCTTTTTCACACATGCCATGCGTCTCTTCATTGACCTTATCAGCTTCCTGATGGTATCCTGGGGGCATGCTTCCCACTCTTCGACCAAAGCTTCTTTCAGGGCCAAAATTGTCTCCGGAGCAGGATTGCGAGCTCGAACCTTGCGTTTCAGGTAATCCCATAAGTGCTCGATAGGATTTAAATCAGGACTCAGAGGTGGCCACTTCAGAGTCGGGATGCCAACTGCGTCAAGGTACTCCTTTGTGACGCGGGCGGTATGACAAGGGGCGTTGTCTTGCATGAAATGGAACCCCTCGTCAAAGAACCCGGCGTAGGGGACGACATGGTCTTGCAGGATGTCGGCGATGTACCTGTCTGCATTCAAACCACTGCCTCGACCCCCGCCATCAACAAAAACCAGCTCGGTCCGCCCGTCCATGGAAATCCCCGCCCACATCATGACGGAACCTCCACCGTAGGCGACTGTTTCAGCGAAGCAACACTGGGCGAACCTCTCTCCAGGTCTTCGGTACACCCGTCCTCTTCTGTCGCTGCCATGGAGACACACTCTGCACTCGTCGCTGAAGAGTACGCGGCTCCATTGGTCGTAGGTCCAATTTTCGTAGGTCGCCACGAATTCCTTCCGAGCGTCCCGATGCCTCTGAGTCAGTTTGGGCCCAGTAGCAGGTCTTCTTGGGGTAAGGTTGGCTTCCTTGAGTCTCCGCCGAACTGTTGAGGTGCTAACAGGCACAACCCGGTTCCGCATCAGGTCTTGCTGGATGGCAACAGCGGTACGGTGGCGATTACGAAGACTGGAGGTGGCGATGAAGCGGTCATCCCTCTCCGATGTGCACCGCTGACGGCCAGATCCTTGTTTCCGTTTCAAGGTTCCAAACCGACAAAACCGACGATAAACTCTGGAGACAGCAGACTGGCTTAAATTCAGCTGCTCAGCAACAGAACGCTGCGAGAATCCTCGATTCACCACGGTGACGACTTCGGTGGCTTCAGCTTCGGTGGTATCCATTTTTCGAAGGTGATTCCGGTGTAAGATTGCGAGGAGATGTGCACTGGTCAACTTCTGATAAGCGAATGATAAGAAATAACCGGTTACACCGGTTTTTATTGGTCTCAAGAGGGCACAACTCGTGCATATCATAACCATGTAAAATGCCATTTTGTACAAAAACTGCGATAACCTAAAAACTACGCAACTGAGATCGATGTCTTTTACTGTTTTTTGTAGCTGAATAAATTCGTAATAAAATTGCATTCAAAGTTTTATTAAAATATTTCCCGCTTTCCGGAAATACGACCAAAAGTAAAAAATGTTGCTTGAGTCGATTTTTTTGATCGCGAGTGTATAGTGTGAATGTGTGTATATATTAGTAGGTGATGACGTGACGTGCAGCATTAGCAGTATTAGCGGGAAGCCGTGCAGGCGTCAAGTGGTCGGGTCAGCCGTAATTGTCCCCAGCCTAAACACACGCCTGCAACCGTTTAGGTACTCTGTCAATTACTGTTCTATGTCAGTTTCGTGACTAACTTTCACGGCACGGGGCTGTGGCATGTCAACCAAATCTTGAATCACGCCATTAAGACTTTTCTTAAATATATCCCAGCCGGTCAAGTGGTCGGGTTAGCGTTAAAGCCTAAATACTTGGAAACTGTTTTGGTACTCTATTGTTTACTGATCTATGTTAGTTTAGTGACTGAATTGGTTGGCAGATGGGGCTATTTCATCTGAAATTAAATCCTACATTAAGAACGGAAAGAATTTAGAAAAGAGATTAAGAATTTCCTGGCATAAAAAAATGATGCTACTGGTCCCTCAAAATCGAATTCTGAAGATATGTATCGTATTAAAAAAACGTATTAAAATAAATATTGGGTTATCAACTTGTCATGTAAATGACATCAGGTACGCTTATTCATATTTACTTAACTTAATATTTTATAAAGATGAAACGATAGCTATTGGTTCAAAACATTTGTATATCCTGAACAAACAAAAAAGGCTCAAGCCGCCGGAAATGTAAAACGAAACCCCGTATCTACTAAACAGTACGCAGATTATAACAGTACTTTGACTTGACTATCGGCATATTTAATGTAATGTGCTGCGATGGTTTGGTCATGTCTCCCTAATGTCCAATGGCAGAGTGGCTAAGCGCATATTCTACTCTGAGCTGCAAAGTGGTAAGCAGAAACAGGGCGGCCAACTTTTGCGCTACAAAGATGTTCTGAATCGCCACATGCGGAGATGTGACATTGAGCCATTGCACTGAGAGACTTTGGCGCAAGACTGGCCAAAGTGGAGGCATACAGTGAGGAAAAATGTGCAAGCCTTCGAAGATCAAAGACGAGTAGAACTCGACGCGAAGCGTGACGAGTTGAAGGCCCGACCACCTGCGGCCATAATCTATCATTTTGTTGGAGGGGTGCTGACCTGCAGTGAATGTGGCCGTACATTTACTGGTAAAATAGGCTACGTCAGTCATCTGAGAGCCCACGAACGTCGCTCTCACTAGCTAGCGCGAACCAGTCGCCATGTTTGAAATCGGCCGGACACGATGATTGATTGTAATGTAATATGAAATATCAAATAAGTATGTAGGCACGTAATGTATATATAATGTATGTATGAGTTGTAACGTCTGTGTGTGGCCACAAATAAGTAACTTGTAATTTATTATATTCTAATGAAGCATAAACGAATTCAATTAACCGTGGTCAAAGGGCATTTTTCCGAAATCTTTCTTCAATACTTAACTTACGAAGTGAAAGTGTTGTTCAGATTCCGAAGATTCGAAAAAACATATTCTTGTTTATCTCTATAAGTGTACTGTATGTTTTAGTAGTGCTGTGACATTGCGAGGACGTCAGAGAGGACTTCGGAGATGGGAGTGTTGGTTTATTACATCCTTTACGTTTCACGTACAGGCATATAGGTTCCTAAAGGGTAGGCAGCGCGCATGTGAATCCTCTGGGGTTGCAGGCGTCCATAGGCTACGGTAACTGCTTACCATCAGGTGGGCCGTATGCTTGTTTGCCACCGTCGTAGTATAAAAAAAAGGCATGGTATGAAATATAATCAACCTATTACTTAATTTATCCTGGCAGAGACTATACATGTAAAGACAGCCACAGTCTAATAACTTTTTGAGTTTCCAAGTCTGAAGCGTCATCTGAACGAGACCAACTCATCTAAAGTAGGGCAGAGTACTCTAAGTAATTGATACCGTTACTATTATTACGGCATTACTACAGTAACTTTGGGTTGGTCGTTCATCTGTGTCGCTCTCTTAAATATAATACTCTCTGATACTGAGTCCTGAGGTTCTGTGTTAATCTTATCCATGAGTATCTTCTGTCGGTCACCAAGCTAAAGTTTAGACCTTGAGTGTACACTGTAATTAATGGCACTAGGTATTCTAAAAGGTATTTTAAGCGACTAGATAGTCTAACTACATAAACAAACCTTATAAAGCCACCTGAGGCAAATGTTTACAAGTGAAAGGCAACAATAGATCGTTGTAAACAAATCAAAACATTACGATCCTCAGAAATTTGAAATCCCGGGAAAACGGATATGACGAAGAAGGAACACAACCGCTTAAACAGTTCGGGTTTTCATTTCGTATTTAAGAATAAGGATAATATAAGGGTTAAACTTACGTAATTTTAGATACAGAATGCGCACCACTATTGCAATAAAATAAGATAAAGTCCTGCACCTGAACATGTTTCTTCAAATGTGCAGTGCTTTATCACTGTCTTCACCTGTGAGGTAGACACTATTCGTGGCTAGACATACTCGTATCAGTGCCTGCAATCTCCCCAAGCTTGTCTTTTGAAAGTTAGTACTGGTACATAACTTATAGTCGTAGGTCGATCGTGTTTAAACAGCTAGTTTCTCTAATTCCTTACCTGTCGACCAAGAAGGTATTCGCGAAAACCCACCATTTTCTTGTCGACCACTAGCAGTTGTCGTGTGTATACTGTGACATAGGTTTGTTTAACATTACAGTTGCTTTATTTTCATCGTTCATAGGATAATTATGTCATTCGTGATAGTAATAAAATAAATGACAAAACCATAAAAGGCTTGCTGAACGGATCATTGTCTTCGTGTGTGTCATTTTATTGCCTATTGCGGCATGAAATTTTGCTCACTTGTACGAACTTGACAGACAAAAACGGTTATACAGTCTATTTACAATAATACATTGGGATGTGGTGTTCTGTTTTGTTCAGCCCACTGTTGGGCACACCCTTCCACACCATACGCTGTTGGGCTGTAGTCACCAGGCCCCCCAATGTGGATTGGAAACTTCTCACTCCCCTTTAAAGGCAGTGTACTCATTTATCCCATCAAAAACATAAATGTGAAAGGCTGCCAAGTTCGATACTATGGGAATGCTTCGCCTATAAAAGAAGTGAGATCTGAATAAGTACCAAGTTCCATAAAAATACCTCAAATCATAAATAGTTATAGGAATGCACACTTGATTTCCAGCAGTTTTTAAGGTACATTTTGAATAAGTATCATGTTACATAGAAATACCTAAAATTATAATAGTCAGAGAAACGCACACCGGTTTTTTTAGCAGTTTCCTGATAACATTTATTATTTTCAGTACTTTTTAATGATGTTACTTGGCAAGTTTTCACACACCACACACCTTTTCAATGCAATGAATCGACACCTTTGGACTGCAATGTGTCAAGTATATAATTTTCTATTAAAACTTGGTACTTATTCAGATCTCACTTCTTTTATAGGCGAAGCATTCCCATAGTATCGAACTTGGCAGCCTTTCACATTTATGTTTTTGATGGGATTTCATTTATTTTTGTTAGGTGTAGGTTCTTTATTATCTTTTTATCACTTTTGCTTTAGGAAATGTCTCATTCCACTTAGGTATGTACTTTATACTATACCCTTTATACTAAGCGTCTAATTCTATTTTACTATTTATTTATAGGTGATTTTTACAAATAAACTGGCATACACCTATAAAATGTACCTACTTACATATAATTACATACATCAATAACGTACTTTATTCTGTTTGTAAGTACGCTACCTACATAGATAATTAATAACTTGGTAATACCTACCTACCAGTAGATATTATAATTGGTGGTCTATTATGTAGCCCTAGAAGTGCACCATCCTATCTCATCCCGTGGCGTAGCGGAGGGTGAGATGGGCAGTAGTATATATAATTCCATCTTAGAGTATATATGATTTCCATGTTCTTGAATCTGCGATTTTATTAGTTGTAAAATTAGAAATTATTTAGACTATGCGAGAAAAAATAGTCTTTTCATTTTTGTTTGACTGATTTAGCGCACCTAGTGTACCTAGTGACCTGCTTTGTACTTCGTAAATCGTGGGTTCGGTTCCCGCAACAGGCACACACAGAGTGGTGAACAATTTTATTGTTCTTGTCTTTAAGACAAACATGTATTGTCTTAAATTGGTATGTATCTAAATTTAAATAAGTCTTATCTCATTTCCACTCCATACCTACTTATAGTAGAACAAAATTACACATTCGTTGTTTTCGAAACTGACTCACACTTGGCCGTTTTCAGATTTTACTTTATTTCGACCTAAAGACAAACCTTCGAGCCAAATTTCAGGTCGGTACGACCATTGGAAGATAGACCCACTTAGTTCATTATGACTTCATAGTAGAACAAAGTTACACCTTCGCTATTTTTAAAACTGACTCACACTTGGCCGTTTTCAGATTTTTCCCTTTACTTTGACCTTAAGACCTATCTCCATGCCAAATTTCAAGTCAGTACGACCATTGGAAGTGGTCTAGGTTTTTGATGAGTCAGTGAGTGAGTGTATAGTAAAAATAGCGATTTTCTGACGTCAATATCTCAAGAACTGCTATAGGTAAAATAATCGAATTTTGTATTCTAGACAATTAAGGGGATGTCAACAGACACTCGAAATTTCATATGCGTAGATAAAATATGTTTGGAGTTATAGGGTGGTCGAAATTGGCCCGAAATGGTTCGTGTAATATAACCCACGGCCGGTGTGTCGCTTTTTTTTGCTCGAACTTGGCGGACACACTGCCGTGTGTCTAGATTACAGAGAATTCGGTACGCAAGTGTCAGAGAAAAAGGGGTTCTAACACGACCCGTTTTGCCGAAGAGAGCCGATCGAGTGTTGACTGCATTTTTTTAATGTTTAAAGGTTCACTAATGTCACTATATGATTCTTGTTGCACTAATGGGTGAATGTTTGTGAATAGCCATGGCTTTAAAGCCTTTAATCCATCTGCGCAAGAGTAACTTTCTGACCGCTTTCTAACTGTTCCGCGAATCGTGTAGCTGAAGAAACATGGCAATTCCATCCAGGTGTTTATGGATGTAAAACTGGTTTAGGAGGAAGCAAAACCCTTATATATTTGTTAGTCGAAATTGATGGGATTTGCATAATATAGTCATGGTTAATAGAACTTTTACTTATGTTCTACTTTTCAGTTAAATGTTAGATATTTTATCCGGACATAAGGACAAAAATAATGTGAACACTATCATTGTTCTCTAGTGTGAGGGTGTAGATATCTTTGTCTCTTTGTAAACCCATATATATTTTGGACGGCCTTGTAGATTTAAGTTGTTGAAATATCCTATCTAGACACGCGGCAGCATGTCAAGCCAAGTTCAAGCAAAGGAACTGGCTAGCCAGCGCCAAGTGTTTATTACACGAACCACTTGGTGCCACTTTTGACCCTTCTATAACTCAAAACCTCTTTAACGTAAACACATAAAACTACGTGTGTTTAATTATATCCATAAGGACATCTAGAAGCCCAAATTTCATGAAGCTAACTCAAACGGTTATAAAGATATGAAGGTCAAAAAGTCGTAAATTTTAGCACTGACTGACTGACTGACTGACTGACATATAGTACCTAAACCTAACCTACTTCTAGATGACCTAGAAGGATGAAATTTGGAATCCAGCTCGGTAATTGTGTGTAAGCGGAGGAAAAAATCTAAAAATAAAAAAAAGTTAAAAAATAGGGAGGGGGTCCCCATACTATTTTTTTTTATTGTATCGTTGGAACCGTTACAAGCAGATATTTGAAACTATCCCAATATATGTATTATTATATTTGCTATAAATAGAAAAATAAAGTTAAGTGAAATAATAAGTGGTGTCCCCATACAAAAAACTTGTAATATGCGCTAAACGACCGGCCAACGGTGTGTCGTCGGCGGCGCGCGGCACCAATAGCATATAGACTATAGCATAAAAAAGAAAACCATGCAGCGGAAACGCAAGAAAAAACATTAAATCTCAATACCTGCCTAGTTTTCTTTACAAAAAGTAATGATATCCCACCAAAAACATAAATGTAAAAAGGAGAGCCAAGTTTAATACAAAAGTTATGCTTGGCTGTGGGCTTCGCCGCAAAAAGAATGGAGATCTAAATGAGTGCCAAGTTCTATGCAAAATCCAAATATGTATTTATAGGAACAAAATAACATTATGAACAAGTATTAAACTCTATTTCTTTGCTTTATTGGATACCTATAACAATTGCTGTTATTTAAAAATGTGAGATCTTAAAGTAGGTTAGATTAGACGTGGTCAGTTTTTATCAGAATTAAAAAAAAATATATATGTTGAATAACGTTATAAAATTACTGATGTAATGAAAACTGGCGAAGTCAAATCTAACCTACTTTAAGATCTCACATTTTTAAATAACAGACTTGTTATAGATATCCAATAAAGCAAAGAAATAGAGTTTAATACTTGTTCATAATGTTATTTTGTTCCTATAAATACATATTTGGATTTCGCATAGAACTTGGCACTTATTTAGATCTCCATTCTTTTTGCGGCGAAGCCCACAGCCAAGCATAATTTTTGTATTGAACTTGGCTCTCCTTTTTTACATTTATGTTTTTGGTAGGATTGTGTACCTACAGCAGCAATCTCACTGAGGCACCAACAACCAATTATACTAAACTCGGTTGGAAACTACCGTGTGTCTAACATATCTGAAGCTAGAAAACTTCTTCACAGTTTATAATGACCGTGACATCAATTTTCATGTGCCATTTTAAGTAAAGACATGCAACACAAATGTGACCACAAATACGGCCACGTGTTATAATATTAGTCTCGCGTTCGGATCTGCGGTATCGATCACGGCAGATGCGGTTACGTCACGTGCTGTGTATATATTGTATCATGTTACCGTCTCGTATATTCACACCACTTAAGAGAGTCGGGTAAATAAGCGTCTGTTTAACCACATCTGATGCCAGAAAATTACTTCTAGATTTAGAGACGAATCGCTGTCAACCAGCAAACTGGAGGTTACTGAACGATATTCAAAGATCTCCATCTCCATCTATGAAGGCCAGGCATTGGTGTGTAGCGGTAGCGGTTTAAAATCAATCACTCTTGCACGAGAATTACAGTCAGCAATCGCATGGCTGTCTTCGGCAAATGAGTTATAACGAACCCTTTTTCTGTGCCATTTTTGTGTGTAGTCAACACACTTCAACCAACAGTAATTATCTATATCCTTTTCGGTATTGGAATATTTAAGAGCTGATTGGGCGCACATTCACTGTTCTTATATGATAACCGTAAAATATTTCATACTCGTACTATTGCCACTGTGACAAGCTACAAAGTGGTCCAAAATTTAAATAGGTTGGGTAACAATTAGACACGCTTGCACTTTAGAAGCTTTTGGAACAACCTTTAGCTATTATTAACGCTTACCACATACTCATTACCAACCGGTATAAGAGTGATCTTAAATTACGTACACTTGTTATGGGTCTCCTGATCATGTGCAGTTAGGCTCTATAGGAGGCTTGGGATGTCTTTTGTGAATCAGGTAACTGTTGTAACCGGTTGACCTTAGCCCACGCGTTGACTCATCGCATTTGCATAAACAAACACTGGCGTGCGGTTTGGGTTCATGTTATGATACTTGTAATAACACTAACAACGTTATGAACTCGCAAAATAACATAAGTCAAATTTGTTCCCAAAATGTGAGAATACGAGTACCAGACCTTGTCTCTATAGTTGCGACCGTTTTTCCAATAGTCTTTTTAGCGTTCCGTACCTCGAAAGGAAAAAACGGAACCCTTATAGGATCACTTTGTTGTCCGTCTGTCTGTCTGTCTGTCTGTCTGTCTGTCTGTCTGTCTGTCTGTCTGTCTGTCTGTCTGTCTGTCTGTCTGTCTGTCTGTCTGTCTGTCTGTCTGTCCGTCCGTCCGTCCGTCCGTCCGTCCGTCTGTCTGTCTGTCTGTCTGTCTGTCTATAATACTCAGGTCTATAATACCTTTAAGTTGTAAAGGTTTGTACGGAACCCTCGGTGCGCGAGTCTGACTCGCACTTGGCCGGTTTTTTTTCAATGCAAGTTCCTTCACTTCCTAGTACGACTCTATATTTATCATTTTCTTTAAGTAATTGATCCATGAAACATTTCCTTGGCTTTCTCTTTCCTCGACGATTTACAATACTACCCTCTATTACTATTTAATGAGATTATCGTGCTGTATTAAATGCCTTTACATACTCATCATATTTCCTTTTCTCGCATTATATGGTTTTCTATAACCGCTTCTCTTTTGTCTTTATTCAGGATGTCTTTGTTAGTTTATCATTTTTTCACTTACCAGTTTCAAAATGTTTGGTTCAGACATAATTATTTAATAATAAACCCGGCTGAATGTTAATTATATTCCAAATTTTAGCGGCTGACCTTTACTTGGGCTGATAGCCGCTGAATATTACATTAGGCCTGAAACTTTTGGCCGATCGATCGATCAGGCTACATTTGTGTATAGTTTTATCTACATCTATTATTAAGTTATTTGTTATTTTAACAGGGCCTTCTGCTATTAAAACATATTAAAAACGTACTGCCTCAGAGATTCGAATTCATGGCTCCTAGACTCTCGAGTTTGATTCTTAACTGCGGCGGTGAAATTTTCCGTTGCCCCTTTATTTAAAAATATCACATTCACGAAGTCCTTTGATAATTAAGTAGTCCATTTAAGGTGACAACACAGAGAAATTGCTATGATTGCTTATGGGTTGATGCATTAGGCTCCAAGCGACGGCCCGCCGGTGGGACCGACCTGCGAGCCCGTAAATCAAAATTCCAAACAATCCGTCACACGAAAAGTAGCGGAGACCCGACCAATAAAGTTTGGAGACCCTGCAATAGCTATATGTAATTAGCTAATTACACAGATGTAAGGGGATATCACTAGGATTATAAAATAAACCAGTACTTTACCAGTATTTCCACTTGTATTCGTTTGTTACAAGGTTTAAATATGAATAAATTACACTATATGACAATAATATTTTCAAGATTTTACAACAATCTGGTCAAAATCCGAATGGCGGCCGCAGCTATATACCCGTCATTTTATAACATCAAAATGGCGGGAACGAGCAACAAGGAATAGTCAATTGACACTCTTTTAAGATGATGCTAAATAAAAAGTAGTTATCCTTACAAGTTAAAGTATTTATCAATAATAATGCTTACACAATGCAAAAACATCCCTACAGGCGTATTGCAGTAGGGGTCCAAGCACATAAGTTAAGATGCTGGAGGAGAAATCAGCTGTTCTGGCGATGACACATGTCTGCGTAGTTTGATCAAGTTTTACAAAGACCCATTTAATTGCAGCGTGGTGAACGTCGCAAGTTCAGGGTGTCATTTCCATATCCAAACTTACTGCGTAGTTCGTAGCGTAATTTCTACTTCATACATTTTCGAGAGTGTTATTAATATATAATTTTTTTAGACCTATTCAACTATTTAACTAACTAAACAGTGTGGTATCGTTAACAGATGGCTCTGTGTAATGCAAAATTATATTCAAATATATGACACAACGTCAACTTAAAAGCTATGCGATGTAACTTTTATAAGCAAACAGTTTAAATGCTTAACTAAGTATATACCGCTAAAATGAATCGATGAATTTCCAACCACGCATTTCGCGTTTTGCGTTTCAATTCAAATTCCGCGCAACACGTTATACTCCCAATTTTCCACTCCACTCAATCCGAATTTCGCACGTATTTCCACACACCTCCGCAGCGCAGCGCAGCACCATACCTGTTGTTGGAAAACAATATAATAGAACAACTTTAGCTAAACCGCAATCAAATATATCCTCCAATTAAATATAAACCCAATCAACACCGTGTAAAGTCGAGCTTTAAACTAGATTAGATACATGATACGTACTTGCGAAATATATCTTCTGATATTTCATAGCTATTAAACAATGCCTGCCAGTATCATGCGAGTGAAAGGGACGGAGTGCTAGAATTAGCGAGTTAGAGCGGTTTAGATAATGGGTCGTTGACCGGTGCCTGCGTTCTTTAATAAAGTTTAGCCTTATTATGTTGAAGTCTGAAGGAAAATGGAAGATTTTTTTATTAGACGGCTGTTATTCTAATCTTGACTTGTTTGTAGTTTTGTACACAAAGTAAGTCTACACGTAAACACTTTCTTTGCTCTTATACAATGCGCTCACGAGGAACCCAAAAGATTTAGCATTTTATCACGGGATAACAGTTTAGTATTCTCGATCATACCTATTGCTTATTCTTGGGCTTGCAATTGCGGAATATTTTCCCGTTACCTCGGAATCACAGAACTGGTCATACAAAAAATACCGGAATTGCAAGCCCCAATTATACATAAGTTTAGAGACTGAAATGTCCTATAAACTTTTCTGGAATAGTTCAGAACTCTGAAGTACCAATAAAAAAATACTTATGTCATTGCATTGTCAATTTAAAACCAATTTAACTGTATTGTCAAAACATATGTCAATGAAATGGACAAATTTTTCAAAAATTGCTTAAAATTGAACCCGGGCAATACGCCCCTCTATTTAGCTCGCATTCGACCGTCAAGTTTGTGAATCAGCTATACACGTGTTGGCGTGTCTCGATCGCACGTAGCCGCTTGTTACATATTAACTTTGTTTTTACAAGAACGGATTCGACAGAACACCATTTGACTGCCACTCAATAGTTGCCTTCATGTTGCCTTGGTTACCTCGTTCACGTTAACCAATTGCCTCGCCATTGGCTCCACTGAAATATAAAAATATTATACAAGTCAGTGATTGGCTCAAAAGAAGCACCTCCGTGACAACACCCATCAAAAGTCTGCGCTCTACCACGCGTCACGTCAAATTATTGTTTATATTTATATTTTCTTGTGTGACTTTTGTGTTTCTGTGTCAATTTAGTTTATTAATGTTTGTAAATAGTGATACTCGGAATATTTTTATACTTTTACCTTTGTAAGTATTCACCATGTCAACTTTGCACGACCTTTCTTCTGTCTCTTGCCCCCACTGCCCAAACTCAAGTCGCACTTTCTCATCTCATGGCCTAAAAATACATATAGGACGCATGCACAAAAGTGTCCCGCACACGATCGCTCCTAGTCACTCAGATCTGCCATCGCAGCCGCGAGCAGCAGCTAATAACCATAGTGGCTTAGGCCTCGATGACCTGGCTAACCTTAAGCAGTCGGTTCGTGTGCTGCGTCACATACCCAAAGGAGCACGTCACTTGGCTGCAGGTAAATTAAGCGATCTCATCATCTCTTGTATTAATAACAATGACGTAACTAACTGGTCTGCTCTCCTTTCGTTCGCCTACTCCGCTCTAAAATCACCCGAGAAGACAGGTACAGGTAATCTTACTACCAAAGTTAAACAAAACATTTTATGTGATAGAGTAGTAGATTCACTATTCGTAGAGGCAGAGCCATTAACTTCGAGGGCCCCCTCAGTCCTTAGAATTATAGAAGGGAAAGTTTTCGAAGGTGATCTAAGAGGAGCGGTACGAGTACTTATGTCTGATGACAGAGTAGCATCGCCTAGCCCAGAGGTCCTTGCCACCTTACAATCAAAACACCCTGCCCCTTCTCGACCTCTTGTGCTACCAGAGGAGCCAAATAGCTCCACATCAGCATGTCATGTTACCCCAGCGGAAGTAGCACAAGCCCTCAACTCTTTTAACAATAGTTCTGCTGCTGGGTTGGACGGGATCCGTCCAGCACACTTAAAAGAACTTATTTCCGGTTCCGCTGGAGAAAATGGTCCTCGTCTGTTGGATTGCCTGACCAAGCTATGCAATTTTCTCCTGAGCGGCCAACTCAACTCCGAGGTTTGTCCATTCCTTTATGGAGCGTCTCTGTGCGCCCTGTCGAAAAAGGACGGAGGTCTAAGACCAATTGCCATCGGCAGCACTTTTCGCCGCTTGACCGCTAAACTAGGATGCAGTGTCGTGAGGGAGGAAATGGCCTCCTATCTGCAACCTCGCCAACTGGGATTTGGCATTAAGCTCGGATGCGAAGCTGCTATTCATGCAACTCGATCATTCTCATTGAATCCGTCAAACGGCGACTGTGTCGTAATAAAACTTGATTTAAAAAATGCCTTCAACTCAGTAGAACGTGACGTATTGCTTACTGAAGTGAAAAAACGTGTCCCCTCTCTTTACCCTTTTTTATTTCAGGTCTACTCTACCCCCTCCAACTTATTTTACAATGAATCGCAAATACTCTCCCAAGTTGGGGCACAGCAAGGTGATCCACTTGGGCCCCTAGTCTTCAGTCTCGCCATACAAACTGCTATATCATGCCTCAAGTCCCCTCTCAACATTTGGTACCTGGATGACGGTACGCTGGGGGGAAAGCCTGATATAGTTCAAGAAGACCTGGTCGTCCTCCTCCCCCGCCTCCGGGAATTGGGACTAGAGGTAAACACAAACAAATGCGAACTATTCTCCTGCTGTCCAAATTCTCGTGTTTCGTTTCCAGTTTTTAACCAATTACTCCCCGGTCTCAAAGTATTAACTGAACAAAATTTTAATCTTTTAGGCTCACCCATTTTCCCCTCTGCCATACCACTAGCATTTGAGGTAAGGAGACAGCTCCTCCTTAACGCAAAGGAAAAACTAGAAAACATCTCCGCTCACGTAGCAATTCTCCTAATGCGTGTCTGCTTTGCGGTACCCAAAATCACCTATTTTTTACGCACCGTACCTACCTGGCTTTTCCCAGCACTCGTTGACTCCTTCGACTACTCATTAAAGGAATCAGTAGAGTGCCTGCTCAATGTCGCACTCAACCCAGAGCAGTGGGAGCTAACATCTCTCCCCATCAGGTCTGGTGGTCTGGGAATTCGTCGAGCACGGGACGTCAGCCTTCCGGCCTTCCTGGCTTCGGCGAGTGGGGTTGTGGACCTTGTCACTGATATTTTCTCACTAGAAGGTGCCAAGGCTTCCATACCCTACTCATCCGAGGCCTTGTCGGTCTGGACGGCACTGAACCCCGGTGCCACAGTTCCCAAAAAACCGGAATGCCAACGGCTATGGGATGACGTAGGGGTCAAGCGTATCTTCGACGGACTTTTAGAGAACGCTGAGGGCGTGGACAAGGCCAGACTTAAAGCAGTGTCAAGGCCGGAGTCAGGAGCTTGGCTGCACGCACTGCCCTCACCCCACTTGGGAACATTCCTGGACAACGATTCAATTCGTGTGGCAGTTGCTCTCCGCCTGGGCTGCGATGTTTGCGAACCTCACACATGCATCTGCGGCTCACGTGTGGAGAGCAACGGTCATCACGCGTTGAGCTGTCAACGTTGTGCAGGAAGGTTCCCACGCCACCACGCCCTCAATGAAATCGTTAGGAGGGCACTCGTCTCCGCTAATGTCCCCTGCATCCTTGAACCGCCAGGCCTGAGCCGCTCAGATGGCAAAAGACCCGACGGCCTGACCTTGGTGCCGTGGAAGTACGGAAAGTGCCTGGTATGGGACGCAACCTGCGTCAGCACTTTCGCCGCCACTCACCTTGGTCGAACCGTCAGGTCTGGAGGTGCAGCTGCTGAGTTAGCGGCACTCCGCAAGCGGGACAAATATTTAGCTTTATCAAACTATTTATTTGCACCGCTTGCGGTGGAAACTTCGGGATGCTGGTGCAAGGAGGCCCTAATATTTTTAAGGGAAGTGGGGCGCCGGCTACAGGAGAGAGGTCTCGACCCCCGCTCCGGGTCCTTCTTGTTGCAAAGGCTGTCTATCGCGGTCCAACGCGGCAACGCAGCCAGTGTGATGGGCACCTTTGGACCAGGAATGACTCGGGGTGGGCTTTTCGACTAAATTTCTTGTTTATCTCCCCCCCCTTTTTTATATGAAAATTGTATACATTTGAAAATAAATAAAATGTACATGACGTTTTTAAAAAAAAAAAAAAAAAAATTTAACTGTATAAAACATATTAATATGTTTAAAAATATTTCAATTTAACCTCGTAAGGCCCAGTCCTATTTTTAGGACAAGTGAAATAGTGACCCAGTGTCCTAAAAATAGTACATCATATTTTAAACTTTCAGCTTCTGGAACAAAATCTAATTTTGAACAAAAAAGTTGACCTCGTGGGTCATTAGGGCTAAATTTTATTGTCCTAAAAATAGGCCATTGGGCCTTACGAGGTTAAGTTGATTTTTGCTCGACATGTTTCGATCAATTTACGAAAATTTATCGAAATAAATTATGTTTGTTATTGATTGAGTAGTGATTTATACTTGTTATTTATTGAGTAGTGATCAAATGTACAGTCACGTCTGAAAATATGGATACCTACATTTAATGTGACAAAAATATGTAGCCACGACTCTACTACCAAGGCGTATGGTCTTAGAGACATGTTTTTGTCTCCATATTTTTGTTAAAATTACGTGTGTTTAGATCATTTTGAAATCTCGCCTACTTAACTACTTTCTTCTACTATAGTAGTATTTTGATATAAGCGTCATCATCAATTCGGGGACGGTCCTTAAGTTAATACAATAAAAACAATACAATTTAAGAAACCCCTGACTGCTTCCTGGTTTCTGGTTTTGAAGCTGTCATTGTTACCGAAGCTTTGATTAATTGACGAAATCAATGTTACAATAGAGACAAAGAGGGGGTGCTGATGGCAATTGAGTTATAGCCCTATGAAAACCACGGCGACCTACTTTGGATACTTTTCATTATTATCAATTGGATCGATCGAACGGGTTTTCCTGAATAGAAAACCATTAATACCAATGTCTACATCGCGTCACTAATGTAGTTGGTCTCAGTTATATAAATATTTGTTTCGACGATTTGATGTAGGTAAGTATTTGAAAAACCTAACTCGACTTTTGTTCGATGGCGCTTATATTATGAAGAATCATATTGACAACCCAGCTGTACTCGAGAGTATGCGTATCTTTACCATAGACAACTACTCATACAGCTGCAGTAGGGAACCTTTTCACATTCCCTAATAAATAATATTGCCCGCACCTAAGGCTCGTACCCACCTGGCCTCAACTGCACCCATGTACCGAGCATTAGTAATAATAAATGAATTCTTAGCTACAGCTGGTCATCATTACGACGTCGTATTAATAATTTTCTTAACTCTTTTTATCTTCTAAATAACTATATTGTACTTTCTATATTGATTGTAACTGTAATCGGTGTGTTGGTATTAAGCTATATACTTGTGTGTGCCTATTTAAAGTAAAATTACAAGGACATCTTTATATAAGTGGTCCTCCAAGTCAAATAGGCCTATCGTAAATTACAGAGTGACAATTTAATGTCATTCACTCATAATTTCGTTGTTGATGCACTACGTGTGTACACACGAACTTAACGACTGCCCTCAATTGAAAAATAATTTGTTTTTGTTTATTGTTCAATCTAATTTTACACAAATACACTTGAGTGTACCACAAGGACCAATACTGGGACCTTTTGTTTCTAATATACAATGAAGATCTAACAGCATGTATCACCGAAAGTCTTTCAAACTTTAGTTATTAATTTCAAATTCTATTTAATTATATTTAAAAAATTGTTTAATGTATTTAGTTCTTTATATAAGCACTCTACAGCATCCAGATGGGTATACCAAGTAATACGACGTTGATTTTATTAATGATACGTATAAGTACGTAACTACTCGTAGAAGTAGTTAGTTATGCCCTTTTATTTATTAACAGCTTAATTAAAGGGGCCTTATTAACAATAATGTTAAGCCCTAACCGTCCAAAAACCGTCTGTCCCCTTTTGGATTATTCCTAATTTACGTGTTACCCGTTATACCTTTTAATTTATTAACAGCAGAATTAAAAGGGCCTTATTAACGGGTATGTTAAGCCCTGCGTCGGCCCGATAACCCTTCTATTTCCCTTTTTGAGCATTCGACTAATTTGTTAATACTGGCATGTCGGCTGTTACGTTATGTCGCAATAATTAGAAAACCAGTGTTTTGACTTTATAAATCGGCTCTAAAAATAAACTTCAAAATACCAAAGGAGCAGCTAATCCGCCCAATGGTATTCCTTCCTAATTTGAAAACATAGCAAACCTATGTTAAAAGTTGCTTCTTTCCAAAAAACTCAATATTATGGATTTAAGTTTTGGTACATGTTTTTAAATAACGCCTAGAGTCAAAAAAATATAGGCAGGTACCTCATTGTGGAACCTTTTAAGTAACAAATATTTTAAAAGAAGAAGAAAATAAATAACGACTCAAAAAATATATACCTTGAATTTTGATAACTATTTTTGTTTGAATCGACAAGTGATCACATCACGACAGCCAATGAACTATTGTTTTAAAGTTAGTATTCGCAAATGTTTTTAAGTATTCCGTATCTACTTCCACGCAATAAACTGCCGAATAAGAACAGGAAAATAGACAAGTTAACTTACTGACACAGTGTTTTAGTTGTTTTTCAGTGAATTATTTATGGCACGCTTCCGTAATAGGTTTCTGGGTAATTCGGCCGCTTATTTAATATATTGTTGGCACGTCACACTTCAGGGTGCAGTAGAAGGGTTACCACATGTCCACACGATTTTAAACTCTATCACTTTTGGATATGGTACATAATTTCATGCAGTTCGTGTTTATGTTGTTTATTGAAAGTGTAAAATGGAAGGTAGAATGGTGAAGGAACATTTGCGTCGGTTACGTCTTTAGGTAATTGTGTAGAGAACAGATTTAGGTGATGATTATCATTGGATTGTCAATTGTTTTGAAGGTTATTGATATTGTCTTACAATGGGGAAGGGAACTGAAGAGGATTTCGCCAGATGGCGAAAGCATAGGTTTGTACCTGTCACTAATATTGTTCCATGAGATTTGGCTAAAAGGGCTAGCATCCAGGTCAGAAAAATTAAGAAGAATTAAGTAAGTAAGTAAGTAAGTTTATTAAGATCAAAATTATTACAACTATGTATATGTGAGATATACAGACGGTGAGATAAATAATGGCCAAAACGTACAGTTTCATCACTTCCAGTATCGAATCTACATCTAAAGTAATCCATAAGTTGAAATCTAAGAAGTTGAAATTGTAAGGTAGACGTAAGTTTTTAAATACCGCAACTACCCTTAATGTATTGTTATGTGACCGTGACTGCCAGAATGCAAATAATGCAACTATCGAATTATATCAGAGATAATTGCAGTTTGATTTCTATTCGTTTCCGTTAATCTAAATAATTTTAGATTATTTGGATTGGAATTAGTAAATATGCTTGCTAACTTAAATATTACGTATCCGGATATCCTGTATTCAATTGTTATAGTCGAGTTGACAATAATCGAATAATTGTACAAGTAAATAATCTCGTCAAGTGTAATAATTTAGCATTGCTAATTATTAAGTATTCACTTGAAGTTATTTACAAGGAGTAAATATATTACTTGAACCTTCACGTATTTTACGAAGCGGATATCCTGTATTGCTGTCACATTATGATTAAGTAAACGATACTAAATATTGATGGTTTAGTAAATAATAACTTGTTGTCATTTTTAAATTATATTTTCATCTATTTTGAACTAAGCAAATATATTTACTATTATACTATTTCCAATTATTTCGATAACCGGATGTGCCGGTAATAGCAGTGTTTTACCTTACAATAAAACACTTATTAATCGGAATACTTTATTTGAAGCCTGTTAATTATTTGAGAGAGCAATATTGTTTGTCGTGACGTGACGGTTGCTGATTGGTCGATACCCACACCTTTCTTCCCTCCACCTAGTTCCAGCTTTGGCCACCAGGGGTCGTGGCAACGGAGGGCGCTGGCGAGCGCACGACCCGTCATTGGCGTCTTGTCTGTCGATACGTACGGTTGTTACAAATTCAAGGAATTTGTAAGTACTTATGCTGATTTTAAAAATTCAAATTTCTAACGGTGTTACCGTTCGTGATTATACATAGGCTGCTATTTATATATCCGGAAACCGGGATTACAATCTTCTCAAATAGCATATTTGACCTCAATGGTAAAATTTGAACTTTTTTAAGTACTGGCCGGTATATTTTTTCTTTCTTATTAACGCTCGTGTTTTGTTTTTGACGGGTTTTAAATGTCATCTCGCAGCAAGAATGGAACTCACTCGTGAAAATATTCGTGCTATGATTTATTATGATTTTCGGCGTGGTTTAACGCAACAACAGTGCATAGATCAACTAACTTCAATTTTTGGTGATGAAGCCCCATCTAAAACTACTGTGTATCACTGGTTTAGTGAGTTCAATCGTGGACGTAGTATGCTTACGGACGAAGTTAAGGCAGGTCGCCCGAAATCGGTCGTTGTACAACAAAATATCGAGGCTGTGCGAAAACTTATAATGGACGACCGACATGTTACGTACTGCGAGATAGAGGCGACTCTGGGTATTTCTATGACCAGCATTAATAGCATATTACATAATTATTTGGCTGTAAAAAAAATTTGTTCGCGTTGGATACCCCACAACTTAACAAAAGAGCAAAAAGATGCTCGCGTCGAATGGTGCAATAAAATGTAAAAAAAATATAACCGTGGTGACTCAAAAGCCGTTTATAACATCTATACAGGTGACGAATCCTGGATCTATGCATACGATCCCGAAACGAAGCAACAATCAACGGTATGGGTGTTTCAAAATGAGCCGAACCCTACGAAAGTTACTCGTGCAAAAAGTACATTGAAACAAATGGTGGCCTGCTTCTTCGGTATTAATGGCCATGTAGCTACAGTGCCACTAGAAAACCGTAGAACGGTTAATTCAGAGTGGTACACGACCATTTGCTTACCGAAAGTATTTGAACAAATTCGTAAAACTAACCAGCGACGAAGAATCATTCTTCATCATGACAATGCCAGCTGTCATACGTCACGCCAAACAACTCTATTTTTGGAGGGTCGAAATGTGGAATTAACGGGTCATCCGCCGTACAGCCCTGACTTGGCACCCAACGATTTCTATTTATTTCCAAATATAAAGAATAAATTACGCGGTCAACGATTTTCGACCGCTGAAGATGCTGTCGACGCATTCAAACAACACGTTATGGAGGTACCTCAGGCGGAGTGGCAGAAGTGCTTTAAAAATTGGTTCACGCGAATGCAAAAGTGCATAGATCATCAAGGGGAATACTTTGAAAAACAATAAAACCATTTTCAGCCGTGTACGTTTGTTTGTTTTTTTGTTTCCGGATATATAAGTAGCAACCCTCGTAATTCTTAGTTATTTTACAGAATTTAAGATGTCGGACACAAGTACATCTAGTACTAGTTCGTCGTCTGATTCGGAAGATTTTACACCCACTCCTGCGGCACCATCATGGGAGCCAACTGCGGAGCCATCGTCATCATCGTAATATAGAATTCTTGTCCTGCCAGGTAGTAGAAGGGGTAATGGGGAAGCCCTTATAAACAATTGTCTGGCAGTTGTGGGACACATTGGTGATTGGAGAGCTAACCAGCAAGAACTAAGTTCTCGCCTCTAAATAATATCGAGGGTTAATTAAATAAAATGTATTGGTGTGTACCTTGATACCGTGTACCTATAATGTATTCAAATATATAAAAGTAATACTGTATTTCAAGTTGGTGCATGGTACAACGTACACACCAACCTTATGTTGGAAATAATTTAGCCTTTCTGATTACATGAGATTATATACATATTACTCTGTTTTTGCTACAAGTGTTAAATATATGATGTGCAGAATATTATGATTAATGGCCTTATGGGATACTTGTAGTAATGGTTGAGGAATTAGAATGAATTTAATATCCTTTGTTTTATATCTTGACTTACTTAGTGGTGATGGCAGTATTGCAACATTGATTAAATTATTGGGAATTAAGTAATATTCTTTAATAAACATCATTGCATTTACTATGGTCGTTCTTAACATTTTATATTTATAAAATGGACTCTCACCTTTAATCTATTCAATGTTGAATAAATGAAATAAATTATATTTTGTCTTTTATTAACTAAATCTGACATATACATACCTATAATTTCTTAACTATAATACATAGGATGCACTGTCCAAATATTTTTCGCTGAAACTTAAAATAGAATAAACCTGTGCTATAAGTACCAGCTACCTTCCATTTCACTAAATTTTAGACTTGAATATTTATGCAAAAAGTGTTACTTGTACATACTGAGTAAGTTCAAACATTTTGAACTATTGAACTAAGCTAAACGGTAGGGAACATCTACCGACCCGTGGGGTCGACATAGTGAAGAACGCCTGCCAAGGTTCCATACAAGAGCCTATCATCCGAACAGTAGATCATGCAGCTTGGAGAGCCTTGGTTATGAATGCAACGACTTCATCTGATCGCGACCCTCAGCCATGTGGAAACGAGGAAGAAGAAGAGAAACGGTAGGGAAGAATATTAGTAAAATCTATAATAATTTAACACTATTGGTAGGATTATTAGGTACAATACAACCTATGCTAGCGCCATCTGTAAATACCGGCCAACCACATATGTGAAACAACTGTACAGGGCAAGGTTCTTTCTGCTTTCCACAAACTTATTTGATTTAACTTTTTGGTTAAGCACGTAGTTGGATTTCTTGAAATATAATCAATCTGTATCTTTATTTGAAGCGTATGATTCCTTATTTTCTTTTTTAAATCGACTTTGTACGTTAGTTTAAGCATGACCTAGAATACTATTTACATTATTATGGGTGCTATGTTATGAAAACCTGATTTATACATCATTAGTGACAAGCCTATAATTCGAGATTGTATACCTCTCTTTCTTGCCCTTGCCTCGCAATGAGATAGCGTGAAAACAATGCAAAACTGTGGAGGAAGCGGAATCGAAGACAAAGAGATTATAAGACACAATGGAACGGTGTCAGTGGGAAATGTGGCAGAGTTCTGTACCTAGAGTTTTTGTTTTAGCCCTAATTGAGTTATGAATACCGTAGTTATAGTTACACGTTTAGGGGAAAGACGCAATGAAATGGACGCGATATGAAGCGGACACTATAGATATCTTAAAAATTATTCATGTCTTTGGTTGTTGGCAACACTGATGACCATAGATGAATCCATGATAACGACAGATTCCGTAGCTATTATTTGCGCATGAGTGTTGAAATAAATATTGTAAAATAAACTGATTTGAAATTCGATAGTAACTTAAACTACAATTGTGATGGTTGTATTTATTGTAAAATATTCTCAAATAGATACGGAACTAGCAATGCACCGAGGAGAAGTTTCATAAGTTGCGAAACTTCTATGGAGAATATTCTCTGGAACTTAAATTTAATGAACAATCTTATCGTGTCAGAACCGAGGTAGACACACGCCATTTTAAATATTATGCCTGCCTGGTTTACTAATATGTGGCGTGTAATATTATATATATTACACAAAATGTTAAAGTTCTCATGGGAACATTCTCACAGAGAACTTTCTAAGTTTCTTTCATGTAATTTCTCGGAAATTTCCGAGAACATTTCTGCAATTTCTGCAATTTGCACATTGCTGTACGGAACGATGATTGGATTAGATTCGCATTGATATTTATTTATTTTTTGATTTATTATTTCATATTGTTATTTTTTTGGTAATTGATAACTATATGACCTCAGTTTGTGTTGCACCATAGTCGGGTAATTAGGTACATGCATGAAGTTTAAATTTTAACGAAATATATTTTATTACGGTGGTTATTGCCATAATATTATGCTACAAACACATTTTTTAATTTAGTTAACATTTATTTGCTTAAAATAATACTTAAAAAGTGTAAAAATTTCGCGCAAAAACCTAATAATCGAAACGCAACGCTATTGGTCGAACGTACTCGTCACATCACATCACATACTTGACAGATTTGTTATTTTGTTCGTGGCAGACACTGAATTTAGACGAAAACTGATTAAAAATTGTTTCTGTGGTGATTTAGCAGCTTTTTGCGGTTATAATTCAAATATCGGCACTTAAAGACGAATTTGAGCTAAGCATTATGCTGGGTTTCCATTGGGTTTCAATTAGTTTGCTCTTAAATAAATGTCCTCCATTGGTTCCTTACAAATACGTCAAGCTAGTTTTATTTAGAACTAACCTAGTTCGCATAAGTAAGATGATACTATATTTTTTAATGTGTTTGGTAAATGGTAGATTATGTAATCCGATGTTTAGAATATTCTAATCATCGGATATGCATTATACACTGTAATAAGTAGATTAAAGCTTAGTATCTGAACGAACGCTCGCTCGCTCTAGTCAGTTTTAGTTGTGCTGAGCTGAGCTGATTGATGTCAAGAAGTCAATGTCATTATCCTCAACTCAACTATGTCACCCAGATACTGCAGCACTGCCATTGCTCATTTATAATAATATAATACACAACAACGCAGGTACAATGACGGATAGCGGATTTGCAAAGACGCAACTGGACAATTTGCCGAATATAATGCATTTATGATGTCGTCGTATTTCACCAATAATAACAATGTTAATGCCTGCCAAGATGAAAGGAGCGAAAACTGCAAGGTAATTATAACTTTTAATCTATAACTTACTTATGTGTAATGATTTAAACTGGAAATCCAAAACAATAACCTATAAGTAACCTTACCCACTCCATAAACCGTAACAGGCATGTGTTGTGATCTTAGATGTGAAGAGTTATTGCATAATTATAATCATTATTTTCTTTGTGAATCACAGGTACTTGAAATGATGTTACAATAGACATAACATGACCATTGGCTATGTGCAAGTATGCTGAGATGGTGATATGTAAAAGCTAGAATCACCCCGGAGCTACCAAATCAAAAATTGTACTGTAACAACACAGAAGGAAAAGTTAAATCTGTTAACAGTGAAAACATTGTGCAGCACAGGGTAAGGATACATATTTGATTTTCATTTCTGTAAGGAGAGTAACTGACTGGCTAGAGCCATCTTATAGTAGGAGTTCGGCTTAGTGTTGTGAGAAATGTGGTTAGGTTACCCGAGATAGATTAATTAAAATCTAAATTTTGATGGAGTCACCCACCGCTGCTGCTTATGCGCTTGTGTCCATTCCAGCCTCAGACATAACAAGGATATATGAATGGTCTAATTATTAGAGCTATTATATAATTGTCATGTGAACTGATTTGCCAGGGCATAGTTGATTTTTTTGATTTAAACATGCCAAATGTCCAATCCCATTTATGTCTGCATTACTGATGCTATATACATACATATGGCAGTGTTTATAATAAATCTATGACTCTAGTACAGTATCAGATTTATTGGAGCACCCAAGATGTTACAAATATCTGAACAACGCCTGTCACGGTGATAAAGTCCATGATAAGATATTTTTAAGTACCTTGGTCGCTCTGGTATATTTGATAATAACTGTACAACAATATAGTTTAAGTTATCGGAAATTTTATACACTAGCCACACAGAAAGATATTAATTAGTTTATTATATTGTTTTAGGAAGATGGCATGGCTACACCAGTGCAGCGGACCAACCAACAACTAGCATCAAATATTAATGCAAGAAATCCAAACTATCATCAGTTGGTACTAGCCTTAAATTGATGAAGGTCAAGGATATATGTAGTACTATTACAGAGTATATGTATTAAATAGAGATGCAACGTCTAAGAAATTTTTGAGGCTCCAAGGTGCCAAGTCTGAAGCGAGAGCAAGCAAGTTATTGAATGGACATTGTTAGTTTTATAAATGAACTAGTCTCTGCTAGTATCAAGTAATGTTAATTAAGATTTATGTGCAGTACTTACTATTTCTAACACTATCTTTCTAGCTGCTTTCATGTACCTACCTACTACCCCTATTATTGAATAAAAATAAAAGATATGTAAAATAGAAATCGTTTTATTATTAAACACAACCTGCATGTTTACTTAACTTATCCACAGCCTACCATTATTACCTGTTCTATTACAGATATTAAACTATGGTCTACTGTAGCGTGGGGCTTCAACATGTGGAGCTCTCGGAGCCTATAGCATTTAAGTATAGCAAAACTCCTTTAATCGAAGTAGAACTTTTACCCCACTTTCCGTCATTATTTTATGTTGAATGTCATATTCTGCATCCTCTTCGACCTGAAATGAATACATATTTTTATTTTACAAAATAAGTCCTAAAAGAAAACCTTTCTTAATGTTAGTAGTTGGTACAATATCGCAATAATATGGTCCTACATTGTTCCAAAATTGGCTTCATTGTTGGTAATCCTTAACTAGGTATAAAAAAAATGCAGCAGTACATAGAATATAAATTATAAACTTATATAGGTATGTTATATACAGTCGCCATCATTCTACATGCACGTTATCGCCTTGACAATATAGGCGTTGTTCAGATATTTGTGACCACTTTGACCACACCGATATACCTGATGGCGAATTTACAAAGGAAAAATGGGACCTAGGCCTCCGGGACCCAGGGCTGAGATCGATGGTTCGCGTCAGACATTATATACTTAATGATCTCTTAAGGTACGCACCGTTCCCAGTGCACCTACACTTGCAGGTAACGTTATTAAGGTATATGTATAATTGTAGACACAACATTACTCTAACTAGGTATAAATATATTTGAATACAAGATAAATAGGTATTTACTTAGGTACGTTGAAGCGATCTTCACAGCAATAAAAAGTCGTAGTCTTCTCATCATTTTGCACCATGGTTTACAAGTTTTCACGTCTTTCGGCAGATAAAAAACACCTTATGGGTGCACTTATTATATTGTTATTACCCGTATATAAGGGTTTTTTAGTTTCATCCATGGTTTAAGCGAAAATAACTTTGAAATATTTGAAACACCAACTGAAGTAGGAACTAATCTCATACTAACTTGATACTAACCTATAAAATTTTGTGAGATGTGACGTCATCACAATCTGTCATTTTCGCGCCAAAAATTATGAGCGTTTCGACCGCTCAAACTTTTTTAAGATTTTCAATATTTTTTTATTAGGGTTCCATACCTAGAAAGGAAAAAACGGAACCCTTATAGGATCACTTTGTTGTCCGTCTGTCTGTCTGTCTGTCTGTCTGTCTGTCTGTCTGTCTGTCAAGACCATTTTTCTCAGGAACGCGTGGAGGTATTAAGCTGAAATTTAAATTAAAATTAAAATTCATGTCAAATACTCAGGGCTATAGGACCTTTCAGATGTAGCAAAACCAAACTTTTATGTCAACGCAATCAAAAGAAATAGCAATTTAAGTCTCATATTTTGAAACTGAGTATTCGCAAGGAACTCAAAACCTAAAGGGTACTTCCCGTAAACTCAGAAACTTGAAACTTGGCACTAAGAAACTTCATATAGCACAGACAAAGGAAAAATTACGAAAACTAAACATTTTTAGTAAAATCATACACAAAATATTTTTTTTAAATTTTAAACTTACTACCTTTTTCCTCGTAAACGCGTAGAGGTATTAAATTGAAATTCATATCAAATACTCAGGTCTATAATACCTTTAAGTTGTAAAGGTTTGTACGGAACCCTCGGTGCGCGAGTCTGACTCGCACTTGGCCGGTTTTTTAAATAACGAAAAGCTTTTTGAACGAATTTTTGTTTTTCCTAGTGTTAAAACAATGTAAACAGATAAATAAAAAAATAAAATTAATTCATGCATGTACTCAATTGTGCTAGTTTCCCGTCCAAGTCCAGTTTACCGTCCACTTGATTCAAATGCTGCAAATAAGTGGGAAAAACTTTTTAAGGTCAATATAGTTTATATGTATAGTTTATTATTTAGTTTTAAGCTTTTATTTTGCGAAAAACTTGGAGATAAACATATAAATAAGTATGGACGGAAAACCAACAAGAGTGGACGAAAACTAGCACAATCACCCTATTTGGCTTATTTAAATAAGTTTTATTGTGTGAAAAATGACACATACTTATATTGATGCCAAATCTAAAATAAGTTGAGAATCGAATTATATTATGTTGTTTTGACATTGGAAATGTCTTTTCGTTCGTTCCAGTATAGGCCCCGATTTCACGAAAAAGTGCGATCCCCTTATAACTCGGAAAGTTGTAAAGATATGATATTCAAAAATAGCTCAAAAGACTCATATTTACGAGAGCTGTAAGATGCAAAAAGAATTTTTCGAGAAAATCAAAAAAGAAAATAGTTATGGCCGGAATAGTGAAAAACAAAAATCAATTTTTTCCAAATTTTTGATTTTGGCGTTCGATATTTTGGAAACGAAGAATGATATCAAAAATTTGAGAAGAACTCCTCTGGACAATTTAGTCGGCTACAATTTAAGCCTAAAAAAAGACGAAAGGGTTAAGGGTCTGCCCTGTAGCCTAACCTTTTTGAAAAAAGTCAGAAGGACATTTTTCACTTTATTATTTTTTTAACTGACTTCAAGATTTCAAAAGAGGAGGTTCTCAATTCGGCGTTAGTTTTTTTTATTTTGTTTTTTTGAGGGTTCCGTAGCTCGAAAGGAAAAACGGAACCCTTATACGATCACTTTGTTGTCCGTCCGTCTGTCTGTCTGTCTGTCTGTCTGTCTGTCTGTCTGTCTGTCTGTCTGTCTGTCTGTCTGTCTGCCTGTCTGTCAAGACCATTTTTCTCAGGAACGCGTAGAGGTTTCAAGCTGAAATTTATATCAAATACTCAGGTCTATTGTCCCTTGGAGCTGTGAAAAAATCAAACTTAAAAGCCAACGCAATCAAAAGATACAGTCGTTTATGCTGCAAATTTCAGAGTTTTTCGGCACTCGAAAAACCTACGGGGTACTTCCCGTGAACTCGGAAACTTGAAATTTGGCACGAAGCAACGACATATAGCATAGACAATGGAAAAATTACAAAAAGTAGACATTTTTAGTAAAATCTTACAAAAAATTTTTTTTTTAATTTTAAACTTACTACCTTTTTCCTCGTAATCGTGTGGAGTTATTAAATTGAAATTCATGTCAAATACTCAGGGCTATATGACCTTTCAGATGTAGCAAAACCAAACTTTTAAGTCAACGCAATCAAAAGAAATAGCAATTTAAGTCGCATATTTTGAAACTGAGTACTCGCAAGAAACTCAAAACCTACAGGCTACTTCCCGTAAACTCAGAAACTTGGAACTTGGCACGAAGAAACTTCATATAGTACAGACAAAGGAAAAATTACGAAAAGTAGACATTTTTAGTAAAATCATACAAAAAATATTATTTTTAAATTTTAAACTTTACTACCTTTTTCCTCGTAAACGCGTACATGTTTTAAATTGAAATTCATATCAAATACTCAGGTCTATAATACCTCTAAGCTGTAACAAAATCAATCTTCTATGTCAATGCAATGGGTGAACTTTTACTTATATACCTATATGTTTGTACGGAACCCTCGGTGCGCGAGTCCGACTCGCACTTGGCCGGTTTTTTTTAATGTTTGTTACTCCATAACTCCGTCATCGGGAATCGAGGGAACTCCTCAAATGTGAATGGCATACATGTAGTGATTTTTATCAACAAATCAATCATTTTCATTCAAAACAGTGACATTTGATTAAGCGGAACTGCTGATGATGATCAGAAGGGAACTCTTCAACGACGTATAGTTCACGTTTGGCGGTTCCTCCTCTTATCGAACACACATCGGTGTTTGTTAAGCAAGTAAGATTGTCAGGACAAATTTTCGTCAAGCTCAAGTTCTGATGATGGGATCCATTAGGAATCGAGGGAACTCCTCAAATCTTAAAGGTAAACACATAGTGATTTTTGTATTTTTATCAACAAATCAAGCATTTTCATTCAAAAGAGTGACATTTGATGAAGTAGAACTGCTGATGATGATCAGAACGGAACTCTTCAACGGCGCATAATTCACTTTTGGCGATTTCTCCTCTACGATGTGTTTGTTAAGCAAGTTAGATTGTCCGGACAAATTTTCGTCAAGCTCAAGTTCTGATGATGGGATACATGCGAAATCGAGGGAACTCCTCAAATCTTAAAGGCTTACACATAGTGATTTTTGTATTTTTATCAACAAATCAAGCATTTTCATTCAAAAGAGTGACATTTGATGAACTGGAACTGCTGATGATGATCAGAGCGGAATTCTTCAATGACGCATAGTTCACGTTTGGCGATTTGTCCTCTTCGTTATGTTTGTTAAGCAAGTTAGATTCTGAGGACAAATTTTCGTCAAGCTAAGTTCTGATGATGGGATCCAGGAGGAATCGAGGAAACTTCTCAAATCTTAAAGCCATACATAAAGTGATTTTTGTATTTAAATCAACAAATCAAGCATTTTCATTGAAAACAGTGACATATTGACGAAGTGGAACTGCGGCTGATGCCATAAACGACGCATAGTTCACGTTTGACGATTTGTCCTCTTCGCTGTGTTTGTTAAGCAAGTTATTTCATAGTATAGAGTGCACCATCTACAATAATCCTTAACCGGCTTCCCCCATTGAAGAAGTCGGTTTTTTTTTGCTTAAAAATTATTTTGCTATGTGGCTGCCATTTCTCGAGTTGACTACGGATTTGAATTGTAATAATTTTCTTGTACTTTGAACATTATTATATCCTGCTTATTAATCTAAAAATGAAATATGTACCTATACTCAGGCGCCACGGCGACAATTATTCAAACTTCGATATGCGTGTGGAAATTTTTCAATTTATTTGCTCACAGCAGAGTTGGGCACACTTGATTAAAATCGGTGATCGATTACTAATCATCGCTGATTGAATAATCGCAGATTAAATCATAACACAAAACAATCAAGTAATTTCGCCATGAGTAAATCATTAACGACGGGCGCTGATTGAAACTAAATTAACGCTAATCATCTAACTTGTTCAATGTGATTGACGAATGTATGATTACATAGGCTGCTATTTATATATCCGGAAACCGGGATTACAATCTTCTTAAATAGCATATTTGACCTCCATGGTAAAATTTGAACTTTTTTAAGTACTGGCCGGTATATTTTTTCTTTCTTATTAACGCTCGTGTTTTGTTTTTGACGGGTTTTAAATGTCATCTCGCAGCAAGAATGGAACTCACTCGTGAAAATATTCGTGCTATGATTTATATCGGCGTGGTTTAACGCAACAACAGTGCATAGATCAACTAACTTCAACTTTTGGTGATGAAGCCCCATCTAAAACTACTGTGTATCACTGGTTTAGTGAGTTCAATCGTGGACGTAGTATGCTTACGGACGAAGTTAAGGCAGGTCGCCCGAAATCGGTCGTTGTACAACAAAATATCGAGGCTGTGCGAAAACTTATAATGGACGACCGACATGTTACGTACCGCGAGATAGAGGCGACTCTGGGTATTTCTATGACCAGCATTAATAGCATATTACATAATTATTTGGCTGTAAAAAAAATTTGTTCGCGTTGGATACCCCACAACTTAACAAAAGAGCAAAAAGATGCTCGCGTCGAATGGTGCAATAAAATGTTAAAAAAATATAACCGTGGTGACTCAAAAGCCGTTTATAACATCTATACAGGTGACGAATCCTGGATCTATGCATACGATCCCGAAACGAAGCAACAATCAACGGTATGGGTGTTTCAAAATGAGCCGAACCCTACGAAAGTTACTCGTGCAAAAAGTACATTGAAACAAATGGTGGCCTGCTTCTTCGGTATTAATGGCCATGTAGCTACAGTGCCACTAGAAAACCGAAGAACGGTTAATTCAGAGTGGTACACGACCATTTGCTTACCGGAAGTATTTGAACAAATTCGTAAAACTAACCAGCGACGAAGAATCATTCTTCATCATCACAATGCCAGCTGTCATACGTCACGCGAAACAACTCTATTTTTGGAGGGTTAAAATGTGGAATTAACGGGTCATCCGCCGTACAGCCCTGACTTGGCACCCAACGATTTTTATTTATTTCCAAATATAAAGAATAAATTACGCGGTCAACGATTTTCGACCGCTGAAGATGCTGTCGACGCATTCAAACAACACGTTATGGAGGTACCTCAGGCGGAGTGGCAGAAGTGCTTTAAAAATTGGTTCACGCGAATGCAAAAGTGCATAGATCATCAAAGGGAATACTTTGAAAAACAATAAAACCATTTTCAGCCGTGTACGTTTGTTTGTTTTTTTGTTTCCGGATATATAAGTAGCAACCCTTAGAGTGTTCTTAAGCTGATTTATATTATTACTTGAATAAGGCGTTTGTTCTGAATTTCACATATTGAACCAGATACATATGTAGAAATTTTCATTATCCTAAATGAAAAAGAAAAAGAAAATGAGAATGAGAATGAGAATGAGAATGAGAATGAGAATGAGAATGAGAATGAAAATGAAAATGAAAAGCGCATGTGGAAACCGCAGCTGTGTGATAGCTGCCTTAACTGTAGCCGAAAACCCCAATAAAACTGAACAGGCCGTTTCAAATTAAATGGGAGCATTCATTTGTACACTCATACCAAAAACTAACAAAAAAATTGTCGATATTTTGGTATAGGTAACATTTGGCACTGGCATTTACGCTTTTATTGCTCAATATTGAATCTGCACTATACAACTTAAGACGTAAGCGCCAACCGCCAAATGATACCTTTAGAAATATTGTCACAAATAGCCATTTATCCTAAATGTATATTATACTCACCTAGGTACCGCCTCTGTTTCGTCAGGGAAAAAAGTGAAGGAGCTAGTAGCTACGCAAAATCTAATCAAAATCTAATCATCTAATTAACTAAATCGTTAGTTTAACTAAGCATACTGTCTTACTAATGTAATCACTTCAGCTAATCATGAGTGAAACTAAAAATCGTCATGATTTACTCATGTTGGTGGTCAATCAGATTAGAAAGCTCATGATTGAATTCGTAATCATGTTCATATGATTATGAGTAACGTTCTCTTTTTTAACTTTAGTGTCAATCACGTTAATTCTGGTTCACAGGCGTTATGTCGAGGATACTTATGTTAATCTAAGAATAAAATAATTATAATTCAACGTCGTAGTTTTATTTTATAACATTTTCCTTATCCCGACTTTCTCGTCGCTCAGCGACAATATTTTTTCGACTTCCGTAGATTCCTTTCCAATGTGCTCGATAGGCGTGTGAGGCACGAAATCTGTGTTTTTTTTTAAATAGTTTATTTAATGATCTCAGCAATATATTTAAATAAAAGTTAGTGTGAAAAACAAAGAATTTGTGACTGTCCGTAAAAAGACACCCATTGTCCTATTCAGTACCACCCGTGTTATGAAACCGACATAAGTGAGATAAACAAAATTGTAATTTTTCTTACATGCAATTTAATTTTAATAAAATATAGTGTATGAGTAATTACACAATATTATCTCCGAATTCCTTTAGGATAGTTAACGAGTTCCTAAGTTATTAACTATAGTATGTACCTATAATAATACTCTCTCATACGTCTCTCCCCTAAGAGTGGTCAATTTTCCATAAAAAACATTCCCGACTGTGTTCTCCTTGGTTTAATTATTATGGCCCTATGCCATGTTATTTAATTAAAACAGATCCAAACCTCGTCTTTTAAAATTTTTACGTAGGATTTTTCATCGAAGCTGCAGTTCTATTTATCGCCATTCTTCAGCTGGTTTTTTACCCTTAAAGTCTTAAATTCTACTCGTACGAGAAATATGGTCAGTCCTTTCTCTTTCCTTGCTGTCCAAAAGTATGGCCACGGTGGAGGGCCTTCTAATTCTCAATTTACGGTGATATCTGTGGTGAGCGCGGTTGCCCCTACGGAGGCACTTGCCTTGACTGAGTTAGTTCACGATAATGTCGGGCACTTTAGTACGTCTAGCAACATCAAACATATGTATACACTTTGACCCTTATTCCTTTGTAATAAGGCGTAGTGTAACCATATGTTTGGCGTGGACTGGCCAATGTCCCAGTAACCGTTAAATGGCACTTATAACACGAGTGACACGTAACTAGCGAACTGTTGCTTGTGATAATTAATATATCTTTGAGCTTGAGTTGCTTGAGCTTTAAATGCATTAAGTATAAGGTGAAAGAATTAGGCGAAAAGAGAAGACATTTTATGGTTTAACATGACACGGCATAAGTATTGTTGTATATCCGTAGGAGCAATAAGTATTTAGATACAGTATTATGTACCTCAAAAATGTCTATTTGGGATAAAAATAAGTTTAATTCATTTGGCATCAGACTTACGTAAATAAATGAGCGATTCTTTTCAATTTACTACCATTTCTAAACAACGTTTTGTAGTCGCCTGTATTGTACGTCCATCAAAATAAAATTTGAGTATATCCATCTTTATTAAAATTTATAAGGGGATTATCAAAACAATACTTTTTCTCCGTAATCCTTTCTCAATCCTTCCGTAAGCGTGTCCCATTTCCAGATTGCACAATCGTATCACAAGACGTCCTAATCCGCGTTTTATCGAAAAAACGGGCAGAATAAACAAAATGCTATGGAAACCGCCATTCGCCATGCTCATTCATATTTCAAACTTTTTCTTTTGCAACCGTTTTGTTTTCTATACCACTTTGAGCAAAAAACAACCATGCCACATTAAAATAGAGTTGAAATTTAAACGCTAGTCCTAAGTAAATAAGAGGTTTTGAGAGAAAGCTTGTGTTTGCCCGGTTCCAGCGATTACTGCGTGGTTTTTTTCGCGGCAATTTGGCGTTGGCCGGACTTTTTGCTGCCAGCTTTAATCGGTGTTGCCATTTCAAAGGGAGCTCGTTGCGTTCTCTTTTTAAAGTCGTGTCATATGCAGTTTGACGTTTGTTGTTTGATGGGGAATATTTTTAGGCGAGCATATGACAGGAAATGTTTAAAAATAACTTGTGTACAGATTTAAAAAAATAGGTAATAGGTATGCTTTATTTAACGATATAAAAACGTGCATTGCTGGCGTGGGGATTATTGATTTCCTTCCTTCATGGGTTCAGTATTGACATATAATAACCTTTTTTTTTCTCTCTTTCCAGACCTCATAAAGATGGCGCGATGACGTGAACAATGCTGCTGCAGCAGGCCTCCCCGTCGCCTGGACCCAGCGGCACCAGTTCCCCCCACCCGTCCCCACACCCCGCATCCCCTCGACCTAGTATCTCGCGCTCACCGCTAAGCGATGGCTCTAACAACAGCCCCAAGCTTGGGGCTAGCCCGAAGTTCGCGAGTCCCACGTTGGGCGCCAAATTTGGGAGCCCCACGTTGGGTGCCAGTCCTAAGTTCGGGAGTCCGAGGTTCAAGAGGACGGCGATTGAGGATGAAGCGGCGCTGGAGAGGATACAAGCTGAGCTGAAGGAGGGGTGGAGTGTCCATACCGGGAGAGAGGGGAGACTGTATTATTGCAAGTAAGTTTATTCATGTTTTTCTGGACATAGCTTAAAAATATTTTTATATCATAGGTAGTGGTACTCGTCACTTGTCTGCTGGAAGTCTATATTTCATATGTTGGACCAGTTAGGTAATGATGTAAGTGTGTATAGCGCGGTTTTGGTTTTTTAAGGACGTTACACACTTGATCAACATTTTGACAAAAATACAAAAAAAGACGATAATTTTCAGACTAGACGATAGTTTTATTTGTTCTTTCACATTTTGTCACAAGATTTTAGTATTACGTTTCCATATTTGTGTTTAGTAATAACGCTTAATTGATAATCAACGCGATTTTGTTAAGCAAAAACGTCTTGAAATCAAATTGGCGCATCACATGCACGAGTTATATGCATCTGCATTTAAGAAAGTTGTAAGCTGTTTAAAACTTATTTCACTACGAAGAGAATTAAGAACACGCCCCGAAGTACGTAACGACGACAATGGAGCCGAGGAACAATTACTGCGAGTCTAGACGAGTCTTGTAGGTACCTGGAGACTCATTATAACGTTAAAAATCGGAGCTTGAATTGATACTTATTTAAAATTGGTCTCAATGCAAGTTATCTGTAACAGTCTGCAGCAGAAATAACGAGCTGCAAGGTGTTAAAAATTAATATGACACGTTCTTAACTTAAAGACATCAAGAACTGGCATATAAATGTTTATTGATTGATTGATTGATTGAGCATGTCAAGTTCATTTTGAATGCGTCGCTTGCTTCACCACATCTGCTGCTGACTTTACTTAAGTTTAATGTGTCTGTCATACTGAACAATTATACAACTTGAACAGGTAATCGACCCAGAAATCGCAAAAAAATATCGTCATACTTTTCGGCTCGTTAGACTGCGTCGTTGTTTATTTACGTTACCGGCAAAATAATTGGCTGCAGCAATTATTTTTCGGGATATTGAAATTGATACTAGATATTGTTTACTATAATCTCTAAAAATACCTACTTCTAATGAAACGTTAAATATGTCCTGTATCTTCGCACTTACAAACAAGATGCTCTCGACTTACAAAATGGAGATGAGATTTCTGAAATCAGAATGTCGTTCCTGGAGAGTCAACGGAACCATTCGCTAACAATATGACGGGGAATTTAAATCCCGACTTGTTTGATGTTTGAACTGCGAGATTAACTTGGTACCTACGTACTAACTGTGGGGTCTTCAAAGCGCTTTTGATACTTGAGACGTTGCATGAAGACAATTTATTTGTAGTTTTTTTTTTGGAGAACACCTGGACATCCGAACTTACGTAAGCATTTTTGGCCAAGCTGAAACCCTGACGTTTGGCTCGTTTAATCGCTCGGTCCATCATCGAATTATAATTGATAAGCGTTTAATGCCTTCTTGTATATTTGTAATATATTGTTATGCATTTACTGCTACTTATCTGTAACTCTAAATGATCTTAAACTAGTCGAAAACTCGAAAACGAACTATAAAAACCGGCCAAGAGCGTGTCGGGCCACGCTCAGTGTAGGGTTCCGTAGTTTTCCGTCCGTCACAGTAAGTGTCCCCACTTAGGAGTGAAAATAACACCGCCATGTAGGATATGATATGAGCGTTCCACGTACAGCGACATCTATCGGCAAATTAAGTAAACAATAGCGCGCGAGCTTAAAGTATGGAAGATGATTTTTATGGGATAATTCTTTATTGCGTGAACCGATTTTCACCGTTTTTACTTTATTTGAAAGCACGTCATTTCATTGTGATTTTGTAGAATTTACAGGTACAATAAACACCTGCTTATACGGTTAAATCACAAACTTAGTTCAGAAATTACTATGCAATTTTTTTTCAAAAACTATTCAACCTATCAAGTTCAAAATAATTTTCCTAGAAAGTTTTTATAAAGTTATACTTTTGAGATTCCATATTTTTTAAACTTATGGTTCAAAAGTTAGAGGGGGGGGGGGACACATTTTTTTTTACTTCTGGAGCGAATATTTCCGAAAATATTTACATTATCAAAAAATGATTTTAGTAAACCCCTATTCATTTTTAAATACCTATCTAACAATATATCACACGTTAGGGTTGAAATGAAAAAAAAAAAATCACTCCCCACTTTACGTATAGGGGAGGTACCCTAATAAAACATTTTTTCCCACTTTTTATTTTACCACTTTGTCGGCGTGATTGATATACATGTTAGTACCAAATTTCAGCTTTCTAGTGCTAACGGTCACTGAGATTATCCGCGGACGGACGGACGGACGGACGGGCAGACATGGCGAAACTATAAGGGTTCCTAGTTGACTACGGAACCCTAAAAAACGAATATGAAATTATTGACGTCTCCCTCGACTCCCTCGAGATTCATGCTATCGAGCTGCCACTGTAACATACTTAAGTATGCAATTCACCAATTTTAAGTATGAAGACAGTTTGAAATATTAAATTAAATTAAGTTTATAATACGTTTTAGAAATAAAACAATCATGGAAAACATCTTAAACATCCCAGCCTTCTGACAAACGTCTTATTAAGATGCATAAGTTATAAGTGTCGTCTGAGTGCTTTTATTCCCGTAACTCGCAGCCGGTGGATTTACATTCAATCATAATCTCGCCAGAAGTGTATTTTATGTTCAGAACTTCAGACTATGCAAAAGAATAGTTTCGTAAACTATGTGTGCGTGCTACAAACACAGAATAACTAATAGTACTCTACAAATATGTTGCTGCGGCAAACAACAGCAAAACATGAGCGTTTGATTTGCAGAAACACAAATGGCTGTTATAGTATAGACAGTGATTTCTGGGTTTGATCTGGAACCACTTTTTCTGACTCGGTAACCGATCAACACCTTTTGACGGTTCTTATATTGTATATTATTGTATGGTAGTATTTTCTCAAAACACAGTTTGTTTAATTTTTCTTATTTTTCAAGTAAAATTAATCTTAAATTAAGTAAATCATGGTCACCCTATGACTTTTGATATACGCTGTATGGGAAACGACAAGACGTCACATTGAGTATGGTGACAAAACCGTATGCAAAATATTTAGTAGTTTATGTAACTGTTACGTTTTAAGGCCTAATTACGTACAGTTGCATACACTGCTTTATCTACACTCATATTAATTATCCTAAATGCCGTATTCCAAAACCATATTAGAATGGCCGCCATTGCACCGCCATGGCCAACTCGATTGTGCCGGCGGTCGCGCGGGCGCGTGTCGGCGGCCGCGCGGGAGCGTGCAGGTGTACATTATGTTATCAAAACTCATAACACATCAATATTTGAGCATGTAAAGTTAAAATTACGTTACTTCCACAGATAAAAAGCTTATCATAGTAAAATCGGTTGTGGTAATGCTAGCCATTGCCTACCGTTTTCGAACACGTTTTAGAGAACTTACAATGTGAGTGTAGATAAATGTTCTTTTTCTACTTATCATCTGAAAAATAATAACATAACATAACATAACATAAATACTCTTATTCTACTCGTCGACTGTAATGCTTGAATTGAGATTGTGTAGACCGAACTACTAGCGCATACTTTCCGATAGAGCTTTTATGGTCGTATTTCGTAGCATCGCCAACGATGGTACAAAGGATTTTCATACAATATTGTAACACTGTTGCCCGAGCCCACGCGGCCACGCCGCCGTCGCCGGGGGCTCGGGCAACTAACTCAATTGTATACGCAGCAGGTCTTTCGTCGAACTCAATTCTAACCGGTTTGCCTATATTGAGCATTCGTAGAAAAAGTATTGTATATAATAGTGACATAATCAAGCTTTTCAATCTCGTACCTTACTTAGGCCACTCAGAAAGCTTCGTGGCCTAAACACGGTACTCGATTGAAAAGCTCTTAATTATGTCACGAATGTCACGATTGTAAAAAATACTATTATTGCACACCTCAAAATAAAGAAACACAAAAAAACAATGACAAACAGTATAAGTAGAGGTAAAACAATTATCATATTGGCGATAAAAAAATAATGACCACGCGCGTTAGGTTCATCTTTAAGTTCAATATCAGGCCTTAATTGTTCTTTTGATTATTAGGTTCATCTTTAAGTTCAGTATCATGCCTTAATTGTTCTTTTGATCATTAGGTTCATCTTTAAGTTCAGTATCATGCCTTAGTTGCTGAAGTTCAGTATCACGCATCATATCATATAATTATTTTTGTGTTTTTTACACGACGACATTAGACGGGTTTGACTACAATATCACCTGATGGTAAGAGACAATGAGGTCCAAGAAGCAGCATGGCTTCCTACCAAGTGTCAGTTTGAAAAGGTTCAAGTGATTAGCTTAACTGGATATAGGATGGCGAGAAGTGAATTCCATCCTTAATAACTGTTCGCATAAGGAAGCAAAGCATTACGTGCCTATCAGCGGCAAATCCACAACGTGAGGGTGCAACGCAAATTCGTGACGACTAAATAAAGTTTAGTTTATTTGTTTATTCTTTAAATCAACACTTACAGCCCGCCTCGTGTTAAATACAGGACAGACACAATGAGAATACGATAAAAAAAGTGAGTACTTAATTACCTAAAGTATTATACAATCTGAACTAACTAATAACTAAATAATAACTCATTTTTTAAGGAATTAAAAAAATGGCTAATTGAAAATGCTTTCTTTGACCTTAGAGAATTATGTGACATAAAATTATCTTAATTATAAATGTGTAGCTCTATTGTAATCAGAATTGACATCGTTTGACTTTTGTTATAAATTGCGAATTAGTATTATATAATAGCTCACTAGTATTAATTTTAGTATAAATTTTAGTTTTATTTTTTCTTTTGACGTGTATTGTATCTGTGCATTTATGAAATAAATGAATATGAATATGAACTAACCCTTAACTACTTAACCTATTGACCCCACAGTCGGCTGTGGCCGACATCAAAAAGTTGTGCCATGGACGCCAACGACGGCTACAGCCGACAGGCTTTGTAATGCAATAGGGACCTACGCGGGCTTCCGCAAAGTTCAATTTCGCTTGACAAAACGCGATTACGTGGCGTCGGTGGCGCGTCATTTTTGTTCAATGCTTGGCAGTCAAAAGGTTAAGGGGCGCCAATGACCTTCGATCTGAATCCCTTAGTTTTCTAATGATTTGTATACCTTATCATATTACCAGTAACGGCCTTAAACAATATATTATCCTATATTTACTTGTTATATAATATTCATTGTTTTCGAGATATTCGACATCAAAGTCTTGATTGGAATTTTGGGCCAAAAAAGTGGTTTTCTGGTCATTACTTTTGTGTTAAGTAGTTTAAAGTTAAAATCTTTCGTCAGTTTTTAGAGAAATCAAAGAGGAATCATAATATGTAGATTTCGTATATGTTTACAATATGTTTTATTAGACCATATTTAAAATAATCATAAAAAAATAAGTGCTCATTTATTCCAAAATCCGGCTCCACGGAATGGAGATAAAAGATTCAAGAACCGATAGCTGTTTGCCTTATAATTCTATCTGTAGTGCAAATGTTGGAATATCGACTCAAAAGTGGTCAATAATCGATAAAAAATGTGTGGAAAAAATAAGAATGGAACTTCGAGCAGAAATGGACTCCAAGTAACAGCTGCTAGTTGCAATGAAAATAGTTTCGGTGGTATGGAATATGTCCAGCACGCTGTCGCTGTCCAATATGTCATTAAGAAGTCCCAATGTTGTCGGTTTACGGTGGTTTTCGGTCACAACCTTTAACACGACACTGATTCTCACCCCAGTGTATAGTGTAACCTTACGTTACGTGATAATATACCGTAAACAAACAAATCTTTTTTCTATGATTCCTGTCGTCTGTGCGTCGGACGTGATCCGACTCTGAATGACCCAAATCGTGTGTTGTGTAGTTTCTGTGGTAAACATTGGAACCTAATAGACAGTTACTTAAGTTTAATTCATCATTAAATGCAGTCACTAGACAAAGATACAATACCAAATTCTGATTCTTTCTGATTCTGATTCTGATTTAATCTTTGGACGGTTTTTACACATTATTATTCACTGAAATGGGACTTAACCGCGTATATTCAATGGAAAATGATCTTGACCCGAAATCGACAGGAAAGTGTCGTTATAAAAACGACGAGTATTTAGTTAGAGTATGCGATTAAGTACCTTTCGTTAAAATTAACATTAATTAATCTCACTCTTTAGATACACAAGGATCCGGCTGCCAAATCAGCTTGATGAATGCCGTCGCACTACATATGTCATTTCTGCAATGCTTTATGTCGGCATTGCCCATGTTTACTATAATCGAACGAGCGGAGCGTAAGCGAAGTGAAGTTCTTTCAAACAACTTCGGCTACCTAGACGTTTGTGCATATCGATGGCTTTTTGATTTTGAATAGTTGTAGCGCGATAACTTTAGGAACGTTTTTCTGATTTATATGAAAGTTGGGGTTGTAGTAGAGCTCAATAGAATTTGAGAGTTGGTTCATGAGCATGATCGATCAAGGGGTTATGGAGCTAGAACGCTCGAAAAAATCGTTATTAGGGTCTTGTTATATTGGTCACTCGTTTGCAAGAAAATCGCGAGTTCTCAACTTCTCAGTTCCAGGCGGACTACTAGTATAATTTTAACGAGAGAACACGTTTAAATGGCTATTATATTAATTTCTGTCTGAAGCTTCGGTGTCTAAAGCTTCAGACAGAAACAGATTTGACTGCCATTTAGAAGTGGTACGAGTATTTTCTCAATATCTGTGATCTTTATCAAGCCCTGTTTATCGAAATCCAACCTGCATGAATGAATAATGTAAAGAGTGCGCTGGGGGCAGGAAATCGCCAGAGGCACAGGTGAATATCAAATGGTTATGTATGTAGCTCAACGAGTAAGGCGCATACTACCCTGCACTTAGGCGTAAAGCTAGCCTGATGGTGTGATACCGGACAAGTCTGTGCTGGATTAGGTACATATGTTGAGTCAGTTGATTATAGTCGAAATAGAGCATGATGACGCAAACATAATTCTTAATTTATTTATTTGAAAAACATAGGTAGCTACAATAGTAGGTCTTAAATGTATAAATATGTATCACTATGTTTCGCCATTTAGTAGTTGGCATACAAATAGCTACAGGGCATGTAGCGTGCATTTACATACTAACATTTTTAAGGCAAACTTTTTAGGGCTCCTTTATTTAAAAGAGACATGAATCTTTGGAAAATACTCCACCGACAAGAGGATAACTCTTAAGTTGATGATGATGACCTTTGTTGAAAGCCATAGCTATCAAAACGGAGAAACATAAATCTAAGCTCTCCGAAACATTCTGCACGTATTAAGTATAATTAAGTTAGTTAAACCGTTAAATGACTAAGTTGAAAGATTAATAGAAAACGAAAGTTTTACCAAGGCGCAATATTAGTATAGTAGTCCAACTTAATATAATAAACACGGTAGTTTCATTTAAAATATTACACTACAGATAAAGTTTACCTATTTTCCACAATTTCCCCATATTGCAATATTCCAGTTGCAACAGCCCCGTTCGTAATTTGAAAAGCTCTAACGATGGATAATATGGCGGCTTCCGGATTAATTAAACTTTCCGAGCTTATTTTTACAAATACGTTTTTAAAATATAACAAAAAATCATATAGAATAAACCAGCTGAAAAGCTATATTACTGATATTTAAAGATTTTATTACAAACATCACGGAATAAACTAAATTGATGTCTTAAAAGCTTTTTATATTTACTGAATTTGTGTGAATTTTTTACTTAAATCTGGAATGGCTTTTAGAGGTGATTAAAAATCATCAAAATATGCTTATCAGTTTAATGGAGTTCCATTAGTTACTTAAAGGATTTTTGAAAATACAACTCATTGAAAACGTACGTATACGGTGCATTATTGTGCAATATCCGAGTATGGCTAAGTGTTACATTATTTACTTATAAAATGTTTCTTGAGAAGAAAGAAAAAAAAATCAACGACTAAATGGCTTTCTTACCGCGTCAATAAGCTTTATTTGCATTTTATTTCCGCAAAAAAACAGAACACGAAGTGTATAAGCGGCATTACTCAAGTAACAATCGTAATTTATCACACTTTGTGTTAAAAATACCTATTGTCTGTTTTCATGTAAACAACCTCAAATTTACTTCTCCATTAATGTAGGCGGCTCTGTTGCAAACAATATGGCCGCCATATTATGGCGTCGCTTCCGGCTTCATTAGACGGATTGGATTTAAACAATGATTCGCTCCCTCTTTCATTACACTCGAGGGCTATGAAAATTAGTCACATTGTATGGAGATATCTGCGTATTGTGACCAGATTTTATTGGAGAGAGTATAATGAATATACGCATACATCAGTCTTGTTTTCGCAGAGGTTTACGTCGAGGTACAATTAATTGTGAGTATTGTTTTGTGAATACACAATGTTATTATTCTAAAGGATAGTTTAACATTGGAAGAGTTATTTTAAATAACAAACTCGAATATATTACTTCGTAATCTTTTGATGAAAATGATCCAGATAAAAACTAGGTAATTCGTTTTGGTTGGTTGAAATACATAGTCGGTGTTATTGTGAAAGTAGTAATACCTTTGGTGAGGATGGAAACATTGGTATAACTTTGAGATCTACTTACGTCGAGAAAACTGTCTGTTATAAGATAATTGCGATGTATATGTATGTAGTACCTACCACAATTCTGTTCATATACTCCGAGGTGTTAGCAACACAGCTGCAGTATAATGCAATTATATAGTATAGCAGTGTACACATTCACATCGAACGTGAAAACCGCCATAGATCATGGTTTAATACATGTTAATTGTGTAAGAAAGAGGCGCGAACATCCATGTTCAAAGATCGTTTATCTTCATATTTACTACTCTTGCATTGTTAGATAGATATGGAAACACATCTCGATTGAATTTCGTAATACGCCGGGTAATGCTGTGTTGTGCTGACAAACCATAGCCGCCAATCAGAGCTCTGGGCTTGTAGAACAATCGAGGCTAATCATCATGTCACAAAGGTTTTATTATGCACAGTACACCACACTGACGCTTTGTTGGCTTGTCATGGGTATGGGGAATATGATATGGGGCTACTTTGATTACAAAGATTTAACACCGTTTTTATTCATAGCTATCATCCTTGCGGTATTACAGTGAAAGATAAAACACATCCCGATTTTCGTAGGTCAATACTGTGTTGTGGCGACAAACCACAGTCGCCAATCAGAGCTAAAGGGCTTGTAGAACAATCGAGGCTAATCATGACGTCACAAAGGGTCTCATTATTCACATCACACTGACTCTTTGTTGGCTTGTTATGAATATAGGGAATATGGTTTATGGAACAGCGATTCAGGGCTTCTATGTTTTGCACTAGAAAATATTTTTATACCGTAAAAATCTTACTGAATGTGTCACTGACAATTAAACCTTATTAAAGCACTATAAAGTTTCTCAGCAAACAAAAGGCGTAATAGTTAGAAAGACGGAACGACAACTGAGCGCCTTTTCCGAATTTAGAGTGACTAAAACTTATTTTAGAAATACAATCATATATCTAATATAAAAGTTAAAAAAAAATCGGAGAAGAGAGCCTACATAAAAGAAAAGGAGAGGAACACTAATCTTATTTCGTTGTCCTTATTTTGTTATACAAACGCGATATTATTTTACGATTCACAGACGCCCCCCTGTTCAGTTACAATTTACTGGTAAAGCCTGTGAAACTTGAAAGGGATTGTAGAATAAATAGCAATCAACAGCGATTACGAGAGCTATTGCCGTAATAATTACTGCCTAAATTAAAGTTTTATTACCCGTGAAGGGTTACCCTTTCCGAGAGCAGCTGTTTCGAAAACGTAGGAGTTCGTTCTCAGTCTAGGTTCACCCGATTTCTTACTTGCGAACAAAGAAAACACATCAAGCTTAAAGCAACAAATTCTGGTAGGTACTCCGCCTCTTATTTATTTTGATCATTATCATATCGTATAGCTTTCTTTCACTGCGATCTTCATAAATCCGTTATATTTCTTTTTATTTTATTTTATACAACGACGGTGGGAAACAAGCATACGGCTCGCCTGGTAAGCAGCTCCCGTAACCTATGTACGCCTGCAACTCCAAAGGAGTCACATGCGCGTTACCGACCCTTTACAAAAAGGATTCACTGGATTGATGGCTAAAGGAACAAGAAGGTCCCTCATCGTCAACACACTGGGTCCTCTTTGAGCTCTTTGGCAAACTTACTCACCAGCAGGAACACAACACTATGAGTAGGGTCTAGTGCTATTTGGCTGTGGTTTTCTGTAAGGTGGAGGTACTTCCCCAGTCGGGCTCTACTCCAGATTTGAGCGAGATGATGATGATGACATTCGCTGAACGTGGGCACGTTTGTACCACACTTAGCGAGATGCCATTCGCAGTGCCCATAGCTCTCTTTTTGGCGTAGTTTAAGGACATACCCAAGTCCGGACGTAGTTTTGCTGTTAAAATGTTTATCAAGTATCAAGAAACCGGCGCTTGTTCTTTGTAGCAGTTCTAGCTTAAGGCACTGGTCCCACCAAGAGCGAGTAAGCGAGTAGCATTACATTGCGGTTTACCGAGGTATAGAGTGACCGATCAACCTTTCAAGGCCCGCGATGTAATGCTACTCGCTTAACTTTACTCGCTTACTCGCCGCCGGTGGGACCAGCCTGCTGCCTTGCTTGCCAACGTGATTGAAAACAAAAGATTAGATAATAGAAATTTGATACATCTACCCTATATCTTCTCTTCTAGTCCGTTTTTGCTGATTATTACCTATCTATGTTATTTATACACATTAATGTGAATCCATTATTATTCATACAAACCCGCATCTTATGGAAACTCTAGTTACTTATACAAGTACTTGAAAAAGTGCTGACATACAACACACATCCTTTCGATACTTGGAGCAAAAGTAAACAAATCCACGTGTGCAACCTTCGGCATGACGCAACAAACTTACGCTTGCGGCCACACGTGGCGCCACGGTCGCCACGCTCTACTAACCCTGTTCGTGATGTCATTCATCGCTTCCAGTTTTCGCCACCAACATATGTAATTTGCCGTTTTGTAAAGCGCTTCGTTCGAGATTTTTAAAATTTGCATGGATTGCGGTTATGAAATGTCGACCGTAGATGCTTCCGGGAAATGTCTTAAGATTTTTTTAATATCATATCAGTTGTAAATAAGCATTACAGCCACGTATGTACCGTGCAATATGAGTAGTACCACACTCTCATCGTCCGTTTAAAAATATCCTATACATATTGGTTCGCCAAGGGCACTCTCGGAAGTCGTCGGCAACATAAAGGGTCTGCTAGGCTTCCTGGAGGAACTGGTTTGGCACAAATGAGGCCACCCAGCACGCAAAATAGACGTTGAGCTGTGGAAAACAGCCAACCTGGACCTGAACGTGGAAATGAGAGTAGTATGGAACTTGGGAGTATGGGTTAGTTGAGCTCTTGTTTTTTTAGAAAATTGTCAACGGAGTATTCCACACTTGGATCGTTCGGGGAAAAATCCTCTTAAATCCTGTCTCTTACTGCCATTTTGTTTGGCGTTAGATTGAGTGTCTTATGTTCTTATGTCGTTGGCAATATTCCAATACAATGGAAATTGTAAACACGCCATAACTTATGTGAAGTATTCGCATTATCCCACGCGCATTCATAAGTTGGTCGTATCCTTTACCTTATTCGTTGGCAGCCCGCCAATTTTGGAGATACTGAAGCTGCATTGGAACTTTTAAAAATTGATCTTGGTTTGATATTACTAGCAGTGTATTATGAAAGCTCGTACTTATAAGTAGATAGGTATGTATGTATATTGGTGCCAGCTAGATGTACTGTGTTGAATTGAAGGGCGTAGATATTCTGTGATCTGCCGTGTAAGTTGGCGAGTTGAACTTAGATTTTTTCTGCCACGTAATTAAGTTGTTATTAAACTTTACCTAACATTGACTATGTCATCTTAAAACTTCTAAACCTACACACTCTGGAAAATTTACACTTATACCGGTTTCTTATACACAGATTCGTAGATTGCACTTATATTTATGTAAAACTAGCTTTTTCCCGCGGCTTCGCCCGCGTACTATAAGTACTCAAAAAGGATACGATGTTGATTTTCAGACTTTGTGACCACATTTGCCCCTTTTAGGGGTTGAATTTTCAAAAAACCTGAAACACGTGTTTACTCATTTATCGTTAGGAATACTCCTGTGAAGTTTTGAACAAAATAATCTAACAAATCTTGATTCTCCATACAAACTTTGGACCCCCATTTTGCCCCCTTAGGGGGTGAATTTAAAAAAATCCTTTCTTAGTGCATCCCTAGACTTTATAAGGAACCTAAGTGCCAAATTTGGAATCTCTAGAACCAGCGGTTTGGGCTGTGTGTTGATATGTCAGTCAGTCAGTCAGTCAGTCAGTCAGTCAGTCAGTCAGTCAATCAGTCAGTCAGTCAGTCAGTCAGTCAGTCAGTTTCTTCTTTTATATATTTAGATAAATATCGAATCAAAGCACGTTTTTAATGTTTGTACGCCTCTCCTGAGCTTCGCCTGGCAATGACGGTATCTCGTATCTACCAAGTAGTATTACGTCATTGTGTGTGGATTGATAGCATCTGTCTACTAATAGTGTAATTTTGTTCTTCATTTACATACGAATACTATTAATAGTTAAGGGGCTGACAACAGCTAAATTCCCTCCCTATCTTATTCAGCGCGAGTGAAAGAGAAACACTGTGTTACGATTAGTATGGGAGCTCATTGCAAATTTTACAAAATAATTAATTATAAAAAAACGACGCATTAATTGATAAATATAAGGCAACGAAGTTTTTAGTATTAGTGTGGTGGAATTTTGTCCTTAGTTACAGACGTATAAGTCAAGAAACTAAAGACATACAACTGTTTAAAGCTAATTTTAAGATGTAACTTTGGAATTATTTTCTATCGAGCCGATTTCGTCCAATCGTGTATCGGACGCAACGAAGTTCTTCCAAATATAACGAATATTAACATATATTTTTTTTACTTTCTCAAAACAAGTAGTTATAGCTTAAACACTGTTTGAGTAAAGTCAATTTGAAGGTCATCGGGTGTTGTCAGCCTCTTAAGACTCTGTACTTGACCTTCCAGTATATATGGTGACTGCGGTTTCCTTGCTTTCGGATTTTATTCGTCAATTACATGTGCAGTGTTTGGAAAAAAATACGCTAATATTTGAAATCTAAACAGTTATTTGTTGCTAAAAAAACTAAGTATGATGATATTGATGATTGGATTGACTAACAGAGATGCATATCATTGACCTGTCTTGTGTACGGTATGTTTTTTCTACAGCAATCATTGATTTATTATCTCTCTTTTCCAAGCTATGTGTCCCACATGGTGGTGAGGTCAGCATTGCGCACTTTTCTTTTCCACTGCGCCCTATCCTCGACGTCTTTTTCGGACACCTGATAATCATTGATTTATTATGTACAAGTATTCTACAAGATGTGACATCTAGAACAAATTTTATGCGCCATGTTTGGCGGTTGACAGCTGTGACTGAATCAAAGAGTAGTATAGACTTGTAGTGATTTTCACTACAACATTTGGGACAAAAAAAATCTTAGCGATGTCATCTCCTGTTACTCAATGACAGCAATAAAGGTTTAATAAATGATTATACAAATGTACATGTTTGAATATATGTCGCAGGGAAATGATTAAAACATAGATTTGAACAAATCTCCAAGGGATATGATCAAATCACGCAGGATGTTAAAATGGAGGCTCCATATCATCATTTCCCTAGAAAAATTCAGTAATTTCACCAAATCACTGACTCTGTTTAGTGGGAAGACAAAATCTGCCAAAAAACGTGACACGCTTTTTCGTTTCACTAGATTTGTTTAGGAATTTGACAAAATCCCTAACCACTACAGTAAGTTGATGAAACGAACTCAAAAAGTCGACTAGTTTTATCATTTCGCTAAACAAGTTTAGTGAAATGATAAAGTCTCAACTGGAAGATGGTATATGGTGATTGGATTAAATCTCTGAACTGGTTTAGTGAAATGACGAAAGGAAGTACCGAATACAATATTTTACTTTACAGTTAAGCGATTATATCAAATCACTGACTAGATAAAGTGAAACAGATATTAAATCAGAGATTTTAACAAATCTCTAAGGGATATGATCAAATCACGCAGGATGTTAAAATGGAAAATCCATATCATCATTTCCCTAGAAAAAAACCACCAAATCACTAACTACGAGGGCGGAGTGATAAGTCTGGTAAAAATTAAACTATTTGTTATGTTATAGGCAAAGTTAATATTTATTTTTCGACATAGTCTCCTTCTAAGTCACAGCACTTATTCCAACGTTTTTCTAGCTTCTCTATTCCCTCCGCATAATACGATTGCTCCAACCCTTCAAAATAAGCATTGGTTTCTTCTATCACTTCCTCATTCGACCTAAACCTTTTTCCTCCAAGCCATTTCTTCAAGTTAGGAAAAAGGAAATAATCGCAGGGGGCTAAATCTGGCGAATAAGGCGGATGGGCGACCAATTCGTAATGCAATTCGTGGATTTTAGCCATGGCAACTGCACAAGTGTGCACCCGTGCGTTGTCTTGGTGAAAAAGAATTTTCTTCTTCGCCAAGTGGGGCCTTTTTTCCATTAAAACTTGATGAAATCGTTGCAGTAAATTGGCATAATATTCGCCGTTGATTGTTTTGCCTTTTTGAAGGTAATCAATGTATATTACACCACGAGCATCCCAGAAGACGGTAGCCATAACTTTATTTGCCGATAAAACTGCTTTGGCCTTCTTCGGTGCAGGTTCACCAGAAGCAATCCATTGTTTTGACTGCTCCTTGGTTTCTGGTGTAAGATGATGGATCCAAGTTTCGTCTACAGTTATGAAACGACGGATGAAATCCTTTTTATTACGCCTAAACTTCGCCAAACCTTCTTCTGAAATGGCCACTCTAGTACGCTTTTGATCCTCTGTAAGCAATCGCGGCACCCAACGGGCGGATAGCTTCTTCATGTCCAAATGAGTGTGTAGGATATTACGAACCCTTTCGTCTGAAATGCTTACAATATCAGCTATCTCTCTGACTTTTACTCTTCGGTCATCCAATACGATATCATGGATTTTCCTTATCATCTCTGGTGTAGTGACCTCAACTGGCCGTCCGGGTCGGTCGGCATCATTAGTGCTTGTACGACCACAACGAAACTCAGTAAACCACTTGTGAATCATTTTATTCGACGGAGCAGAGTCCCCGTAATATTTTTCTAGGCTTTTTTTTGTTTCCGTAATAGATTTTTTTCGAAGAAAATAATGTTTGATCAGAACGCGAAACTCACTTTTCTCCATGTTTGCAAACATCAAAGCAATTGTTTTTTTTCTTCGCTGTCAAAAAAAAAGTAATGATGCGAACTGGCTGAAAATATACAATTCAGCCTCAAAAAGGTTCGACTACAAGTGGGCATCATTGAAATTGTGAACATATTACCTTAACTAATGATTTTACCGGACTTATCACTCCGCCCTCGTATGTTCAGTGGAAAGACAAAATCGGCCGGTGCAATATTTGTGAATATCCAGTGCATGCAACATGTGGAAGTACTGTTGGAGAGGAAGGTTAAGGCTTAGTCGTTAAATGCCAATTTTGTCAAAAAGAAAGCAATGTTAGAGCTGAGAGGGAAAATGCAGCTTAATTTTTGAAGATATACTAAAGAAAGATTGAAGATATGACTTGAAGATATAGACTAGATTACGTGAAAACGTTACATACAATGTCAAAAGTAGGTATCAAAGTTGTTTATGCCATCAAAAACAAAACTTGTAAAAAAAAACAAGTCTCGCAACTCAGTTCTTCTACCGTAAAAAGTTGTGAGATCCATGTAATACCAAGTCGGTTGATTTATTCAGTCCCTACTTAAGGGACCTTCTGTCTCAAGTTTACGTAATTAGCTAATCTAACCACAGTCAAACCGTGAAAACTGTTTTGTGGGACCCTTTATTTGTGTAAGCTGTATCTTTTTCAAGTTAATAAATAAATAATAATAATAATAATAATAATCCGCTCGCCACGTCGCCGGATCCGATGCCTGCACCCGACCTGGCATCGGGGGCACCGCGGGTTGATCCCAGCGCCGATGAGGAGGGGATCGCGAATCAGAGTGTGAGTAGTTCAGCCAATGAGCAACTGAGGAGGACTTTGGAAGAGGCAATTATGCAGTATCGATCCACAACCATCCCAAGGCCACGATTACCACGCTTGCCTATGAATAGACGCAATCTAGCGTTAATGGGAGCCCTAAATGATTTGCTAGATCCATTCCTGCGGACTAGTAAAGACTTAGATGATACGCACTCCATTATGTACTGCGGAGCCATCGCGGCGTGCCGTGTTGCTCGAGTCAAGTTTCCGGACGCTGAACGTGCACCTAGGACCGCCGGGGGTGTCCCCGCATGGCAGGTGCGGATCGAGCGTCGTATCAACTCATTTAGGACTCTCATTACAAAGCTGATCTGCTTCAGGGGGGGCAATAACCGCCCCCGAGTAATGCGCTTTGTGCACCAGGCGTTCGCGGGGACGGATATCGAACCCCGCGACTACATGGCCAACGTTATAGAGCGCATCGACTTTCTGAAGCAGAAAGTTTATGCATGGGCAAGCCGTATTCGCCGTTACAGAGAGCGTGTGGACCGATTCAAGCAGAATCGTCTTTTCCAAAGTGACCAAAGGAAGGTATACCGAAGGTGGGAGGGAACCGACCCCCGTGTGTCCGACGTGCGACTGCCGGATGCTACTGCCATGACTGATTTCTGGCGTAGCATCTGGTCGGCGCCCGTTGAACACACGGAGGGCGAGTGGATGAGTGTTGTTGAACGTGGGTGCGAGTCCATCGAACCAATGGGGGCTATCACCATCAGCCCCGACGACGTAAGTTGTGCGATCCGTACGGCCCAGAACTGGAAAAGTCCTGGCCCGGATTGCATAACTTCTGGCTAAAATGGTTTTGATGCACGCACTCGCGGTTGGCAACACAATTTCAACAAGCCCTTGAACTTGGCTCCCTCCCGCCTTCCTTAACAACTGGTGTAACCTTCCTGCTCTATAAGTCCGGTAGTACCACGGAAGCGAAGAACTACAGACCCATCACGTGCTTGCCTACGCTTTACAAGCTTCTTACATCCATTTTGAGAGCAAAAATAAACGCGCACATGGTCGCAAACAATATTTTGGCTTCCGCTCAAAATGGATGTAGGGTTGGGTCCCGTGGTACTAAAGAGCTCCTCCTCATAGATATGACCATTTGCCAACGAGTCCGGCGGAACAGGGGGGCCCTCTCGGCCGCTTGGATTGACTACAAGAAGGCCTATGATTCGGTGCCTCATTCATGGCTGGAGAGGGTCTTAGAGCTGTATAAAATTGATGCAGCTTTAAGATCCTTCCTTGGCGCGTGTATGAGGCAGTGGACCACAGTCCTTCGTCAACCAGGTGGCGGGGATGACCCCCCTGGCCAGCAGAACTTTATAAGGATCGAGCGAGGAATATTTCAGGGCGACAGTCTGAGTCCCCTGTGGTTCTGCCTAGCTCTAAATCCGCTCAGCAATCTGCTGAAGCATTCGAGGCTAGGTTGCCGGCTTCGGAGAGAGGGTGAAGTCATATCTCACCTTCTGTACATGGACGATCTCAAATTATTTGCACCAAATAACCGAGACTTGTTGGAACTACTGAAGACCACTGAAGTGTTCAGTAGTTCCATCAAGATGGAGTTTGGTGTTGATAAATGTGCGGTTATGCATGTACAGCGGGGGAAAGTAGTAAATTCAACAAATCTACAGCTTTCTGAGACAATGACGTTCAGATCTATCTCTGAATCAGAAACCTACAAATACCTTGGTATGTCACAGTCTTTGGGCATTGAGGATGTGGGTATTAAACAGGCGTTGAAGGAGAGCTTCTTCGGTCGGCTGACAAAAATACTTAATAGTCTTCTGTCAGGTGGCAACAAGGTGCGCGCCTTCAATGCCTGGGTGATGCCCCTACTCACATACTCCTTTGGCATACTAAGGTGGACACAGACCGAGCTGGATGCCCTGGATCGGAGAGTCCGTCTATTGCTCACCACACACCGTATGCTTCACCCACGCTCCTCTGTTATGAGATTGTACATCCCACGGAAGTGTGGAGGTCGCGGCTTTTTAAACGCCAAAAATCTCCACAACCGTGAGGTGTACAATCTCAGGAATTATTTCCTTAACAACGAGTGTGGGATGCATCGTGATGTGGCGGCAGTAGATAAGGGTCTCACGCCGCTCTCCTTGGCAAACGAGAACTGGCGCAAACCTGTGGTGCTAAGTACTGAGGATCGCAGGGCGGTATGGAAGAGCAAGGAGCTACACGGACGATTCTACAGGGCCCTCACGGGACCCGACGTAGACCTGCTCGCGTCGGTGAACTGGTTACGATTCGGTGACCTCTTCGGAGAAACCGAAGGTTTTGCCTGTGCAATTGCGGACGAAGTTATCATGACGAATAACTACCGGAGATATATCCTGAAGGACGGTACGGTCGACATTTGTCGGGCATGCCGCCGTCCCGGAGAGTCACTCAGGCATATCATCTCCGGTTGTTCTCATCTTGCTAACGGCGAGTACTTGCACAGACATAACCTCGTAGCCAGGATTATACATCAGCAACTTGCTCTCCTATACGGTCTTGTGGACCACGAAGTGCCGTACTACAAGTACACACCTGCGCCAGTTCTCGAAAATGGTCGTGCCACGCTCTATTGGGATCTATTGATATCGTGGTAATAGATCGACCGCAACGCCGGGCCATGCTCATCGACATTACCGTCCCATGTGACGACAACCTCGTGAAGGCCGAAAAGGACAAGTCCAGCAAGTACCTAGACTTGGCTCACGAGGTAACCGCCATGTGGGAGGTTGATTCGGCGATCATTGTACCGATAGTTGTCTCTGCGAACGGTCTCATAGCGAAGAGTCTCGACCAACATCTTGAGAGACTTTCGCTACGAGGTTGTGGTTGGATCAAGGGTCAGATTCAGAAGGCGGTAATCTTGGACACGGCGCGCATAGTCCGAAGGTTCCTCACTCTGCGGCCCTAACCACCGGCAGCCTGGGCCTTGCTCCGCTGCCGGCGGCACCCTAGGTTAGGTTTTTATAATGATTTTATTGTTTTTGTATGTTTTAGATGTATTTTTATATTTTATTTTGTAAAAATATTATAAAAACTAACCTGAGACAAAAAATCAATAAAGATGATAATAATAATAACAACATCTTATAGTGACCGTGAGCATGCACTGGATTTTCACAAATAACGCACCTTCCAATTATGTCTTTCCACTAAACAGAGTCGGTGATTTGGTGAAATGACTAAATTTTTCAAGGGAAATGATGATATGGATTCTCCATTTCAACATCCTGCGTGATTTGATCATATCCCTTAGAGATTTGTTAAAATCTCTGTTTTAATATCTGTTTCACTTTATCTAGTCAGAGATTTGATCAAATCGCTTTACTGTAAAATGTTGTATTCGGTACTTGCTTTCGTTATTTCACTAAATCAGTTAAGAGATTTAATCAAATCACCATATACCATTTTCCAGTTGAGATTTTATTATTTCACTAAACTCGTTTAGCGAAATGATAAAACTAGCTGACTTATTGAGTTCGTTTCGTCAACTTACTGTCGTAGTTAGGGATTTTGTCAATTTCCTAAACAAATCTAGTGAAATGAAAAAGCGTATCGCGCTTATTGGCCGATTTTGTCTTTCCACTAAACAGAGTCAGTGATTTGGTGAAAAGATTGATTGTTTCTATCGAAATGATGATATGGAGTCTCCATTTTAACATCCTGCGTAATTTGATCATATCCCTTAGAGATTTGTTCAAATCTCTGTTTTAATCATTTCCCTGCGACATATACACCTTATCTGATTTATGATTTATGCACAAAACAAACTTTTTAACAAAAAATAAAACCGACTTCAAAAAAAACCCGCACCGACTCCAAACATAAATAATGATTGTAAAAATGTAAATACGTGTTAAATTGTAATACTTTCGTCTAAGCAGTCGGAACTGTTATGTAAATATTGTAAATATCTCTTATAGGTAAATAATAATTTAGCGTAGGTACATAATATTTGACGTGTAAAATATTATTGATGAAAAATCACTCTGCAATTAAGCCCTAATATGTTAATTTTGTAAATATATAACATAGATACAGATTCAAATTAGCGTAGCTTAAATATTTTGTGTGAAAAAAAATATTTTGTTCTTTTTAGTGTTTAGGGTTTTTTTCTAAACCCTTTTTTTGTAAGCTTTTTTTTGTAAATCTTTTTGTGCGGGTTTTTTTTGAAGTCGGTTTTATTTTTTGTTAAAAAGTTTGTTTTGTTTTGTACTTTTTAGTGAAAATTAATAATGGGTAGACCGTCTAAAAGAGCTGCCTCGATGAGCCAGCGCCGTTCTAATGAGACAAGAGATGAAAGATAAGATAGACTTAGGAAAAATAGGCGAAGAAATTTAATCAGCATTTCAAAGGAGAGTTCGAGAAAGCGTGAATTTAGGCTTTCTCAAATGCGATCGAAAACTAATTATATTCGCAGCCATGAAAGTCCTGAAAGTCATGCCCAAAGACTCCATTTGATACGTGAACGCCTAATGACTGAATCGGAAGAGCAACGTACTCATCGGCTTGGTAAGATACGCGAACGCTTGTCAAACGAAACCGAAGAGCAGCGTACTCATCGACTTGGCTTGATTCGCGAACGTTTGTCAAACGAAACCGAAGAGCAGCGTACTCATCGGCTTGGTTTGATACACGACCGTTTGTTTTATTTTGTACTTTTTAGTGATAATTAATAATGGGTAGACCGTCTAAAAGAGCTGCCTCGATGAGCCAGCGCCATTCTAATGAGACAAAAGATGAAAGATAAGATAGACTTAGGAAAAATAGGCGAAGAAATTTAATCAGCATTTCAAAGGAGAGTTGGAGAAAGCGTGAATTTAGGCTTTCTCAAATGCGATCGAAAACTAATTATATTCGCAGCCATGAAAGTCCTGAAAGTCATGCCCAAAGACTCCATTTGATACGTGAACGCCTAATGACTGAATCGGAAGAGCAACGTACTCATCGGCTTGGTAAGATACGCGAACGCTTGTCAAACGAAACCGAAGAGCAGCGTACTCATCGGCTTGGCTTGATTCGCGAACCTTTGTCAAACGAAACCGAAGAGCAGCGTACTCATCGGCTTGGTTTGATACACGACCGTTTATCAAACGAAACCGAAGAACAACATATTCATCGGATTGGTTTAATGCGCGAACGTTTGTCAAACGAAACCGAAGAGCAACGTACTCATCGGCTTGGTGTGATACGCGAACGTTTGTCAAACGAAACCGAAGAGCAACGTACACATCGGCTTGGTTTGATACACGGCCGTTTATCAAACGAAACCGAAGAACAACATATTCATCGGATTGGTTTAATGCGCGAACGTTTGTCAAACGAAACCGAAGAGCAGCGTACTCATCGTATTGGCTTAATACACGAACACTTATCAAACGAAACCGAAGAGCAACGTACTCATCGGCTTGGTGTGATACGCGAACGTTTGTCAAACGAAACCGAAGAGCAACGTACACATCGGCTTGGTTTGATACACGGCCGTTTATCAAACGAAACCGAAGAACAACATATTCATCGGATTGGTTTAATGTGCGAACGTTTGTCAAACGAAACCAAAGAGCAGCGTACTCATCCTATTGGTTTAATACACGAACGCTTATCAAACGAAACCGAAGAGCAACGTACTCATCGGCTTGGTGTGATACGCGAACGTTTGTCAAACGAAACCGAAGAGCAACGTACACATCGGCTTGGCTTGATGCGCAAACGTTTGTCAAACGAAACGGAAGAGCAGCGTACTCATCGGATTGGCTTGATACATGAACGCTTATCTAACGAAACCGAACAACAACGTGCTCATCGGCTTAACTTGATACACCGAGCGAGGAATGCTACCAATAATTTTAAGTTGGGCCGTAACAGTTCACAAACTGCAGAGCACAACACTCGATAAGGCAGTTATTGATTTAGGCAAAAAAAATCGCTAAAGGACAGACCTATGTAGCTCTAAGTCGTGTCAAAACACTAGAAGGCATCGTTTTATCGGACTTAGATGCAAACAAGTTATTGAACACTGTTATTCCTCATTTATATAAATGATATGCCACAAGCAGTTGATTATCCAATGGTCCTCTATGCTGATGACAGCACGGTAATACTGACTGGCGATGATGCACATGATTGCCAATCAAAAATTTTGAAAATCGGTTCACGATTCTCGGAGATATCGAGTAACATACATACAAATAAAAAAATAAAAATAATTCAGTCGAATTGAGAACCTTCTCCTTTTTTGAAGTCGGTTAAAAAGTAGTGTAGTTTTCTTTTATTTTACTGACTATTTGTTTTTTTTTAAATTTATTGATGTTCAGGATTTTTTAATCATCATGGTGATTAAACCTAGGTACCTATCGATAAATGAATCCCTTTTCCTTGCTTTTCCGACCGTCGGGATCAAATATTTAAAATAAAGGAACAAGAGACGAAGAACAGTTCCAACGAATGGAACAATTACGAAGTTTAGAGCGGGTTCTAAACCTCGTTAATCGATAAGTCGTATTAACATTTTCATGCATAGTTATGTCGTTTTAGAATCGAATGGAGGTGTCGATGGCGGTTTGGTTGGATTCGTTTACAATTATAAAGTTTGATTTATTGGTAAATGCTTTGATTTTGCTGATGGAAATAGAAATGCTTGCTCATTGTGGAAATTTGGTTTGACGTGTTGGCTTGTAAATTATAGAAATCGCTTTAAGTAGGTATATCAGGAATTTCAACTTATTTAAACATACTATACACTAAAATGCTTAAAGTGATTAAACCATTTAAACCTTCCACCAGGCCTATGGTCAGGCCTTAATAGGCGTAAAGTGAGGTTGCCTTGCGATCATAGAAAGTATTAGAAAGTTGTAATATAGGAAAAAAATCGTTATCTGCGTATATTTTGCTCAAATTAGCAAGTACGAGTATATGGTAGAGTGGAAGACAACGAAATTGACTGACTCAGGGACTGGTAAATAACTATCACATTTTGTGCAATAGTTCCAAGAACCATATCAATAGAAAAAGGACCACTTCTTCTTCCTCGTTTCCTCATGGCTGAGGGTCGCGATCAGATAGTCGTTGCTTTAGTAACCAAGGTTCTCTAAGCTGCACGATCTTCTACTGTTCGGACGGGTTTTGTATGGAACCTTGGCAGGCCATCTTCACTGTGTCTACCCAATGGGTCGGTGGATGTCCCCTCATTTGTCCTCTATCCTCTTTGCCAACCAATGCGTTGTTCAAAGTTGTCTGGCTTCCGTCTGGTCACGTGTTTGAAGTACTGGAGAAAACGAACGAAACTAACACAGTCTGCTTCTTCTTCCTCGTAGCGTTTGTCCCGGCTTGTGGTCCGCTTGACAACCTAATCCTATGAATTGGCGTAGGCACTAGTTTTTACGAATGCGACTGCCGTCTGAGCTTCCAACCCAGAAAACTTATCGGGATTAAGTCCAGTTTCCTTACGATGTTTTCCTTCACCAAAAAGCGACTGGTAAATATCAAATTATATTCCGTACATAAGTTCCGAAAAACTCAGTGGTACGAACCGGGGTTTGTAGCAGAGACCTCCGGATTGAAAGTCGGACGTCTACCGCCAGGCTACCAGCGCGAAACTACCACTGGTTTAAGGTAATTCATGTGCTTGGCGTGGAATAGTAGAAGTCTATGGAGGAACCTGATCTTCAAAAGGACATTTATACCACGACGGTGGCAAACAAGCATACGATAAGGCCCGCCTGATGGTAAGCAGCTACTGTAGCCTATGGACGCCTGCAACTCCAGAGGTGTCACATGCGCGTTGCCGATCCTTTGATTCACTATGTTGCCGGCTAAAGGAACATGACGGTCCCTCATCGTCAACACACTGGGTCCTCTGCAACCTTACTCACCAGCAGGAACACAACACTATGAGTAGGGTCTAGTGCTATTTGGCTGTGGTATTCTGTGTTTGACATGATCACGATCATCATCACTGATGGAACGACTAAAGATGATGGTTATGAGATAGCGTATATGGCCTCGTACGGGGAAGGGAATATTTTAACAGTAGCGGTGTAACAGGCAGTTTATCGCTTCATTAAACGGGGAAATATGGCGTACTTCCGGTTCCGCTGCTTTATAATCATTTCGCAAGATTGTCTTGTGTTAGCAGTCGGTACAGTCAAGGTTTAAAATTACGATGCGATTTTTTGGACAAAAATATATGTGATGTTTTCAAGTCCTTTACATCATTGTCGGTTCTCAATAAGGCGTTGCTGCCATAAAAAATCATTTAGAAATAAATTTTATTAACAACCGACAATGATGTACCTTTGCATTTAAAATGTCACATATTTACACGACCGTTATCCTACAATAATTGTTAGCGACGTGCTCAAAATGGTTCTATTCTCTTTTATTTTGTATTCTGTTTTTTTATGTTGGTACTCCGACAATTTGTATGGTATAGCTATTAGGTGAAATTCGAAGGTAGATTTAAGATATACGATTAGAACGTCAATATGAGACGTTAGAAGTTTTAGTGACGTTGGTTGTTAGAATCACAGCTAGTGTTATGGATGGTATAAGGAGGATGTCAATCTCTGTTACAAAAGTGTCCGGCAAAGGGCGTTAAACTGATGGCGCAACAACAGCATGAGCATACATTTCTAACCTGGTCGGTAGTGACCCTGCCTACGACGCAGAGGGTCCCTGATTCGAATCCCGGTCAGGGCGTTATTTATTTTATTTTTTAACGGATATTTGTTATTATGTATATTATGATTTTTGATATTAATAAATTAAATTAAGGTCCATACATAATTGCAAAATAATTATTTGCGGAGAAGAAAAACACTCTGAATATTAATTTTATTTAGAACGTTATATAAGTTGAAAACAGATGTCATATACTTCAGAAAAAGTGACCAAACCCTCCGGTGTCCGAGGCCAGATTTGAACTGGCGTCTTCAGCTTTCGCGGCGGTTATATAAGTATTAAATATCGATAATTTCAAATGAAAAAAAAATGTCATAAGGAAGAGTATTTATTTAATGCAGTTTTTGAATATTTACATTTTTAGGCACTTACTATATAAAGTTCATTTAATACGCTCAACTATACCTAGCGCCACCCGGAGATATTTTGAACTATTTACTGCTTACTGCTAGACACTTTTCCGACCGTTTTCCTATAAGAGAGACCCATCCTCCTTATACCATCCATATAGTGTAGAGAAAAACAGACCTTAATAATTAATACCTGAACAAGTTAAAATATTAACGTTAGAATACCGCTTTTTTATATTATACACTTCCATTTAGGTATTCACTTTGATCATTTCATACTAAACATATTGTATAATAGCTCTGAAATTTATTTTTTTACCATTCATATTTATAGCTATGAATCCCGATAAAAAGCAATCAACCAAACCCGATATGATTCGCAATAAGTACGTGACGTAATCAATCAGACGGGACCTTAATTCATTGTAACCGACCTTGGGTTGCCAAGCGCTGTAATCCCGGCTCCAGTGGCTCCCAACCTTTCAACGACCACGACCCGCAGAGTGCCGATTGGAACCTTACATGTTATTACATGTCATGATTTGTTTATCACTATATACAAGCTTAGTTCACTTGAAATTAAACGTTCTAGACTTTTACGAATTTATATTGTGATAATTAGTTTGTGTAAAAGTAATGTTTATGTAATGAAATTAATAATTAATAATATGTGACATTAGAATTGTATATAGTTTTTGCATGCTAGTATAATTAAATACATATAGCAGAATAAGCCACAAATGTCTGTACTACACCTGGGAGTCTATACGACATGGCATAACTGACAGTCACATGCGAGACAACTATGATATCACACTTTTGTGACAGTTGATTCATCTAACCACCTACGTCAAAATCAACAGGTCTCACTAGAGGAATTTCTCTATTGGCATGGGCGCCATCTTATTGTTTTGACGTTGACGTCAGTAAATTATGGGAATCCCACGTAAGGCATTTGTTTACCTCTAGTAGGTAAAGAGAGCCTTGAAGCATTTTATGAAAACTCATTTGAAAGCGACATCTCTGAATGTCTTCTGAAACTAAATACGTGTGTGAGTATGTGTGTAAATCATACGTGTATTTTCGTGCTACAATACTAGGCTAGAACCAGGGTAGCCTACATAGACGGCTTACAAGCAATTTTTTAGATTTGACGATGCATTTTTGGGTGTAGCAACTATGACGAAACCTGTGCTTTGGGTAAAATATATGTGACAAATATTACATATTGAATAAAAATGACTGGTATGAATGATTTTAAGATTTCTTGTAACCAATAAATGTTTTTTGTCACAAGAAATAAAACAATACATTGAGTTGTAAACCGACCACGTAGATCCAATATTATGTAGAATAGGTTTAGTGTAAATAAATTATAATATCAAGAATACAACCTTGATATCTATCTCACGTGTTTATATCGAGACTCGAAAAAGTGAAAGATTACAAAATTATAACTAGTGTATGGTTAAAAAAGTGGTATCTTGAGCGTTGCGGGGGGCACTAGAAGCAACCAAACTGCTGCCGAGAGTATCACAACATTTTTCACCACGCCACGGCAAAAAAATACAAGCTTAGGTAAATACATAAAACAAAACAAATTAATTCTGCCAAATATTTAAGGTTCAAAATCATCGTTCTATTACGTAAAGTAATAACTGTTCTCCCTTGTAAAAAAAAAAAACAATTTTACTAACGCTTTAAAAAAATCAAGATGCTGATGGTGGTGCTGATGTGGTGAAAAAGCATTCATACACAAGAAAATAATTTTAATAAAAAAAGAAAACCTAACTACTAATAATATAATTATTTAATTTTGCAATGTTTCTGTCTGTTTTAATACCTACTTATAGTGCTGCAGTCGTCTTTGTTACGTCAACGTCTATGGAAAGTTTGAGGCATTTCAAAAACATCAGAAAAGAAATTAATATCAAGAAATAAATGAATCTTCCACAAATCGAACTAAGCCCACAGTAAGTTCAGTAAGGCTTGTGTTATGGGTACTAGACGATATATATATATATATATATATATATATATATATATATTAGATAAATATGGATAAATACTTAAATACATAGAAAACATCCATAACTCGGGAACAAATATCTGTGATAAACACACAAACAAATTCCCTGACCAGGATTCGAACCCGGGACCTCCTGCTTCGTATGCAGGGTCACTACCGACTGGGCTAGGAGGCCGTTATTTCTATCGATAGCCTGGTAGTCAGTGCCTTAAAGGATTGTTTGACATTTGATACTTCACGCAGATAAACATAGTAGAAAAATGGAGCAACAGTATAGTAATTATCAAAACAAACTCTGGTAGCCTGGCGGCCAGACGCCCGACTTACGCTCTAAGGGTCGCGGGTTCAAACTTGGCTCCTACTACTGCCTCCTAACTTAACTAAGATTTTAGACACTTCAAACAATTGTACACATATTCTTCATAGATTCTAATTTAATGTAAGACTCTTATATTACAAAGGTATTCCTAATCCTGAGAGTTGAGGATGTTATGGAAATATAAACATATCAGGTAAATAAATACAGTGCACAGTAGTACTAGTCATAATCCTCATGATTATAACTAATTGCCACTAGCAAGACCCAAGTTTTGAATTACTATTTAGGAGACTCGGGATATGAAAACCAATGGGTCTCCATTTCAAAAAAGAAGTTGACGTTTACTGCAAGTAAATGTAATTGTGTATCTGACTGACTTACGTGTAAGTTATATTCCAATATTATATCATATTATATTTCTTATATAATGAATTGATATGGTTACACATGGCACTTTAAACTATACATACTTGTTTCTTTAAACATCGATTTTTTTAAGGGTCTTCAGTTTTTCAGCTGCTTTCGCCACCGCATCTGTATGTTTATTGGATCCGGTGAGGTGAGAAGCCGCCAGTGTGTCTACGCATGTAGTATCCCACATGCACATGTGCATGGGGAATGGCTATACAGCCGCATACAGTCAAGGCGTTGTAGGAGATTTATTGCTAGTGGCTTGCTTAATCTGAGGAAATCTACTCTAACATAGCATCCAAATTACACAAAATAATGCAGAGCACAGTGAATGCAGGGTACTGTAGAGATATTCCCAACAGCAGGGTGGAAGAACACCTACAACTCATCGCACTTTTTGATGTTTATCCATTCGTTCCTCGGCCAGATATCGACATTTTTTTATGGCATGTTAATTGAACTTTAGGTTAAATAGTTATGCCAATCATATTATATTTTAACAGTTATATATTTTTAATAAATACCTATATACTTTTAATAAATACCTACATTAATAATCATAAAAATTATAAATATTAATGGGCTCTCAGTGAAAATGTCTTAAAATCATATCAATTTTATAATTACTTCTAGAGGTATCTTACCTAGTTTGAATAATCAGAAATCAACTTCGCGCAAAAGTTTCGTGGGGGCAATTACTAGAGGTCGCCTCCATCATTACTATCGGTAGCCTGGTTTAAGGCACTGGCTGCCTTAAAGGATTGTTTGACATCTGATACTTCACTACTTAAACATTATAGATACTGGTGCCGGCTATACTGTAAATTTATCAAAAATCTAAAATTACCGGTCGGCTTCCATATAGCGTTGACAGCGTTGTAGAGCCCATAACGGAGATATTGAAAACATAAGTCTTAAAAGTCGTAAATGGACGCTAGTATGTGTGGCGTCAAGTTGAAAATACAAAAAAAATACGTTAATTTATTTTGACACACGGCGAAGCCCACTTACTTAACCATCCACAAACTCTACATACTTACCAAATTTAAGACCATTACGGTGGGCGTATAAGGTTTTAAGACCAGTTGAAATCGCAATTTGTTGAGCCTTAATTTATTTTAAGGCTTACTGCTCGAAATTTTTACAGAAGCTATAAGACCCGTTTAGTAAGAAAATACCAAATTACCGGTGGGCGCATAAGGATTTAAGACCATTTTAAGAAATAGTCGGCTTCATAACATCAACTGTAAGACACTCCTCCGTACAGCTCAGCCAGCCTCGTAGGTAAAGTCACTAAAATCTTACAGGACCCCCACCCCCAAACCATGCAACTGTGGGCTTAGAGGAGGCCAAAAAAGCTTGGTGAAGTGGTTGGCGGGTCAGGATGTTTTTACCCATCCAAATTGTCAATGGAGCTGGGAAGACGTATTGTGCCAAATTTCTTATGAGTCACTCACTCCTAAGCCGCAGCACTGGCTACCGGCTTACAGTGTGGACAGCTTTTCCAGACACTGTCAGTAATAATGACATTAATTCTCTACTCATCTTGCTCATCCTTCATTCATATACATAGAAAAGGATGGGTACAGAAATATTGACATTATTACTGGATAGAAATAAGTCAAATAATAATAACATTAAATAATTAAAATACTTTAAAAAAAAGAAAAAGAAAAAATATATAAATGTACAAAAATCTATAACATAAAAAAGTTAAAAACTAAAATAAAAACGTCTTCTAAGGCTTTTCCACAAAATATGCACTTAATGAATACACACAAATCATATGTAAGTTAACCAGTGAACGCACCGGGTAGTTCGGTTTAACTGGTCCCTATGCACAACATTACATTGTTGCATTGCGCTTGGTGTTACCGAGCGCCTTTGTTCTTAACTCGTCCACCAGTTTTTGCATTCTACCCTCACCCATTTAGCTTTAAGATAAATATTGTTTTCTCAGTAAGTGATTTATGTAAATCTTTTTGAGAAATAAATGTCTTAAACCGTTTAGTATCTGGACCGGCACCTGATTGATTGAAATCTGATTCCGGCTTTGAGTCCGTGTTTGTGCTCCACACAGGTGTTATTGCGGTACTTAAGTATCCACATGCGTGCCTGTGGGATGCTATATGCGTAGACACACTGGCGGCTTCTCACTTCACCGGAACCAATAAACAAGCAGGTGCGGTGGCCAAAGAAGCTGAAAAACTGAAGACCCATAAAAAACGTAGTCGAGACCCTTGGCGCGTGGGGACCCAGTGCTCAGTAACTTTTTAAAGAACGCAAAAAGAGGCTCGTCGACTCAATTGGTGACCAAAGAGCTGGCAGCTTCCTCGCTCAACTCATAAGTTTTGCGATACAGCGGAGAAATGCTGCCACCATCCTCGTTTGCTAGTTTCTAACATGTCGATACATATAATATATATCGGAACCTCGACAAAACAAATACCCACGGTAATATACCCCGTTTTAAATAGTTTTTATAACTTCCATAAAAAAAATTGCGTTCTACGACGTTAAAAAAAATGATTTATTTAGAACGTCATATAAATATTGAATACCATTTTTTTTTTCAAAAATGAAAGTGGTCTTCCGTTGCAACCATTTGACGACACGGCGCATTGACGCCACGATCACATCCCCAAAGTAAGAATACCTTAATCAAAACACGAGAAAAAAAAACAATAAAAACAGGAAAAAAAAACATTTACCTGTTATACACTTTATAACGGCATGTTAAACTATAAGCCACTTAAACATGGATACTCGTATCCAGTTATGCGTGTGCCAATTAAGTAAATATTTGAAACTATTTAAAGTATTTTTTTTTTTCAAAACTCTCCCGCAAGGTTAACTTTTACGGTTTAAAATTTAAAATAAGGCGGCGAAGTGCCTAGTTGAAGGACAAAAAATTTGGAGTGTTAGCTCAAAAATAATACAAATGCAAACATTGCGATTAGATTCCAATCTTGAAATAGGCATGATGACACATATTGATTTATGCAATAAAATTTAGTTGATAGGATGCAAAATGATCAATATATCCAACTAAAGTGAAAATTTATAAATTCTTTTGAAGTAGCTCAAAGATATCAAGCTGCAAAATTTCAAAATTTTACGATTTTTTAAAGTGTGAATTGAAATTATTTTTTACATTGTACTGTAAAATTAATTGTATGGCAACCATACACATAAACGCAACATTTCACTGTAAAAATAGCAATTTCATATTTTTTCCATACTTTAAACAGGGCAACTATGTGATCGTGACGTCACTTTTGCACGTAATTTTGGAGCGTTTTGAGAAACAAATGCAAATCTCGGACTTTAAGTCTCATTTCTGACTTTTCAGTTTGCTTTAACGCAATTGGCCCCATATAGACATTTGATCCTCACAACAAAACGAATCGATTGATACCATACATGAAAAAAATTCACCATGCCTATATTGTATGCTCCCACCGGAATTTGGTATGTAGGTTATTTGAAGTAGACTTTACCATAAGTACAAATTTGGAGCGGTAAAACCACTGATTAATTAACGTTATTTTCTTGTATTTTCAACTTGACGCCATATGATATGATATGATATTTATTCAAGAACAATTTACATCGTGTTATACATACTAGCGCCCATTTAAGACCTAGTAAGACTTATTTTTTCATGATCTCGAAGATGGGCTTTATATCGCTATATGGAAGCCAACCGATAAGATTTTTGATAAATTTTCAGTGGGGCGGGCTAACAAGGTGTAATCTAATCTGTGTTCGTATCACGGATTTATATGAAGTGGATCTTTTTCTTAAACCTTGTCCCTAACCAAGGATGTGCATTTCTGTTATTGAATTTGACAACTAGTATCCAATACGTTTGCCTAAGTGAGAAAGAGAACTTGCCATGCGTGGAGAAGGGACAACATGATTCGTAACGTCAAAGAGGGACCTCTGTATAGTACTATTGTTTACTCGGTGCCCTAGCCACAGTTGAAAATTATTACCGAGTAAAAGAGTCGTTCATAGGCGACTAGCATAAAACCGGCGAAGTGCGTGTCGGACCACGCATAATAGAGGGTTCCGTACCTTCCATGGAATAAGAACCAAACTAATACCAGAAGGTCGTATCTGATACATATGGAAGAAGTTTTTTGGAGATAACTCAAAAATGGCTGAACTGATAATGTTCAAAATAATTTTCGTAAAAAGTATGTAATAGAAAAATAAGACAGTCTTCTCAAATTTTTTAAGTTTATTATATGGACTTAGGGTTCGTTACAGGGGGGAGGGGGGGGGGGGGGGGTTCACTCAATTTTTGTGACTTTCGAGGCGATTATTTCTGAAAATATTCACTAAATCACAAAATGTTCAAAAAAACCGCAATGTTATTTTTAAACACCTATCGATTGATGTGCAACATGTTGACATTAGGGGAAAAATTGTTTTTTGTAATTTAGTTACATGGAGCGCCCCCCATAAAAATATTTTCTCCTTCAATTTAACTACATATAGTCTGTCCAGCCAACGAACGCAGTAGCAATGTACAGCGACCAAAAGTATGACAACACTAAGAATCAGTGAAAAAAGCAGCAATGATCATCAAATTCTATGTTTTTAATTTTAGTTGATATTTCCACCCCTTTCATTACGTGACATTCACGGTGTGTAAAAAGGAGACGGATATATTTCGTCTGATCTGTCATCAACTGTAACAAATAATCTGGTTGAGGCAATTGACATATGCCATAAAAACGAATTTAAATTCAATGTAGAACGTTGCAGAAGTTCTATCTCACTCGCGCTTAAGACGAGAGAGTGAAATGCACTAGAAACAAATTCAATGTAAAAGATATGTGAATTGAAATGTTCGTCACGAACACGGTGTCTCATCACAAAGGGTCGGCACATGTACGTATTTTGAATTTGCCGCGCTTTTCTACTGAAAAAATGGTTTGCCAGACTATAATTAAATAGCGGCATGAAAAATACAACTTACGCCTAAATTTTATTTTATTCGTCTTATAGTTTCCGAGTAAAATGGCTGTGACATACGGACAGACGGACTGACGGACAGACAGACGGACATGACGAAACTATAAGGGTACCGTTTATGCCATTTTGGCTACGGAACCCTTAAAAGTACTAAAAACGGTCCGATAGAGAGCATAATAGTGGGGGGCGGTGCCTCACTCGCACTCGTTACAAAATTGTCACATTTGACACATATTCACATTTTGATTGTCTGCTGACGTCATTACCTCCTTAGTCAAAACGAGACACTCCCTTAGATAAGCTTCTCTGTCGGCCTCACTTTGTGACCGAAGAATGAGATCCACTTCTTATACATCCATGGTTCGATTTCGATACCTACGTATACCTACTAAAAAAAACCACCAAACTCTCTGCCATGGGATTCCCTACGTCCTGTCAACATATGTCTAAAATGGTGGCCATAGCCATAGACAAAACGCTCTAGCGAGACCTACTGACAGCTTGACAGTTAGGTGTATCACTCTATCACCTAGTGAGACAACTGTGAGAGCAACGTCTTACAGTTTGGCATCTCGAATAGGGGCCCTGTTGACACTACTTAGGGTGGTTGCACCAAACCGCCTGTTAAAGTAAGCCAAATGTTACGCTAATCGGAGGTACTTAACGATTGCTAACATGAATGGGTTGCACCAAGTGCAAAATAACAGAATGTAAGAGTTACGAGGGATGCCACTGTATAAACGCATTTCTAACAACATTTTCATGGTAGAATATTATTTTCCTATGGCAACCCAACCATAAGTGCCAAACTAAACTTGTCAAAATCGTCAATTCGTCACACGAAGAAAAAATCTAAAGGAAAGAAAAGAGCGCGAAGTAAACTTTGCACCCTGCAGCTTGAAAATCAAGAATATTCAACAATTTTAGCCATTCCTGAACATGTTTATTACTCAGTCAAAAAGTGGGCTATCCATAGCGCCCTACGAGCAAACTTTTTCAAAGGATAATGCAACTTGTGTTGCGAGTGGTGTTTAAAGAGAAAGCCAGAGTAGTCGGCTGGTGTATTATATTTTATATTATAGTGAGTAAATTATCCTTCTACTTTATTACTACTTACAGAACCCTAAGCAAGTAAAGCGGTTGATGGAAGCACCAAATGGCGAGAAGGTGCCCAGTCGCAAAACAAAGGCACCACTAGTTTTGAGAACTCTCCTTTCGAAAATTCGTAAATATAGGGCGCTGAATCCCTCCAACCTGGTTAATTATGGCTAGCATTGTAACCAACGACCAAAATATTGAACTTATTATATACTAGCTGTGCCCGCGGCTCCGCCCGCGTGGAATTCGGTCTGTGTCAGTAAGCGGCTAATTCACCCCTAATTTCTCTCCCGCTACCCTGGAGGCGGAACTTGAAGTAAGGTTGACAGATGACGCTAGAGGACAGTAGTCCTAATAAAATATTTTACAATTACCACTAAATGAAAATACACTCAAAAATGAATACTTTTTTTATCATTTTTTTTTTTGGCATGATTTAAACGACATAGAGTAGTAGGTGTATATCGGACGATACAGGACCACTTTTGTATTTATACGTTCATGTCCACGGCCAATATCATCCAAATCGATCCTCCCGTCAAATCAGTCTAAGCATGAAAGGTAAGAACAGGCGCGGTTGAAATTGGGGGGGAGGGGGGGGGGTCATTCAATTTGAGGTGCACTTGGAGCGGGGAGGGGGTCCATGATCCATGCAAATTTAACTCAATCGAGTGTAGAGGCTACCCCCCCCTTTTAGACGTTGAATTTGAGCATGATGAGATGAGAACCGGCCAAGAGCATGTCGGGCGATGCTCATGTGTAGAGTTTCGTAGAGGCCGCCCTGTTACAAAACATCCGTTCAAAAGGTCGTTTATTAAGGGATATTTGGCGGCGCTTACGTCATTTTACTATTCGGCACTTCCTTTCACTATGCGTTTTTGACTGATAATTCAAAAACGGCTGAACCGATTTTATTCAATATAGTTTTTATTGAGAGTTCTTATCAGGCCTCACCAAATTTCAGCTTTCTAGTGCGAACGGTAACTGAGCTAGACCGCGGACAGACGGACGGACATGGCGAAACTATAAGGGTTCCTAGTTGACTACGGAACCCTAAAAAGAGATAAATAGTAGTTATGTAACTGTTATGTAATAAGGCCTAATTATGTACAGAAGCATACACTGCTTTACCTACAGACATATTAAAAATCCAGGGGGGGGCGGGCGTGCCGGCGGTCGGGGGTAATGAACTTTCATACGTTTTTACCACACTGTCACAGATAAATCAAAATATTTATTTATCAATGTAAGCACATTACACTGCACTAATTAACGTCAGAGAAAAATAAAATACGTGAGTGTCGTGGAACACGCGATTGGAACGAAGTTATGTTATTTAATTTTAATTTTTTTTGTATTTTTTTGAAATTTTTGAAATAGTTGAAATTTTTGAAATTTATAAAAGTATTGAAATTTTTTAAATTTTGGAAATTATTTGAAATTTTTGAAATTTTTGAAGTGTTTGGAGTTTATGAAATTTTTGAAATTTATGAAATTTTTTGAAAATTTTGCCATTGTTTACTTTTAGGTTACCGACTTTTTTAGTTTTTTCACTTTTATCACTTTGTCACTTCTCACTTTAACTTTTCACTACACTTCAATTCACTTCACTTTATTCTATTTTATATATTTTTTATTTCATTCCATTTTACATGTTTCTCAATCGTATGGGTGTCGCGTTTTCGTGACGTGACGCTTTTTCGTGACTTTTTTTCGCCTAGCCTCCCATCCGCGAACCGTCCGATAAGGAACTTCGTTCCAAAACTACCACCGGTTCTAACCCTACATACACCTCTGGCCCAAGAAGTATTATGGCATTTATGACCGAAAAGAAACTCGACGGGACTTATTTTTTTCAAAACAGTAAGTAATACATTATTAGATCCTAAAGATACAAAATAATGCGTAGTTCTTCAAGAAGACATATCAAAACAGCTTGAGAGACAGATAATGTACCCATTGTTTAATTATAAAGAAAAATAAATCCTAATCTGACTGCTTCACAAAACGTTTGATATGTTTTCCTACCTAAACGGTGTCCTATTATAAATGTTAGATGATTTTGTAGTAGTTTTTTGGTTTGGGCCATGCATCTTTGTCTGTCAATATAGTCCTCGAACCTGGAATAACCCTTTGACATTCATGACATTTTCAAATATTTCTTAAGAGCGGGTAAAGGTAAATTTAAAGCATCGACGGGTAACATGTTATAAATATGAACACCTTGACCAAAAAATTACAAATTATTTCAATACCAAATTTCATCTAAATACGTACAGCGGTTATTGGTTGTTTCTTCCCCATGTAAACTTTTTGCATCCGCTTAAGGGATAATTTCCGAGATAAAACTATTTCATTTTCTTTTCCAGAGCTCAAATTATCTCCATACCAAATTTTATCTAAATCGATTCTGCGGTTAATAATTCCCTATACAAATTTCCAACTCCCTTTTCACCCCTTTAGGGTTGATTTTGGGGTAAAAACTATCCTTTGTCCTTTCTCGAGACCCATACTATCTCTATACACATTTCCATCTAAATCAGTTCAGCGGTAAAAAATTTCTCATACCAACTTCCAACCCCCTTTTCACCCCCACAAGGGTTTGAAAACTATCGTATGACGTTTCTCGAGACTCAAATTATCTTCATACTCATTTCTATCTAAATCGTTTCAGCGGTTAAAAATTCTCCATACAAACTTTCAACCCCATTTTCACCCCCACCAGGGTTGATTTTCGAGATTAAAACTATATATTATCCTTACCCGGGACTCAAACTATCTCTATACAAAATTTCATCAAAATCCGTTCAGCCGTTTTCACGTGATGCGCGGTCAAATAAACAGACAAACAGATAAACAGACAAACAGACAAAAATTCTAAAAATTGTTGTAACGTGTTCTGTTATCGATTCTAAGTATCCCCAGCCAACTTTTTTTCGATTATCTTCCATGTACAGACTTTCGACCCTCTTCAGCTTTATTATATGTATAGATGTACCTACTTATTGAAAGAGTGTTCTAAAGCATCTTTGTGAAGTATAGCACATAATTATGTTACATTCATAATACACAATGTTTTTTATTTCAGGTTTGAATTTACCTTTGGTTTTGAAGACAAGATGAAATCAAGGCTTATTTATGCAACTCAGTGCTCAACTCAAGGAACTTTTAAAGTGAAAGTGCAGTCAGTGGTTTCAAGAAATTTGTAGAATCTCAAAGTAAAAATAAAGAATATTTTTTTTAACATAATCAATACTTATTTCAATTTTGTCAATAAAATACATAATATATTTAGTTACCCTACTTTGTTTATATATTATTCGAACTCTGGCATAGGTTTCCTTTGTAGATAGGGGCAAGACAATGACATGCAATGATTATTTTCACCATTTTTCTAGCAACTGAAGAACAAATCAAATTATTTTAATAAATATTTTGATTTGTTTATTTTTAAGTAGACACACTACTATATAAATTATAAACTTATATAGATGTCATATAAGGAAAAAGTGACCTACGCCTCCGGTGCCCAGGGCTGGGATCGAACCAGCATCTTCAGCACGGGAGGCCTAGGTCACTTTTTCCTTTGTATATGACATCTATATAAGTTAATTTTTCTAGCAGTTGACATTAATAATCAATATGAACATTGCCTGTTGTTACAGGCAATGTTCATATTGATTATTAATGTCAACTGCAGACTGCATTGTTATGCAGTCTCATACTTACTAAACTTGAAACTATTGAAGTATTTTAGGCCAGATCAATCTAAGATAGTATAAACCCAACCCGTGGCCAAGGTGACCCAGCTTGTTGACCGGAGAAAAAACTTCATATACTGAACCACAGATGGTTATCAACAATATGATACAGGTCAAAGTGACTATGGTCAAGTAATGTTTTATGAAACATTACTTATCAATATAAATAGATAGTATAAATTGCTGTAGTTGCTTAGTTTGGCTAGGTGAGATTGTCCCAAAGTCATAAGAGTAAATTTCAAAAATGTTTTATTATCACTTGTATCTTTGTAAAATACATGTTACAAGTCATACAAACAGCCATGTATGTACTGACTGTACTATTATATTTTATTTGTAAATAGGTACCTATCCTGATTAGTAGAGATATATGACATTGATAAAAAGAGACCTATATTATTTATTACTAATGAGTTTTTACGTACCTACTTATGTTAGAGTAGGTACAGTACATAAACTCTCATAGGATCTAACATTTTTAGCCAAAGCCCAAGGCCAGGTCTTTGCTTCCTTTTTAGCCCATCATGAAACAGATACAAAATGCAAATGCATGTATTTTGTGTACAATTTGAATGAAAAAAAGCATATTCATAATAATGTCCGATATAAAAAATACTAATGGGGAATGGAGGAAGGCATCTATCAAAGGTTTGTCAGATGGTGCCAGCATAGCTTTGTACCTATCACTAGTTTTGTTCTATGGGATTTGGCTTAAAGGGCTATAATTAATGCCAGAAAATTCCAAATAAAACAATAATTTGCCTCAGAAGAGCAACACACATGAAGTCAAATTAGCTAAACCATGCTATTACCAAATTTTCAGTAGATAATTATTTATTTATATGGGGTTATTGTCTCTTCAGATCTGTAAAATCTGTGCTGTGAATTTATTTCACAAATGAAACTGAAATACAGTGTAAACTATATAGCGGCACTCAAGGAACCGGAATTATTTTTCATGTTATTGCGAGTTGTCGTTAAACAGAGACCTACTGTGCTTGATTTAAGGCCTATATAAAATCAAATACAAAAACAAGATTTAAATGAATCAGTATTTATCTAATTGTAAAATTTGTGCTTGTAACTGTATGAGGTGTGCAATAAAGAGTATTTATTATTTATTATTATTATTTCCTTTATTTATCTTTTTACTTAGTTTAGGGTTTTTACAATATTTTTATAAAAGTAAAATATAAAAATACATCTAAAACATATGAAAACAATAAAAGCATTATAAAAAACCTAAACTAGGGTGCCGCCGGCAACGGAGCAGGGCCCAGGCTGCCGGTGGTTAGGGCCGCAGAGTGAGGAACCTTCGGACTATGCGCGCCGTGTCCAAGATTACCGCCTTCTGAATCTGACCCTTGATCCAACCACAACCTCGTAGCGAAAGTCTCTCAAGATGTTGGTCGAGACTCTTCGCTACGAGACCGTTCGCAGAGACAACTATCGGCACAATGATCGCCGAATCAACCTCCCACATGGCGGTTACCTCGTGAGCCAAGTCTAGGTACTTGCTGGACTTGTCCTTCTCGGCCTTCACGAGGTTGTCGTCACATGGGACGGTGATGTCGACGAGCATGGCCCGGCGTTGCGATCGATCTATTACCACGATATCAGGCTTATTGGCTACTATAGTCCTGTCCGTGATAATAGATCGATCCCAATAGAGCGTGGCACGACCATTTTCGAGAACTGGCGCAGGTGTGTACTTGTAGTACGGCACTTCGTGGTCCACAAGACCGTATAGGAGAGCAAGCTGCTGGTGTATAATCCTGGCTACGAGGTTATGTCTGTGCAAGTACTCGCCGTTAGCAAGATGAGAGCAACCGGAGATGATATGCCTGAGTGACTCTCCGGGACGGCGGCATGCCCGACAAATGTCGACCGTACCGTCCTTCAGGATATACCTCCGGTAGTTATTCGTCATGATAACTTCGTCCGCAATTGCACAGGCAAAACCTTCGGTTTCTCCGAAGAGGTCCCCGAATCGTAACCAGTTCACCGACGCGAGTAGGTCTACGTCGGGTCCCGTGAGGGCCCTGTAGAACCGCCCGTGTAGCTCCTTGCTCTTCCATACCGCCCTGCGATCCTCGGTGCTTAGCACCACAGGTTTGCGCCAGTTCTTGTTTGCCAAGGAGAGCGGCGTGAGACCCTTATCTACTGCCACCACATTTATTATTATTATTCTCTTTATTATTCTTTTTTCTTAGGCTAGGTCATTTTATAATATTTTTACAAAAGTAAAATATAAAAATACATCTAAAACATACAAAAACAATAAAAACATTATAAAAAACCTAACCTAGGGTGCCCCCGGCAACGGAGCAAGGCCCAGGCTGCCGGTGGTCAGGGCCGCAGAGAGAGGAACCTTCGGACTATGCGCGCCGTGTCCAGGATAACCGCCTTCTGAATCTGACCCTTGATCCAACCACAACCCCGTAGCGAAAGTCTCTCTAGATGTTGGTCTAGACTCTTCGCTATGAGACCGTTCGCAGAAACAACTATCGGTACAATGATCGCCGAATCAACCTCCCACATGGCGGTTACCTCGTGAGCCAAGTCTAGGTACTTGCTGGACTTGTCCTTCTCGGCCTTCACGAGGTTCTCGTCACATGGGACGGTGATGTCGACGAGCATGGCCTGGCGTTGCGGTCGATCTATTACCACGATATCAGGCTTATTGGCTACAATAGTCCTGTCCGTGATAATAGATCGATCCCAATAGAGCGTGGCACGACCATTTTCGAGAACTGGTGTAGGTGTGTACTTGTAGTACGGCACTTCGTGGTCCACAAGACCATATAGGAGAGCAAGCTGTTGGTGTATAATCCTGGCTACGAGGTTATGTCTGTGCAAGTACTCGCCGTTAGCAAGATGAGAACAACCGGAGATGATATGCCTGAGTGACTCTCCGGGACGGCGGCATGCCCGACAAATGTCGACCGTACCGTCCTTCAGGATATATCTCCGGTAGTTATTCGTCATGATAACTTCGTCCGCAATTGCACAGGCAAAACCTTCGGTTTCTCCAAAGAGGTCCCCGAATCGTAACCAGGTCACCGACGCGAGCAGGTCTACGTCGGGTCCCGTGAGGGCCCTGTAGAACCGCCCGTGTAGCTCCTTGCTCTTCCATACCGCCCTGCGATCCTCGGTGCTTAGCACCACAGGTTTGCGCCAGTTCTCGTTTGCCAAGGAGAGCGGCGTGAGACCCTTATCTACTGCCACCACATCACGATGCATCTCACACTCGTTGTTAAGGAAATAATTCCTGAGATTGTACACCTCACGGTTGTGGAGATTTTTGGCGTTTAAAAAGCCCCGACCTCCACACTTCCGTGGGATGTACAATCTCATAACAGACGAGCGCGGGTGAAGCATACGGTGTGTGGTGAGCAATAGACGGACTCTCCGATCCAGGGCATCCAGCTCGGTCTGTGTCCACCTTAGTATGCCAAAGGAGTATGTGAGTAGGGGCATCACCCAGGCATTGAAGGCACGCACCTTGTTGCCACCTGACAGAAGACTATTAAGTACTTTTGTCAGCCGACCGAAGAAGCGCTCCTTCAACGCCTGTTTAATACCCACATCCTCAATGCCCAAAGACTGTGACATACCAAGGTATTTGTAGGTTTCTGATTCAGAGATAGATCTGAACGTCATTGTCTCAGAAAGCTGTAGATTTGTTGAATTTACTACTTTCCCCCGCTGTACATGCATAACTGCACATTTATCAACACCAAACTCCATCTTGATGGAACTACTGAACACTTCAGTGGTCTTCAGTAGTTCCAACAAGTCTCGGTTATTTGGTGCAAATAATTTGAGATCGTCCATGTACAGAAGGTGAGATATGACTTCACCCTCTCTCCAAAGCCGGCAACCTAGCCCCGAATCCTTCAGCAGATTGCTGAGCGGATTTAGAGCTAGGCAGAACAACAGGGGACTCAGACTGTCGCCCTGAAATATTCCTCGCTCAATCCTTATAAAGTCCTGCGGGCCAGGTGTGTCATCCCCGCCTCCTGGTTGACGAAGGACTGTGGTCCACTGCCTCATACACGCGCCAAGGAAGGATCCTAAAGCTGCATCAATTTTATACAGCTCCAAGATCCTCTTCAGCCATGAATGAGGCACCGAATCATAGGCCTTCTTGTAGTCAATCCAAGCGGACGAGAGGGCCCCTCTGTTCCGCCGGACTCTTTGGCAAATGGTCATGTCTATGAGGAGGAGCTCTTTAGTACCACGGGACCCAACCCTACATCCATTTTGAGCGGAGACCAAAATGTTGTTTGCGACCATGTGCGCGTTTATTTTTGCTCTCAAAATGGATGTAAGAAGCTTGTAGAGCGTAGGCAAGCACGTGATGGGTCGGTAGTTCTTCGCTTCCGTGGTACTACCGGACTTATAGAGCAGGAAGGTTACACCAGTTGTTAAGGAAGGCGGGAGGGAGCCAAGTTCAAGGGCTTGTTGAAATTGTGTTGCCAGCCGCGAGTGCGAGCATCGAAACCATTTTAGCCAGAAGTTGTGCAACCCATCCGGGCCAGGACTTTTCCAGTTCTGGGCCGTACGGATTGCACAACCTACGTCGGCGGGGCTGATGGTGATAGCCCCCATTGGTTCGATGGACTCACACCCACGTTCAACAACACTCATCCACTCGCCCTCCGTGTGTTCAACGGGCGCCGACCAGATGCTACGCCAGAAATCAGTCATGGCAGTAGCATCCGGCAGTCGCATATCGGACACACGGGGGTCAGTTTCCTCCCACCTTCGGTATACCTTCCTTTGGTCACTTTGGAAAAGACGATTCTGCTTGAATCGGTCCACACGCTCTCTGTAACGGCGAATACGGCTTGCCCATGCATAAACTTTCTGCTTCAGAAAGTCGATGCGCTCTATGACATTGGCCATGTAGTCGCGGGGCTCGATATCCGTCCCCGCGAACGCCTGGTGCACAAAGCGCATTACTCGGGGGCGGTTATTGCCCCCCCTGAAGCAGATCAGCTTTGCAATGAGAGTCCTAAATGAGTTGATACGACGCTCGATCCGCACCTGCCATGCGGGGATACCCCCGGCGGTCCTAGGTGCACGTTCAGCGTCCGGAAACTTGACTCGAGCAACACGGCACGCCGCGATGGCCCCGCAGTACATGATCGAGTGCGTATCATCTAAGTCTTTACTAGTCCGCAGGAATGGATCTAGCAAATCATTTAGGGCTCCCATTAGCGCTAGATTGCGTCTATTCATAGGTAATCGTGGTAATCGTGGCCTAGGGATGTTTGTGGAGCGATACTGCGTAATTACCTCTTCCAAAGTCCTCCTCAGTTGCTCATTGGCTGTACTACTCACACTCTGATTCGCGATCTCCTCCTCATCGACACTGGAATCAACCCGCGGCGCCCCCGATGCCAGGTCGGGTGCGGGCTTCGGATCCGGCGACGTGGCGGGCGGATCCCGCGTCGAGATGGAGGCCGCGTGAGCAGAGAGAGCCTCCAGGCGGAGCCGATCAAGTGTCGAGTCATCCAACCGTTTATCCCGCTGGATGACTCGGACCTGATCCGATAGTCGTTGCGCAGTCACGTTGATGGTTGGTTCAAGGAGCCGAAACAGAGGAAGTATCCGGTCACGATACGCGCACAGATTAGTTCCCCCCTCTGTAGCCCCATAATAGGCGCGCATGACGTTCTCATTAATGGATGAAGTCCATTGCATGCGACGCACTATACCACCGGCAGCGGGGGCCCTGGGCGGGGCAGGATGTCCCGCAAGCCCCAAGCGTGCCGGCAGCGGTGGCCGTCCCCGTCGCGCAGGTGGTCGTGGCGGCGGCGGCGGCGGCCCGCACTCGTCGCTCGACTCGCTGGTGTCGGGCGCAGTAGCGTACTTATCGCCCGACAACGATGGCGAGGAGACTGACGAGGCGGGCGCGGATGGTGGGCGTGCGTTGGTGGATTCCGCTTTTGTCCGACTTCTCGTTATCATGCTATGCAACCATATACGTGTTTCGCCTAGATCAGGTTTGAGCACAAGCTGTCAACGTGCTGTGTTTTGTACGTTCGTGATCCGTAATTGCATTTCAACTCGAGTATGTTGGTATTCCACACCTTGGGGTTATATTAGGGATCACTTTAAATTAAATTTGACCAAGTTTAGGCAAAATAACACGTATAAAAATATATTTTTAGCAAAATTTGATTACAAGACGTCTGTCATTGTCAGCGGTTGTTGTTTTTTATTTATTTATTATTATTATTATAATAAATTTTCATAGACATTTGAATTTGTGGATACCAAACCATTGTTGAACTATTTTTGTTCCACAACACTTGACACTCTAATTTACTTGATTGTATATTCCATATCACGCTTTATTTACATGTAGTTCTGAACATTGTTTAGTTGAGTAGAACATTGTCGAGGCTCGATTTCGCTGGTATTGGCGATAAATGTTTGGTGATATATATAATAGCACTGCTGCTATGGCATGAAATTATAATCTGGTTATCTGGCACCTTTTGAATCGTATGACTTGCTCCCATCGAGGCTTTCTACCGTGTCATAACATAAAACACGTGTTTCTTCTTGACCCTTTTGCTTTCTACCTTAAAGAACGTGCAGTATTCAAGTCTTGTAGTCAGTCATTCGTTATTTCCAAAGGTTTGGTCTTCATTGACAAAAACAGAGTGGTTTTTAAAATGATTATCATGATTGTTCTGCAGGTTTCGCTCGCTCTACGGCTGTCGGCTTTCATGACAATTACTGTAGGTTCTGGCATAGTTCTGGTATGTCTGTTATAACAGAAGTCTGGTCTATTTCAACCTGAAGTCACTTGGCACTCGGTTTTAACTTAAAAGCGCACTTTTTACACAGAATTATATATTTATTATTAGATACACGAGTTGAAGTGTTAATAATACAAAACGTCAATCGTATGACCCTTTTGCGTTCAGATACGTGCATATATTTATTACTGCGAACAATATTTTATTATTTTTCATCAAATATCGCTGTATTTTTGTCTAATCAAGCATTAATATATGAAATACGAGACATTTTTGCAAATTGTCCGCCATATTTAAACGTAGATTTGAGCTAACCAGTACTCGACGGCTGGTTAAGGTAAACGTAACTTTCTGACTGCTAAAGTGCATGGTGCAACGGAAAAACGGACTTGACGTCTACTGTAACCATGATGAGTTCGTTAAGTATGCGTGGTGCAACCCGCCCTTAGTCGGTTCATAAGTTCTGTCACTAGGGTTTGGACTGGTAAAATACGAACTGTTAGAGGTTGCTTACTATTTCAATATATGATTAAAAAGCCTATTTAATACTGATTAATTTACGATATTATTTAAGGCAAATAGTTGTGGCAGTTTTACACAATTCCCTGTAACATTCGAAAAAGCGGAATAAAAAACCACGTCAAAAACACGCGCCCTGTTCGAGTTGATTTTGACCATCATTATTTTTATTCAATTTTAAGAGGCTTCAGTCTTGCATACTGCATTAGCTTGATCTTTAACCTTCATTTTAATATATAATTAACATGGGTCTGACTGACAAGAAGGCTAGTATACGCAATTTTGGAAGACTACCTTGATGTATGGCATCAAAATCATCGTGTTTTGCTAAAAACTGAAAAATACGTTGAGGTTCAGGAGAAGAATAGCTGAGCACAGACTTGTAAGTCAACTAAATATTGGTTTTTAAATATGCCTTAATCATCTACTTTCATAAAAATAACAATTTGTAACTCTGGACAACTATAAAAATGATCTAAACCAATTTTTGTGAAGTACAATTTTCATAAATCATCGGCGTGTTTTGGACTGACAACAATCTTCAAGTTTACAAGGATCTATAAAATACGCGATCTTGATTATAAGTTAATCATATTATATTTTAATCTGTATGAAATATGCTTTCTAATCAGGTCTAATTTTTTTAAATAAAAGCTTTGTATTATATTTTATCACTTAAAACCCTTGTGACAGAACTTATGGACCGACTAGGTATATCTGTACTTATTCTATGCAAATAAAGATTATGATTATGATTATGGAAATATTGTTTTTATTTATATATTAGCAATTACATATCCGCTCAAGCAGTTTTGTAATAAATACATAATATAAAATTACATTTAAGACATATTTATATAAGTATTAGTTGTCTGTCTATAGCTTATAAAACATAATAGGTGGACAGTAGAAATCGAGAGAAATCTAATGATACCTTACACGTCGTTATCCGTCAAACGATGCTGGTAGTAGGGCGTGCCAAAGATATAGACAAACATACATACATACTTTAAAAAAAATAGCCCTCCTTTGGCCGTCGGGTAAAAAGATACCGTCTTGTATTTATTTTGACTGCTCCAGCCAGACGCGACTCGTGATCTCGATGACTCGTGAAAGGGAGGGACAGCTGCCCTCAGTGCCCCCCTAGATATAAAATGTAGCCAAATGTTGTACACCACAATATTTTCTTCACGCTCCATTTATATCAACTTGCCCCCTCTGGGCCATCGGCTGGCGACGCTCTTGATCCTTATCGCAGTCCGTTGGATATCTCACGCGCTAGTTTGGGAACCACTGTTTTAGGCAATCAATTGTGCATTACCAAGGCTTAGCATGATGAAGGGGCAGTCATACAGACAGGCTGTCACGCGGTCTACACTGGACTTCAGACATTTCCGACTTTCCGATGGACTTATATAAAACGAAATTATATAATAGATACATTCAATATCCATTTTATGAGCTGTAAACGTTATCTTATCATTTAAGAACAGTTAAATAAAAGACAAGAATAAACCAACTACTCCAATATATTAACAAAATTTGAGATGAAAATTTTGGCCTAGTCCGCGCTGGCAAAGGCGGGGGGTCTACCGCGAACCTTAAAATCGAAATTTCTTTATCTCCCACTCTATCGCTCTTGCGTATACGAAAGATAGTGATGCAAGAGGAACGAAGAAACTAAGAACGAAGTGGTTCGCGATTATATTATAAGCCAGATTGCCCAGAAGGGTAGCCGTCTTGCCTCCCTGGATGCCTGTCCCAGTCTGGCCTCCGACACTAGAGAGTTTGGTCAGTTTTTCTTAAAAATAATGAACATCTACTTGTATATTACTTTTCTCAAACATGCTCGGAAATGTTCCTGTTACGTTCGTAATTAGAGACCAGTAGGGACTCTATTCCAAGGCAGGTTCAGCGCGACGTACGTAAAGGATTTTCATACAACATTAAATCACTCAGCCAGTAACTGAAGTTGTTTTAAATTTTTGATCAATCTTACTATGCCAAAGGCTCGAGTCATTCTGCCAGAAAAAAAAGGTCAGCAATATTTTTCTGTGTTTTCCGGTTTTTATGTAGGTACAAAAAGTAATACTTATAAATAAAACTATTATTAACACACCAAAAACTTTATTTTAAAACCGAATATGTTACAATAAATCGACAAAGACAGTTTAATCTCGAATAACCGGTAACAAGTTGAAAGAAAAATACGAACATAAAAAAAAAAAATTGGAGGGAAAATACATATATTTTATTGCATCGTTTTCTTTCATCGATAACGAATAATTTTATCTTGCTTGGATACTTGGATAGTATTAAAATTTTTAATAAAATGACTTCTGACGAAAACGACATGGAAATTGATGGGACCCCTCCGGAACTACGAGCCGAGGCGCAATTAGCTTTAAACAATTTGCTGCCAGCTAAATCAAAAGAGAGGTATATCACATGTTACGAAAGTTTCCTTAAATGGAGGGCAGATAAAAATGCACATAGCTTTTCGGAAACAGTTTTCCTGGCCTATTTCACAGAAATGGCTCAATCGAAAAAGCCATCATCATTATGGGCAATGTATTCCATGATGAAGGCTACAATGCAGCTGAAACATAATATTGACATGCAGAGTTTTTCAAACTTACGTGCTTGGTTAAAAAGGAATTCAGCTGGGTACAAGGCCAAGAAAGCAAGAATATTTAGCAGTGAAAACATAGAAACCTTCCTCAACTGCGCACCTGATGATACATATCTTGCTATAAAGGTAAGCAAATCTGACTATTTAATCATATTTTACATACCTACTTGCATAAAAATGAAGTAACTACATAATCTTGATAATTTACTGCTCTGTCCAGTGTCCTAGCAAAACCACATTTGCACTAATAAGATACAAAAAATAACAAAAAAAGTTTTGGTCTGACTATAATTTAATAAATAATAATGAATGTACCTACCTAACAAAAAACTTAACTAAAACTAATCAGGACACCAATAACATATTCTACATATTAATTTTATGACTGAATATTTACAAAAAAGTCTTAATTCATTTAATAAAAAAGCCTAGGTAATGAAATATATATCTACTATTATCTATTACAGGTAGCCATGATCTTGGGCATAACAGGAGCATGCAGAGGATTGGAATTAAGTATGATTACTACCAAAGACATTGAATTTCAAGGCGATATAATCGTAATCCAATTGAGAGACACTAAGACAAAAATAGATAGATCATTTGTGGTCCGGGATGAATTTAAAAATATTTTTCAAAAATATTATGACTTGCGGCCCAAGGACACAATTACTGATAGATTGTTTCTCAATTACAAGAATTCCAAATGCACTAAACAAGTAATTGGACGGCATACCATAGCTTCAATGCCTAAGAAAATTGCAACTTTTTTAAATTTAGATGACCCGCACTTATATACTGGACATAGTTTCCGACGTAGTTCAGCAACACTTCTGGCAGACTCTGGAGCCGACCTTCTAGCTCTTAAAAGGCATGGTGGCTGGAAGTCGGATAAGGTTGCAGAAGGTTACATTGAAGACTCCATAGGAAACAAGGACAAAATATCAAAAAACATTACAGAAAACATAAAATTAAGAAGTAGCACAAACACAGAAAATCAATACAACTCTTCGCATCAGAATTATGAATCTTTGTATGAAAATCCACAACCAGGCTGCTCCAAAGATCCTCCAGGTTTCATTCGGCAAAATGTAAAACAACCTCCATCCATTCAAGTTCAACCTTCATCTTCAAGTACATATTGCCAGGTTCAAAATTTGACAGATTGTCCACAACCATCACTGCATGAATCAAATCCCCAGCCACCGCCTTCTCATCAAGATGTTGGAAATAGCGAGCAGTCCACCGCACATATCGTACCATCACAAGCAGGTTCTTCAACAGATATACAACAAACCAACATTTCTGTTCCTGGAAAAACAATAAAAATATCTATAAGTAACTGTCCTAACATGTCCAATATCACATTCAACATAAATTAATAATAACTTTGACAAAGTTTTCACGTTATGATTGATTCTAAATGTATGATAAAGTACGTAATATAAGTAAGTGGTCATATCTTAGACACTAAGAATGTTTAGTGAGTATTAGTAAGACTTTGCATTTCAATCTTACCTGTAGGTAGTCCCCTCATGATTTCATTTTTATGAATGTTGTACTGTACAGTTAATGTAAATAGGTAGCCACTTTATGTTTGTTTGTTCCCTTATTCCCAACGAATATTGCGACGTCCGAGTTCCGATATGTTGAAAAAATATTTAAGGTTATTATAAATGTCAATTTCCATTGGGTCGTTGGGTCGTTCTCGTTGTGACATATCGTTCAGAAACTAGTATAATGATTTTCTAAATTATATTTTGTATTAAAGGTTGAGCTGAAAGATATGACGGTGTACCATGTTGCAGTGTCTATTGAATCGAAACTGGCAATAGCAGCCAACCTTTTGAAATGATTTATAATTAAAACTTTTAGGGGGCGTATGCACGATCAACTTATTTTCAGAGCGATTTATTTCTCTTTGTCGCAGTTTGCTACACTTTATGCGCATACAAAGAGAAGAGTCGTGAAATGTATGGGGCACCATACATTTCACAACTCTTCCTAGGTATGAAGGGCAAAATAGTAGCCGAGAAAAGTCTCTTGTGTGTGTGTGAGCCCTTAAATAGTTTAGTATAATTATGAACTATTATAGTAACTATAATGGGCTGATATATCTAATACAATAACTATATATCTACACTCAAGAGCAAAAGTAACGGGTCACTTTGTACTGATTTCTCATACAAAGTGACCTAATATTTTTGCTCTTGAGTTTATATAAAGACTTGTCTCTGCAACTATTTTGTATGTAATGTAAATAACCCTGTGTTAATTTTAGCGATATACCTAATATGATAAAATAAATTTTTATACCCATATAGCCCTGTGTTTTATTTTATTTTATTTCCTTACATGTTTGAGAAAAGCACTATACATGCTTCGACCGTAATCAGCTTTCCTGGCTTCGTATTATAGCCGTCCTCGTCTTCGACTCGGACGGCTACTAAATACTCAGCCAGGAAAGCTTACTTACTGGTCTCTGCAGTAATGTACTATTATAAATAGTTACGTTGAACTAAACACCGGTACATTGTGTTCCCGTCTCCTAGAATCATAATGTCCCGTGTGATGAAGGAGCTGTCACACCGCCGTGACAGCCGTCACGAGTAAACCCTCATAATAAAGAAGGGGAGCTTCATAATCGCCGCTCATCCGCCATCTTGTCTGAAGTATTACACACTAGGTGAGGCTTGGGTATTGTTGTCGTTCTATAATGACTTAAATAGGTATAGTTGGATATATGTAATGCCTGATTTAAATGTATTAAGTAGTTAAGTTTCCGAATAGATATTAAATACATACCTATTGAAAATGGTTGGCCTGACCGCTAGGCTATCAAAGACCAAAACAACCTTAAATAAACCAAAATCAATGTTACTCCTAATGTGTACTGTAATTAACTACATACTTATATATTAACTAAATCCTGATCGCTAACATGTTATTAATTGTCAAGATTCGAGTCGGCTAAGCTACCGATTTCTATAACGACATAAAGCATGAGGCTAATTCAAAATGGAACCAAAGTAAATGTAGGTAAGGCTCAATTTAAATTGTACCGTCGAGTACCTATTCAGATTACGTAATCAACGTCTTGATTAGATTGTATAGAATGAGTATCGTACATTACTGTGTATATTAATGTAAATTAGCTTAAGATACCTAACGATAGACATAGTTAAGTAGTTTTTTTACTGTAAACTGCATGTATTTCTCTACCCATGTATAAACCTCTATTTCTAATTAGTATTACTATTTTTACTGCTTCTGAATTATAAAATTTCCATTCCAATGCCGTTGACCTGCATGACATATAAATGTATAAATGGTCTCCCGCGATACAGGCCTAGCCTAGTGCGGGGACTCCTGGAATCTCTGTGTATTAACTTTGTTGTGCACCAACTATTTAACGATAGAAATACTGTATAACCTTTTGTATCATTAGTTTTGTGCAATAAATAGATTTTTTATCTTTTATCTTTTTATCTTTTAAATGACATTCGATCTGAATTACTAATTTTTCTATTGTTTTTAAGGTTTATCATATTTACAACAGCAATCTTAAGTAAAAAGTACCTATCATATATTTACTTTTAAATTCGTTTTTTTAGATATACGAGCTGGTCCTTAATTCTGGGTATTTCTTTAAGTCGTTTCAATATGCGTTCTTATTAAAGTGAGTAAATTATTCTGAAAATTGGAAAAAATTGAAATATCTTGGTTACCGAGATATTTAAATTTTTTCTAATTTTAGTATCAAATTATTTCTATATTTAGCTCCTTGAATACCCGGAATTAGGAGTCAGCTTGTATAGCTTTAAGCGTAGGCTAGGTAGGTATTTTACGTTAGTTTGCAATGAAGCAGCAATGTACACCACACGCTGCAGTTAATCAACCGCAATATGCGCAAGATGCGATGATTGAGTCGGTGCATATTAAACTATGCATATGAAATTCTGAGTAACAAGCAGGAAGCCAACTAAGTCCAATAAACATGTTAGATGGCTTATGTATATATAAGTTCCTAGTCCAGGAAAATTAGTTTCAACCACTTTAAAATATTACAAAACCTTCAGAACATTATGTCGTTTAGTGACTGCTTCACCATTTATTTATTTAAACTTTATTGCACAGGAAAACAAAGTACGGGCGGACTTAATGCCAGAAGGCAATCTCAACCAGTCAACTATTAGGCCAAATAGATAGAAAACCAAAAGTGCGGAGAACGAGTACAAATTTTAAGAAAACTAAAATAACAAATCACTTACATATAATTAAATATGCCACACATACAGCACTAATAACTTCATTAGTATTATTTTATTAGTTCGTAGTTTTGTTTTATTTCGTTATTTTTCTGAATTTTAAATGAGACACAGTGTTTCTCTTTCACAGATAGGAATGGAATTTACCTGTTGTCATCCCCTAAAATATCTATTGATGATGGCTGGTTAGCTCGTCTGTTCAATTCGCGCTCTATCGTTTGGAATGACTCTCGGGTGGAATTAATTTCGCCCACAATACCCAGACAATAGACACTTGTAGTCCGTATAGCTTGTATTGATGCCGAGGATTCACTCAAGACTATAGGGCGTTAATCGCTTTTGACTATACTAGCTTTTGCCCGCGGCTTCGCTCGCGGTAAATTTGGGGTAACTCGGTTCCCCTTTCCTGATTGCCCCCCGGAATGCTCCATACAAACTTCCACCCCCCATTTTAGGGAAGTGGGAGGGTTAGAAAGAGACAAAAAAGTAGCCTATGTCACTCTCCATCCCTTCAACTATCTCCACTTAAAAAAATCACGTCAATTCGTCGCCCCGTTTTGCCGTGAAAGACGGACAAACAAACAGACAAACAAACACATACACTTTCCCATTTATAATATTAGTATGGATTGCTGGAGGTACTATAATATACTTAGGTACGGCCATGGACTTTGTAAAGGTTGTCGCTGAGAGCGAACCCACGAGCGAACCATACATATCCTTCAGCCCGAGGGGCTTTGTGAAGGTTTCCAGGCTAACTCAGGGTATGGAGGATCAGGTGACGGAAAACACACTATTATCGTATATAATCTGGGTCTTTTACGCCCTTTATTATCAATAAAGAAACCTTAACTTAAGTAACACAAATCTGCTCCTGAAGGGAGCAGGCTACGCAGATACAGTAGCTTCAATAATAAGCAATTAGAAGCTCCAACTCTGAAGCACCATCTGAACGAAAACAACCTAATAATACCCAAAATGTCCCGTAATAACGCTACTCGTTACTAGATGGCACGCATTGCAAATGTCATGTCCTGCTCTATTTCATGTATACTCTGCTTTGTACGAACCTGCTTAAAATATTTTGCTATTTTACCTTTTTTAACCTCTTTACAGCGTAGGCGTTCCACACGAACAAAAGCTATAAGAATAGCGTTTTAACCCTCCCACTGCTCCAGTTTCGTAACCCGCACAAAACGTAATGAAGCCGGCTCTTCCAATTAGCCACATTCGTTAAGAGTGCGGATTGCCGGCTGCCCTACAATACTCATACTTTTCTTTAAATTACTGTGAATGAAAAACTAAACCATAAGCAAATAGATTAAGGGCCGGTTGCACCAAACCGTCTGTTAACGTCAACGTCATCGTTAAAAAAATCTTGTATCTAAAGTTTGACAGTTTTCTATGGGATGACAGCTCCGTCGCCATATTTAACGTTCATCAGTCCGTTAGTTATGCGTGGTCCAACCACCCTAAATGAACATAACACTTCCTACAAGAAACCTCGAAATATTAATAACTTCGAAAAAATAGAGGTAGGTATAAATCGGTATAGGCGAGGCGCGAGGTGAGATCCAAATACGATTACGAGTATACACCGTGGGCCCATATAACTAGACAGATTTTAACAGTGTATTCCTGATCATATTTAGATACTAAAATGTCCTATAAACTTTTCTGGAATACGCCTAGTTTCAGAGTTAATACCAATTTAAAAAAAATACACTTTTTATTATAACTCATCACAAAACGCCTTTTTAATGGTGTTGTTGCCACTATTGGACATAGTTTACACGTCCTTATTGACAGATATGACAAGGAAAACTTTGCAGAAAGTAATTTTTTTTCAAAAAAAATGTACAAATTTGTTTTAGGCGATAATTTTTTGGACCCGGGGTATGTCCTTAAACTACGTCCGGACTTGGGTATGTCCTTAAACTATGCCAAAAAGAGAGGTATGGGCACTGCGAATGGCATCTCGCTTAGTGTGGTAGGGCACGTTCAGTGAATGTCATCTCGCTCAAATCTGGAGCAGAGCCCGACTGGGGAAGTACCTCCACCTTACAGAAAACAACAGCCAAATAGCACTAGACCCTACTCATAGTGTTGTGTTCCTGTTGGTGAGTAAGGTTGCCAAAGAGCTCAAAGAGGACTCAGTGTGTTGACGATGATGGACCCTCTTGTTCCTTTAGCCGTCAACACAGTGAATCCTCCTTTTTGTAAAGGGTCGGCAACGCGCATGTGACTCCTGTGGAGTTACAGGCGTCCATAGGTTACGGTAGCTGTTTACCATCAGGTAGGCCGTATGCTTGTTTGCCACCGTCGTAGTATAAAAAAAAAAAAATTTTATTAATAACATTTGCTTTTCATGTGCAATAGACATTCAAAAAAATTGAAAAAAAAAACGAATTTTTATTTTTTTATTTTGGCGAAATTGACCTAAAGTCACATAATATTTTTTCCTTCTTTTCGTCTTAGAAATTCGTGGTTAAGATCTGTCGGGTTATTCCAGCCCACGGTGTATAGGTTTCAGGTAGAAATAAGTAAGACGCGGAATGTAGGTTTAGCCAGAAAGAAGTGCATGCCCTCTGTTCCCGTCGACTACTAATGTCCAAAAGAAATAATTAGAGCGGCATTCATCGCAACCATAAAAGTAATGATAATATGTATATCATATGTTGCTTTTTTCTTTCTTTCATATAATTATATTATAAAACACCCTAACCTAAGATTTATAATGAATAAAGAGAATGGTAATATAACCATTACAAACATTTTCATTAGTTTACTTTCAACGCGCTTGCCGTTCGAGCGGCTACTCAATATTGTTGATAGGTATACCACGACGGTGGTAAACAAGCATACGGCCCGCCTGATGGTAAGCAGTTACTGTAGCCTATGGACGCCTGCAACCCCAGATGATTCACATGCTCGTTGGCTACCCTAAATACCACCATTCACCACCACCAACACCACCATATGCACCATTTTTCAGATTCCGGTTTCTGTCATGTTGACTCTGTAACTTCCAGGCTTTCTGTGCTAGTTTAGTTGTTGTATGGTAGCCGGTCTCATTTGTAACGAGTCGTTAACGGTTATTAATCGACACTTCGCATCGTATTGTTAGACTTTCAATTCTCGCCATGACATGTTCTGTTCACTCCTGAGCTTTATGTTGCACAGATACTTAGCGTTTTTATCATCGCTCTCTTTATGCACGTCTCAATGAGTCATTTGTTAACTTTTTTTTTATGGAGGATAGGCAGACGTTCCGTCGATCTCACCTGATGGTAAGTCATGATGCGGTCTACGGTGGAGCACGCTTACCTATGAGATAAATTAAACTACGCCGAAAAGAGAGGTATGGGCACTGCGAATGGCATCTCGCTAAGTGTGGTAGGGTACGGTCAGCGAATATCATCTCGCTCAAATCTGGAGCAGAGCCCGACTGCGAAAGTACCTCCACCTTACAGAAAACCACATCCAAATAGCATTAGACACTGCTCATAGTGTTGTCTTCCTGCTGGTAAGTAAGGTTGCCAAAGAGCTCAAAGAGGACCCAGTGTGTTGACGATGAGGGACCTTCTTGTTCCTTTAGCTATCAACACAGTGGATCCTCCTTTTTGTAAAAAGGGTCGGCAACGCGCATGTGACTCCTTTGGAGTTGTAGGCGTCCATAGGTTACGGTAGCTGCTTACCATCAGGCGGGCCGTATGCTTGTTTGCCACCGTCGTGGTATAAATAAACATAAAAAAACCTATTTACTCTCGTTTTCAAGATACCCAAATTGTACTCAAGTGGAAACACAGACTCGGGCAGGCCGTTCCACTCCTTGGCAGTTCGCATAAGGAATGTTAAAGCGAAACGCTTCGTGCGTATATGTGGAATACCTACCGTGAAGCGATGCCGGAGTGCCGATTGTCTGGTAATCCGATGGTAAAATGGGGACGGAGGAATAAGCAACTAACTGGGCGAATTGAATTTATTAGTACAGTCGAAGTCAATGATATGTTCATGCTTTTGAACCTTATTAGAAAGGAGTAGGATGCTAGAGTGTAAACATATCTTTGACGTCGACTGTACCGTATTTAGGCTGCGTTACCACCAGAGATGAGCGATGCGTTGCGAGGAATGTGTTTGTTAAGAAGCAATAGATTCACTTCATTTGCCTATTCTCGCACAGCACAGCTTTAGCATTGGTTCTGAACAAACACATTCCTCGCAACGCATCTTAGCTCATCTCTGGCTGGTGGAAACGCAGCCTAAGGACTTAAGACGATGAAAAGACCGGATGCCCTTGAGGATTCGAGAATTTGGCCCGGCCAATTTTGCTCCTCAGCGCCACTGACAAGTGAGCGGACACTATGCTTAACTACTTGCAGCCGACTAGCGGACGCAGTAAAAATCGATATGGCTCACAACAGATGGCGCTGTACTCCATATAAATACCATAGATTAAAGAAGAAAATGGATCAGACATCGTAAATAGGAAATTATTTAATAAAAAATATAATTGTACACTTACATAAAAATGTACAAATGTTCTCATAAAATCGTGCGATATATCAATTTCGGTATAATAATCTCCAATTTAACATCGAAATTAAAGCGCCATTTTTATTCAGTGGGAGCAGCTAATGTTTTTGTCGCTGACTGTTAATATCTAAAAAAATGATATAGTGGAGTACGAGAACGGTAAAATTACCCTTAAAAAAACCGGCCAAGAGCGTGTCGGGCCACGCTCAGTGTAGCGTTCCGTAGTTTTCTGTCCGTCACAGTAAGAGTTTTTGAAAGCACGTCATGTCATTGTGATTTTGTAGAAATTACAGGTACAATAAACACCTGCTTATACGGTTAAAACAAACTTAGTTCAGAAATTATTTTGTAATTTATTTTAAAAAACTATTTAACCTATCAAGTTCAAAATAATTTTCCTACAAAGTTTTTATAAAGTTCTACTTTTGAGAACTTTTTCATATTTTTAAAACTTATGGTTCAAAAGTTAGAGGGGGGGGACACATTTTTTTTACTTATGGAGCGATTATTTCCGAAAATATTTACATTATGGCATATTACTGTTATGCTGTTCAACTAAGTGTTTAAATAAATAAAATAAAAAATAAATAAAATTATCAAAAAATGATTTTAGTAAACCCCTATTCATTTTTAAATACCTATCCAACAATATATCACACGTTAGGGTTGAAATGAAAAAAAAATCACTCCCCACTTTACGTATAGGGGAGGTACCCTAATAAAACATTTTTTTCAACTTTTTATTTTACCACTTTGTCGGCGTGATTGATAGACATATTAGTACCAAATTTCAGCTTTCTAGTGCTAACGGTCACTGAGATTATCCGCGGACGGACGGACGGACGGACGGACGGGCAGACATGGCGAAACTATAAGGGTTCCTAGTTGACTACGGAACCCTAAAAAAACCAGTAATGTACCATTGGTGTATTATCTGCACTAGTGTCGTAATAATGTTCGAAAATTCATAACCACATCGAATTTGGCAACGCAAAATTTCGTATTGAAAATCCAGCTCTCCTCCCCGATCGTACTTGCACAATTGAGTTGGCCATGGCGGTGTAATGGTGGTCTTTTTAATGGTTTCCGAACACGTCATTTAGGATTTATAATATGTGTGTAGATAAAGCAGTGTATGCAACTGTACGTAATTAGGCCGTAAGTTAATTAATTAATTTATTTATTCCATCATATGTAAGTTGACAGTACGGAACCAAAACACTTACACGTTACAATACGTGAAATTTCATTTACATTGTCCTATATTTATTATATTATCAATTATCACAGATGTCAAAATTAGAGAAAAGTATTGAGTATCATGAATTTTATCACATGTCAAAATTAGAGAAAAGCATTTAATATCATATATTTTGTCAATTTAAGTACTAATCTTATGTCATAAAATAAAGTAAAAATAAAACATTCATTTCAATTGAACCTCAACTGCAATTGTCAAATCACACGTGTGATCTTATTATGAAACTCGCCTGTGGCTTGTTTCATAAAACCACGCTCGTATTTTAAGGAACCCTATTACGTAACAGTTACATAAACTACTAATTAATAAAAAAATTGACGTTACGAGATCATCTTGTGATTAGATTTCCCAGCTATTTCTTTTATGGTCAAGACAACGCTTATAAAATTCAAATGCTTAAATAACATCAATGTATTGATAAATCTATTATAAATTAAACCTGATATAGTATGTTATTCAATCAAATACAAACACTGAAAACATTGAAAAAATAATCAACCCAGCAGGATTTGAACCTCGCATCGATACGCCTTACCGGGGCTCGATCATTATTGTATGCGTGGAATGCCCCACTTTAAAAACATGTAAAAATAATGATGAGTTGATAGCAGCGCCATCTAGGGAATGCAACCGGTTAATATTTTGTATGAGAATTACCGGTAATTTACCGGTTAACCGGTAATTTCTATGCAATTATTTACCGGTTTGCATTCCCTAGCGCCATCTATTATTCCCGTTGTGACACTTGCAATAGGGTCGGCGGGAAGGGTATCTAACTCTAGTAGTTAGCACCTAGATGTCGCTTACGGCTGCTATAAAGTCGATGTAGATCAAAATAAATGCAAAAAGATGATTGAAGGCATTGAGAATTTCGTCAACTTAGTAACTGAACCCATAGCTTAATTAGTAAAGCGATCGAGCCCCGGTAAGGCGTATCGATGCGAGGTTGAAATCGTGCTGGGTTGATTATTTTTTCAATGTTTTCAGTGTTTGTATTTTATTGAATAACATACTATTGTATGCGTGGAATGCCCCACTTTAAAAACATGTAAAAATAATTACTCAATATAACATTTACAAATATGTAGGCATGGCTTTACTATAAATACAAATATATTTAAGTATGTTTAATGACGGCGTAGGTTTAATGACAGTTGTGACCTGTATCGTGCCTGATAAAGAACCCTGTACATCGTTCTGTCAACTTTTTTCTAATCTCAAAAAAAATGAACTATAGATATGATTTTCACGATAGAAAAATAAACAGTACAACCAGTAATATTTTTTATTTTTTCAAAAATCACTAAAATCTGAGTATTTATCGTGAACATGTAGGTTTCGAGTTTTTTGCTTGTTTGTGTGTAAGCTGCCACCGGAGTCAAGGGAATGTCAGTGGATCCATCTGGTTCTATCACCATTTATGTGTGGATAAGACGTATCTAACCATTTTTAAGGGACCATCACCATTGACAATAGTTACTGGGTAAATTGTTATTCTTTATTATGCACTTGTCTCTGGCACAGATACGAGTAATTTGCCTGTCAGGCGTTGTTGTCTTCTGATACTCTTGATCCTGAGGTACATTTTCCAATCTGTAATAAAATATGTAGTTTTAAATTATTTTTCAAAGCATAACTATATCCAAAACTGACAGAACATGTAAAATTAAAAAAACAGTTGTAATCGTTCGTATGTGGGCCATGCGCTTGTTCGTTACCGTCACGATATAAACTCAACCTATCATCTAGGTAGGTAGTACTGACTCTGAAATTTTATTACATCTATGGCAACGAAACCGTTTCAATGTCATCAACTGAGCATGTTACATTTAAAAGGCAGTAATAACCTTTGAAGACGCATTATGTTGTGCATCTTATGTCCGTGACAGTAAGGTGTAAAACGAAATGACAATTAAAAAACTGTTACTGCAGGTGGATTATTACGGGTGTTTTATTTAATCGCTTACCGAGTGAGCTTGTTGCGTGATCATAAATACCAGTGTAAAGGCGCTTGAAGTTTTACGCGTAATCGTTACGGATCTTGAGTTCACGTTATATTGGTTTTTCAAGAATGATAGTGCAAATTAGTAATAAATAATATCTACATTATTCTTGGTCAACAAAATTGTTAGCTATCTTAGCAATAAAATAAAGTGAATCTACCGCATTAATCTGACCCTACGTTGAGCGCTCTCGAAAGCATACTAGTACGACAAAGGCACTTTCCTCACATAAAAACATAACATTTCATACTCGGCGTGCGAAAAGCAAGCGTTTTGGTAATTTGCGACTAAAATTAACTGAAGTGGAGTTTAACAATTGTAAAACTATACCGACTAATTCACTTGAAGGTCATATTAATAATTAGTAACTTATAATAATCTTACCTTGAAACTTCAATCATGTGTTTCTGTTTGTCCTCATACAAGCGCCTTTTATATATTTTTCACTTTATTTCCCATTATTTACAAATGTACACAATTAAACTAGGTATAATATTTTTACAAGTTTTTTGACACTAACATGATATATATATACTATATAACACAAATTATTAATTTTACGACTAGAAAATCAATAAGTTTCCGATATTTTTGATGCGCAGACGAGAAGCATAAGTCCGTCTAGCACGGCGCGTCAACGCGCACTGTCTATTTGTACCGGAGTGAAGGAGAAGCACTGCGAGCGCAAGCCGGCGGCCGGGCCGTAATCGCAAAAGTGTTAATAAAAAAAAAACAGTGCACTTTTTGAGAAATAGAAATCTACGAAGTTCTTAGTTTAGTCAAGTAGAAAATTTGTTTTTAATTACAGTCATATGGGTCAATAACATAAAGCTATACGACTGTTTAAAGGCAAATTTAAGAGGTAACTTCGGAATTATTTTCTATCGAGCCGATTTCGTCCAACTATGTTTTGAAAGCAACTAAGTTCTCGAAAATATAATGAATTTTAACATATATTTTTCTTGCTTTACCAAACCATTTAGTTTCTTTTAAAACACTGTTTAAGTAACTTCAATTTGGAGGTCATCGGCAGTATTCATCCTCTTAATAGACTAAGAGCTGGCCACCTCAGATATGACACAATAATGAGAGCAACAAAACCTGTATATTTAGATTACTAATCCTTATTGCTAGACCCTGGCAGCTTTAAAAAAAGTTCAGTTGGAAAAAAGTAATACCAAAATAGGTAAAAAACAGAGAGTTTTGTAGAGAACAGGGCCTATATGTATTTTCACATTAGAACCAAAACAATTGCGGAATATTGCGGAAACAAAAACAGTAGGCGACAAACGGTAAACTACATAATCTAATCGTTTCTAACGGTTCACTTGTTTTACAAACAATTGTAATTCATTTATTTTCATAACACAAGTTTTTTTGACGATTTTCGTCTGATGTTTGTTTGCAATTATTTATTTATTCAAAAGCAATTTTTATCCAAAATCAGCAAGAGAGGTTTTCAGTTTTTCAAAAATAATTACCCCAGAAAAACCTCTGATTAGAATAAGTCACCCATTCTCAACTTTTTATTTTAACGTTGTACTCCTTTTTTTACCAGTTCAGTTAGTCTTTTGTTTTTATTAATTGCTAAATCTCAAACCGCTTACTTACAAAACTGTCCAATTTATTACCTTATATATTTTACTAAATTGTTCTATTGTTAATAAACCCGTTTATTTTAATCAAAATACCATTCAGACAATCATCATTATACAAATGAGTTACCTCGAGTTCTCAGCAGCTCCCTCGCTTGACAATTGTTTACTTTACATCAGCATTATGTATAATGCATTCACTGCTCCAATTATACTGATATTATGTCCAAAAAGTACTAAAAACCAGCAGTTTTGTATTAACATCTGCCATTTTGTCTATAAACGGTCATAGACGGAGAGCTAGCCCGTAAAAGGTTATCAATTTTGAGAACAACGAAATCCTTTATTTTGCTATACTTACCTGCTTATTGTCTTTATCTGTCTATTTGATCTGTGCATCTGGCAGAGGATCAAAGTTTAATTTTTGCTGGCCAAAGGTCAAATGGGCAAAATTCACTCTAAACAATTGTAGTTTGTCCTAATTATATATACATGCCTACATTTGCCTACGTGTAATTGAACCCTGTGTGCCTGAGTGCTGAGTATTATCAAAATCAATTAAGCCATTTTTGGGTGCAGGAGGAACAAACATACATAGATATTTTATAATTGTTCAATATACAGTAAATACAGTCAATGGGTGATGAGATTATGAGACGAAAAAGAAAAATATCACCCAAGGGATCCTTTTGGTGTAACCACTCGTAATTGGGGTATCTATACGTGCGTATAGCTCTTCTGGTATAACACTTGCTTTTCTTTTGCGAGAGGTAATTCCGGTTCTTGGACCCCTACCATATGTCGAGGGTATCCTAAATGAATACCCGAATCTTGTATAATAGATATTTATTCTTTTTTACTTTAAATTAATTATATAAATGACGACTCGCTGTTTAGGCTGACCCTTTGGGACTCCCTGTAAGAATCCCGATCGTCTGACATAGAACGTTGGAATTCCTAATTTAAAATAACACCGTGCCAGACGGTGTTCGAGAAGAGAGGTTGTAAAGGTAGTCAACCTTTACATATCTCGCCTCCTCGGGTGTAAGGGGCAGCCTACACTTACAAACACTACGCCCTATCCTAATCTACCCTGAGTAAGAGTTTCCCTACCTATGCTTGGGACCCCTACAGAGTTTAAAATTTCCTAACACCCCTTTCTAGAGCCAGACTTATATATAAGGTAGTCAAAGTCAAATGGCAAATGAGAAGTGAGCCTATGGCCTTAAGTTCTCTCAAATTGCCTAGACGTGGGCTAAGTCAAGTTTCAAAACCCGCAAAAATACCCCTGGCTCAGGCTTTACGAACTAATATTTCACATTAGAATATAAGTTCTATACCTATTTTCGGAGCTTACTCTCCGTCTATTACGCAAGCGCGGCGACTTCAAACTATGCGATTAGATAACCATTGTATTGAGAACTATAGCCGCTGCATACATACTTTGACCTTAGTATCTTCATAAACACATTTAAAAACCAACCTTGTGTAGTTAATTTTAAGCTTGATATTAGAATGAGGGGATGTGGTAAAAATGTGCGAATCGAAATGCGGTGGTTACGTAGTATTGGGAAGTAATGCATAACTGGACTACGCAATTAAGATATGATCGTATCGCGTGAGGAAATACTGCTATTGTTTTTATTTAGGATAAAGTTTCGTTTTTAAATGCGTTATAACTGAGTTACGTAGAAATTATTTTTTATTTTGAACACAGTTTAGAATTTTATTGTTAAACACTTACCCAATTCTGCTGCTGATGTGGCACTAGGTTTTTGGTGAGTTTTTGTAATACTCGTTCTTTACGAGTACGAGGTACCAATTTCATGATTTGCTGAGGATTTTCAACTATTTGTAGCTTCGTTGCTGATTTACGGGATATTAAATACTTGTGCTATTTCTTTTTCATTGAAATATAATGGCAGTTTAACAAATAAATATTAATTTCAAAAGAGCTCGAGGACCCAGTGTTTTAACTAAGACGGACCCTCTTGTTCCTTTAGCCGTCAACACAGTGAATCCTCCTTTTTGTAAAGGGTCGCATGTGACACTTCTGGAGTTTCAGGTGTCCAGAGGCCACGGTAGCTGCTTACAATTAGGCGGGCTGTATGCTTGTTTGCCACTATCGTGGTATAAAAAAACTCTGGTAAATTATTATCTTGATTATTACCTGTACTAATTACTAAAAGTAAATCTCAAGCACGACGAAAACAATATTTTGTGTAAAATGTCTAGTTTTATACTTTAATGTGGAACAAGAAAGAGACGCATTACGAATATTTCTACTACGACTCAAAGTGTATAACCAGTTTAATATAACACAAAACATAAATATAGACAATTTTGGAAACGTTACGCACCAGTAACCAGTAAAATATGGAAATCGAAATCTTCAGTTATTTAGACAAATTGCCTCAATATTTGATGTGGGCCAAAACACTTTACATATCATCGCATCCCCTGTAACAACCCTTCAATTCATAAAATACCGATCCTTCTCAATCAACCCTCTGAGGTCCGATATGTAAAAAACCTCCGTAAGTACCTCATATTTTTACCTGCATTCCAAATTGAACCTTATAATATACAGCTTAGGGTAGCCTTTGCAATGTTTCTTCGGTTGCTTCACATGTGGTTAATACAAACTCACGTATTTGCCAATAAAGTTCATGATTGGGAAAGGTATTTCAATGCACACCTTGAAATCTACACAATAAGGTGGTTATTACAGTGTATAGTGATTGAAGTTCGATACAGGTATTTTTTTAAATGTCGAAACACTCAAATGTTACAGCAGGGTGTTTTTATAATGTGTGTGTTGTACATTCTACGGTAAAAGACAGGACATATGATAGATACATACTCAGGGAATTAAAAACTCAGGGTCAATTTCTATAGTTTCCATTCAGAGTGTCCCGTTTATGTTTTCCTCGAGTGTAGATCGTGTTCATGAAGTGTCTGCTCAATAAACCATATTTTCATATTTTAGTATAAAATTAAAATGCCCTTACACTTGTTAAAAGAAATAGCTCAAAGAGGACCCAGTGTGTTGACGATGAGGGACCTTCTCGTTCATTTAGCCATCAACACAGTGAATCCTCCTTTTTGTAAAGGGTCGGCAACGCGCATGTGACTCCTTTGGAGTTGCAGGCGTCCATAGGTTAGGTAGCTGCTTAGCATCAGGCGGGCCGTATGCTTGTTTGCCACCGTCTTGGTATAAAAAAAAACCTTAGTCAACGCCAGAATTCATTCTAATAATCATTTAACGCCAATCAAAACCTAAATAATGTTAATAGGTGTGAAAATGTTTACATACATTTTTAGTTTTTTCATACTAACAGCCGTTGTAATACATACCTACTTTCTTGTTCATAAGTATTCATAACATTAGTAGGGATGCTACCACATATTCCAATGAAATAAGGTACCTTATTTGTAATTACACTGCGAGGGTCGGAATGATCAAACGGTGGCCGCAACTCCGAATTGCCTTTCGATTAGGTTATGGGCCGAAATTAGCATTTGCGTCGTCGAATGGTGGTTAAGCTCGTAGCGGGTGGTGGGGATAGGTGATTTGAGACTGAAATTAGCTTACTTTGTCACTTTGATCGGTCTAGATCCAGATTCAGGAAAGATTATACCCTCTTACTAGATACTTCGATTTGTACTAGATACTTTTTTTAAGGTTCCGTAGCCAAATAGCAAAAAAGGAACCCTTATGGATTCGTCATGTCTGTCTGTCCGTCCGTATTTCACAGCCATTTTACTCGGAAACTATACGACGTATCTGAATAAAATTTACACATAAGGTGTATTTTGTATGCCTCTACCAACTAAATTTGTATGTAACTAAATTTCAATTTTTTTTAACCAAATATCAACATGGGACATCAATCGATAGGTCTTTAAAAATAACATTGAGGTTTTTTGACCATTTTGTGATAAGTGTATATTTTCTGAAATAATCGCTTCGAAAGTCAGAAAAATTGTGTGTCCCCCCCCCCCTGTAACTTTTGAACCGTAAGTCCAAAATATATGAAAAAATTTGAGGAGATGTGCCTTATCTTATACTTTATACTTTCTACGAAAATTGTTTTGAACATGGGTTCAGCCATTTTTGAGTTATCTCCAAAAAACTTCTTCCATAGGCATCAGATACGACCTTTTGGTATTCGTTTGGTTCTTATTCCATTGAAGGTACGGAACCCTTCTATGCGTGGTCCGACACGCACTTGGCCGGTTTTTGTTAAATTGTGTGGCACTACAATAAGACACAGATTGTGAAACCCTCCGATATTGCCCGTTGACAGACGAAGACTACTATGCGACTACTGATCACAGACGTAGCAAATAGTTTAAAAAAAAGACCTTTTTGTTAACCTTTTATCAGTTTATACATATATTATAACACACCTAACATAATCTGTGTTACTTTGCTACGAGTTTATCCAAACACTAGCACTAAGAGAGATAATAAAAAAGGTTTTAAACGCTCTTAACCCACCCCTTTATTTAAAAAGGCTTAGCCAACTAGAAACATTAAGAAAGCGGATAAATTCATCTTCCACCTCGAAAGGACTCTAATTTGATTCCGACGGTATTTTACATACTTTTCGGCTGCTCGTAATTTAGGAACAGTACTCTGGGGCGTCTTTGTGTTGTTTTTATTATATTTTTCGCGTTAAGCTTTATTCTTCGAAGAATGGCGTAATTTAGTATAAGTAATATTCTCGCTTTTATTAAATGGATTTAGATGAATTATTATGGAAACCTTGCTGGGGTTTAGTTTTTTTTTTGATATCACACAATGTTTATTTTTCAGAACAATAAAACAAGTTGCATATAAAGAAAATTTATGGTAAGTGGGGTTCATTGTTGGGTAGAGATACCCCGTCGTTGAAACCGAAGAAATGTTTTATCGGTCTGAATCTGAATCGTGTCCCAATAAATTAAATAAACAATGGAGAAGGGAGGGACTAGTTAAACAGAAAAGGGAAAAACGAGGAAGTTTTGAATGAAGTAAAAGAGATGCGGGCCATATCAAAAATTATAGAGTCTAAGGTATGATACGAAACGATGTTTATGCAACAGACGTAAAGTCGTACGGTCCGGACTTTAACGGACTTTAAGGGTTCTCTTTTCATTGGATATAAACAAAAGAAAATAGCTTGAAACGTAAATGACTCAACATTTAAACTGTACAAGGAGTTTGCACCAAAAGAAGCTATAATAAATTAGAACAGAATAGAAAACATCGTCATGAGTGTACCCGAAACTGTTAACGAAGTCGAAGTCAAAATATCCTTCTTTTTTATTTTTTATACCACGACGGTGGCAAACAAGCATACGGGGCCCGCCTGATGGTAAGCAGCTACCGTAACCAATGGACGCCTGCAACTCCAAAGGAGTCACATGCGCGTTGCCGACACTTTACAAAAAGGAGGATTCACTGTGTTGATGGCTAAAGGAACAAGAAGGTCCCTCATCGTCAACACACTGGGTCCTCTTTGAGCTCTTTGGCAACCTTACTCACCAGCAGGAACACAACACTATGAGTAGGGTTTAGTGTTATTTGGCTGTGGTTTTCTGTAAGGTGGAGTGTAAGTACTTCCCCAGTCGGGCTCTGCTCCAGATTTGAGCGAGATGACACTCGCTGAACGTGCCCTGCCACACTTAGCGAGATGCCATTCGCAGTGCCCATACCTCTCTTTTTGGCGTAGTTTAAGGACATACCCCGGGTCCAAATACTTCCATTGAAGCCCTGTCGTTCTGTATACAGGGTTTGACAAAAACACTGGTGAATCGTTTAAGGGTAAGGGGGTTTAATTGGTATCGTATAAGAAAAAGTAGGAGCAAATTTTTTTGAACGTATTAATTTTTTTTTGTATGGGACACGTCGTCCCAGCCGGCAAACCCTCCATACAAAACCATTTTTTTCTCGAGAATTTTTTTTCTTGCTTTTTCATAATTAGAATACTATACCAATTATGCCCTGAAACCAGAGAGTTCTAAACCAGGAGAGGCCTTAGGTATCTTTTCCCCTCTGTCAAAAGTATTGGCAGGAATATCTAGTACATCTATAAAAACTATTTCAATAATCGATGTCACGCACTTTCGTCATCGCTGTCGATGGATAACAAGCTCCGTGAAAATGCCCTTATGCGCTGTTTTTGGATGTAAAAAATGTTATATTTCGTCTAGTTTACAAAAAGATGAAATACAATTTCAGATGTAAGTAAAGTTTTACTTTATTTATCATTACTTTCGTAATAAAAGATTTAACCTAAATCGAAAATCAAGCTTCGTTTACAGAATCGATTCAAAGAAAATCGTTTTCTTTTTGACGGGCAGTAACTATTTGACGTTAGACATTTCTCCATATTTAACGCGCTTAAGGATTGCTGTCTTCTATATTTTGTTTGAAAATACAATCAAAAATGATCCTTGGCTTTTTTGTTTGACATTTGCAAAGACTGCATCCAATAATGAACCATCCCAAGTAACACATCAAAGCAGTATAACGGCCGTCTTACAGCATATCTGTATGCTTTAGCATTTTCAATTCGTTTTGTAGTAGCATTATAAACGTTTATAGTGCTGATATAGGTCTTAAATGGGCACGAATTACCCAGCTTGAGATCCTATACAGGTCATTTAATAGCATTACAGGCGCAATATGTCTGCGCTATTAGCATTATCGTTGTCATGGAAAGTGCCAATCGCATTAAAGAACCATTAGTACGCTCTATTAAGTTGCTAACTGCATTAAAGAAGCATTAATACGGCCAAAAAACTTGCTAATCGCAGTAAAGAAGCATAAGTACTCTCGATTAACTTGCCAATCGCAATACAAAAGCATTATACTAGCATAAGAGTGTAGTAAAATAAACCTTACATCAATGCAAAAACGTCTCTAACACCGACGGAACAAATGTTATAATACAATGAACGTTGTGATTTAACTACTTTGTCTCGCAATATAAAATGGACGAAGACGGTACAAAAAACTGAATGAGTGACACGTCATATTTGTTTGCATCCTAACAAAATTTATAAAAGTTTTTGACTCTTTTACGTTATTATATCCTTCAAATCTTACTGCGCAATGTAGTTTACTGTAAATGTGTATATAAGTTTTATTGAAAATTTTCACGCGCCTTTGATTTATTGTGGTTTTGCTATATAATATTATAAAAACATATGCGTCAAATAAACAAAACAATTGTGTAATCCTCGTATAGAACGAGTTTTGCATTATTAACATAATAGTGTTGGTTGAGCAGTCTTAAATTAAGTAATTTCATTATTATATAGGTATTTTCCTTGTATAAATAGGTCCGCATGATTTTATTTTTAGGTTATAAATTATTTACAAAATGGCGTTGGTCTATATAGACGGAGAGCTAGCCACGTCGGATATGACACAATAATGAGAGCAACCAAACCCCTCTAGTCAGTTTGGTATACTATGCTTATTTCTAGATCTGGACATCTGGCAGCTGTAAAGTGGTGGAGATCAAAGAATGCAAACCATTTCAAGAAAATAAATCCTAGAGATCTGGGTTTGATGCAATATTATGAGAAACTATACAAATACTATACAATATTAAGAGAAATTATACAAAAGTTTATGTTGGGAGAAAGTAGTGCCAAACGATGTATAATAAAATATAGTTCATAGTTTGTCGCCTACTGTTTTTGTTTCCGTAATAATCATACATCGGGGTTTTCGGTGCGGGAACGATTTGAGAAAGAGTAGAGATAAACAGATAGGTTGAGAGTTAGTCTGAGAAAATATCATATTATGCCTAATGAATAACTACCTCTCTGTGAATAGCTTACACACTATGATACGAGCTTTTTTCTTAGAGGCATGTTTGTATTGACTATTATATACTTAGTATTTTAAAAATGCAATTGCATATCCGAAATTTATTAACTAGATCTACCTAAGACAAAGACACGGTATAATAAGTGTCAAATATTAATCTTGACGTCCGATATTTATGAACTATTTGATTAACTGAAGAGGTTGACAATGATCAGTCATTAGATGAATTAATAAAAAAATACTAGAAAAAATCATAGGTATATGTACCTACAATATATATACATAATAGTCAGCTATTACATATAAATTGTATATACCTATGATTTTTTCGATCAATTATTCATTAGGTAGAAACGTGCTAGAGTACATTCTGTTTTTTAAGTTAATGCCTACTCTTTGGCTAATGTCAAACATTCCCGCACCGAAAACCCCGATGTATGGTAATAATACACAATATTTTTTGGTCTAACGTTTTTTTTTATCGATTTTTGACCAGTTTTGAGTCGATATTCCAACATATTCACTATAGATAGAATTATAAGGCAAACGGCTAGCGGTTTTTGAATCTTTTATCTCCATTCTGTTGAGCCGGATCTTGAAATAAATAAGCCGTTTTTTTTAATGATATTTTTAAAATATGGTCTAAAAAAACACTTTTATCGATATTCGAATGGTGTAAATAATCTTACATATACCTAATCTACATATTAGGGTTCCTCTTTGATGTCTCTAAAAACTGTAGAGAGATTTTAATTTTTAACTAATTAAAACAAAATTTATGACCATAAAACCACTTTTTTAGCCTAAACCGGTTCGACTTTGATGTCAAATATCTCGAACACAATGAATATTGAAGTAAATATAGGATACTATATTTTTTAAAGCCGTTACTGATAATATGATAAGCTATATAAATCATTAGAAAACTAAGGGAATTAGATCTAAGGTCGTTGGCGCCAGGGAGCCCCTTAAAATATAGGCCCTGTCCTTTATAACTGAGACAACTTCGGCAATTTTTACCTAGTTTGGTATTACTATTTTCCAATTAAAACATTTTGCTAGTCTGTCACTGTGACCTCCACCCATTAAAAGCTGCCAGATGATCTAGCAATAAGAAGTCCAGGTACAGCTGAATGCTGTACAGTTGCATGTTGTTCGCTGCACTAAAACTAATGGCTAAACAAAAGCATTTACATATGCCATTATACAACCGTTATACTGCGTAAAGCATCATAAAATGCTATTGTAAACCTAAAGCACTAAAAACAGCTGAAAGCTGTATACCGGATTTACGTGGCATTATAATGGCTAATATTCATGCTCATAAACAGCATTAAGCATTTATTTATGCTATTGTAGAACCTAAGGCACTAAACCACACCGAATCATTAGTGTAGCAAACCAAAACGCAACTGTACAGCATTCAGCTGTAAGATAAAATCCTGAACGAAAACCATTACCTATGGATCCACCTGGACAAATTTTCTGTAGATATTGGGGCCGTCTATAGAACAAATCACGGAAATATCGATGAATTTCACGAAAATTTGTCACTCCAGCTACAGAAAAGCAAAAGGGGTATACTGTTTGGAGATTTTAATTTAAATTTGCTTAGCAAACAAAAAAAGGTCATGGACTACAAAAGAGTACTAAAAGAGAATAACTATAAAATTATAAACAAAATAGATAAAAGATTTTGTACACGGGAAACACCCGAGTCCAAAACTATATTAGACCATGTTTGCACCGACCTGAAAGAAAATGATTTTCATTTAGCTGTAATGGAATCTGCTTTATCAGACCACAAGCAAATATATTTTGAGGTAAAAAAGTATAAACCTAACCCTGTTGAGAAAATTAAGTATGAAGCAATCAATTACAAATTTACAAGATATTATACCAGACTGTAGCAGAAGCGGGAAACAACAACGAACACCATAACTTAACTTTATTAGAAAATTTCCTTTCGCAGCTGAAAATCAAAACCCGGCTATCCACGATATGCCAGCAGCGAATTCTGGCCTATTTCGGCCATATAGTGAGAAAGGGAGATGAGAGCCTGGAAAAACTAATAGTAGTTGGAAACACTGAGGGCAGCCGAAGAGGCAGATCTCCTACTAGATGGACAGACCAAGTCAAGGACTCATCTTCCTCAAAATTTTGCGCAGTTGTACAGAACGCCATGGACAGAAGCCGATGGAGACGGTTCATACACACAAAGTGCAAATCATCCGGTGATGACCACGATCCTCAGTCATGAGGGAACGACCGGAGAGAGAGAGTATTAGAAAATAAATTACTAGCATGCATTCGTCACAGCAAAACTATTAAAGAAAAGACTCTCAATTTACCAAAACAAGATTGGATAAACAAGGAAATTATACAAGAAATAAATGAAAGAAACCAAATGTGGCAAAAACTAAAACAAAACCCAAATAACACGGAAACAGAAGAGCAATTTACAAAAAAAAGAAACGAAGTTGCAGCAAGAATACAACAAACGAAGAAGCAATACTACTTCAAAAAGTTTTTGGAATGTCAAAACAACTCTGGAAAAATGTGGTCTCTTATAAACAGCCTATCCATTAACAAGATGAAGGAAAACCCTCCACCAACTAAACTAATAACTGAAAGCCGAACAATTACGGATTTAGATGACATATGCGAATGCTTCAATGACTTTTTCTCAACCATTGGATCTAAGCTGGCTGATGAAATTCCTAATGTGGACTTAGGTCGAGCGACAAAAAGCCCTACTACACCTATTGAAACGAGTCACAATTTTTCGGATTTGACACCAACTACGAGTGATGAGTTGAATACTGTAATAAATAACTTAAAACTAAACACAAGCTCTGGCCTAGATGGTATTAATACCAAATGTATAATCTGTGTAAAAGATTTGATAGTTGAGGAACTTGTGTCATGTATTAACAAATGACTTGAAGTGGGAGTATTTCCAGATAGTCTCAAGTTAGCCAAAGTTAGCCCCATATATAAATCAGGAAACAAGAGTGATCCCGGCAATTACAGACCCATCTCAGTACTTCCAACAATTTCCAAAATATTCGAAAAGATACTCTATAATCGCTTGATAACATACCTAAATTCTATAAATTTCCTGTATGAAAAACAATATGGTTTCAGAAATAAGTCTAATACATTGTCGGCTACAGTAGACCTTATAACAAATATAAAAGTTCATATTGATCAAAAGAAAATAGGCCTCGGAGTGTTTATAGATTTGAAAAAAGCCTTCGACACAATCAGTTATGAGATGATGTTAAATAAACTAAGAAACATAGGTATTAATGGACCTGCGTATAATATTATAAAATCGTACTTATCAAATCGTTTTCAGGTCGTTAAAATAGGAAATCACACAAGTAACCCCAAACCCATAAATTGTGGTGTACCTCAGGGTTCAATTTTAGGGCCTTTGTTGTTTCTTATCTATATCAACGGTATTAAAGATATAGGTCTGATGGGAGACATAACGCTTTACGCTGACGACACAGCTTTATTTTATTTTGGAGACACAATTGATAAGGTTATTATGACAGCACAAAGTGATTTGAATTTGCTCAATGCGTGGTTCCAAAATAATCTACTTACCATTAACACTACAAAAACCAACTATATAGTATTTTTAGCAAAAAACAAGAAAATTGCTGAATTTAACCCACTCACCATTAACAACCAATTAATTAAACAAGTAGATAATGAAAAATATCTTGGTCTAATATTAGATAAAAGTCTAAGTTGGAAACCACACATCGAGAAAACTAGGTCTAAATTAGTATCGCTGACAGGCGCCATTCGGAGTATTTCACGTTTTCTACCTAAACAAACACGCTATATGATATATAACTCTCTCATTAAGCCACATATTGATTACCTGATCGAAATCTGGGGATCAGCTGCTAAAACGAATTTAGGAGTGCTTCAAGTAGCGCAAAACAAATTAATAAAATCATTATTCCATTATGACTTTCTAACACCAACAATTAAAATTTATAAAGATACTCAAATACTAAACATTAAACAGACATATAATTACCATACATGTATGTTAGTTCGAAAAATCATAAACAAAAATATACGCACACAAATTAATTTTTCAAGAAAAAAGACTAGACAAAAAATGGAATTGAGGAATGCAAATGATTTAATACTTAGACAAGCTAGAACAAAATTCGGAAAAAAATGTATTGTACATGAAGGCGCTCAGCTGTATAATAACCTCCCGAAAAGTATAAAGGAAAATAAGTCAATGTATAGTTTCAAAAAACAACTGAAAAATCACATAAAAGATGGTCTACTGTGAATCACAAAATACCCAACTATATAATATAAAAATATGTGATATAAATAAAAGTATATTAAATATAATTAATAAATAAAAAAAAACTGTAAGTAGGCCTTCTAATTAAAAATAACTATAAAACATAATACACGAAGATAAAAAAAGCAAGGATTAGTAAAAAAAAAAAAAAGTTTATTTTATTTTTCTTTTTTAATATATATATTTATTATTATTTTATTATCTAATCTAAACTAATAAATTACCCAAAAACAAAAACAACAAAATTTGAAGTAATCATAAATACCTAAAATAATATAAAATATATTTACTTACTATGCTTACTTTAGTATATTTAAAAGAAAATTAAGCTTAATACCTCCACATTGTAATCAAATAAATAAATACACACTAGTATACATACCAAAATAATATAATGTACCTATTTAACATTTATGTTTAGTTCTATCTACTTACGCTCGTAGAAATGCAATGCCACATCCAGTATTCTAAAGTCAGCGGACTTGCTGCAACTACGAATATAATGGTAACTAGAAAATAAAAATTACATGCACATTCAAATAACAACCTTATGTTGAACTGAAATAAATTTACATTTGAATACTTAATGACCCCATAGCAACTACTACACTTCTTCGGACATTCGTAACTTCAACAGTTTACCGCCGTACCGTACAAACCAGTATAGGACTGAGCCCCGTTGACACCTAGTTCTTAACGATTCATGAATACAATTTATGCTGGGCCATAGCTTACTGTTTATTACAAAATGTTTATTAAGTAGTATGCACCACTAATCACCTTGTTTTGTTAAACTGTATCGGCAGATTTTGTTTAACTACCGTAAGTTTTAATAGTATACCCTCAATGTTTTTAGTTCGTTTGCTGTATTCATGCATTATAAATAATTATTTTTAAGTATTTATAAGTTCTCATGTAAGTGAATTATAATATTCTTAGTGAGAATAAATGATCTTAAACCTAAACCTTTATACATGCCATTATACAACCGTTATACAGCTTAAAGCATTATATAATGCTATTGTAGAACCTAAAGCACTTAAGTGCTTTTAAACAGCCGAAAGCTGTACGCTGTAGTTGCGTTGTGGTTTGCTGCACTAAAGCTAAAGGCTTTACAAAAGCATTTAGATATGCCATTATACAATCGTTATACAGCTCAAAGCATCATATAATGCGACAAGTTGCTCGGTGAACGTATACTTATAAGAGTTTATACGGTCCTTAAGTTCGAAATAAGTTAACTATTGATATGTTATAATTCTTCCTGTGTTACTTGGGATATGTTAACATTTGTACAGTCGACTATCTATTGTTCCATTTAGTGTTATGAAGTATAAAAAGAATATGTCAAATATGTTTGGTGTTTTCAAGTCAAAGGTACATCTTTGTCGGTTGTTAATAAAGCGTTGCTGCCATAAAAATTAGAAATAAACTGTATTAACTGTACATGCGTGCTACCTCGCCCCCCTCAGATTTTGGCAGACTTTTTTGTTTGGAAAGATGAGACGAAGCGTACTCCATTTATAGAGCTTTATGCCTGAAACGGATCAACAGCATATTGTTATTTGTTTAAATTATTGTAAAAATGCACTTGGAAACATGTCATTATATCAGTGGTAGTATTATTAGTATCCATTGAAGTACTAGGGTTGTTACTTAGTCAAGTCAAGTCAAAGTCAAAAATTATTAACTATTGAGTAGGCTTAGCAACAAGCACTTTCGAATCGTCAGTTATGCTACTTATACATATGTATGGAGGAATGTGTTTATTTATCATTAATATCATTATATTATTAAATTACACTTATCAGTGTCTAGGTAACCTATGATATGAAACTAAAACTTCTTGGAATTGATAAATATATTGTCTATAGATTTACGAACAAGTATGTTCTTGTCATGATTGTCAATGTTTCGCCATCGAATTTGCGAAAATTATTACTCACTATCCCAAGTGAAAAATTTGGAGAGTTTTTATTTTGTCAAAAACGGGACTTTAATCGCGTACACTTACTTTTATTATTTCCCTGACGTTTCGAGCGTGCCGTAACGCTCGTGGCCTGCCTCATGAGTCTGCCTGTGACCACGAGCGTTACGGCACGCTCGAAACGTCAGGGAAATAATAAAAGTAAGTGTACGCGATTAAGTCCCATTTTTGACAAAATAATGAGTGAAAATCTTGTAAGTTTAAATCAGTACATTGGAGAGTTTTGGATAAAAATTGTAAATACAATACAAAAATTTACCATTAAACTGTAATAATAACATTAAACTGAGATTCAGATTCTGTTCAGTTATATTTATTTGTATTATTTTAGTACATAATATTTTAGTTCATCAATTTAGAACCATCGCCATCCCTAACTGGTTGTCATACGTCATTTCAATGGATTTCGCTCGCAGTTTACGATGTATGATTATTAGCAGAGGGCGGAATTGCTCATGGCAAAAATGAAACGTCAATAGAGTTGGAATGTTGAATTTTATCGACTATCGAATAAACTGAAATTATATTTACCTAGCGTATATCTTTATTTATTTATTAACAAAGCTAAACATCTAATCCATAAGCAAACAATAATAGATTTCATAAGAACATTACGGAATAACATGTGGATTATTATTAATTATTTTTTTCCATGGAATGTTGCAACAAACTAGAAATATTATCAAATCTAGATAAAAACTATTATCGTTCTTTACCTCTTTAAACTCAGGTGAATGTGTTTTACTCGTTATGTGAGTTTCAACTTAATATTTTTTTAGTTGCTTTAAGTGAACCTTACATTTAGAGCAGTCTCTTGTTGAGTTGTTTTCGTTGTAAGTAAGACAAGGGTACTTCTTTATCCATTTGTTAATTGTTTTTCTTTTTAGATTAACCAATTTTAACAAACGTGAATTAGTTGCAAAAAAGACTAGTGGCAGAAATTACAGTTAACTGCCATGCAATGTACTTTTAATCTTATCAAAGAGGTTAATGTTAAAGTCAGAAATGTAAAAGGTGGCTGAACTTATCGAAAGCTGAAAAAGTCGATAAAATTCAACGTTCCAACTCTATTGACGTTTGATTTTTGCCATAAGCAATTCCGCCCTCTGATTATTAGTACTTATCCGCCTAAAGTTAATCCTGCATCATGTTTTGTGAATATTGTCGTACTCTAACAAGCTGGAGAACTTATTGATTACAAGTTAGCTTCAGCTTCCGTTATTAGGTTACGCGTGTACAAACAGCAACACTCTTAACTGTACATCGGTGGAACTTATTACGAACGACATAAGGTCCACCGATGTACAGTTAACAGTGTGGGTGATGGTACATGCCGAGCCGAGTCACAGATGAACTTTGAGATTGTGTATTTATTTATCGTATGGCTACAAGTCACTGGATATAGATAGGCATTTCTTATCTGGGGTAGTAGTAGTGGGAAAGCAGATGATGAAGAAAATCCAGTGAGTGCTGCGACGTCTAGATGGGACAGTGCAGCTGCCAAGTTTGTTACTCTTTTAGCACCACCCAGGGATCACGTGTAGGGTTTTCTAAGGTGTTTCCTACGGACGCAGAGTAACATTGATCCCCAGATTGTGTATAACAAACCACAGTAAGTAAACGAGTTATTATTTGGGTTTATTTAGGATTAGGATTATCATGGAAGACATATTGAAGTAATTTGTAACGGCTAAATTTGTAACGGCAATTGCACACACCGTCGTGGTGTATAAAACTTAAACTCAAAACCTTTCGAACCTACAGTGGAAACCTTTTCCAAAGTTGGCCGATACTCTAAAACACTTCCCGGGGAAACAACTAGTTGCTCCAAAGCCATTAGTTGTACCTTTTACGAGCACTTTATTACGCAGTCGAGTGTGCGGGCTTTTACCACGTTTACACACCTTTTACTCGACGAACCCCCATTCATAGACCCAGTATTTCGAAACCCCAACGAGTTCATGTCGTGTAGTTCAAAACTAAACACTATTAGTGAGCCGCACAGTGGTTCAGGTTGTATGGGAGGGCGGAATTAATTATTTTTATGAAAGGTGGGCGTTTTAACATTTATGAAATGTGGTTTTATCAATATAAATAGGTAAAATGAATAATAAAAAAAAATGTATGATTTGTATTAAAATCATATAAAACATACTATAAAATACAAAATAATTAATAAATAAATTTGATAATAAATATAATATTATTATTTCTAGAATATAAAAAAATATAAAAACAAAATTGTTTTATTTCCTCATGGTCTATTTCTGTTTTTTTATTATTATGATTAGCCCTTAAGCTATTAATAAAAGGGTCTGAAGATGTCAAGAGCATTGTATGTATTGAAAACATACCACTGAGCCAATCTTTATTTTTGTCAAAAAAATACTTTCTCACCCTTGATGCAGCTTTCCACTTTTTTGTGAAAGTAGGTAACAATTGTTTACTTAACTGAATATAGATTTGGCCAAGTATAGCATCTCCAGAAACACAAAAATGAGACATACTTTTTTTTTTGGAAAAAATGATTTTTGTGTTTGTTATGACCTATACTACATCCCAGCAAAAGAATTATCGACTGAGGAATTAATGCGAGGTCTCCATACAACGACCCGGTAGATTTCCCACACTACAGAGTACATTCTGTTTTTTAAGTTAATGCCTACTCTTTGGCTAATGTCAAACATTCCCGCACCGGAAACCCCGATGTATGGTAATAATACACAATATTTTTGGTCTAAGATTTTTTTTAATCGATTTTTGACCAGTTTTGAGTCGATATTCCAACATATTCATTATAGATAAAATTATAAGGCAAACGACTATCGGTTTTTGAATCTTTTATCTCCATTCTGTAGAGCCGGATCTTGAAATAAATGAGCCGTTATTTTTTTATGATATTTTTAAAATATGGTCTAAAAAAAACACTTTTATCGATATTCGAATGGTGTAAAGAATCTTACATATACGTAATCTACATATTAGGGTTCCTCTTTGATGTCTCTAAAAACAGTAGAGAGCTTTTGAATTTTTAACTAATTCAAACAAAATTTATGACCATAAAACCACTTTTTTAGCTTAAACCGGTTCGACTTTGATTTCAAATATCTCGAAGACAATGAATATTGAAGTAAATATAGGATACTATATTGTTTAAAGCCGTTACTGATAATATGATAAGCTATATAAATCATTAGAAAACTAAGGGAATCAGATCTAAGGTCGTTGGCGCCAGGGAGCCCCTTAAAATATAGGCCCTGTCCTTTATAACTGAGACAACTTGGGCAATTTTTACCTAGTTTGGTATTACTATTTTCCAATTAAAACATTTTGCTAGTCTGTCACTGTGACCTCCACCCATTAAAAGCTGTCAGATGCCAGGATCTAGCAATAAGAATAGTATAGCAATCTAACCAGACGGGTTTTGTTGCTCTCATTATTGTGTCATAATCTGACGTGGCTAGCTCTTAGTCCAATAGCAGCTCAGTGACCCTTAAAAAATGCCTTATTTATGCCTACAGCATTACACGTGAATAATTATGCTATTAAACAACATTAAGCATTTATTTATGCTATTGTAGAACCTAAGGCACTAAAACCGCTAAAAGCTGTATAGGGGCTGTTCATAAATTACGTCATCAATTTTTGATGATTTTTACCCCCCACCCCCCCTGAAATCATCCAACCCTCCCCCTGCCAAATAGAGTGACGTCATTAAAAAAATGCGTTTTAAGCTTAATTGTAAAATAAAAAACTATTTAGTAGATAATATTTTATAACATTAAAAGTTTATAGAAGCACGACTTTCATTCCTTTTTTTACACATTGATGATGTGATCTTCGGAATGACCGCCCCCCCCCCCCTCCTACGTCACGCTACCATCATCCGATGTCCAGGGGGCCCCCCCCATTTGAAATGACGTAATTTATGAACAGCCCCTTATAGTGAATTACTTGGCTGTTAGCAAACCAAAACGCAACTGTACAGCATTCAGCTGTACAGTTGCATGTTGTTCGCTGCACTAAAACCAATGGCTAAACAAAAGCATTTACATATGCCATTATACAACCGTTATACAGCGTAAAGCATCATAAAATGCTATTGTAGAACCTAAAGCACTAATAACAGCTGAAAGCTGTATACCGGATTTACGTGGCATTATAATGGCTAATATTCATGCTCATAAACAGCATTAAGCATTTATTTATGCTATTGTAGAACCTAAGGCACTAAACCACACCGAAGCATTAGTGTAGCAAATCAAAACGCTGCATTCAGCTGTAAAGTTGCATTTTGGTTCGCTGCACTAAAACTAAAGGCTTTAAAAAAGCCTTTATACATACCATTATACAACCGTTATACATCTTAAAGCATTATATAATGCTATTGTAGAACCTAAAGCACTTAAGTACTTTTAAACAGTCGAAAGCTGTACAGTCGCGTTGTGGTTTGCTGCACTAAAGCTAAAGGCTTTAAAAAAGCATTTAGATATGCCATTATACAACCGTTATACAGCTCAAAGCATCATATAATGCGACAAGTTGCTCGGTGAACGTATATAAGAGTTTATACGGTCCTTAAGTTCGAAATAATTTAACTATTCATATGTTATAATGCTTCCTGTGTTACTCGGGTTACCTCTTTAAACTCGGGTGAATGTGTTTTACTCGTTATGTGAGTTTCAACTTAATATTTTTTTAGTTGCTTTAAGTGAACCTTACATTTAGAGCAGTCTCTTGTTGAGTTGTTTTCGTTGTAAGTAAGACAAGGGTACTTCTTTATCCATTTGTTAATTGTTTTTTGAAAGTAGGTAACAATTGTTTACTTAACTGAATATAGATTTGGCCAAGTATAGCATCTCCAGAAACACAAAAATGAGACTTGTACGTTACGAGCCCTTGTATTTCCAATATTTATGTTTGGAGCCGAAACGTGGACAGTCAAAAGCAGGGAGAAGCAGCGGATCGATTCCTTCGAGACGTGGTGTTGGAGGCGTATGCTGAGAATACCATGGACAACTAAGCGCACGAATCACTCCATACAGTTGGAACTCAATGTTAAATTGCGACTGTCCACAATCTGTGAACAACGCTTCCTTATTTACTTTGGACATATAATGAGAAGGGGAGACGAAAGTTTGGAAAATTAATCGTTGTTGGCAATACTGAAGGCAAAAGGTCACCTGGTGAACGGCCACGATGGACTGACCAACTCAAAGGCGAGGAACCCTCTCAGAAGTTCTACGATGTGGTGAGGAAAGCGATGGACCGGAATCGATGGCGAGAGTGTGTTCGTGCCCGAACAAAACCCACCAACCACGATCATCAGTCATGATGGATGCATACAAGAAGAAGAGGTCACAGTAAAAATTTCAGGAAGGTATTTTTTTTTTCCCTTATCTATTATTTGACTCAAACCACTAATTGATTGCATGTGAGTTTTTCGACACAAGCTGGTAAAAGAAGGTGGTTAAACGTCGTGACAGTATTGGCACTTTAGAGAGAAGTTTATTTGACATTTTATGCTTACAATAAAGAAAAAGATGAAATCTTGACTGCCGTAGAGATATAAAAAGTTAGCAGACCTCCAAGTGTCCGTATCTCACATGTGGCCTCTACAACTTTATCTGGGTCGCGCTTTACAAACCGAGTTGCAACTTTTGTTGCAAGTGTTCTATTTCTATGGTACATCCAAGTTAGCCTTGGTACTAAAATAGGCGTACGTTATATTTCAAACATAGCAATGCTTTATAACAAATGCTCTTCGTAAGATCGTTTATCTACACCAATATCATAAATCCTCTATTCCGCGTTCGGAAACCGCATGTAATTACCATCATTACTGCAACCAGTAACGTAATATCAGTGACAGTGTGGTTAAAACGTATGAAAATTCATTACCTACGGTAAAATATGCCCTCCTCTCAGACCTGTGGCACGCGCCCGCCCGACCGCCGGCACAATCGAGTTGGGCATAGCGTTGCAATGTCGGTCATTCTAATGGTTTCCGAACACTTTATTTAGGATTTATAATATGTGTGTAGATAAAGCAGTGTATGCAACTGTACGTAATTAGGCCTTATTACGTAACAGTTACATAAACTGCTATTAGCTATTGGAACAATAGGGCATGTCGCCTTTTCTTAACAATTATAGGTAATTTTTTATAATGAATATTTCTTTCAGTATTAGTTAAATGTTTGAGAAGTTTGAGAATTTTCAGTACTTTTTAGAAACTTTCTGCAGCCATTGTCTGTGTGAAATATTTATTTTGGGAGTATAACCTGAAGGTCAATAAGAAACTCTCTAAATTACATCGTTTTTATCATGGCCATATAAGGCTCTTTGTAAATATGTACTTAGGTAACTAAAAACTTATCATTCTGAATTTGAGTCGGTCCCGTATATGGAATTTAATGTACACGACGACAGTTTTCTTCGCACAGACTCAAATAACATTCTCGTATGTAATAAATATTTCACTCTTGATATTTAAGCGTCAACTTGGCAAGAAGATGTATTGCAATTACATCAACATTGGTAATTTCTGCAAATCCTATTTCTCCATGTAGAACTTAAAACTCTGTATTTAATTGAACCCGCCGCAGGAAAATTTGAATAATTAAGCTTCTCAAACCTATTACTCTGCGTCCGGGGATTTCTTGCAATCAGGGTTGCGACAATGAATGTTACGGGTTGTGATCTCGCTTGATGACTTTTAGCTTATTTTATTGTGGTTATTCAGAATAATTAGATATGTGACTAAAACGAAAATAATGATTTGTAGTTGACTAAGTGTGGTTACGTTTTTGGCGCAATCTTGTGATTAATGTTCATTCAAATCTTCTGAATTACTGAGTGATATTACCGGAATTAGATCGTGTTCTGTTTCTTTGCATATTTTTAATCGACTTCAAGATTTCAAAAGAAGGAGGTTCTCAGTTCGGTCATAAACTCCGTTTGGATATGATCTCCCTTGTAAGCTGAATATCTGAATGAGATTTTTAATAGTTTTAGAAATATATTTTTTCTTACTTATTGTAAAGGCAACCAACATGCTTGTGCCTAAATCTATACCTATTTCATTAATGTTACACTAATGAAATGCTCTCTATCCAAAAACAAGTAAAAGCCACTCTGCAAGAAATCCCAACGAGCTTTAAAGTCAAAGCTTTTTAATCCATCTGGCCCCGAGAGAGCTTCCGCAAGAAGATGTTAAATTCAGGAGCTTTTATCCGGCCCCAAGAGGATGTACGATTTATCTACAACCCTGTATGTTCTGTCGAGATCCGATTAACCAGTGTTATGAGACCTTAAGATTGGTAACAGTCTTACGCTGGTGGTTCTAGGTGTTCCGTGCGTAGAGCTATGGGAATGGGACAGGTTGGGTATCGTACGTTTAAATACGTGTTAGGTGGATTTGTTCTTTAGGGTTAAAAAGCATTTTGAATTAAACTTACTTTAAAGTTTTTACTTGCAAAATGGGGCAATGTTATGCATGACTGGTAGATACCGCCTTATAGCATTAAGTCCGCTTTATGTACTTTAAGATTTTCTTTTATGCAATAAAGTTTAAATAAATAAATAAATACAGCTTTAAACGGATTTTCTTATAAATATTTTTAACGCATAGTAAATAGAAATATGTAGAGATTCTAATCTCGTCTGAGAGTCAAACTTTTTAAATGAATTAAATTTTTTATAATAATCATGTGTACGCAATGAAATTATGAAACGTCTTATTTTTAAGGCAAATATTTAAGAATTTCTGTTCAGTTTAGGGTATTTATGTAAATGATTGAAAATGAAAATGTGGGTCAGATGATGATATTTGCCGCAGTTTGAGAATTCCGTCCTGGATCCTGCAATATCCCCGTAATGACGGGCCCGAGTTTAGCCAATTAATTTGACAAATTCCCGAAAACGTGTACAAATCATGAGCGAAGTGAGAGATTTTGAGCGATGCTGCGTTTCCTAGTCATATGTCGTAAATTAGATAAAGTTCACACGTTTCTTTGATAACGAATAAATTACTGTTTATTTACGAGAATTCTATGACGTACGGTAATTACCTATAAGCTATTGCTTGACTTGGGCAATTATCATACGGACACTTCTTAAAAGCGACAACAGTGAAAAGAGATTTAAGTTAAAAAGTATTCTTTGGGTGTGATTTTTAATATTTAAGGACATCGAAAAATTTAATGGCTGCAATTTTGGAACATGCCCAAAAACTGCTAAAATATGAATTGATAAAGTGTTGGTAAGACGAAATTTATAGATTTCTGTGTCAGACAGCCGGTAACGTTTTTAGGTTTTAAAAACAACAATAATGTGGACTTCCGCAAAATACCTAATTCCATAAAAGTCACAAATTTTATTAGGGTTCCGTACCTCAAAGAGAAAAAAACGAAACCCTTTTAGGATCACTCGCTTTTTTACTTTAGACCATGACGACGTAAGAACATTAACATGCAAAAACATATAAACATATCCCAGTTTGTGTCCTCCCGAGTTTGTCGTATCGTAGCAGCAATTAATTTGACAAATTGCCAGGATACAGGATTCTGTGGCCCGGCGGGTTAGATTTACGGGGTCCTACCGATAATAGTGACACCTTCATGTTACAATGTACAAATTGTGAATATAGGCACAGAATCATTAATAGTAGAAGTGTATGTTTAAATCGAGATATTTTTTTAAAAATAATCATTATTTCTTAAATATCACTTACATATTTTTTATAAAACAAGCAAGAATGACATTGAAAATCCTTACCAACTAACTTACTTACCACTAACAAAACTAACTTATCACTAACAAAAAAGTTCCCCTAGATCTGCCCCCTGCGGAAGGGTGCCCATAATGCTGGGACTGGGAATATCTCGAGATATTTTTAAATAAAGAACTATAGGTTGGGAATTTACCAGGAAATTTAACGAATTCAACTCTGACGAAGTCGCGGGCGGAAGATTAAGTACTGTTTGTTAAACTGTATGTTTGATTGTTTTCAGGTAAGTAACTACTCTGGAAGTGACCTAGCGATAACCAATAAAGGTAAGTGACCGCTGTTTTGTGTGAGTGACCAATTTGACGACGACTCCCGACCTAAAGTCAGCAGCTAAACATTTATAGCTTAAGCTGAAATAGATGTCATATAGAAAAAAACCGGCCAAGTGCGAGTCGGACTCGCGCACCGAGGGTTCCGTACAAACCTATAACAAGCAAAAGTTTTAGTATGTTTATTACTAATTTCAATTTAATTCCTCTACGCGTTTACGAGGAAAAAGTTAGTAAGTTTAAAATTAAAAAAAATATTTTTTGGATGATTGTACTAAAAATCCCATAATTATTTTACATGTTTTTTTAAAGTGGGGCATTCCACTCATACAATAGTATGTTATTCAATCAAATACAAACACTGAAAACATTGGAAAAATAATCAACCCAGCAGGATTTGAACCTCGCATCGATACGCCTTACCGGGGCTCGATCGCTTTACCAATTAAGCTATGGGTTCAGTTACTGAGTTGACGAAATTCTCAATGCCTTCAATCATCTTTTTGCATTTATTTTTACATCGACTTTATAGCAGCCGTAAGCGACATCTAGGTGCTAACTACTAGAGTTAGATACCCTTCCCGCCGACCCTATTGCAAGTGTCACAACACTTGTGTGTATCGATGCGAGGTTCAAATCCTGCTGGGTTGATTATTTTTTCAATGTTTTCAGTGTTTGTATTTGATTGAATAACATACTATTGTATGAGTGGAATGCCCCACTTTAAAAAAACATGTAAAATAATTATGAGTTGATAGCAGCGCCATCTATTATTTCCGTTGTAACACTTGCAATAGGGTCGGCGGGAAGGGTATCTAACTCTAGTAGTTAGCACCTAGATGTCGCTTACGGCTGCTATAAAGTCGATGTAAAAATAAATGCAAAAAGATGATTGAAGGCATTGAGAATTTCGTCAACTCAGTAACTGAACCCATAGCTTAATTGGTAAAGCGATCGAGCCCCGGTAAGGCGTATCGATGCGAGGTTCAAATCCTGCTGGGTTGATTATTTTTACTAAAAATGTCTACTTTTCGTAATTTTTCCTTTGTCTGTGGTATATGAAGTTTCTTCGTGCCAAGTTTCAAGTTTCTGAGTTTACGGGAAGTACCCTTTAGGTTTTGAGTTTCTTGCGAGCACTCAGTTTCAAAATATGCGACTTAAATTGCTATTTCTTTTGATTGCGTTGACATAAAAGTTTGGTTTTGTTACATCTGAAAGGTCCTATAGCCCTGAGTATTTGACATGAATTTCAATTTAATACCTCCACGTGTTTACGAGAAAAAAGGTAGTAAAATTAAAATTTAAAAAAATATTTTTTGTATGATTATACTAAAAATGTATACTTTTTGTAATTTTTCCATTATCTATGCTATAGGACGTTGCTTCGTGCCAAATTTCAAGTTTCTGAGTTCACGGGAAGTACCCCGTAGGTTTTGCGAATGCCGAAAAACTTTAAAATTTGCAGCATAAACGACTGTATCTTTTGATTGCGTTGGCTTTTAAGTTTGATTTTTTCACATCTCCAAGGGACAATAGACCTGAGTATTCGATATAAATTTCAGCTTGATACCTCCACGCGTTCCTGAGAAAAATGGTCTTGACAGACAGACAGACAGACAGACAGACAGATAGACAGACAGACAGACAGACGGACAACAAAGTGATCCTATAAGGGTTCCGTTTTTTCCTTTCGAGGTACGGAACCCTAAAAAGTGACCAAGGTCTCCGGTGCACAGGGCCAGAATCGAACCAACGCCTTCTGCACTCGCGGCAGACGCCTTAACCTCTAGGCTACCTGTGTCAGTCAGTAGTCTGTAATTTTTTTGTGTGTATGCAATCTTTGTAAAGACTCAGTAAACAATCTATTTTATGCGAAAAGGAGGGCACCCAAATTTAAGACTCATCACCATCATCATCTTCCTCATGGATGCCATTGTCCAGAACTAATAGAAGCACACGGGAAGCACCAGCTTTCAAATAAAAAAATAATCATCAAAATCGGTTCACCCAGTCGAAAGTTCTGAGGCAACATAAAAAAAATACAGACGAATTGAGAACCTCCTCGTTTTCGGTAGAAGTCGGTTAAAACTAACACTTCAAAATATTTAATGATTTGATTTGTTCTCTAGTTATAGTCCTGGTGGCAGCGTGTTTAGTAGTTTTGCTCTTCGCTCGTTATTTACATCGCTTTTTAGTAAAAGCGGCCTTACAAACCAGAAATATCTCAAATCCTTCCGTTATCTTCCCATCGCTTCTTCCCCTCAGACGTTAAACCTGACATACGCGCGGCCAAGAAGTTTGACCCGTCGACTTAAGACTTAATGCCGGCTTGACCTCAGGCCGGACCCCACAGATTGATGCCTTATTATCTTAGGACAGAGACATCCGCAGGGTACTTGTTTGTAAACAGATTATGTCACACCATAGACAACAGGATTAACTTACAGAGGGCTTTTACTTTGTAGCAAAACAGTTTTTAGGGTTCCGTAGTCAACTAGGAACCCTTATAGTTTCGCCATGTCTGCCCGTCCGTCCGTCCGCGGATACTCTCAGTGACCGTTAGCACTAGAAAGCTGAAATTTGGTACTAACATGTATATCAATCACGCCGACAAAGTGGTAAAATAAAAAGTGGAATTTTTTTTTATTAGGGTACCTCCCCTATACGTAGTGGGGAGTGATTTTTTTTTTCATTTCAACCCTAACGTGTGATATATTGTTGGATAGGTATTTAAAAATGAATAGGGGTTTACTAAAATAATTTTTCGATAATGTAAATATTTTCGGAAATAATCGCTCCAGAAGTAAAAAAATATGCGTCCCCCCCCTCTAACTTTTGAACCATAAGTTTTAAAAATATGAAAAAAATCTCAAAAGTAGAACTTTATAAAAACTTTCTAGGAAAATTATTTTGAACTTGATAGGATGAATAATTTTTGAAAAAAAAAACAAAATAATTTCTGAACTAAGTTTGTATTTTAACCGTATAAGCAGGTGTTTATTGTACCTGTAATTTCTACAAAATTACAATGAAATGACGTGCTTTCAAATAAAGTAAAAACGGTGAAAATCGGTTCACGCAATAAAGAATTATTCCATAAAAATCATCTTCCATATTTTAAGCTCGCGCGCAATAGTTTACTTAATTTGCCGATAGATGTCGCTGTACGTGGAACTCTCATATCATATCCTACATGGCGGTGTTATTAACTCTTAAGTGGGGACACTTACTGTGACGGACGGAAAACTACGGAACCCTACACTGAGCGTGGCCCGACACGCTCTTGGCCGGTTTTTTTAATAGTTTATTCCTTCAATGGTTGAGTAATCCCTGTTGTTGTTTAGCTCTGTGGTTGACTGGTAGAGAATGCCTATAGGCATTAAGTCCGCCATTTGTACGTGATTTACTTTGTATGTTGTGCAATTAATCCATACTAATATTATAAATGGGAAAGTGTATGTGTGTGTTTGTTTGCTTGTTTGTCCGTCTTTCACGGCAAAACGGGGCGACAAATTGACGTGATTTTTTAAGTGGAGATAGTTGAAGGGATGGAGAGTGACATAGGCTACTTTTTGTCTCTTTCTAACCCCCCACTTCCCTAAAATAGGGGGTGGAAGTTTGTATGGAGCATTCCGCAATTTTCAAGGTAGAAAGCTAAAAATTGGTATGCGGACTATTTGTGACTAACAAATAATCGTGCATAAGCTATAAAGACAAATAATATCGTCTACAGTAGCGTATTAAAATAATATTGTGTTCCGAGTTCTCTTCTGTGTTTTAAATCAGGAAAGGGGAACCGTGTTACCCCGAATTTAACGCGAGCGAAGCCGCGGGCAAAAGCTAGTCTTAAATAAACAAATCTAAATATTTGCTCTTTAGCTTCCCTGCCGCATTTTTATACGAACATGGATAAACTAAGTTTTTTTAATTTATTTATTTCGTTATATCATTGATTGACGTATGTTGTTTTTCTAGAGGATGAAAGTCTTTGCTGGCCATGTGCGTGGCGTTCTGCACCAAAGGGTATCCCCACAAGTCCATAGCCTGCTTGCATGCGATCTGAAATTATTAATTACAAATAAATAATTATTTGGGTCTTACAAGATCGATATACCTAGTCCCAAACTAAGTAAAGTTTGTGATATGGGTATTAAGTAGCAGATAGTGTAGCATGACGCTACGTATCGTACGACATCTGTCGACTTTCTTTAGAACTTCTGAACTTCTGTGTCTAAGGCTAGGTCACGGTTGATATATAAAAAAAGCGTACATTGTGATTCACGGCATTACAGGTAGATGGCGCTTCTCAGTCCGTATTTTGTAATACGTCTGGCAGTTATAAAATTGAGATAATACTCGCGCTAATTTTGAATGTGAATATTTGAGGTATTCCAGATTGTCAAAAAGAAAAAAGTAGATTTTTGATTGAGTCTGTCAGAGCGCCGTGAGATTTTGGAAAGAAAAAGAGATAATCTGAATTTGGTCTGGGGTTTTTGCTATAATTTGCTTAGTTGCATCGTGGTGAAGTGCGATTTATTTCAAACATTATATAGCAAGTGCTATTAATACATTATTGGAGCAAAAATAAAACCAAAACCATTGCCGGGCAAAAAAGGCCATATAAATTATATAGCAAGTGCTATACACTGGAACCGCCTGATCCGGAAGGATTCCGGAAGGCGCTTGTGGATGCCGGGCCGGCGGGACGGTCTGCAGCTGCCGCGATTTCCGCGGGTTTCTTCGCCACATCATCGGAGAGTTAGAGTCCGCATCCAGCGGGCTCTCCAAGTGAGAAAAGGAGTTCAGCGAGCTATTGGGTCCGCCTAAATCAAAGCGGACACTTGCCCACGAACTCTTTTTAATTTAAAGCAACAGCTTTAGCCATCCTGCTTTCGAGAGTATCAAATTATTTACATTTTTGTTAAAAACGTTATAAATCGGATTCCTTTTCTTTGTATCCAGTATTTTTGTGCCATAATAGTTTTTTTTGTTGTTTTGCTAAATTCCCCAAATTCCAATTGCCTCGTTTGACGGGCGTATAAAGACCTGGCTCTTTAATTTAGGCTACGTTCAGCCAGCGAATCATCTGTCACCATCCATATCACCCGCCTCATTAACCCATTATTTTCCTGCAGCCAAATTATTACTAGCCGAGTCTTTATTTTTACTTACCGGTTTTGCTAACTATTGAATGTGTAATGTCCTTGTTTAGGTACAGTTGTCTTCATTTTTAAGTGAAGTGCTAATATTAAATATTTTTAATTATTGTAATTTAATTACATTCTGGCCACTAGGGAGGTTGTTGAATGTGAAAGTGAAATAGGTACAGTTGTCTTCATTTTTAAGTGAAGTGCTAAATTTAAATATTTTTGTTATTGTAATTTAATTGCATTCTGACCACTAGGGAACTTATTGAATGTGAAATACCCTTATTTAGATGCCGTTATTGTGATTTTTACGTGAAATGCTAAATTTTAAATAATTGATTATTTTTGCTAATATTAAATATTTTTACTTTGTCGTCAAAATTAAACGTGTTAATGCAATTAAGAAGTGTTTTACTGCAATAGCTACATATACCTATGGAGGCAGACATAAGGGTACATACTTATGTAAATTACCGCAATGACATATGATAATGAAACACCGCGGGAAGTCTCACAGATTGTAAACAAAATGAAACCCAAATTTTCCGCGGGTCACGATGAAATACCCATAACTGTTATTAAAGAAAATGTCGATCTATTATTATCTAAATAGAAAACATCAAAAAATTCGTGAACACACAAAGAAATGCCCTTATTGGGTGCAGCCCAGCCCAGAATATCCAGGTTCTTAGGCAGGGTCACTAAAAAGTAGGGTACAAGAACCCTTTAATACATTATATACATCTTGCATACGTCGTGATAATTTTTTAGGATTAGGTATAAAATTCTCCTGAAATTATAACCTACTTAAACAATTCCGTGATGTTTTTAAGTTCTTCACTGTTGATTCTTTTCATTGTAATAGACATCTGTTTCCAATTTGTGATATTAAAACCAGTCACCGAGTTAACCGTTTTAAATATTATTTACTCGTACCTGTACTTCCTCAACGAAGTCATATTTCAGCTCGTGTTTCCACTTGAACGGCACATCTCTTGTCTCCCTGTAGGTGGTGTACTCGCCCCCCACCTTCACTTTGGTGTGTTGGTCTAAGAAGTCTTGAATGGCAGGCGTCATGCTGAGCCCTAGGAACGTGAAGAGTCGGAGCACCGTGGTTTGGGGCTCTAAGGCTAGGTCTTCGAAACGAACTACCCTGGAAACGGGAAAGCAAAACTGAAACATGTTGTCATTAACGAAGGATTTATTTTAGCACAATCAGTAACAGAAGTTGTTAAGTTGTTACAAAATAAATGATTGGCTTAAATATTTAGTTTGTATTCTAGTAATATCGGCATCATCGCTCTCTAGCGATAAGACCGCCTGTTGACTGCCTCTACTGTTAATCTGTGTAGTCTATTTTATTGAGGTGTGCAATAAAGAATATTTGTATTGTATCGACGGCACCTCTAGAATTTCTAAGTAATTCGAATAGGAGGCACGAGCACACACTGTTCTACCTTAATCAATGATCAAAAATGCCTTAACATTTACAAAGATTGTATGAGGTACATGATAAAATTCGACAAGTGCCGCTGTGATTCGGGTAGCCGCGTAGGGTAGCGGGTAGAGGTTAAGCTGCCGCGTATACAGAAGACCTTGATTCCGACCTTGGACAATATTTACATAAGCCTGTCCGGATATTGCCGCTGTAGTCGTCTCGCCGCTAAATAGTCGCTGATCATGTCAGCACAGAGCATCTCTGCTTGGCAGCAGTCAGGCGCCGTCTGGCAGAAGCGCCTGCCCGTGCGCTGCCGGGAACCCATGACCGCACGAGGGTCACGGACCAGAAGCACCACTTTTACATTCAGTCTGGAATGAGAATAACTACATTAGGTATGTCAAAAGGATTTGAAACTTCTACCTTAGTAGCTACATTTCACATTTAAAATGACAGCGTCGCACTGTTATTTGCTTACTCAAAAATCCGAATACTAGTTAAAACATTGCCAGTATTGCCACTCGTAGTTTACTCTTTAAATATAGATCTACTAATAATTAGATTATATCATGTCACAATCTTAATATTAAACTATTTTTACAAATAATTACACCTAGTAATTAGTCATAGCCGCTCCTTGTCGCTTCCGGTCCAAAGGTGCCCATAATGCTCGCGGCGTTATATTAATACTAGCTTTTGCCCGCGGCTTCGCTTGCGTTAAATTCGGGGTAACAAACCATACAAACTTCCACCCCCCATTTTAGGGAAGTGGGGGGTTAGAAAGAGACAAAAAGTAGCCTATGTCACTCTCCATCCCTTCAACTATCTCCACTTAAAAAATCACGTCAATTCGTCGCCCCGTTTTGCAGTGAAAGACGGACAAACAAACAAACATACACATACACTTTCCTATTTATAATATTAGTATGGATTCTAAATCTTTTAGTGTATAAGTTTGTGTAGTGTGTTTTTTGTATCCTCGAAACTCCAACGGAGGCTGCCCTATAATAGCACCATTGTGTTGTATAAAGCCTAACTAATGAAGCCAAAAAAATAAAGTAATTCTTACGCATGATCCTCCAAAACATCTTGCACCAATCGTAGCCGAAACCGCACCAATTTCATACTTTGGAAGGGGAACAACTTACAAAACCTGGACGTAAATATAGCGTCAAAAAACAACTCTCTGCTGTATTTCACGTGCTCCCAAAATCTGGTATTGTGGCTGAACTGGTACGCCAGGTTCGCCTTACCACTAAGATAATCTTCTAAATATTGATCTAAGAAGTAACCGAAGTCACACCTGAACAGGGCCTTGACAGATTTCAATGCTAATTCTGCCTTTGGTGGTCCTCTGATCTGCATTACTTCGGGGTCCATGAATGGCTCAAAGTGGTAGAAGTTTCCTGGCATCGCATTTAAGATGTCGCCTATAAATGTTGATCCAGACCTCCACGTGGAAATTACGAGGCTTCTTATAGGTTGGCCTCCTGATTCTGGAATTAAGTCTTGCAAGTTTTTTGCCTTTGAATGTGTGAAGTTGTAATTTAATAACTCTGATTCAATCTTCTCTCTAGTTTTCTCGAGTATTGTTTCAATGTTCTCTTCGTGATGGGGTTTGAAAGGAAAAGGCTGCAGCGCTCCTACCTTTTTCCTTATCAAATCCAGAATATTTATGCGTCTCTCAGAATACGAAGAGAGACACGTTTCTGTATATTGCCTTGCAGCAAGAATTAACATTACACTGAGGCCAAATGCGAGACATATGGAGTAAAAACGACCTCTCCGCAGCATTTCGGTGAATATACGTATGAACACTTGAACAGACCGTTAACCACTGGTTTACATATTAACTGACGGGTATAACTGATTTCATGGAAAATTACCATGGATGATGAATGATGATTCATTGTATTTTTATTTGTATCGTGACATTGTTTTATAGGTTTGTATTGTAAATAGTTCTTATATGACGATCTTTTTAGTGAAAGCAATTTGTTTTCAAGTGTAAAATACTATGTCTTTTTCTTTAAGAAATAAATAAATCGAATCTAATCTAATCTGGCCAGTGAAACTGTGTTGAAACGTCGGAATTCAACTCCGAAATAAATTTAATTCACGTTAGATTATTTTGATGACAGTTAATATTTAGACTGTCTTATCTTATCGTCAAAGTATGCTTGTACGGCAAATTTCCAACTCTTGTAATTTTCTCTTCCGACGAGTTTATCAATATGGAAATTATTATTGCTAGAATTCGACATATTTACGTGGTACGAGTAACAACAATTCGATGAACATCTGACGAAACAATTCGGAGTTCAAACTCGCCCGTCGGCAATCGAGAAATCTGAAGTGGTAATTTTCGGAAAAAATACGGCGGTTTTCTTATTTTACGGCGTTTTATTCACGGACTCTTTATCTGTTTACAAACCACGCTCTGCTACCATGATGGATATTTGTAAAGATCGGAAGAGTTAAATAAAACGTAATGAAAATGCACAAACGTATTTTCTATATTGAAGTACATCATGAAGTGACATGACAACACATGTCATAAGGAACAGAAAAAAAGTAAAAAATAAAATAGTAAAAAAAATATTTTTAAAAAACAAGCTTTTATTCAAAAAGTGAAATAAAAATTAAAAAATAATTTATATTTTAGTGGCATTACTCACTTGGCCCTTGACCGCGTTGTATGGGGGGACATCGTACGTGGTCACGATTCTCAGCCAAGAGGGAAAGACAAATAAGAAGAAGAAGAAGAGTCATATATGTGTATAGTAGGTATATTTTAAGGGACAGAATAGTAGAAAAATGAGTTCGAGGAACGTAATTATCTTATAAATAATCTCAAAATCTAATAAAGATTTAAAAGCTTGAGGCACTGAAAAACAGTAACTTCTATATCAGACAGTGCCGAGACTTTGGGACTCGACTATCATAGCACTTTCTTTCATAGAGTTCCAGGGGCCATCTTCCGGCTCCATCATGAGACCCTCGCCATCATGTGCAATGGTAAGTGCTGACCATAACAAAACAAACGAGGCCAAACTCGACTATCATAGCACTTTCTTTCATAGAGTTCCAGTGGCCATCTTCCGGCTCCAACATGAGACCCTCGCCATCATGTGCAATGGTAAGTGCTGACCATAACAAAACAAACGAGGCCAAACTCGACTATCATAGAACTTTCCTTCATAGAGTTCCAGTGGCCATCTTCCGGCTCCATCATGTGCAATGGTAAGTACTGAAGATAACAAAACAAACGAGCCCAAACTCGACTATCATAGCACTTTCTTTCATAGAGTTCCAGTGGCCATCTTCCGGCTCCAACATGAGACCCTCGCCATCAGGTGCAAGGTAAGTAGTAGTAGTAGTAGTAGTAGTAGTAGTAGTAGTAGTAGTAAAACACTTTATTGTACAAGAAAACACAACGAAATACATATAACACAACATATACGTACAAAGGCGAACTTATCCCTTTAAGGGATTTCTTCCAGTTAACCTTTGAGCAATTGAGAGAGAAAGTTGGAAGTGCTAGGCAGACTTAGGTACTGTACGATACGGTAAGATGAGTTGTATTATAATTTATAATCTAAATAATTAGGTAGATACTCAGTTCGGTATCATACATATAAATAAACTTCTTACATAAAAAAAAAAAAAAAAAAAAAAAAAAAGCATTTATTGTCGCAATACAGAAAAAAAATACAAGAAGAAATACAGACACGTAGACATACACCGAAGTAAACAAAAAAACATAAAACAATACACAAGAAGGGAAAGGAAAAAAAATACAAGTAACACACAACTTAAAAACCGGCCAAGAGCGTGTCGGGCCACGCTCACTGTAGGGTTCCGTAGTTTTCCGTCCGTCACAGTAAGTGTCCCCACTTAAGAGTTAATAACACCGCCATGTAGGATATGATATGAGAGTTCCATGTACAGCGACATCTATCGGCAAATTGAGTAAACTATTGCGCGCGAGCATAAAGTATGGAAGATGATTTTTATGGGATAATTCTTTATTGCGTGAACCGATTTTCACCGTTTTTAATTTATTTGAAAGCACGTCATTTCATTGTAATTTTGTAGAAATTACAGGTACAATAAACACCTGCTTAAATTACAAACTTAGTTCAGAAATTATTTTAAATTTTTTTTTCAAAAACTATTCATCCTATCAAGTTCAAAATAATTTTCCAAGAAAGTTTTTATAAAGTTCTACTTTTGAGATTTTTTTCATATTTTTAAAACTTATGGTTCAAAAGTTAGAGGGGGGGGGGGACGCATATTTTTTTACTTCTGGAGCGATTATTTCCGAAAATATTTACATTATCGAAAAATGATTTTACGTCACACCTGGCCATAATGTGAGTTTTACCGCTCGCTACGCTTACGGTAAAACTCGCATTATGGCCAGGTGGGGACGTAAAATTGTGTACTCACCACGGGCAGTAAAAAAGAAAGCCCTCTATCGCATATTTACAACCCTCGCCTGCGGCTCGGGTCCCAAATACCTGCGATTTCGGGCTTTCTTTTTTTTACAGCCCTAGGTAAGTAATGTACTATTAGGAAACCCCAATTCATTTTTAAATACCTATCCAATAATATATCACACGTTAGGGTTGAAATGAAAAAAAAAATCACTCCCCACTTTACGTATAGGGGAGGTACCCTAATAAAAAAAAAAAATATCACTTTTTATTTTACCACTTTGTCGGCGTGATTGATATACATATTAGTACCAAATTTCAGCTTTCTAGTGCTAACGGTCACTGAGATTATCCGCGGACGGACGGACGGACGGACGGGCAGACATGGCGAAACTATAAGGGTTCCTAGTTGACTACGGAACCCTAAAAACTAAACTAAACGCGACAATAGGCTCGGAGCTCAGCATTTGCCGCGAGCTCGGTCGGCTGCACAGCGCTGTTTTTCAGCCCGCGCCTGTCTCTTGGCTTATACAGATTAAAGATTAAATAGCTAGCTAAAGGGGAAACATCGCATTCACAGTCGCACAAAATTTTTATTACATATCAATAAACATTATAACTAAAACCTATGACACTTTAGAGATACCTATTTGTCTATTTATTTAGTTAATTAATTTAATTTCGTCTAGCAATGTGGAGCGTTCGGCGGTTTTGTTTCTTTCCTTTTATACTAGTTTGTTAAGTGATAATATCGTAGTTATCGTTCACACAATTGATTATTAAAAATGATTTTACGAGTTTTAGTCTTGAAGGTTGGTAGTGACATGCTAGTACGTAAGGGGGGCGGTAAGTCATTCCATATTTTCGAGGCACGATAACGAAAGCTTCCTTTAATACCCTGATTTATGTGATTAGGCATTATAACTTTATTAACGTACATACTTCGGACTCCACGGTCTTTATTTCTAGGCCACTTAAGCTTCTCAAACAAGTACTCAGGTCTCCGAGTTTGGACTATTTTGTAGACCTGCGTTACCATATGGAGATGCCTCCGCGCCGCCATTTTTAGGGTCTCTTTATCATTAAGAAAAGGCGTGACGTGTGCGCGCTTCGGCACGTTATAACAAAATCTAACACACGCGTTCTGCACCCGTTGAATAGCTCGTGCGGTCTTCGCGTACAACCGTGGTCCGTACACTGAATCACAATAGTTAAAATGTGACAAAACTAACGCCTCAACAAGTAGCTCCCGTACCTTTTCCGACAGGTGGTCTCTTATAGTATAAAGAGCTTTAAGGCGAAAATACGCGTTTCTAATCTTATTACTGACATGCTCAGAAAATCGCAGTTCACTATCCAATAAAATCCCTAAGTTCTTTGTAATATTTACCTGTTCAATTACTTGATGACCTACTTTAATAGTTGGATTGTTTTCTTTAATATTCGTACATTGCGCGGTAGTTCCAAGAATCATGTATTTGGTTTTGAACGGATTCAAAACGAGCGTGTTTTTAGTTGACCATTGCGATATCGCATTTAGGTCCAAATTTATTAGACTTTCAGCCATTTTTGTGTCACTGCTTTTGAACGAGTAATAAATCTGGGTATCATCTGCGTACAGGTGTATTTTACAGTTCGTAACGCAATTGGGCAGATCGGCCGTAAACAAAATAAACAAAATCGGGCTCAAAATCGATCCCTGAGGTGTACCCCTTTTTATTGATTTAACCTGTGACTTTCGTAACTCCCCGTCATTATTTTCAGTTTCTACATACTGGGTCCTATTTGTTAGATACGACTTAAACCATTTACATGCTGAATTCGAAATACCATAGTGACCCATTTTAGCCAGAAGCAAGTCTGTACTCAGGCAATCGAAAGCACGTGAGAAGTCCAATAGAACCAGGGCAGTGCCGCAACCCTCGTCCGCGGCCGCTAGCACGTCGTCGACCACGTGCGCAAGCGCCGTCGCGGTGCCGTGCCCGCTACGGAAGCCGGATTGTGTTACGGGCAAAACGCGCTCGTTTTCTAAATATTTCGTTAGCTGTGTGCAAATAACTCTCTCTATTATCTTAGAGAGTACAGGTAAAATGCTAATTGGCCGCAAATCCTTAAAATCTTCTACGGGGGAGCCCTTCGGAATGGGTTTCACACGAGCGCATTTCCAATCATCCGGACACTCGCCGTCTTTAATTGACTTATTCACTATGCAGGTAATGATAGGTAAAGTGGTCGGCAAGGTCATCCGTACCATTTGAATAGTTATACCATCGAATCCCGCTGCCCCCGTGTCAATGCCATTAATAATTTTCAGAATTTCAGATTCGGTAGCTAATTCTATGTGAAACTGAGCGTCAGTGAATTTATTCGTTCTAAAATATTCTATAGTCTCAGGGTCAACGGTTGAAGCCCCTGGCACATTTAAAAAAAAATTATTAATGTCATCTGGAATATTAAGATGTTCAGGTACACATAAATACAAAATATAAACTATACATACATACATACATACATACATACATACATACATACATACATACATACATACATACTATAAATACATACTACCTACATAAAATAAAATAAATAAAATAAAAATTATTACCGCATATATCTTACTGCTAGGATTCGTTTGAAAGCCACAACTTGTTTAAATTAGCCTTTAGCGATGCAACCGATTTACACTGCCGGAAAGATGGTGGCAACGAATTCCATAATTTAACAGAATAAACTGTAAAAGACATGTCATATGAATGGTGACTGTGCATTGGGATAGAGAGAGATAAATCAGCACTGGAGCGTAGCCGGTGACCACTGCCGTCCGCTAGAAACTTAAATCTCTCTGACAGGTAGGGTGGAGAAGATGGAAGAAACAATACTTTGAAGAGAAGACAAAGAATGTGCACGTCTCTACGGCGACGAATAGTTAGCCACTTTAGTTGGGAACGGAACGCTGAAATGTGGTCGAACTTACGCAAGCCAAAGACATAGCTTATACATACATTATGAAGCCGTTCAAGCTTGTCAAGCAGATTCTGGGTGATATCCAGTAAGTACTGAAGATTACAAAACAAACGAGGCCAAACTCGACTATCATAGCACTTTCTTTCATAGAGTTCCAGGGGCCATCTTCCGGCTCCATCATGAGACCCTCGCCATCAGGTGCAATGGTAAGTACTGAAGATTACAAAACAAACGATCCCAAACTCGACTATCATAGCACTTTCCTTCATAGAGTTCCAGTGGCCATCATCCGGCTCCATCATGAGACCCTCGCCATCATGTGCAATGGTAAGTGCTGACCATAACAAAACAAACGAGCCCAAACTCGACTATCATAGCACTTTCCGTCATAGAGTTCCAGTGGCCATCTTCAGGCTCCATCATGAGACTCTCGCCATCATGTGCAATGGTAAGTGCTGACCATAACAAAACAAACGAGCCCAAACTCGACTATAATAGCATTTTCCGTCATAGAGTTCCAGTGGCCATCTTCAGGCTCCATCATGAGACCCTCGCCATCATGTGCAATGGTAAGTGCTGACCATAACAAAACAAACGATCCCTGTAAACGTCTAGGGATGCGTCAATGAAACTACGTGGTCGGATCAAGACTGACTGGTTTATTTATTTGCTTACCCACATGCACAATCATAACAACAGCCTTCAACCCACAACCCCCTTTTTACTTTTTACAATACAATTTACATGTTTACTTATACGAGTATAATCATTATAACTATAATTATATATCATTTTAGATGCATTTATTAATTTTACAAGTTACAATATACAATTCCAAGGCTATACATTTTCCTCTTTTTACAATAATAAACTTCATTAAATTTCATAATGCGAAATCACAATGAACAACAATATAAAACTATTCAATTTATACAATTCAATTCAATTTATAAATTGAATTGAATTTAAATTTTGTAAATAATATTCGTTATTTTTAGTATGTAATTTATATAACATAATATCTAAAGAGATGGTAGTTATAAATAAAATCACATAACATTTATAAAATATTTAAGACATACACTATCATGCTAGGTAAGTAGGTATACATTACTTCCTAATTAAAAAAAATCCTTTTAAATGTGCACATTAAACACAGGATTAAATTTTCTTTGTTAAGTGAAATAATTCACTTTATGTATATTCAAATATTTTATCAAATTACAATTACACCCTGTATACAATACATTAGTTATCCCTTTAGGACTTAACAATATATGTAGTTTTTAATAATGAAGAATAAAAATAGTTTTACAAATATAACATTAACCTGCATGCTAATCATATGTGTATGTATACATTAAAATAAGGAGAAGCAAAAGAGATACGAGAAAAAATAAATAAAACAAACTTCATTTTTAACCGACTTCAAGATTTGAAAAGAGGAGGTTCTCAATTCGGCGTGTATGTTTTTTTTTTTTTTTTTTTTTTTTTTTTTATGTTTGTTACTCCATAACTCCGTCATGTCTGAACCGATTTTGAAAATAATTTTTTTGATTGTAAGTATATATATACAGATTGGTCCCGTTTTTGTCAAAACGCAGTTCTGATGATGGGATCCATGAGGAATCGAGGGAACTCCTCAAATCTTAAAGGCATACATATAGTGATTTTTATATTTTTATCAACAAAACCATCATTTTCATTCAAAACAGTGACATTTGATGAAGTAGAACTGCTGATGATGATCAGAACGGAACTCTTCAACGACGCATAGTTCACGTTTGGCGATTCGTCCTCTTCGCTGTGTTTGTTTAGCAAGTTTAATTGTCAGAACAAATGTTCGTCAAGCTCAAGTTCTGATGATGGGATCCATGAAGAATCGAGGGAACTCCTCAAATCTTAAGGGCTTACACATAGTGATTTTTGTATTTTTATCAACAAATCAAGCATTTTCATTCAAAAGAGTGACATTTGATGAAGTGGAACTGCTGATGATAAACAGAACGGAACTCTTCAACGACGCATAGTTCATGTTTGGCGATTCTTCCTCTTCGCTATGTTTGTTAAGCAAGTTAGATTGTCAGGACCAATTTTCGTCAAGCTCAAGTTCTGATGATGAGTTCCACGAGGAATCGAGGGAATTCCTCAAATCTTAAAGGCATACATAAAGTGACTTTTGTATTTTTATCAACAAATCAAGCATTTTCATTCAAAAGAGTGACATTTGATGAAGTGGAACTGCTGATGATAATCAGAACGGAACTCTTCAACGTTCACGTTTGGCGATTTGTCCTCTCCGCTGCGTTTTTTAAGCAAGTTATTTCATTGTATGGAATCTAAGTGCACCATCTACAATAATCCTTCACCCTACTACCCCCATTGAAGTCGGTTTTTTTTTTCTTAAAAATTATTTTATTACGATATAGTACGAGTAAGTATTGAAACGCAAGCACCATTTTTATAATATAACGATACCTAACATGTTTTAACTGCCTACCTAGTAGGTTCCATGTTACTTATTACTATATATCCATCTTGAGACAGCCCGACGCGGCTGCTAATTAATACCAATCAGGAGGAATCACCACCCTGCCAGAACGAGTGACATAATTGTTATTATTTGAAGCAACATTGGATTCGGACACCGGGGCCGTGTTGATAACAGCGCGCTGCGCGTGCGAGTGCGACTGAGGCTGCCGGGCGGGCGCATGCATATCGTTATCACTCGATATGTTGATATCGTCATAAGGCCGGGGACACACAGGTAACTCCGGGCGATATTCCGAATCCACTATCAGATGACGCCTGTTTCTTACCAGAGTACCGCCCTGCATTAAGCGAACTAAGTATGATCGGATACCTTTTAACTGCAAAATAGTACCACTAACCCATTTTTTATCTACTCTAACTTTAACTTTTTGACCGGGCATTAATTGCTTTAGATCATGTGCTGTTTTGTCATACTGTTGTTTTTGTTTCATTTGCCTTTTTCCTAATTCAGCCATGACATTCCTCTGAATTTTAGGTGTAAGAAGTTGGGGTGCATATGGTACTATACCTCGAAACTTCCTATTATTCAACAACTCTGATGGAGATGCTAACTCACTAGTGATTGGAGTAGTTAAATATTCCAAGAGTGCTAGTCTGAAGTCAGTGTTTTCCACATTCGTTTTCTTTAGGATGTTTTTTACAGTCTGCACGCTTCGTTCAACTTGCCCATTAGATTGGGCATAGCAAGGTGAAGAAGTTATATGTTCGAAACACCACTCCTGAGAAAATAGTTTAAATTGACTCGATGAAAATTCGGGGCCATTATCTGACATGACGACGTCGGGTGTACCCTGATGACTAAAAACAACTTTCAATTGTTCTATAATATGGCCAGATAGTAAGCAAGTTAACTCTACAACTTCCAGAAATTTACTGTAGTAATCTACTATTAATAAATATTTCTTATCTTTAAAGTGAAATACATCCACAGCAACCTTTGACCAAGCCCTATCCGGTATACTATGAGGTATCAACGACTCTTTCCCATTTTGATTCTTAAAAGTTAGGCATGCTTGACAGTTTTTAATGAAATCCTCTAGCTGATTATTTATGTTTGGCCAAAATATACATTCACGCACCTTTAATTTACATTTCTCTAATCCCAAGTGCCCAATGTGTACTCGCCTTAACATTTCCTTTCGCATAGTGGTTGGAATTATTATCCGATCGCCCTTCCATGCCATACCATGCGCAACTGTCAACTCATCTCGATAGCCCCAATATGGCTTGACCAGGTCATCCGTATCCTGCTTATGCTCCGGCCAGCCCTCTGTAACACACCTGATTAGCGCCTGAAGCTCACCGTCATCTTGGGTTAACTTTTGTATACGTACAAAGTGCGAGTCGACAAACGGGTTACTAAGCAGCACGGCGCACACCTGCGCGCGCGCGTCCAGCTGGTCACGAGGCACCACAATTGGAGTACTCGCCGGATCCACCGCACGTGAAAGCGTGTCCGCCATATACATATACTTGCCTGGTTTTTACACTAGTTTAAAGTTGTAAGGTTGCAAACGCAAGAGCATTCTCTGCAATCTAGCTGGGGCGGAGGCAATCGGCTTACAAATAATACTCACCAAAGGTTTATGGTCGGTTTCCACGGTGATATCTCCTCGACCATAAATATACGCATAAAACTTCTCACAGGCATACACGCATGCAAGGAGCTCTTTTTCAATCTGCGCATATGCCTGTTCAGCCTTCGTAAGAGATCGCGAGGCATAACACACAGGTAAATTATCCTGTAAGAGACAGGCACCTAACCCATTCTTGCAAGCATCTACAGAAATCACCACAGGCTTCTTTAAACTGTAGTACTGTAAAACAGGTACACTCATCAAACACTGCTTTAAATCATTAAAAGACTTGTCATGTGCCTCCGACCAATGCCACTCAACATCCTTTTTTAGCAATTGTCGAAGCGCATGATTTTTGTCGGATAAATTCGATATAAAGTTGCCCACATAATTTATCATCCCCAGAAATCGTTCAAGGTCCTTCGTGTTTTCCGGGCGTGGCATATTCTTTATAGCCGACGTGTACTCGTCATCGGGATATATGCCGTTCGGCGTAATCTTGTGGCCTAGATATTTGATTTCAGATAGGCCAAACTTACACTTGCTTTTATTTAATTTCAAGTTAATCTCGCGACATCGATCTAGCACCTTTCGCAATCTTTCATCGTGCTCTTCTTGCGTTCGACCATAAACAAGTATGTCATCAATGAATAGACAAACACCTTCCATATCATCCAACTGCTCGTACATTTTTTTGTGGAACACCTCTGACGCAGAAGTAATTCCAAAAGGCAGACGCAAAAACTTGTACCTCCCGAAACTTGTATTAAAAGTAACGAGATCGGTACTATCTTTGTGTAGACGTAGCTGCCAGAACCCTTGCTTAGCATCGAGGGTGCTAAAAAATTTTGAACCTCCTAAATTAACAGACATCTCATCCAGCGTTGGTAATTTGAAATGCTCACGCCTAATCGCCTGATTCAAGTCCCTTGGATCCAAGCATAGCCTAATGTCACCGTTAGCCTTCCTCACCACAGTCATGCTACTGACCCAGTCAGTAGGCCCCTCTACTTTCGCAATAATCCCGTCATTGACCATCTCATACAATTTATTTTTAACACTCTCTTTTAAAGCAACCGGTAATTTCCGCGGCGCGTGTACGACCGGCCTAACATCTTTGTTTTACTCAATTTTATACTCTCCTGGCATGCACCCGACTCCTTCAAAAACATCCGAATACTCTCTGTACACGTACCTTTGAATATCATTTCCACCCTCACTATTAATATCTAAAACCAACCTGACAAGATCCAGTTCTGTGCATGAATCCCTACCTAGCACAGGCGGCGAAGCAGTGTCCACTACAGTAAAATCTAAAATATATACACGCTCCCTGTGTCTCACCTTTAAACTACATCTTCCTACCACTCTGAGAGCACTTTCCGAGTATGCGGTCAACATTACATCCGTCGAGCCTAAATCGCACTCATTCATACCTATTTGACTCAAACAACGACGCGGTATAATGTTTACATCGGCCCCAGTGTCCAGTTTAAATTTAATCTTTCCTTTATCAAACAACAAATCGACCCACCAATCACTCGACCTAGTACAGCTGTGAATTACCTGTTCATTGTTTTGTTCCGCCCGCACCTCGTATACACTGCACATCCGCGAAAAATGGTCGTAGTTGTTGCACTTTAAACATTGTCTATCAATAGCGGGACATCTCAAATTGCCATGATTTAAACCACATCGCGAACACAATAATTTTGCACCATTGTTATTATGATAACCTCCATTAACACCACGCACTTGTTGATTGAACATCTGGTTCCGCCGAGCGGCATACGGACGCGCAACCGCGGAGAAACGGGCGGGTGCCTGATACCGGCCACTGCGCCCCCGTCCCCTCGCCGCCGCTCCGCGATGCGCCGGCGCTCCTTGTCGGCTTACCCCCATAATCTGATATTGTTGACCACCCTCACTATTCCAATCGTATTCTGTATTATGTTTCGAACTATTTTCTACGACATATGCATGATGCTCCACAGCCTCCTGTTTTATTTTTCCTGCTTGCATCTTAGACATCTGGGCCAAATTACAAATATCTAGAGATTTACTCAAAGTCAGATCCGGCTCACGTAACAATCGCTCTCGAAGCGCATCCTCTTTTATGCCACATATTAGCTTATCTTTTATCAAATCCTGCATTAGCGTACCAAACTCGCAAGTGGCCGCGAGCCTCTTGAGCTCAAACGCATATTGTTCGATTGACTCACCGTCATGCTGACCACGAGTAAAAAATCTGTGTCTTTCTATTGTCAAATTTTTCTTAGGCAAAAAAAAACTTGTCGAACCGCGCTATCAAAGTCTTCAACGTCGTACATTCAGACTCAAATTGCTGGTACACTTCACGACACCGCTCACCTATAACATGCAGCAGGATATTAACTTGCACCTTCTCTTCCTTCTTCGACAACTCACACGCTTCAAAATAAATAGTAAACGCCTTTTTCCACTTAGTCCACTCCACTGATAAATTTCCAGAAGTGACATTGTCCAGGTTATTATCAAAAATAAAAGGCGGAGGCGGCGATAAAACTGATTCCATCGTAAATTAATTTCAAACTTGTCAATTTTATCAACACGATAGTCAAACCACCGAAATCTACAAATTGATCAACGGCTCTTTTTCAAACCGGCTGCGCCATGTAAACGTCTAGGGATGCGTCAATGAAACTACGTGGTCGGATCAAGACTGACTGGTTTATTTATTTGCTTACCCACATGCACAATCATAACAACAGCCTTCAACCCACAATCCCAAACTCGACTGTCATAGCACTTTCCGTCATAGAGTTCCAGTGGCCATCTTCCAACTCCATCATGAGACCCTCGCCATCATGTGCAATGGTAAGTGCTGACCATAACAAAACAAACGAGCCCAAACTCGACTATCATAGCACTCTCCGTCATAGAGTTCCAGTGGTCATCTTCAGGCTCCATCATGAGACCCTCGCCATCATGTGCAATCGTAAGTGCTGACCATACCAAAACAAACGAGCCCAAACTCGACTATCATAACACTTTCCGTCATAGAGTTCTAGTGGCCATCTTCAGGCTCCATCATGAGACCCTCGCCATCATGTGCAATGGTAAGTGCTGACTATAACAAAACAAACGATCCCAAACTCGACTATCATAGCACTTTCCGTCATAGAGTTCCAGTGGCCATCTTCAGGCTCCATCATGAGACCCTCGCCATCATGTGCAATGGTAAGTGCTGACGATAACAAAACAAACGAGCCCAACCTCGACTATTATAGCACTTTCTATCATAGAGTTCCAGTGGCCATCTTCCAGCTCCAGCATCAGATCAGCAAATTGATGACAAAGTATTGCATTGTCACCAAACATACATAAGTATTCCAAATTGCAGCTCAATCGGATAACGGGAAGTGACTGAAAAATGGATTGCAAATTTTGACGGACAACTTACATATTTATTTACTTATATACTTACAAGTTAAATAAAAGCTTGTAAAAATGAATCCAAGTGCCAAGTAACATCATTAAAAAGTACTTATAATAATAAATGTTATCAGGAAACTGCTAAAAAAACCGGTGTGCGTTTCTCTGACTATTATAATTTTAGGTATTTCTATGTAACGTGATACTTATTCAAAATGTACCTTAAAAGCTGCTGGAAATCAAGTGTGCATTCCTATAACTATTTATGATTTGAGGTATTTTTATGGAACTTGGTAGGTACTTATTCAGATCTCACTTCTTTTGCAAGCGCAAGGAAGGCGAAGCATTCCCATAGTATCGAACTTGGCAGCCTTTCACATTTATGTTTTTGATGGGATTTCATTTATATTTGTTAGGTGTAGGTTCTTTATAATTTTTTGATCACTTTTGCTTTAGGAAATGTCTCATTCCACTTAGGTATGTACTTTATACTAGAACCCTTTATACTAAGCGTCTAATTCTATTTTACTATTTATTTATAGGTGATTTTTACAAATAAACTGGCTCCCTACACCTATAAAATGTACCTACTTACATATAATTACATACATCAATAACGTACTTTATTCTGTTTGTAAGTACGCTACCTACATAGATAATTAATAACTTGGTAATACCAGTAGGTATTATTTATAATTGGTGGCCTATTATGTAGCCCTAGAAGTGCACCATCCCATCTCATCCCGTGGCGTATCGGAGGGTGAGATGGGCAGTAGTATATATAATTCCATCTTAGAGTATATATGATTTCCATGTTCATGAATCTGCGATTTTATTAGTTGTAAAAGTAGAAATTATTTAGACTATGCGAGAAAAAATAGTCTTTTCATTTTTGTTTGACTGATTTAGCGCACCTAACTAGTGTACCTAGTGACCTGCTTTGCACTTCGTAAATCGTGGGTTCGGTTCCCGCAACAGACACACACGGAGTGGTGAACAATTTTATTGTTCTTGTCTTTAAGACAAACATGTATTGTTTTAAATTGGTATGTACCTAAATTTAAATAAGTCTTATCTCATTTCCACTCCATACCTACTTATAGTAGAACAAAATTACACATTCGTTGTTTTCGAAACTGACTCACACTTGGCCGTTTTCAGATTTTTACTTTATTTCGACCTAAAGACAAACCTTCGAGCCAAATTTCAGGTCGGTACGACCATTGGAAGATAGACCCATTTAGTTCATTATGACTTCATAGTAGAACAAAGTTACACCTGCGCTATTTTTAAAACTGACTCACACTTGGCCATTTTCAGATTTTTCCCTTTACTTTGACCTTAAGACCTATCTCCATGCCAAATTTCAAGTCAGTACGACCATTGGAAGTGGTCTAGGTTTTTGATGAGTCAGTGAGTGAGTGTATAGTAAAAATAGCGATTTTCTGACGTCAATATCTCAAGAACTGCTATAGGTAGAATAATAAAATTTTGTATTCTAGACAATTAAGGGGATGTCAACAGACACTCGAAATTTCATATGCGTAGATAAAATATGTTTTGAGTTATAGGGTGGTCGAAACTGGCCCGAAATGGTTCGTGTAATATAACCCACGGCCGGTGTGTCGCTTTTTTTTGCTCGAACTTGGCGGACACACTGCCGTGTGTCTAGATCCTAACATAGAGGTTGCGTTCTCAAACTCCAACAGAAATAGACACGGAACATTTGTACCTATATACAACATCTGAAACATGATATATAAAGATATATGTTTTCCCGTTGACCACTAATATCCAAAAGAAATACATACTTAGAGCGGCATACATTGCAACCATAAAAGTAATGGTAATTTGTATTTTATATGTGTTTTTTTTCTTTTATATAATTATGTTATAAAACACCGTAACCTAAGATTTAAAATGAATAAAGATAATGGTAATATATAACCATTTCCGGCTTTTCTGTCATGTTGACTCTGTAACTTGCAGGCTTTCTGTGCTAGTTTAGTTGTTGTATGGTAGCCGTTCTCATTTGTAACGAGTCGTTAACGGTTATTAATCGACTCGTCGCATCGTATTGTTAGACTCTCAATTTTCGCCATGACATGTTCTGTTCACCCGTGAACTTTATGTTGCACAGATACTCAGCGTTTTTATCATTGCTCTATTTATGCACGTCTCAATGAGTCATTTGTAAACTTTTTTTTTATGGAGGATAGGCAGACGTTCCCGCGATCTCACCTGATGGTAAGTCATGATGCGATCTACGGTGGAGCACGCTTACCTATGAGATACCTATTTACTCTCGCTTTGAAGAGACCCAAATTGTACTCAAGTGGAAACACAGACTCGGGCAGGCCGTTCCACTCCTTGGCAGTTCGCATAAGGAATGATGAAGCGAAACGCTTCGTGCGTATATGTGGAATACCTACCATGAAGCGATGCCGGAGTGCCGATTGTCTGGTAGTCCGATGGTAAAATGGGGACGGAGGAATAAGCAACTAACTGGGCGAATTGAATTTATTAGTACAGTCGACGTAGATGATATGTTTATGCTTTTGAACCTTATTAGATAGGAGTAGGGTGCTGGAGTGTAAACATATCTTTGACGTCGACTGTACCGTATTTAGGCTGCGTTTCCACCAGAGATGAGCGAGGATGCGTTGCGAGGGATGTGTTTGTTAAGAAGCAATAGAATCACTTCATTTACCTATCCTCGCACAGCGCAGCTTTAGGATTGGTTTTTAACAAACACATTCCTCGCAACGCATCCTCGCTCATCTCTGGCTGGTGGCAACGCAGCCTAAGGACTATATAGACAAGAGCTGGCCACCGCAGATATAACACAATAATGAGAGCAACAAAACCTGTATGTTTAGATTGTTAATCCTTATTGCTAGATCCGGGCATCTGGCAGCTTTAAAAAAAAATCAGTTAGTAAAAAGTAATACCAAAATAGATAAATAAAAACCTGCCGAAATTGTCTCTTTTATAGAAAACAGGGCCTATATTTTTACATTAGAACCAATTGCGGAATATTGCGGAAATAAAAACAGTAGGCGACAAACTATAAATTACATAATTTAATCGTTTCTAACGATACACTAGTTTTACAAAAGTTAGTATTTCATTTATTTTAACACGAGTTTTTTGACGATTTTAGTCTGATGTTTGTTTGTAATTTGTATTTCTTCAAATGTTTTTTTTTTCAAAATCACCAGAAAGAGAGGTTTCAGTTTTTGAAAAAAAAACCTGTTTCTGAAATATAAAACCATCAGAAAACCCTTGCTTAGAATAAGTAGTTTTTCTTTACTTATTTGTAATAATAATAATAATAATAAATACTCTTTATTGCACACCTCATACAGTTACAAGCACAAATTTTACAATTAGATAAATTTAGGTAGAGGTAACAACAGGCGGTCTTATCGCTAATGAGCGATTTCTTCCAGACAACCTTTGGGTAGTGGAGACTAGAGAAAAACAATAAGCAGTAGGTGGTGCATAGAAACAAAAGAGACGAAATAGATAACACAGCACATTCATATGAATATACATACTTAAATAAATACAAAATAAACATACATATACGTACATATATACATATATAATACACACAATAAGAAACAACAGTGTCAACTTAAAAACCTAAGGAAGAGATAAATAGTATTCCTTAAGTTGCGATTTAAAGCTACCAATAGATTGCGCGCGTTTAATGTTGAGAGGGAGAGAATTCCACAAACGAACGGCCTGGAACGTAAATGAGCAATTATAAAATTTGGAAGATGAAGATGGCACTTTTAGGAGCAATTTTTGAGAGGATCTAATAGAATTAAGATAAGAGAAACGCTCTTTGAGGTAGCGGGGAGTTGCAGGGTTAAAAAGTATAGAAAAGAGTAAAGAAAGTATGTGAGAGTTACGGCGGTGACGGATAGGGAGCCATTTGAGTTGAGAACGAAAACTAGAAACATTGGTCGAATTTGCGTAATCCGAAAATGAACCGAATGCAGGCATTTTGAATACGCTCAAGCTTATTAAGTTGCTCCTCGGTTAGGTCTAAATAGGAGATATCTGCATAATCAAGAATGGGGAGAAGTAACGACTGAGCAAGCGCAATTTTAGTAGCATTTGGCAGGAAATTCCGGAGCCGTCTGAGAGACCCTATGGCAGCAAACATCTTCCTGCTCACCTGAGGCACCCATGATAGACAACGATCCATGATTACGCCAAGATTTTTCACTTGGTTGGAAAAAGGAATTTGGATACCATCGAAGACTATCGGAGGGAGCCTGAGAAAATCAATTTTGGAGATTTGTTTAGCGCTACCCATCACAATTACCTGTGACTTTAGGGGGTTTACTTTTAAACCGTAATTTTGACTCCAATTTGATATGCGGAGCAGATCAAGATTCGTGGCTTCTATATAACTGAATTGAGATCGCTATGCATACCCTGCGAATATATTTGAAGGTCGTCGGCATAGAGGTGATACGAAGAGGAGAGATCAAGAGTTATGGAATTAATGAAGATAGAAAATAAAAGAGAAGACAGCACACCACCCTGTGGAACACCAGCTGATGTGCTGCACCAGGAAGAACACGAAGAATCTAGTTTAATTCTTTGCCGACGACCAACCAAATAGCTGCGGAACCAGTCAATCGCTGCAGCCGATATGTTAAGAGACTGTAAGAACGCGAGCAAAATGTCAAAATCGACCGTGTTAAAGGCATTACTGAAATCTAGAAGTGCAAGAACTGTAAGCTTCTGGTCATTCATACCCAAACGGATGTCATCGGTAACCTTGACAAGAGCCGAGGTAGTACTATGGCCCGGACGAAAACCAGATTGAAATGGGTTTAGGAGGTCATTTCTATTCAGGAAGGAAGTTAGTTGCTGATGCACTAGCCGTTCGAGGACTTTGGATAGGAAAGGAAGAATGGAGATGGGGCGATAGTCAGAGAAGGAACTGGGGTTGGATTTTTTGGGTAAAGGAATAATATTGGCATCCTTCCACAGACTGGGAAAAGTACTTGATGAAATGGAAAAATTCAGAATACCGGTGATAATAGGAACAAACAAATCAAGGAGAGGGAGTATCATATTTCGGCTAACACAGTCAACACCAACGGCGTTAGAAGTGATATTCAATATACCCTTCCTAACATCACTCTCACAGAAATGGCTAAAATAGAAAGAAGAGAAATCTAAGGCAGGAAGTGATGAAAGATGATGAAGTGAGTTAGATTTCTTAGGACCACTGAAACAGGTGGACGATGAAAAATGCTGGTTAAGCTGGTCAACGCTAATATTGTTTAAATTGATTGCCTGTTGAGATTTGCCAACTCCGAGACCTTTCAAAAATTTCCACACTTTGGCTGGATTTCCATCTTCAACAGAACTGTGAATATGACGCCTCTGAGCATCTCGACATATAGTGCTACAGCGATTGCGCAGGGTATGATATTTAAGTTTATTTTTCTCAGAGTTGTTAGCCTTATACTTAGATTTAGATTGATTCTTCCTCTCTATAAGGGCTTTAATATCCTCAGTGAGCCAAGGAGCAGGGAGATGCTTGACTTTTATTGCACGAACAGGAGCATGAGCGTCATAAAGTTGTATGAGGAGCGAATTAAAGAGAGAAACTTGATCGTCTACCGAACCCGCTCGAGCGATACTGCTCCAATCGATTGTTAAAGCGTCATCTCGAAGCTTTTCCACATTTAATCCACTAAAATTGCGCTGCAAAAGAATTTTTGATTTAGATTTGGGAGGACGAATTTTGTAAGAGAGATAGAGCAGATCATGATATGAGAAGGCATCCGCGGAGTATTGTCCAAATTTAGACACATGAGAAGTCGAAGAAACTAAAGTTAAATCAAGAAGAGAAGGCGAGCAATTTGGAAAATAGTGTGTGGCGTCTGAAGGGAGAATAGTTAGATTGCATGCATCTACCAGGGATTTAAGGCGCCGGGATCGACTGTCATCCTTCAGAAGACACGTATTTAGATCTCCCATAAGAATGTGATGATTATAAGAAGGCATAAGGTCCTCGAGAAGTTTCTCAAGAGAATCAAAGTAATTAACGTGAAGGGAGGGGGAATAAAAAACGCCAAGTAAAAGTTTGGAATGAGAGAGGGAAACGTCGAGAAACATATACTCTGCGGCATCAGAAGTAGAAGAGCTGGCAGATACATTAACAATTGAATAGGGGATGTAAGAACGAAGGTAAATCGCAACTCCACCGCCACCTCTTCCAAGGCGGTCGTGCCGAATTAAATTGAAACCAGGTAAAGAGTAAGACGTTGAAGGCAAAGCTGGTCTGAGCCACGATTCGGAAGTTAAAATAGCATGAATGTTCTTAATGTCAAAAGAGAGTAACATATCGCTGTAATGTGCAGGAATACTTTGCGCATTTAAATGCACAACGTTAAAATTTTTAGGTACATCATTAAACTGAGATTCCAGAAAGTCGTGAAGCGAAGGAGGCAAACTATGGAAACTGTCTTCACTTACACTATCTAAGGAGGAAAAAGATAAATACTGATCACTGTTATCACTGAAAGGCATCTGAAAAATATATATAAAGTTAAAAATATAATAAGTATATGATAAGTGTATACTAATATTCAATAAATATAAAAATATATACAGTAAAAACTAAACAAAAACTCCACAATCTACCCGCCAGCAGCAAATAAATAATATATCTACTAACCCTAAACTAATTTAAGGTACCTTAGCTACCCGCCAGCATATCTGGATGGATCAAAATTAAAAACAAAACAACAAATAATTAACATTCAGAGCAGAAACGGAACGCAATAATTTACAAGTGGCAACACTGGGCTGTTCATGTCAAAGCGCCTGTCATGTCAAGTTAATGTCAAAGCAAAGCAAATGCTATTACGAAAACTAGTTAAGATAAACAAATTAATCAAAAAAGAAAGAAAGGGTAGACACAGATAAGTGCTGCACGACAAAATTAAGAAGTCAATTGTAACACGGTAACAAGAAAAGCACTACACAGTAAACAAACAAAGTAGGTACGAGTACTCTACGATCGAATCTTCGCCTTCACAGTCTCCCTCTTTGCACGCTGCTGCCTAGCTCGCGGAGCCTGGGGGACGGGCCGAGTATCAGGTTCCGACGAAGCGGCAGGATGCTCCGCGTCGGCATCGGTAGGCGTCGCCTGCGCAACCGACAGAGCTTTCACATCGGCGACGCTGTTAGCACGGCGGCGCACGCCATCTTTTCCCAGCACAAGCACGTCGCCGTTCCAGGTCCAGCAGTTGCGCACTCCAAAACGCTCACGAGCCTCCATGAAAGCATTGTGGCGGGGCTTTGTGAGAAACTCTCCAAGTGTGACGCCTGAGCCCTTGAGTGCCACCTTGCCAAATCATACATCATCCCTGATGGCTATATCCTTGAACTTGACAAGAATGGCTCTAGGCTTTTTGCCGCGCCCTCCACGACCACCCAACCGATGACTGCGCTCAATATCTGCTGCCGAAAGATCTTCTAACACGGCCTGCAGTTTGTTAACCGCAAGATTTGTTGTGTCCTCAGAATCAGATTCATCTATACCATGTACTAACAACATCTTGCGGCGAGAGCGCGTCTCAATGTGGTCCACCTGGCGAGTGACAAGCTCCACCTGCATCTGCAAGGCATCGAGAGACCTCACAACAAAGTCCTTGAAAAAGTCAAACTTTGAAGCCACAGCAGCGACTGTTGGATTAGTGGTGCCCGCGTTGTCGAGATCTTTCTGGAACTGCGCCATCGTCTTCTTGAATGTCTCGGACAATTCCTCAATTGAACTTTTTACTGCACTTGTTTCTGACATTTTGTGAGAGTGAAGTGAGTGATAAAAATCGAAGTTAAATTGTGGAGAAAATGTAATGGAAATGCTGGTAGGTTATAAAGGTTATTTAAGCATCAATATTATTAGGTTTAATTGTCCAAAAAGTGATTATAAATATTTTTTTTAACAATAAATTTAGTGCACAAGATGTGACTTGTTTTTCTCCACCTACCCCTATTTGTATTTACTTATACTTTTTTTTCCAGTTTAGTCTTTTGTTTTTATTAATGGCTAAATCTCAAAACGCTTACTTACAAAGTTGTCCAATTTATTACATTATATACTTTCCTGAATTGTTCTATTGTTAATAAACCCGTGTATTTTAATCAAAATACCATATACATTATACAAATGAGGTACCTCGACAAGTTCTCAGCTCCCTCGCTTGACAATTCTTTACTTTACATCAGCATTATGTATAATGCATTCACTGCTCCAATTATACTGATATTAAGTCCAAAAAGTACAAAAAACCAACAGTTTTGTATTAACATCTGCCATTTTGTCTATAAACGGTTATAGACGGAGAGCTAGCGCGTAAAAGGTAAACAATTTTGAGAGCAACGAAACCCTTTGTTAGTTTGCTATACCTAGTTACTGTCTTTATCTGTTTATTTGACCTGTGCGTCTGGCAGAGGATCAAAGTTTAATTTTTGCTGGCCAATGGTCAAATAGCCATAAATCACTCTGAAGAATTGTAGTTTGTCATACTTATATATACAAGCCTACATTTGTCTACGTGTAATTGAACCCTGCACACTATACAGCAATAACGCAATATTCAGCACACAGGTGTGCCTGTGTGCTGAATATTGCCAAAATCAATTAAGCCATTTTTGGGTGCAGGAGGAACAAACATACAAACATTTAAACACAATATTTCATATTATTCAATCAAATACAAACACTGAAAACATTGAAAAAATAATCAACCCAGCAGGATTTAATTGGTAAAGCGATCGACCCCCCGGTAAGGCGTATCGATGCGAGGTCCAAATCCTGCTGGGTTGATTATTTTTTCAATGTTTTCAGTGTTTGTATTTGATTGAATAATATACTATAGTATGAGTGGAATGCCCCACTTTAAAAAACATGTAAAATAATTATGAGTTGATAGCAGTGCCATCTAATATTTCCGTTGTGACACTTGCCATAGGGTCGGCGGGAAGGGTATCTAACTCTAGTAGTTAGCACTTAGATGTCGCTTACGGCTGCTATAAAGTCGATGTAAAAATAAATGCAAAAAGATGATTGAAGGCATTGAGAATTTCGTCAACTCAGTAACTGAACCCATAGCTTAATTGGTAAAGCGATCGAGCCCCGGTAAGGCGTATCGATGCGAGGTTCAAATCCTGCTGGGTTGATTATTTTTTCAATGTTTTCAGTGTTTGTATTTGATTGAACAATATACTATAGTATGAGTGGAATGTCCCACTTTAAAAAACATGTAAAATAATTATGAGTTGATAGCAGCGCCATCTATTATTTCCGTTGTGACACTTGCAATAGGGTCGGCGGGAAGGGTATCTAACTCTAGTAGTTAGCACCTAGATGTCGCTTACGGCTGCTATAAAGTCGATGTAAAAATAAATGCAAAAAGATGATTGAAGGCATTGAGAATTTCGTCAACTCAGTAACTGAACCCATAGCTTAATTGGTAAAGCGATCGAGCCCCGGTAAGGCGTATCGATGCGAGGTTCTAATCCTGCTGGGTTGATTATTTTTTCAATGTTTTCAGTGTTTGTATTTGATTGGATAATATACTATAGTATTTATTTATTTATTTATTCAAATAAGTTACACAGTATTACAGTAATAAAACCAATGCACTGCGAACTACAAAAATATACAGAAAAATATTTATAACTAGTTTATTTAGGCGACGTAACTGCATGGCTCCATTGCGCCGTCTGATCTGGTGTAGGATTCGGTAGAGTGCCCCGGAACTGCCGAAACACAACACCCTTCGGCCAGAAGTCAGCATTCGCTATCGTGTCCTGCAACGGTCGCGGCACGCGCACCACAAACGAGCTGAAGTGCACGTAATGGCGGGACCGCAGCTGGTGCACCCTCAACGAGTAGCCAGTCTTCCGGCGGACGTACTCCACCACATCGTCGGCCACGGCGGAGTAATGCAAGCGCGACACGTAGAGCGCCTTACTCGGTGTCGCAATCCGAAGTCCAGAATTAGCCGGCTCGGCAGTGCCACACAGAGTCTTGCGGGGCGCCCTGCACGCCTTGCGCTTCCGTTCCACCAGTGTGAATCCCTCCTTATCCACATTGGTGCGGGAGGAGTTTTCCTTATCGGGAACCCGTACTACCCACGCCTTAGAAGGCGAGGAGGCCCGGTAAGCTGCGACTGGCTGACCGGCAACGTCAGCATAAGCACGCTGACGTGATTTAGAAACAGTAGGCGGCCGCACACGCGAGGGGCGCGCGGGCGGTGCAGCGGCGGGTGCGGCACATTTTACAGCGTCAGCAACACGCAAACTGACAGACTCCGCGTTTATAGTAGCTAGTCGGTCATCGCTCTTGAAATTTGATTCCGCCGACCGAGTTGGAGCATTTCGCAAACTATTGACTTCGTTGCGTAACTCGGCAATAGTGACTTGGGCCGCTTCAAATTTAAAAATAATTTCTGCTAAACTCGTTTTAAGGGCCACGATGAGTATGAGTGGAATGCCCCACTTTAAAAAACATGTAAAATAAATACAATATTTCATATTAGAATATAAGTTCTATACCTATTTTCGGAGCTTACTCTCCGTCTATTACGCAAGCGCGGCGACTTCAAACTATGCGATTAGATAACCATTGTATTGAGAACTATAACCGCTGCATACATACTTTGAACTTTGTATCTTCATAAACATTTAAAAAACAACCTTGTGTAGTTAATTTTAAGCTTGAAAGTAGAATGAGGGGATGTGGTAAAAATGTGCGAATTGAAATGCGGTGGTTACGTAGTATTGGGAAGTAATGCATAACTGGACTACGCAATTAAGATATGATCGTATCGCGTGAGGAAATAATGCTATTGTATTTCGATGAAAAAGAAATAGCACAATTACTTATTTATTTAATATCCCGTAAATCAGCAACGAAGCTGCAAATAGCTGAAAATCCTCTGCAAATCATGAAATTGGTACCTCGTACTCGTACTAAAGAACGAGCATTACAAAAACCCACCAAAAACCTAATGCAACATCAGCAGCAGAATTGGGTAAGTGTTTAACAATAAAATTGTAAACTGTGTTCAGTTTTTCTGGACACGCAAAATATCAAAATAATTTCAACGTAACTCAGTTATAACGCATTTAAAAACGAAACTTTATCCTGAATAAAAACAATATAAATATTAATATCAAAAGAGCTAGAGGATCCAGTGTGTTAACGAAGAGGGATCCTCTTGTTCCTTAAGCCGCCAACACAGTGAATGAACGCGTATATGACACTTCTGGAGTTGCAGGCGTCCGTAGGCTACGGTAGCTGCTTACCAGGCACGCCGTATGCATGTTTGCCACCATTATGGTATAAAATATACTGGGATAAATGATTATATTGATTATTACTTGTACAAAAAGTTAACCTCAGGCATGACGAAAACAGATAAAAAATATTTTGTGTAAAATATCTATTTTTACTTTAATGTGGAACAAGAAAGAGACGCATTAGGCGGGTACGCGAACAAAATCAGCTTCGATAACTCACAAGTGGCCAATTTTTTGTAGTCGGTTAGAATACTCTGAGAACTACTCCTTATAAAAAAAATTATCGGATTTTGGTGTAGATTTAGGTATAAAGTAGGTATTTGTTAACAGGCCTTCTTAATTCAAGGTAAGATTATACAAATGGCATTTTTCTTCATGACATAATAGTATTTGACTGTTTGAACATCGGCTGTCATTTAATAACGTATTTTTCAACAGCTTAATTCAGTATAATGTAAAACGTAAAAAAAAATCATATTTCCACAAAAACATTTTTCAAGTGTTTTTTGATGACTGCATTGTATTAAAAGCCATGTAAAATAACTATCTGGGGGCACGGCAGTGCCCCCGCCAAGTCGAGCGCGAAGCAAACACTGCCGTACCATCCTTTACTGGAACCATTTCGCCGCATTTTCAGGCCCCTATTAACCTCTGGATAAGACCAGAACGCAGAAATTTTCGTCATCCAGTAAGCTATAATCACATACTTAAAATCCAAAATTTCAAGTCTGTAGGTCATTTAGTTCCGAAGTTAAGCGAAAGCAAAGTTTCGCATTTATGACACTCACTCACTCACTCACTCATCATCATCATCATCATCATCATCATATCAGCCGAAAGACGTCCACTGCTGGACATAGGCCTCCCCCAAAGAGTGCCACTCACTCACTCATGATAATCAAAATAGAACTAGTAAGTACTTCCCATAAACTCAGAGAGCTGAAATTTGGTACAGAGTTAGGGTTTAATGGCCACATAAAGGGAAAACTATAAAAACTAGGATAATCGAAGATCTGGAGTACCTGGTGACCATGATTAGAAAACAAAATTTGGTCAAAATATAATGCATTGGACTAAGAGTGGCGGTGATACTTCCCAATCTGTGTGGCGTATGCCCTAACAGTTCACAAGAGCCAAGGTCTAAGTCAAAAAAATGCCACCATGGACATTGGCACCTCCATATTCTCTTGTGGCCAAGCCTACGTGGCGCTTTCACGAGTAACCAATCTTCATGGGGTGCACCTCATAAATGTTGACTTCATGAGTATAAAAGCTCAAGCTTCAGCGATCACCGAATACAACCGGCTTAGGCGTAAATACCGCGCCGATCTTTCAGAAATTAAACCGTCTAAACCGTCTAAAAGAATAAATAATGAACGTGAATGGGCAATACGAAAAACTGTTGCTACTGTACAAGAATCAGAACCGGAAAGAAAGAAAAGAAAGATTTGTAATAATAAAAAAACTACTCCTAAAAAGAAAAAAACTGTCAAATAAGAAAATCTAATAAAATAAATCAATAAGCCCACGTTTCTACAAAAAGAAGTGAGTATTAGTAAAAAACGCAAGATACCGCAGCAGAACACGATCGGCATCCTCACCAACCAATGTCCAGTCCAAAAAAACAATCACGGAACTGATCAACTACCTCCATCCAGAGAGACACAGAAAAAATACGGTTTGAAATCTACTAGTCATAAGGTATGCTCCACCGAATTTACGGTGATACATCAAAACATAAATCGATTAAAAAATAAAACCTATAAACTAGAATGTGAACTTCAACTCCACAATAACATAGATGTGTTATGCCTATCGGAGCATTGGCTTTCATCTGATAACCTTGCGGCTACTAATATAATGAATTATAAACTCAGTGCTATGTACTGCAGGTCAAAACGTCAAGGCGGAGGTGTCTGCATCTATTCAAAATCAACCTTAACAACCATTGAACGTAGTGATGTGTCTGCCCTTTCAAAAGAACAAATACTAGAGATCTGTGCAACGGAATATATTGGTGTACGAGGTGTGATAGTGATATGTGTCTATAAACCCCCACCGTAACCAGGTCAAAGCAATAATTTTAATGAATTTATTAACATTTTTAGCAAACTACTAGAATCTCCCTTATTAGAACAATACAAAATAATAATACTAGGTGATTTTAACGTAGATATTCTAGCCAATAGTCGTGAAAAGAAAAAACTAATCGATCTTTTAAAATCGGTTGGATTACGATGTCTTATATCATCCATCACCGACTCGCATTTGCAAAACAACAAAGACATGTATCGATCATGCCTACACCAATATACCTAAGAACTTAATACGTTGCGATAAACCATTCAATATGAACTTATCTGATCACTTGTGTGTAAGTGTCTGCTTATCCATTGAAAAAACATTACAATGTAATAATGTAATCTGGAAAAGACTATTCTCGGAAAAAAACATATATGAATTCACTTACAGTTTGTTTAACTATGACTGGAACTCATTACTATGTAAAAATATCTGTCCAAGTCACATACTAGACTCAGTTCTCACTGTAATAACACATTTATATGACACTCATTTTCCACTAAAGAAATATCCTTCGTTAAATAAGAATAAATTATGGGTAAGCAACCAGGTCAAAAATATCCGCAATCAGATCCGCAAAGAGAAATTAATTATTATATATTAGACGCACACAAATTAACTAAATAGTACCATAGTAGAGCTGGAGAAAAAATATGGGAACACACTTCACCAAACACGTAGGGAATTTATTAACCAGTCGATTGCAAACAGTGATAATATTTGCAAAATTACCTGGCGGGTAATTTCAACCGAGACATGCAGACGCGACGATAAGAGGAACGCGCTAAACGTACTGATAAGCAAGGCGCCGGGAACGTCCATTGATCGGCAGGCGACCGAAACTGCAGCGAATCTAAACCGGTTTTATGTTGAATCTATTAAATATACTATTAATTATGTCGACAACTCGGTCGTGCTCAACTTTTTATCTAGGTATATAAACACTATCAGCTCTGCCCCATATACGTTGCAAGAAATAGTAAAAATGTTTAAAAAAATAAAACGGAAATACTCAAAAGACATTAACGATTTACTCCCTGGTTTTATCATAGAAATATTGTGTAATTTATTTAATGAATGTATTAATGTTGGTAAATATCCGTCTAATCTTAACAGGGTCAAAGTCCAACCTATATATAAAGGCAAAGGTGAGATGCATTCCCTAAAAAACTTTAGGCCTATTTCACTAATACCGATATTTTCCAAAATTTGCGAGGGCTTATTAAGTGAAAGACTGATGTCTCACTTTAGAAAAGGTGGAATGTTAAACAAGCAGTAATATGCCTACCAGTGTGGTCGCTCGACTACAGACGTGGCCCGCGACGTCGTAACGAGGGTGTTGGATCACTTAGAGGGGCACAGGCAGGTTGCAGCTGTATTCTGTGATTTGTCGCGCGCCTTCGAGCTGGTGAGTCACTCCCTGGTGTTGGCCAAACTTAACCACTACGGCGTTATGGGCAGCTTTCGCGACACTATAGCATCCTTTCTCCAAAACAGGCAACAACTGACCTCCGTATGCGGTGCTAGGTCCGATGTTCTGGATCTGGGTGAGCGTTCAGTGCCTCAAGGATCGAGTATGGGTAACAACCTATTCTTGATACTAATGAACGATATTACAACTGCAAGCGACCAGGCTGAGTTTATCCTGTTCGCCGATGATGGGTGCGTGATCGTAGCTGCCGAAAACCACGACCAACTTAAAACAAAGCTTAACACCGTCATGATTCAAGTAGCAGCATGGTTCACGGCTAATGGAATGAAATTGAATATAGAAAAAACAAATATAATCCATTTCGGGCTCCGTGGCAGGAAGGATCACAATTTAAATATTGTCTGCAACGGACAGCCTGTACCGCAGGTAGACGAGGTGAAATATCTCGGCTTCACTATCGATTCCGGTCTTACATGGGGATCTCACATTAACTCTCTCTGTAGCAGACTTGCATCTGCATGTTTTGCGCTTGGTAGACTACGCTCTTGTATGTGTACAGATAACGTAAAAAAAGCCTTCTACGGCTACTTTCACTCACTCCTAGCCTACGGAATCGACCTTTGGGGTGACGCTGCAGAACGAGAAAGGGTGTTCGGGCTACAGAGACGAGCGATTCGCGCCGTTGCTGGTGCTGCGTATGACAGTGATGCAAAAATCCTGTTCCAGGAGTACAAAATACTGACCCTACCGGGTTTGTACATCCTTGAAATTGCAAAACAGGTTAGAGGGAACATCAATAACTTCTCGACATTTGGAGACGTCCATGAACGCAACACTAGGCAGCGTCATTTGTTAAAATCACCGTTCACGCGACTAAATAAATCAAAAAAACTTCTGCACACGATCGGCCCGAAAATATATAACGCTATACCTGATGATATAAAAAAAACATCTAGTTACCAATCGTTCGTTAGTAAACTCAAGACGAAATTAGTTTCTGATGCGCTTTATAAAATAGAGGATTTCTTTAAGCCTTCTGGACCTACTGGATTGCTTGCCCAAATATATTAGTAATATCACGTACCGTAATATTAAATAAATAGTATTACTAATAAACTCAAACTCAAACTCAAACTCAAACATTTATTCAGTAAGTAGGCCACAAGGGCACTTTTACACGTCAAAGTAAAAGAGAGAGAAAAAAAATCAAACTACACCGGTTCTAACCCTACACCTCTGACCCGAGAAGAATTATGTCCGGCAAGAAACTCGGCGGGACTTATTTTTTCAAAACAACAGTACATCAAAACTAAACAATACATATAGTGCGTTGTTCTATAAGAAAACATATCAAACCAAGGTTAGATTAACCAACAATAGGTTATAGTTTAAGAAAAATACCAAAGAAAAAAGATGAGTCCAAATCTGACTATTGAAAATAAATTACATACAAGTTTGATATACTTTCTTACCTGAACTGTGTCTTCTACATAAATTTCCAAATTATAATAATCCATCATCAACAGTTAGAAACAAACTTTGAATTTAAATAATATAAAAAAAAGTACTTAAGTGATTCTAGTATACAATAAACATACTATTTCTAAATTATACTTAGAGATGTATAAGGTCTCCAAGTGTCTTGAATAAAAAAATATGGATAATCAATATAATGTATTATGCATATTTATATAAGAATGTAAATGAATGTATTTTAAAATACCTATGACTAATATTAACAATGTAATATCCTAGCAAGTAAGTTTATAATGTTGACGTATAAAATATTTTTATTTTTATCAATAAACAAATTGAATTGAATTGAATTGAATTGAAAAGTGCGCTTTATGTACTTTAAGATTTTCTTTTATGCAATAAAGTTTAAATAAATAAATAAATACAGCTTTAAACGGATTTTCTTATAAATATTTTTAACGCATAGTAAATAGAAATATGTAGAGATTCTAATCTCGTCTGAGAGTCAAACTTTTTAAATGAATTAAATTTTTTATAATAATCATGTGTACGCAATGAAATTATGAAACGTCTTATTTTTAAGGCAAATATTTAAGAATTTCTGTTCAGTTTAGGGTATTTATGTAAATGATTGAAAATGAAAATGTGGGTCAGATGATGATATTTGCCTCAGTTTGAGAATTCTGTCCTGGATCCTGCAATATCCCCGTAATGACAGGCTCGAGTTTAGCCAATTAATTTGACAAATTCCCGGAAAACGTGTACAAATCATGAGCGAAGTGAGAGATTTTGAGCGAGCATCGCGATCTCATCGAGTCATATGTCGTAAATTACATAAAGTTCACACGTTTCTTTGATAACGAATAAATTACTGTTTATTTACGAGAATTCTATGACGTACATAATTATCTATAAGCTATTGCTTGACTTGGGCAATTATCATACGGACACTTCTTAAAAGCGACAACAGTGAAAAGAGATTTAAGTTAAAAAGTATTCTTTGGGTGTGATTTTTAATATTTAAGGACATCGAAAAATTTAATGGCTGCAATTTTGGAACTTGCCCAAAAACTGCTAAAATATGAATTGATAAAGTGTTAGTAAGACGAAATTTAGACATTTAATCTGTGTCAGACAGCCGGTAACGTTTTTAGGTTTTAAAAACAACAATAATGTGGACTTCCGCAAAATACCTAATTCAATAAGAGTCACAAGTTTTAATGGGGTTCCGTACCTCAAAGAGAAAAAAACGAAACCCTTTTAGGATCACTCGCTTTTTTAACACTTCCAGATTTCAAAAGAGGAGGTTCTCAATTCGGCGTGTATGTTTTTTTTTTTTTGTTTTTTTTTTTTTTATGTTTGTTACTCCATAACTCCGTCATGTCTGAACCGATTTTGAAAATTATTTTTTTGATTGTAAGTATATATATACAGATTGGTCCCGTTTTTGTCAAAACGCAGTTCTGATGATGGGATCCATGAGGAATCGAGGGAACTCCTCAAATCTTAAAGGCATACATATAGTGATTTTTATATTTTTATCAAAAAATCCATCATTTTCATTCAAAACAGTGACATTTGATGAAGTAGAACTGCTGATGATGATCAGAACGGAACTCTTCAACGACGCATAGTTCACGTTTGGCGATTTGTCCTCTTCGCTGTGTTTGTTTAGCAAGTTTAATTATCAGGACAAATTTTCGTCAAGCTCAAGTTCTGATGATGGGATCCATGAAGAATCGAGGGAACTCCTCAAATCTTAAGGGCTTACACATAGTGATTTTTGTATTTTTATCAACAAGTCAAGCATTTTCATTCAAAAGAGTGACATTTGATGAAGTGGAACTGCTGATGATGATCAGAACGGAACTCTTCAACGACGCATAGTTCACGTTTGGCGATTCGTCCCCTTAGCTGTGTTTGTTAAGCAAGTTAGATTGTCAGGACCAATTTTCGTCAAGCTCAAGTTCTGATGATGAGTTCCATGAGGAATCGAGGGAATTCCTCAAATCTTAAAGGCATACATAAAGTGAGTTTTGTATTTTTATCAACAAATCAAGCATTTTCATTCAAAAGAGTGACATTTGATGAAGTGGAACTGCTGATGATGATCAGAACGGAACTCTTCAACGACGCATAGTTCAGGTTTGACGATTTGTCCTCTCCGCTGCGTTTGTTAAGCAAGTTATTTCATTGTATGGAATCTAAGTGCACCATCTACAATAATGCTTCACCGGCTACCCCCATGGAAGTCGTTTTTTTTTTCTTAAAAATTATTACTTTAGACCACACCACGACGTAAGCACATTAAACACGCAAAAACATATAAACATATCCCAGTTTGTGTCCTCCCGAGTTTGTCGTATCGTAGCAGCAATTAATTTGACAAATTGCCAGGAAACAGGGTTCCGTGGCCCGGCGGGTTAGATTTACGGGGTCCTACCGATAATAGTGATACTTTCATGTTACGATGTACAAATTGTGAATATAGGCACAGAATCATTAATAGTAGAAGTGTATGTTTTAAATCGAGATCTTTTTTTAAAATAATTATTTATTTCTTAAATATCACTTATATATTTTTTATAAAACAAGCAAGAATGACATTGAAAATCCTTACCAACTTACTTACTTACCACTAACAAAAAAGTTCCCCTAGATCTGCCCCCTGCGGAAGGGTGCCCATAATGCTGGGACTGGGAATATCTCGAGATATTTTTAAATAAAGCGACACTATAGGTTGGGAATTTACCAGGAAATTTAACGAATTCAATCCTGACGAAGTCGCGGGCGGAAGATTAAGTACTATTTGTTAAACTGTATGTTTGATTGTTTTCAGGTAAGTAACTACTCTGGAAGCGACCTAGCGATAACCAATAAAGGTAAGTGACCGCTGTTTTGTGTGAGTGACCAATTTGACGACGACTCCCGACCTAAAGTCAGCAGGTAAACATTTATAGCTTAAGCTGAAATAGATGTCATATAGAAAAAGTGACCAAGGTCTCCGGTGCACAGGGCCAGAATCGAACCAACGCCTTCTGCACTCGCGGCAGATGCCTTAACCTCTAGGCTACCTGTGTCAGTCAGTAGTCTGTAATTTTTTTGTGTGTATGCAATCTTTGTAAAGACTCAGTAAACAATCTATTCTATGCGAAAAGGAGGGCACCCAAATTTAAGACTCATCACCATCATCATCTTCCTCATGGATGCCATTGTCAGAACTAGAAGCACACGGGAAGCACTAACTTTCAAATAAAAAAAGAATCATCAAAATCGGTTCACCCAGTCGAAAGTTCTGAGGTGACAAACATTTAAAAAAATACAGACGAATTGAGAACCTCCTCCTTTTTTGAAGTCGGTTAAAAATAACACTTCAAAATATTTAATGATTTGATTTGTTCTCTAGTTGTAGTCCTGGTGGCAGTGTCATTAGTAGTGCTCTTCGCTCGCTTACATCGCACTTTAGTAAAGGCGGCCTTACAAACCAGAAGTATCTCAAACCCTTCCGTTATCTTCCCATCGCTTCTTCCCCTCAGACGTTAAACCTGACATACGCGCGGCCAAGAAGTTTGACCCGTCGACTTAAGACTTAATGCCGGCTTGACCTCAGGCCGGACCCCACAGATTGATGCCTTATTATCTTAGGACAGAGACATCCGCAGGGTACTTGTTTGTAAACAGATTATGTCACACCATAGACAACAGGATTAACTTACAGAGGGCTTATACTTTGTAGCAAAAGAGTTTTTTTTATAGTTTATTCCTTCAATGGTTGAGTAATCCCTGTTGTTGTTTAGCTCTGTGGTTGGCTGGTAGAGAATGCCTATGGGCATTAAGTCCGACATTTGTAAGTAATTTACTTTGTGTTTTGTGCAATTAATCTTAAATAAACAAATCTAAATATTTGCTCTTTAGCTTCCCTGCCGCATATTTATACGAGCATGGATAAACTAAGTTTTTTTAATTTATTTATTTCGTTATATCATTGATTGACATATGTTGTTTTTCTAGAGGATGAAAGTCTTTGCTGGCCATGTGCGTGGCGTTCTGCACCAAACGGTATCCCCACAACTCCATAGCCTGCTTGCATGCGATCTGAAATTATTAATAACAATTAAATAATTATTTGGGTCTTACAAGATCGATATACCTAGTTCCAAACTAAGTAGAGTTTGTGATGTGGGTATTAAGTAGCAGAAAGCTACATATACTTGTAGAGTACATATTCTTGCAGACATAAGGATACATACTTAAGTAAATAGAAAACATCCAAAAAACGTGAACACACAAATAAATGCCCTTATTGGGTTCAGCCCAGCCCAGAACATCCAGGTTCTTAGGCAGGGTCACTAAAAAGTAGGGTACAAGAACCCTTTAATACATTATACATCTTGCATACGTCGTGATAAATTTTAAGGATTAGGTATAAAATTCTCGTGAAATTATAACCTACTTAAACAATTCCGTGATGTTTCTAAGTTCTTTTCATTGTAATAGACATCTGTTTCCAATTTGTGATATTAAAACCAGTCACCGAGTTAACCGTTTTAAATATTATTTACTCGTACCTGTACTTCCTCAACGAAGTCATATTTCAGCTCGTGTTTCCACTTGAACGGCACATCTCTGGTCTCCCTGTAGGTGGTGTACTCGCCTCCCACCTTCACTTTGGTGTGTTGGTCTAAGAAGTCTTGAATGGCAGGCGTCATGCTGAGCCCTAAGAACGTGAAGAGTTGGAGCACCGTGGTTTGGGGCTCTAGGGCTAGGTCTTCGAATCGAACTACCCTGGAAACGGGAAAGCAAAACTGAAACATGTTGTCATTAACGAAGGATTTATTTTAGTCCAATCAGTAACAGAAGTTGCTAAGCGAAGTTGTTAAAAAATAATGATTGGCTTTAATAGTATTTAATTTGTATTCTAGTTATATAGACGACACCTCTAGAATTTCTAATTAATTCGAATAGGAGGCCTTAGACAAAGTTTAAAAACGCCTTCACATTTACAAAGATTGTATGAGGTACACGATAAAATTCGACAAGTGCCGTTGTGGCTCGGGTAGCCGCGTAGGGTAGCGGGTAGAGGTTAAGCTGCCGCGTATATTGAAGACCTTGATTCCGACCTTGGGCAATATTTACATAAGCCTGTCCGGATATTGCCGCTGTAGTCGTCTCGCCGCTAAATAGTCACTGATCATGTCAGCGCATAGCATCTCCGCTTGGCAGCAGTCAGGCGCCGTCTGGCAGAAGCGCCTGCCCGTGCGCTGCCGGGAACCCATGACCGCACGAGGGTCACGGACCAGAAGTACCACTTTTACATTCAGTCTGGAATGAGAATAATTACATTAGGTATGTCAAAAGGATTTGAAACTTCTACCTTAGTAGCTACATTTCACATTTAAAATGACAGCGTCGCACTGTTATTTGCTTACTCAAATACTCAAATGTACATAGGTGAAGCATTCACAGAATGTATAAAAATCCGAATACTAGTTAAAACATTGCCACTCGTAGTTTACTCTTTAAATATAGATCTACTAATAATTAGATTATATCATGTCACAATCTTAATATTAAACTATTTTTATAAATAATTACACCTAGTAATTAGTCATAGCCGCTCCTTGTCGCTTCCGGTCCAAAGGTGCCCATAATGCTCGCGGCGTTATATTAATATTCTAAATCTTTTAGTGTATAAGTTTGTGTAGTGTATTTTTTGTATCCTCTAAACTCCAACGGAGGCTGCGTTATAACAGCACCACAGATTATATGACAGCACCATTGTGTTGTATAAAGCCTAACTAATAAGAACAAAAAAATAAAGTAATTCTTACGCATGATCCTCCAAGACCTCGTGCACCAATCGTAGCCGGAACCGCACCAATTTCATACTTTGGAAGGGGAACAACTTACAAAACCTAGACGTAAATATAGCGTCAAAAAACAACTCTCTGCTGTATTTCACGTGCTCCCAAAATCGGGTATTGTGGCTGAACTGGTACGCCAGGTTCGCCTTACCACTAAGATAATCTTCTAAATATTGATCTAAGAAGTAACCGAAGTCACACCTGAACAGGGCCTTGACAGATTTCAATGCTAATTCTGCCTTTGGTGGCCCTCTGATCTGCATTACTTCGGGGTCCATGAATGGCTCAAAGTGGTAGAAGTTTCCTGGTATCGCATTTAAGATGTCGCCTATAAATGTTGATCCAGACCTCCACGTGGAAATGACGAGGCTTCTTATAGGTTGGCCTCCTGATTCTGGAATTAAGTCTTGCAAGTTTTTTGCCTTTGAATGTGTGAAGTTGTAATTTAATAACTCTGATTCAATCTTCTCTCTAGTTTTCTCGAGTATTCTTTCTATGTTCTCTTCATGATGGGGTTTGAAAGGAAAAGGATGTAGCGATCCTGCCTTTTTCCTTATGAAATCCAGAATATTTATGCGTCTCTCAGAATACGCAGGGAGACGCGTGTCTGTATATTGCCTTGCAGCAAGAATTAACATTACACTGAGGCCAAATGCGAGACATATGGAGTAAAAACGACCTCTCCGCAGCATTTCGATGAATATACGTATGAACACTTGAACAGACCTCTAACCACTGGTTCACATATTAACTGACGGGTATAACGGGTTTCGTGGAAAATGACCAGTAAAACTGTGTTGAAACGTCGGAACTCAACTCCGAAATAAATTTAATTCACGTTAGATTATTTTGATGTCAGTTAATATTTGGACTGTCTTATCTTATCGTCGTTTAAAGTCACCTCTTAACCTGACTGAGAAGAGAAGTGACGGAGAAGAGATTTACAACCTTATTTGTAATCTGTCAAAGCTCCAAACCTGTTAACTCCATCAGAAAGCGTTTGCGGTTTTAGTCAACAATATTGTGGCACATTTGGAGATGTGTACTTAATTAATTGATACAGGTGTTTAATGAAAATCCACGTGACCTTGATTATATTTATAAATAATAAATTTTAAATACGAACTTCAATGAGACTCGGATGTATTAGATACTAGCTTTTGCCCGCGGCTTCGCTCGCGTTAAATTCGGGGTAAGATGTCTTTCCCAAAGTCCCATATAAAATTTCACCCCCTCTTTTAAGGGGTTGGGTGCAGATTTCCAAGAAGAAGAAGTGGGGGTTAGAAAGAGACAAAAAGTAGCATATGTCACTCTCCATCCCTTCAACTATCTCCACTTAAAAAAATCACGTCAATTCGTCGCCCCGTTTTGCCGTGAAAGACGGACAAACAAACAAACAATCACACACACTTTCCCATTTATAATATTAGTATGGATATGGATATTGAAACTTAACAAGTTAACGTTTTTCAAGGCGAATATTGCTCGACATGTTTCGCTCCATAACGAGGAGCTTATGCATGCATAAGCCTTCAGCGCTGTCTGACCGACGAAGAATTATATAACTCACGCTACCCGTGAAAATATATTCAAAGATTTATAAGCATGAATGTTTGTATTCTCCAATTTAGGCTATACTCATTATATTATATTTCGTTTGCCAGTTTTTTTTTATGAAATAGGAATTTCATAAAAAAAAACTTATTAATAAATATGTATAAAGCCGGGCCAAAAGGAGGATGAAAAGAGTTTATTATTTTGTATTTAACTAGCGACCCGCCCCGGCTTCGCACGGGACTTTTGTAGACCTTTTAAGGTGTACAATACTGTAGTATATTATTTTGATCTATCTCGTAGGGTTTAGCCAGCGTTTGCAATGTAAGCTCAAAAATCACATCAACATCACATTAGAAACCTCAAAAATTATCAGTGTTTCATACTTACTCATTATGCATGTATTATACATATAAACCTTCACCTTGAATCACTCTATCTACTAAAAAAACCGCATTTAAATCTGTTGCGTAGGTTTAAAGATTTAAGCATACATAGGGATAGAGCTCAAAGAGGACCCAGTGTTCTGAAAGATTTCTGAGGGACCTTCTGGTTCCTTTAGCCATCAACACAGTGAATCCTCCTTTTTGTAAAGGGTCGGCAACGCGCATGTGACTCCTTTGGAGTAGCAGGCGTCCATAGGTTACGGTAGCTGCTTAGCATCAGGCGGGCCGTATGCATGTTTGCCACCGTCGTGGTATACAGACAGCGAAAAGTGACTTTGTTTTATACTATGTAGTGATCTGATAGTGATATGCAATGCATTCTTAGCTCATGTGAATGAGCCATTTTTGCTATATTGTAGTGTAAACGCGGCATCCACAGTACCGGTCTCCTAGCCCAGTTGGTAGTGATAGCGGCCCTGCCTACGAAGCAAGAGGTCCCGGTTTCGAATCCTGGTAAGGGAAAAATATCCGGGTGTTTATCACGAATATTTGTTTCTGAGATATGGGTGCTTTATATGTATCTAAGTATATATTTATCTATAATAAAGTAGGAATATCGTCGCCTAGTACCCATAGTACAAGCTTTGCTTAGTTTGGGACTAGGTTGATATGTGTAAGATTGTTCCGAAATATTTATTTATTTAACCTACACGCAAACCCGATCCAATCGTAATCAGAGCTTCACTTTGTAGAATCAATGTTTAAATTGTTTCGCATCTTAAGTTTTTACAGAGAACATATTTTAAACAGTAAGTTAGTCACAAACATCAGGTAGTTTTTAAATGCTGTTGATAAATGTTTTGTTTTGTTTTTTGTACTTTCTTTTTATTACTAAGTTTGCTAAGTAAGAATAGAGACAATGTACAAGTGAATAAGGTCGTGGCAATAAACATTTTTTCTTTCTTTCTATAAATGCTACGGGCGTTTTTCTGATTGTTGTTGTGTCCCAATACTGCTTAGAGCACTTATAAAACAAAGTGCAACTGATGTGGATCCCAGGGCACGAGGGCTTTATCGGCAATGAAAATGCTGATGAGCTTGCTAGAAGGGGCTCTTTAAATAACTTCTTAGGCCCGGAACCATTTGTGGGGCTCTCAAAGGGGAACCATAACAACGGCCATAAAGGACCACACCAAACATAAACACCAACAAGAGTGGGGTAGTTTGACAGGTCTAAGGCATTCAAAGCTCTTCATGCATAGAGTCGACTCAAGACTGGAGCAAAAATCTTTGGAAATTTAGTAGAAAAAGGCTCCAAATCATAACAGGAGTTTTTACAGGCCATTACGCCGTGAAAGGAGTATTGGCTTGGCTAAAATGGGACTGTCAGATAATACTGATTGTAGAATGTGTGGCGAAGAGGAAGAAACAATGAAACACTTAATGTGTGAATGTCATGATCTAGCCAGACAAAGAATGATGGACTTTGGAATCGGCTATCCAGATCCAGAGGGCCTCAAGGCACTGCCCTTGAGCTCCATCACCCAACTTATGGAGACGGTTGAAAAAGCTCTTGAGTAAGTGTACTAGGGGGCAATTACACAAAAGATCCCTTTGGATCGAAGTGTATCCATATGGGCCCCCGAACCAAAAAAGATAAGATAAGGTCCCAATACTGGGATGACTGTGACTTAGGCTTAGGTCCTAGGTTGGTCGCTGCAGGCAGAACATGGTCGCATGGGGACTACTTCGTAACCACTCCACCCAATGCGCCTGCGACGCAGCAACGCAAACAATGACGCACCTGCTGGCCTGCCCCGCATGCCCGTACTCCTGCTCGGAACTTGACCTGAGGGACGCGACGGCCAGGGCTGTCAACACCGCTGCCTTCTGGGCATCCATCGTATAGGAACCATCGACACGAAAGAAGAAGAAGACTGTGACTTAACTGTTCGACTCATATTTATTGTACATAGGGGCGCAATCCTGAGACATTCTGTGTGAATATTGGTAACGTGATGGTGCTTTATTAGCCGTGCAATTATCTGTGGTGGACACACTATGACTACATGACTAGTCTTACTGTTTTACTCATGTCTACTATACAAGAGGGGTGCAGTCTTGGGTAATTCTGAGTGAATTATATTAGCAAGTAGGTGCTTCACGGCCGAGCGTGACTCGACTGTTAATGCGCGGCTCAGCATCCGTTCCTAACTCAATTCCACCCTGTATATTATATCGGATTATGTTAATGGGGACACTTATCACCTATATGATTACCTACTGTTTTAAGCTTTTGAAACAATTGCTTAATGTGAGGTTTATAATACGAAACATAATAGGTGTTAAGGTAGACGTTCCAGTGCTCGACACGTTTATATCCTATAGTTGATACCTGCTGTCACCTTTCGAAGCTGCCATATTCTGGGACAGTGACGAGCATTCGGACGTTTACTGCCCGCTCCTCCCTCAGTCCCCTTAGTCGTCATGCCTTCATGATATCAAGCTTTAGTGCTAAAAACCAGTTGTGTGGAGTCAGCACTCTCATTCTCTATGCTACGCCCGATAGTTAGATTTTTTAGCCTACTAAAACACATGTGTACTTAATCAAAGTAAAAATTGTCACACAACCAAAATTAGTATCAAAAAAAGTAGTCAAAAAATACAAGAACAAATCCACAACAAGCCTCGTCAAAAATGTCTTACTCTAACTTACCATATAAAAATTAAGCCCCAAACTGATCTCTACCTGGCCCAAACGTTCCATATATGCCAGCTGGATTGCCACGCTGAATGGCTAAAGATATCTGTTGGACCAGATAAGAGCCAGCCCGGGGTCGCAGCCCCAAAAACTAAACTAAATAATTTTAAACAAAAAAGAACCGACTTCACTTAGCCTCCACCTTTCCAAAAGTTCGAGCCGCTGTAATAAATACTCAAATCACTATACTTATAGGTGTGCCTATAATAGTTGAAGAGTTCCCTCGATTTCTCCAGGATCCCATCATCAGATCCTGACCTGGTTACAATGGGACCAACTGTGAAGTATACTCTATCAAACAAGAAAATAATTTTCCAATTCAGTCCAGCCGTCTTCGAATAATCGGTGAACATACATAAAAATAAAAATAGCAAAAACAAAGATCCCGACGAATTGTTAACCTCCTCCTTCGAAATCTTGAAGTCGGTTGAAAACAAACTTAACTTTAGTAAACTTGTGTACTAAAAATGTCAGCTCCTTGAGGAAGGTCTAACAGTATCTTGAACATAACAAAGCTAGGATGTACAAGTAGATAAATGTACAAAGAAATAAATCCTTAGATACCCAACATTTATTGGATAGAGATAACAGTTAAATAGGGCGTATGTAGCATGTACCCTCCGGCTCGGGTCATAATAAATATCTGCTTACATCAATTAATTCCTATAATACTAATAATGTAGATGACGATCAAAAGAAATCCTTATACCGATAACTTAAATAGGGGCATATTTAACCTGTGGCTCCTCCATAATAAATATCCGCTTACACCAATCAATTCCTCGGAAACCAATCAGAGCATGATCCGGACCTATAATGTCAGATGTTCCGCGCACACATACTCAATTAGTATTGCCAGAACAAATTCAAACAATATTTATATACTTAATTACGAATTTCAAATGTGATATTGGACGGGAATGAGACAACTGTTAGCTTAGGAGTTTTTATTTTTATTTTATTTTATTTTGATACGTGGAAAACCAACAGCGCTATACAGTATACATAATGTAGTATAAAGTAGTTGCGATATAACTGAAGAACAAATCAAATTATTTTTTTAATAAATATTTTGATTTGTTTTTATTTCACCGTAAAAAAAATTTAAATTTGAAAATTCGACCGGTGCTGCTGTGACCCGGGTGGCCAAGTGGTAAAGGCGTCTGCCGCGAATGCAGAAGACGCTGGTTCGATCCCAGCCCTGGGCACCGGAGGTTTAGGTCACGTTCCTTTGTATATGACATCTATATAAGTTTAGTTGCGATATATTGTAGTATAATCATACGTGAACGAGTTTAGTAAAATGTCACACTTTGTCGGCACGCAAAGAGATTCCATTCTTTCTCTAATAGCTGGCGTATATTGTGTAGTTTTAGGAAGTATGATTCATGGATTCATAGATTTATTGGTATTAATCATGCACTGTCAGCAATAGGTAGGCAAATAATTAATAAATACTAAATAATACTCGATAGCGACATAGTGATGGGACCTTATGTTCCCTGCACTGCACATGTATAATATGAAGGGTACACGGAAAGAACATGTCTAGTCACATTGACAACATTTTGAGTTATAGCGCTTTTAAAATTTGGAACGATTCAATTAACCATTCTATTTTCGTAACTAGAAGGTTTTTATGAGTTAAGAAGTGGATATACGTTAAAATTTACATCTGTAACATAAGTTGTTACTAATAGTTCATTGCAAGCTCTACATTTTGATAAAAAAATCTCATTTTACAAAAAAAGTGACTAGACATGTTCTTTCCGTGTACCCTTCATAAACAATATACATTGTATACGTATATAAGTAGAGGAGGCGTAGCATTAAAAAAACCGGAACATCTTTAGGATCTTTAGGAGGAACTACAGACTTTTGTACTCACCTGGCAACACCGCTCCCAGTTATCAAATGTCTGGGATTATTCCTCCAGGCTTTCAGGACGAATGTCTTAAACCTCAGTATCAAAATGATACCATTTCCTCCAAAATATACTGGCATTCATGACCTTAAATGGCTTGATTTATGATTCAAATTGGCATGGATAGAGAGGCAATTTGTTACGTTTCGGGTGGGATATATGCGAGGTAAGGGTAAAACAGAGATGTCTTTTATTGGGAAACTGATTGCGCCGAAGTAATGTCGTTTTTACTACTTACACTCAACAGGTAAAAACTAGGGTGATGTATGTTTACGAGGGGTTTTGTGGTGTTCATGCGTTTTCCTACATTTGTTAGGTAAGAGGCTTGTTTTTATCTAGATGTGGTTTTCTTACTTTAAAATCGTGATATATATGCGAAGAATATTTTCTTGTGACAAGTCAATAAAATGTAAACTCAATGTAATTCTTACAACGTACTTTAATTTTTGGGATAAACAATATAGGCATAGGCTATTTTATTGAAGGAAATGATGCTGACTGAATTTCACGCGATCATGATTGGGTAATTTATATTTGATACATAAGCATTATAAAGAAACGGAAAAATATGAATGAGACAAAAAAACCGTTGCGAATCTGCAAACATGAGGTAGTTCGAATTTCAAAAGTAATTTAAACCAGACACTGCGCAAGGGTGCCAACTGAAAAACGATAACCATAGCTTGTTCGAACCGTGTAGAGAGGCTTTGTTTCGTTCTTATGAATATTCTGGGTTAGAGTTAAGGAAGCATATTTTTAAATGTAGCATAATTTAATTATGAACCCACTTCAAGATTTCGAAGGAGGAGGCTCTCAATTCGTCGGGATCATTGTTTTTGCTATTTTTTATTCTTATTTATGTATGTTGATCGATTATTCCAAGACGGCTGGACCGGAGGGATCTCTTCAACTATTATAAGCACACCTATGGTGATTTGAGTATTTTTTACAACAGCTCGAGCATTTGCTTTTGGAAAGGTGGAGGCTAAGGTGAAGTCGGTTCTTTTTTGTTTAAAATTATTTGAATTAAGCGTCCAGAAGTTTTATTATCTATTCTGACGTTTAAGTTATTAAATCAGCCTCAGCAGGTTTTCAAAATGTCATTATTTTTATTTTATTTGCGAAAGCGCTAGCATGGTTGTCAAAAAACATACTTATACAAATTGACTGTAACAGACAGACAGACAAGAGTGATCCTTTTTACCATTACAGATACGGAACCCTAAATAAAAGCGGGATCTTTCGGGTTGTGTTTCGTGTCCTAGATACAAATGTTATAATAGTATTTTATGCAACAGTTGTATAAGAGGGGCCAAAAAAGGTGAGTGGCGTGGGTAACAATTTGAGCCGTAGGCGAAAATTGTTAAGAAAAACGCCACGAACATTTTTTGACCTACTTATACGACGTTGCATACAATACTTTTTCTACGACTACACTTAGTTTAACATAAAATGCGAAATTGAACACTTCATGGATATTGCAGTTATTTGGTCAATATAATCAACAATAATTCAACCTTTTAAAACACTGTACTATACTGTATTTCAAGAATATTTCTAACACAAACACACACAGTCGTTATTTAGATAATCAATTATCATAGAGCGACAGAGATTTGTAAAAATATATAAATTATTTTCAAAATTTGCAGTTTGCCACCATAAACGAATGGGAAACGTGAAAATTACAAACTATGTATGTGGTTCTTTTAATTTTTTCTTTTTTAAAGTTTTTTTTCTAAAAACGCTGCGTTTATTTAGGTTTCTTAGGTTGGCAGTAATTTATTTTCTTCTAAAGTCGTGACTGCTCGCGATTCTATTTTGGCGCTTTTATAGAACTAGTGCTTTTTTGGGGAATAGACTAGATAGACTTTTCTTCGAGTATATTATTTATCTATGTTCTTATATAGGTGATGACGAATGTATAAATGACAGATAAAAGTACGGGAGTAGAAAAAATATATAAACAAGTATTTCTTAATTCCTAACGATGAAAAGTGTTTTAAATAATGATATTTATACACATATACTTAGTTAAATATTCTAGAATATTGATAGACGCAAGCTTGTATTAATTTACCTATCTCCGACGTTTCGAGAACGACGTTGTTTTGTATGTATACTGGTTTACGTCCCGTTACATTTGTAAAAATTTTGAAGGTTTAAATCAGTAAGACGCAAGCTTACAGACGACTATAAAATGGTTTATGAATAGAGGCTTACCGCTCCCTCTCGAATGTTGGCAACTCTCCAATGACATGCCACCAGTGTTGCCACACTAAGAACTTTAAGCTTGCCGATGTAAACAGTGCTTCCAGGAAACACTTAAAAGATTACAAAAGTATCAAGGAATTGATGTTGTATAATGTATAACAATAGTGGCTTAAGTTACTTCGTGGTTATTAATATTGTTCTCCAAAAGATGGAATAAAATAGACGCATCAAAACCAATTTGCACTTTTGCTTTAATTTGCTTGACATTTCATTTTATTTAGTCAATGTTGGGTTTGGGTGTATATTCAGAAGCAGAGTTAGGTAAGCTGATAAAACCATCTTGGAATGATTTTATTGTCAAAACAACGGGCATATTTAACATTGCTTTTAACACCTATCTCGCTATTTTATGTTAGCTCATGCTTATCGCTCGCCCCTACCTTATTGGAGGGAGAGTGCGTTTAAACTGTCCAATCAAGATCAATTTTTGAACGATTGCTACCCGCTCTAAACCTCAATTTAACAGGAAAACCTTTAGCCTCAATACATTTGTGGCACCTGTGTAGTTTCAATCAGCAACGCGAATGTAGGTAGCACATCTGGATTTCATAGACTACGATGACCGCTTACTATCAGTGGGGCAGTGGACTTGTTTACCACCAACGTGTAATTAAAAAAACCTGAATCACACTCGCACACGTTTGTATAATTTATAAATGCGTACTTTGCCAGCAGAATAATAATGAAAGAGTTTATTATGTGTCCAATTGTTTCCGTCCATTAATAATAATTAGTCTTTTTGATTTAGCCGCGGAAGGAAAGGCAAAATGGTTATAATTCCATTAATTATGGCGGCGGTCTTGCGCTGCAAATTAACTGAAGATGGAAGAGAAAATTGCAGTAATTGCTCTAGTTCGTGTAGATTTGTATAAAATTCACTTGTGTTATTTTGTGGAATATAATTAAGAAAAGATCCTGAGACAATCGTTTCAAAATGTGATTAAAAACCATTAGCATACAATTAATTAGGTATTATAATTTAATTTAACACTAGCTGCCGCCAGGGTAAAAAGTCGTGAAATTACTAAACCATCTCTCTGGTTCTTTCAAGTTAGTAGTCTCGGACTTTAAACACTCATTTCACAACTTTAGGAAAGGAATTCTATGATAAAACCACCCTATGTCCCTTTCCAGCTAAACCTACCTGTGTGCCAAAATTAAAATCAATTCAGCCGTATTTGCGGAGAAACAAACATCTAATCATACTAACTTTCGAGCACATTTATAATATTAAATAGCAGGATATTTTTTGCTTTTACGTGTCACGGTTTCAGCTTAATTCATCATTTGTTTTTAATGCGAGAATTTGCCTCAATCTGTTGCTAAAGGTTGAACACGCCAAAACCTGGGCATGTAAAAATAGCTATAGTTATTCGAAAAATGGAGATATTTAAACTTTTTAAACAACAATTTTCTCACAAGGAACTGGGCTATAAAATGATGATAGTTTTATTTTCTTTTATTTATTCGTTGGCAAAATGTCGAGCGTACAACAACGCATGAATGCATTTTGCACGAACACGTAAAAAATCCCATGATAAGCTACAGAGATATCGCGAAAAGGCTGAAATATCCACAATCTCCGGTTGGTCACGTATTAAAAACTTTCCGTATACGCTTGACAATAGATAGAAAGCCAGGAAGTGGTGGGTTGCAGGGAGTCAAGAAAAAGGAAAGAGTATTTTAAATATTTTTGCCTCAAATCATACGATTTCATCTCGTGATGATGCTAAAAAAGTGAAAATGTCTCAGTCCGATGTACAAAAAGTGAAACAGAGGGCAGGACTGAGGAGTTATAAAGCCCAGGCCGCACCAGATCGAGACTCAAAACAGAACTTATCCGCATAGATACGGTCGCGACAACTCTATGAAGATTTTCTTACAAAATTTTAATGCGCGGTGATGGACGACGATACGTATACAAAATTGGATTTTAAACAAATACCTGGTCAAGAGTTTTGTACTAGCAAATCTCGGACAGATACTCCTGAAGATTTTGAATTAAAAAAACGAGGGCAATTTTCAAAAAAATACCTTCTTTGGTAGGCAATATGTAGCTGTGGTAAAAGAAGTCGCTCTTTTATCAAATATCTTTTATCAAAGATGTACCTTTGACTTGAAAACACCAAACATATTTGACATATTATTTTTATACTTCATAACACTAAATGGAGCAATAGATAGTCGACTGTACACGTGTTAACATATGGTTCATTATTGGATGCAGTCTTTGGAAATGTCAAACAAAAAAGCCAAGGATCATTTTTGATTGTATTTTCAAACAAAATATAGAAGACAGCAATCCTTAAGCGCATTAAATATGGAGAAGTGTCAAACGTCAAATAGTTACTGCCCGTCAGAAAGAAAACGATTGTCTTTGAATCGATTCTGTAAACGAAGCTTGATTTTCGATTTAGGTTAAATCTTTTATTACGAAAGTAATGGTAAATAAAGTAAAACTGTACTTACATCTGAAATGGTATTTAATCTTTTTGTAAACTAGACGAAATATAACATTTTTTACATCCAAAAACAGCGCATAAGGGCATTTTCACGGAGCTTGTTATCCATCGACAGCGATGACGAAAATGGCGTGGCATCGATTATTGAAATAGTTTTTATAGATGTACTAGATTTTCCGCCAATACTTTTGACAGAGGGGAAATGATACTCAGGGCCTCTCCTGGTTTAGAACTCTCTGTCTGGAAGAGATCGCTTTTTAGCGATAAGACCGCCAATTTTTTACCTCTGATTATTCTGTTTGTAACTTGTATTTTATGTGTTTCTTTATTTTGAGGTGTGCAATAAAGAGTATTTATGTTATGTTATGTTATCTGAATCTCTAGGTCAAACTACGTTGTTGTTATGGAAACTGTACTTATTATTTCACTTTACTGGATAACAGTGGAATTTCACGGCATCAGTTTACACGACATAAGTAGCAACACGTCATGATAAGCGCAGTGCGCAGATAAAGCATGTTTGTTGAAGTAGAAATCTTTTTTTAAATTTTATACAACGAAGGTGGCAAACAAGCATACGGCCCGCCTGATGGTAAGCAGCTACCGTAGCCTATGAGCGCCTGCAATACCAGAGGTGTCACATGCGACACCCTTTACAAAAACGATCTTGAAAGGATTTGAGGAGGGTCTAATTTTACACGGGGATTTGACTAGATCATGTTTAACAAAAAGATTTCAATATTATTGCGATTATTCTCATCAGAAAATGAGGGAGTTGAATATTTTGAAATGCAATATGTTTATGGTTGAGGGGCGTGTTGGTGTTTAGTATTTACTGACGCCACGAGCAGACTAGCCACTAATTACTGAACTGGCTCCTGGCCAGCACTAGCAGATACGAGTACAAGATACGAAGTGGGAATGAAACTATTGGTATTGTGGCTATTTTTTGCTTGGGATTTGATATTACGTAGTTTTTGCGGAATCTAACCTCTAACCCAAGACTTCATCATTAAAAACGTTACCTTTCCATCCACCTCTTTCTTCCTTAGAGATTGAATTTCTAAAAATCCTTTCTTAATGTAGCTCTATGACATTTGAATAATCGTCATGTTTAAGGGCCTTATCACACTTGAGCGATTTGAAAGCGATTTCTATACAAAACTCGTACGCGGCGAACTCGCAGCGTGTTCGCTACCATACAAAACTCACTTGCAAATCGCAAGTGTGATAACGCCGTAAGTTAACAGTTATGGTATTGTCGGCGAAGTCGCCACTCTTCCTTATTTTCTGCCATTCAGTCTCTTGACTTTCACGTAAGACATGACGTGACCTACAGTAGTAGGTATATGAGTACATATACATACAAGTGTCGTAGTATCTGTACGATAGCAACCTACATATAAGAACATGCTAAACGTAGAGCACCATGGAATTTCATTACCCTCGCACTTGGAGTGTCTTTACGCGACATGAGTGACAACACGTCACGACAACGCAGCGCGCTACAATTACATTTGTAACATGACGCTTTTTAAGATAATATTTTAACGGAGGAATCCAATTAACTATACCAACTACAAACTTAACAAGTGGTAAATACACAAGACTAAATTCAAAATTTAAAAACCAGTTATAAAATAGTTATAATAGCGCATATTTGCGAGTTGAGACATTTAAAAATCATGTCACTAACGTGTATCACCTAACCGTTACCAAAAACGTGCAACCAAATCGGGCAAGCCGTTTTGGAGAGAAATGAAAACATTCATTTGTAGGTATGCACAAAAACATAAAATAACAAACAGCCTAAATGGAGTAAATGGCTGTGCCATCTCCGTTCCGTTCAAGCATCGCGGTTTCTTTAAACTGAATGTATTCACCACCGTATCATGACGCCAGATTTCATGTAATGTTTCTTCATATTATTTAATCAAATCGAATTTCCACATACCTAACATACTGCGAATTAATTCACCTTGTCGCTGCCACCCTACGGACCGTATTTGTTGTCCCGTCCTATAGTTTACTTCAGTACCATTATCAACATAAATAACTGGCTATACATGAACTTTATCACAATGGAATACGGCCTACATGTCCTAAGGTTTGTATTCGTACGATCGTTGACACAAACTGACCAATCATGAACTCTATGTCAATAGTATTAAGGTCTACTTGTGTACTGTATTCTGCTTCAGTAACAGACATTGCTATTAAGTAATTAGTGAGACTGGCTCGATGCCAACAAACTATAAGTTACCACTGGGCAGGGGTTCTGGAAAAAGGCGGTTAAACTACTTTGCGGGGATTCTATAACGTCTTAATTGACTAGATTCCGAAAGTAGTGTTGGATTGGATTAGATTTTATTTAGGTGGGGAAGGGGGATCCAAAAAGTTTCAAAAAGATTTAAACTTATTTATTTTGTTTCTATTTCATAGGAAAACTTACAGCTAGGGTAACAAAATAGGCAGTGATGTAGAAAAAGTGAGCCAATTAGAAGTTTCCGCAGGTAGATAATACAAAATACTATTGCGTTTTGTACACATTCTAATAATTATTAACTAACATTAGGCTGCGTTTCCACCAGAGATGAGTGTGATGCGTTGCGAGGAACCACAACCTTATTCCTTCGTCCCCATTTTACCATCGGACTGACAGACCATCGGCACTCCGGCATCGCTTCATGGTAGGTATTCGTTTCGCTTCAACATTCCTTATGTGAACTATCAAGGAGTGGAACGGCCTGCCCGAGTCTGTGTTTCCACTTGAGTACAATTTGGACCTCTTCAAAGCAAGAGTAAATAAGTATCTCATAGGTAAGTATGCTCCACCGTAGACCGCATTATCACTTACCATCAGGTGACATCGTGGTCAAACGTGTGCATCCATAAAAAAAATGTGGTTGTTAAGAACCAAGAGAATGAATTTAAATACTCCGACCACAAGTTTGTGAACTCTAATCTCTCGGGTCTCAATTAGTTAATTTTTGTTTTGTCTGTTTCTGATAAACACAACTGTCAAAGTGACAGATAAGGACAAAACATAAATTTACTTATTGAAACCTAAGAGACGGTTATGGATAAGCGAGTAATAAACTACACAAAAAACTAGCATTGAACTAAACAAAATAATCCGAGCAGAAACTATTAGAGCTAAATAAAAATTTGTAAAAGCAACGTATGAAGGTAACACGGTTTAAAAGATATGTAGCATTCAAGTAGATTGGTCCATTGAGGCGACCGAACAGAGTGCGCAGCAAATTGCTACGTAATGAATCCTGTAAGATTGCACTAGTTTAATGGAATAGCTTAGAAAATAAGAAATTCTAACCTAACTGCTCACGGCTGTAATGTAGATATGTCTATACAATGTGCTAACGAGGAAAACAAAACATTTTAACCACGCGTTTGTGAGACCAAAAGTCGAAAAAAAAAACATTAAATGAGTTTGTCAATTTGGCAAGAAAACATTTTTTTTCAATGTTTTCAATGTTTATGCTATTTCGACTTTTTCAATGTTTATGTACGGTCAGCTACAACGAAAAAGGCCCCCCTGTATACAAAGTTTGTATGCAGGGGGGGGGTCTTTCTCTGCAGCTGATGGTACATAAAAAGTAAATGTAACTCATGTAATTGCTAAAACTGTCGCTTAGAATGAATAAGTGCATTTTAATTGTAAAAAGTAGTTTATGCAAATTGTTCATTGACGATTTTTTATGTGTCAATAGTCAATAAGGATATCTAATTGCCTAGTATAGAGCCCATAGTGGCAACATTGACATCTAAAAGGCGTTTTACATTGACTTAGAATTAAAAAAAATATTTTTTAATACAATCGTTCAAAAAGTTTACTTTATGTAGCTGCAAATCGTGCGTAAAGTTTGATTTTATGCACTAGTGCTAAAAAGTAATCTGATCTGCAAATCGTGCGTAAAGTTTGATTTTACGCACGATTTGCAGATATATTGCATTTTAAATTGACCAATCAGAACACTTCACTATATTAAATCCACCAATCACAACACATATCGGAGTTAATCGGAACGCAAGATACTTTTTTGGTGCGTATACTGTGTAAATAATTTAAGTCCTTAAAAAAACATTGTATTTAATATCAACCAATCAGAATACAGCAATGTTAAAATCGACCAATCAGGAAACGCAATTTATTTCTCAAAACATGAGGTGTTTTTTAGTTTCTACTTCACAATCGTTAAAAAAGATTTAATTTTTTGGGAAACGCTTTAAAGTGTGTTTAAACTGTTAAAACATGGCAATTTGTAGGGCCTAACCTGTTGTGTTGGGAGGTGTAATAGGAGGTTGGGCCCGTAGGGAGCTGAAGGAGGGTGTGGGAGAGGCAGGGTACACAACAGGTTGGGCCCTACAAATTGCCATGTCTAATAGGGTAACCTATCGATCTTCCGAAACTGACTTGTCCGATTTTCACTTGTCCGAAAACAGTTCCCCGAATTTTTAAAATCCATCTGCTTTGTTTACCATACTTACGAAACGCCGCTGGTTTGTTTCCCCGAATTAACGTTTTCCCGAAACTCAATAGCCCGAAGAACGTTTGCCAACTTTATTGTTTGACAACTGATTTGTTACCCCACTTTTCATAATTCCGATGCTACGTTACACCTAAATTTCAATTTCCCTAATATCATTACACCGAATGCCATAAAAAAAATTGCAACAGATTTTATTAATTATTCCCGGCATTTGGAAATTTGTTGCTTGTCGCTTTTTTGTGTTATGATTTGGTTTTTGCGACTCTCGTGCTAGAACAGTGGGTTAAGTAGGTTACAACTGCGACTCCGCGGAAAGAAACTGGCACGAAAAGTGGGTTAGGTTAGGTTAGAACTGCGACCCCGCGGAAACAAACTGGCGCTAGAAAAGTGGGTTAGGTTAGGTTAGAACTGCGACCCCGCGGAAACAAACTGGCACTAGAAAAGTGGGTTAGGTTAGGTTAGAACTGCGACCCCGCGGAAACAAACTGGCGCTAGAAAAGTGGGTCAGGTTAGGTTAGAACTGCGACCCCGCGGAAACAAACTGGCACTAGAAAAGTGGGTTAGGTTAGGTTAGAACTGCGACCCCGCGGAGACAAACTGGCGCTAGAAAAGTGGGTTAGGTTAGGTTAGAACTGCGACCCTGCGGAAAAAACTGTTACTCTAGTAGATGGGTAAATAAAACTATATGTGCATTTTTTAAATTTTATTAGCAAAATCAATATTATGCTGATTGTTAAATTAAGAAATCAATTATATTTAAATAATTTTACTCATTTCTTTCAGGAATTTAACCTCACTTAAATCTTTTTTTTTCTAACGCCTACGCAAATTACATTGCAAACTCATGCGATTCGATGTTTTGACACAGCGGAAAAGTAATATTTCGGAAGTAAAACTTTACGCCAAATAAATTAGTTGGCAAATGAAACTTCGGGATTTCAATAAGTGGCGATTCGAATCATAAGCGAAATGAAATTGCGACGAAATAAAAATAGGGGACATAATAATATGGGAAACGTAATTTCGGGCAAACAATAATTACGCGAAGTGGAAAAAAGGGAAACGTTTTCGGGCTAATAATATTCGGAGTAACGAATTTCGACATTATGATAGGTAACCGTCTAATAGCTGTTTTAAAGAGCTAATTATACCGTCGTCTGTGGCATTTATTCGCGGTATTGATATTTTGTATCTATGTCAAAGAGGTTAAAAAAATTAAAAGACCGTCAAGTTATACCATAATTTCACCTTAGTTTAGTTATTGTGCGTAAATAATAAGTATTTTTATGATATTTTCTCGCAATCGAAGTGAAACATTGTATGCATTACTCTGGTCTAAAAGCCATATTACCACTCGAACAATTTTCCCTCACTTCGGTCGGGAAAATAACCACCTGGTGGTAATATGGTTTACTTTAGACCATTGTCAAACAATCTACTATTATTTCATTGTAGTTTTTTCGCAATTGTATTAAAAAACGTTGTTCGGCACACGTGCAGAAGTGTCATTTTCACTCGTCCCGAGTCTTGACCCTCGCCTCTCGGCTCGGGCCAAGTAACCTCGGTACTCGTGCAAAATGACATACTTCTCGCACTTGTATCGAAAACTACTATTTTCAATTTGTGTTAATATCTCCAAAACTAAGGCAATTCCAGAAAATTTATATGACATTTTAGTCTCTAAATATGACCAGGATTATAACACTATTACACTACTAAAATATTCCCATGTTTGATAATTATGAACTTTGTTATGTAAATGATAATTACGTACACTGTATTATTTTGAATACTAGCGTCCGCCCGTGACTTTTCTCGCAGTCGTGAAATTGCCACACCCGAATATCCCTCTCCCCCTCTCATTTCGTACTTTGATCCCCTATTCCACCTCCTTAGGGAGTTAATTATTTAATAAAACGTATTTTATGTCCCATTCCAGATAATCTACCTGGGTTCCAAATTTTTCAATCCATTTTTGCGTGATTCCGGAACAAATATTCGAATATCGCAACATCCATACTATAGCCCAAGTAACACATTAAGGCAGTATAACGGCCGTCTTACAGCATATCTGTATGCTTTTAGCATTTTGAGTTCGTTTTATAGTAGCATTATAAACGTTTATAGTGCTGATATAGGTCTTAAATGGGCACAAATTACCCAGATTGAGATCCTATACAGGTCATTTAATAGCATTACAGGCGCATTATGTCTGCGCTATTAGCATTATCGTTGTCATGGAAAGTGCCAATCGCATTAAAGAAGCATTGGTACGCTCTATTAAGTTGCCAACCGCATTAAAGAAGCATTAATACGGCCAAAAACTTGCTAATCGCAGTAAAGAAGCATTAGTACTCTCGATTAACTTGCCAATCGCAATACAAAAGCATTATACTAGCATAAGAGTGTAGTAAAATAAACCTTACATCAATGCAAAAACGTCTCTAACACCGACGGAACAAATGTTAAAATACAATGAACGTTGTGATTTAACTACTTTATCTCGCAATAGAAAATGGACGAAGACGGTACGAAAAACTGAATGAGTGATACGTCATATTTGTTTGCATCCTAACAAAATCTATAAAAGTTTTTGACTCTTTTACGTTATTATATCCTTCAAATATTACTGCGCAATGTAGTTTACTGTAGTATATAAGTTTCAATGAAAATTTTCACGCGCCTTTGATTTATTGTGGTTTTGCTTTAAAATATTATAAAAAGATATGCGTCAAATAAACAAAACAATTGTGTAATCCTCGTATACAACGAGTTTTGCATTATTAACATAATATTGTTGGTTGAGCAGTCTTAAATTAAGTAATTTCATTATTATGTAGGTATTTTCCTTGTATAAATAGGTCCGCATGATTTTATTTTTAGGTTATAAATTATTTACAAAATGGCGTTGGTCTATATAGACGGAGAGCTAACCACGTCAGATATGACACAATAATGAGAGCAACCAAACCCCTCTAGTCAGTTTGGTATACTATGCTTATTTCTAGATCTGGACATCTGGCAGCTTTAAAGTGGTGGAGGTCAAAGAATGCAAACCATTTCAAGAGAATAAAGATCCGGGTTTGATGCAATATTATGAGAAACTATACAAATACTATACAATAATAAGAGAAATTATACAAAAGTTTATGTTGGGAGAAAGTATGTATAATAAAATATAGTTCATAGTTTGTCGCCTACTGTTTTTGTTTCCGTAATAATCATACATCGGGGTTTTCGGTGCGGGAACGATTTGAGAAAGAGTAGAGATAAACAGATAGGTTAGTCTGAGAAAATATCATATTATGCCTAAGAATAACTACCTCTCTGTGAATAGCATACACACTATGATACGAGCTTTTTTTCTTAGAGGCATGTTTGTATTGACTATCCGAAATTTATTAACTAGATCTACCTAAGACAAAGACACGGTATAATAAGTGTCAAATATTAATCTTAACGTCCGATATTTATGAACTATTTGGTTAACTGAAGAGGTTGACAATGATCAGTCATTACATGAATCAATAAAAAAATTCTTGAAAAAATCATAGGTATATGTACCTACAATATATATACATAATAGTCAGCTATTACACATAAATTGTATATACCTATGATTTTTTCGATCAATTCATTCATTAGGTCGAAACCTGCTAGAGTACATTCTGTTTTTTAAGTTAATGCCTACTCTTTGGCTAATATCAAACATTCCCGCACCGAAAACCCCGATGTATGGTAATAATACACAATATTTTTTGGTCTAACGTTTTTTTTATCGATTTTTGACCAGTTTTGAGTCGATATTCCAACATATTCACTATAGATAGAATTATAAGGCAAACGACTATCGGTTCTTGAATCTTTTATCTCCATTCTGTAGAGCCGGATTTTGAAATAAAGGAGCCGTTATTTTTTTATGATATTTTTAAAATATGGTCTAAAAAAACACTTTTATCGAATTTCGAATGGTGTAAAGAATCTTACATATACGTAATCTACATATTAGGGTTCCTCTTTGATGTTTCTAAAAACTGTAGAGAGATTTTAATTTTTGACTAATTAAAACAAAATTTATGACCATAAAACCACTTTTTTAGCCTAAACCGGTTCGACTTTAATGTCAAATATCTCGAAGACAATGTCGTTACTGATAATATGATAAGCTATATAAATCATTAGAAAACTAAGGGAATCAGATCTAAGGTCGTTGGCGCCACGGAGCCCCTTAAAATATAGGCCCTGTCCTTTATAACTGAGACAACTTCGGCAATTTTTACCTAGTTTGGTATTACTATTTTCCAATTAAAACATTTTGCTAGTCTGTCACTGTGACCTCCACCCATTAAAAGCTGCCAGATGCCAGGATCTAGCAATAAAAATAGTATAGCAATCTAACCAGACGGGTTTTGTTGCTCTCATTATTATGTCATATCTGACGTGGCTAGCTCTTAGTCCAATAGTAGCGCAGTGACCCTTAAAAAAAAGTGACCCTTAAAGCTGAAAGCTGTATACCGGATTTACGTGGCATTATAATGGCTAATATTCATGCTCATAAACAACATTAAGCATTTATTTATGCTACTGTAGAACCTAAGGCACTAAACCACACCCAAGCATTAGTGTAACAAACCAAAACGCAACTGTACAGCATTCAGCTGTACAGTTGCATTTTGGTTCGCTGCACTAAAACTAAAGGCTTTAAAAAAGCATTTTTACATGCCATTATACAACCGTTATACAGCTTAAAGTATTATATAATGCTATTGTAGAACCTAAAGCACTTAAGTGCTTTTAAACAGTCGAAAGCTGTACAGTTGCGTTGTGGTTTGCTGCACTAAAGCTAAAGGCTTTACAAAAGCATTTAGATATGCCGTTATACAACCGTTATAAAGCTCAAAGCATCATATAATGCGACAAGTTGCTCGGTGAACGTATATAAGAGTTTATACGGTCCTTAAGTTCGAAATAAGTTAACTATTCATATGTTATAATGCTTCCTGTGTTACTTGGGAGGTACCTAAACCTACATGCAAACTTATTTTTATACCACGACGGTGGCAAATAAGCATATGGCCCGCCTGATGGTAAGCAGCTGCTGTAGCCTATGGACGCCTGTAACACATGCGCGTTGCTAACCCTTTAGAAATCTCTGTACACTCCGTTTTTGAAGAACTCTCGTTAGCGCCTTAGAAAAACTTGGGCAGGGAGGTTTGGTCGAGGGTGTGGGGGGGGGGGAGTAAACTTTCACATTTATGATATAAGCAGGGTCCCCATATTTATTTTATTGCCTTTCTTTCTAGTTACTTTAATGTTTTAATGTTTTTTTTGTCTTTCAGGTAAGTTAAAAACGGAGCATTTCACCTCGTGCTGAAAGGTAAAATCATCAATTTGGTATCAGTTGTTACGATGGATACGCCAATATAGACTGACAAGAATGTTATATGTATGAAAGGATACATAATATAATGACATTATGTTATAATTTATATACAAACATGTCGCAGTTATTTGCTTTTTATATTACCCGCGAATCCGCTTACAGAAGCCCCTCACCAGTTAATTACCTAAACCACATAAATGTCCAAAGAAGAAAAGCCTACTCATTATGTCTAAACCCGCGCGATTCACACGTATATAATATACCTATAACATTATACTGAGGGAAAATAACATCAGAATAATAAATTTAAAGATTATTACTTTTCGCATTAAGTTTTTTTTATAGGAAATCATTGTCTACATATAAAACTAAAATTATTATGTTAATTTTGTAGCATTACGAATGCCAATTATAGCACCAACCAAATGCTTTAGGTTGGTACTGTAATTGGCATCTATTTTCTTAAATGTCAAATTAAAGTGATGCAGTAATGCAATGAAACAGAAAAAGAAAACACGAACTATAAAATATATTATAGGTACCTAATGTTGCTTTGGCGAGCATGATACTCGTAACATTACCAAAATATATAACATAAAAAACTATTTTTTATTGGTAAATATCCCGTGATTATCAGTAATTATTACGACACAATCATTCACTTGATGTCACCTATTGCGTTTATAAAACATTGACGAATCGATCAGGTCTGAACGTAAAACTAACCCGTATTGGCTCACTTCCAGCATTTAAGTAACGTAGATAGTCAGCTACTCCACACTTTCACAGCCGAAATAATAAGGGTAACTCCCGTCTATTTGCATACTAAACAGGCTGCGCTGGCGGGGTCCTCCGGCACAGAACCCGCTGGCCGCAAGCCAGGCTTCCTTTATTGCTGTATCTCCTATATTTATATTTTGTACACCGAGGGCTTAACTATACAGACAGAGAATGAGAAGGCTTATTGAAAGCTACCTAAGGCTACCAAGTGCTTACACGAGCCTTTAGACTAGGATATGGTTCTGCGAGCAAATGCACTTTTTTCATAAATAAGCGTTTTACGCACGCACTAAGTTACATAGGAAGAGAAAAAAGCATACTGTCTTTTCTTAAGTATTATTAGCCCATAAAAGAGTATATTTTTAGGGTTCCGTACCCAAAGGGTAAAAATGGGACCCTATTACTAAGATCCCGCTGTCCGTCTGTCACCAGGTCTGTCTCATATACCGTGATAGTTAGACAGTTGACGTTTTCACAGATGATGTATATATATTGCCGCTTAAACAACAAAAAAAAAAAAATATTTAAGGGGGCTCCCATACAACAGACATGATTTTTTTTGCCGTTTTTATCCGTCCGACAAGTCTGACATGCTTTTGGCCGGTTTTTTTATTCTACTTTTCTGGCAAAACCAAAACTAAAATCGGTGAAAATGACTTTATCTTTGTTGAAGCAGGCGACGGAAACCCTTCTTCACCCCTAGGGCCGATACAGCCGGACTGCAACGAAACTGCAACTTGTATAGAAGCTGTGCAGTCGTCGTGTAGTTAGTGTGCAGCTGGCGAGCAGTTCCCATACAAGTTGCAGCTTGGTTGCAGTCCGTCTGTATCGGCCCTGAGTAGTACTAAGTAGGTATGTGAAACTTTTTCACTCAAATGCGGATAAATTGCATGCAGCTGGCTTAATTTCTGTAGGATTTTAGTAAAATACTGGGGTAAGTAAAGTAAAATACTCAAACATCAAACGGGACACGCTTCAAAGTTTTATTGTTGTCCCGAGACTTCGTACATATTTTATCAGGGTTGTGTCTAGCATTGTAGGCAATTGTTTAAAGTGGATTGCCCACAGACAATGTAAGAAATCGTAGAACGAAGGCTGCATTTTATGTTTTTTTTTTTAAATGAATTAAACAAAACTTACTAACGTAGTTCTTTTATTATTTCGCCTAACTTCTTAGTCCTGGTGTTATTTATTTAAATAATGAGTGAATGTGAGTTTATTTATTTTATTTATTTATTGAAATAGGAACAGTAACAAATTACAAATTAATACAATACAGGTTAACATTTTTACAATTTTGTCTAAATATGTGACTTAACAACAACTGTTCACTAATTAACAGTTAAGTTATATATAATATATACATACATAATAAATATATACAATTAATATGTATTTAGGAGAGAGAAAATGTCATATGCTTATTCCTTTCAATATCCTCGTGATTTTCAAAAACAATGTTAATTTTAAATTAATAGTTTATGATACCCTATATTTTCCCGTTTATATGGCTCACCATGTATAATCGAATAAACATAAATCAGCCTGTCTGTGAACCCGATAACCGTGATCGGGTTGAACCCGACTAACGACCAAAAGTAATTAAGATAAGGTCCAATTCCAATTCTACTTTTACTGGACCATCGGGAATAGGAAAGTTAAACGTGGCGATAATATTTTGTGAAGTTTCAAAGACGATGAAAACGAGTCAACTTGTATGGTCATTTATATACAAACAAATTGACCTATTTTTATTACTATATACTTCAGTATAAATAATTCAAGATGGTCGTCGCGGGGTCACCCAAGTAACACAGGAAGCATTATAACATATGAACAGCTAACTTATTTCGAACTTAAGGACCGTATAAACTCTTATATATGTTCACCGAGCAACTTGTCGCATTATATGATGCTTTGAGCTATATAACGGTTGTATAATGGCATATCTAAATGATTTTGTAAAGCCTTTAGCTTTAGTGCAGCAAACCAAAATGCAACTGTACAGCTGAATGCTGTACAGTTGCGTTTTGGTTTGCTGCACTAATGCTTCGGTGTGGTTTAGTGCCTTAGGTTCTACAATAGCATAAATAAATGCTTAATGCTGTTTAAGAGCATGAATATTAACCATTATAATGCCACGTAAATTCGCTATACAGCTTTTAGCTATTTTTAATGCCTTAGGGTGTACAATAGCATTTATAAGTAGGTAATACATTCCTAATGCTGTATAATAGCAATAATATAAACCATTATAAAGCCAAGTAATTCACTATAAGGGGCTGTTCATAAATTACGTCATTTCAAATTGGGGGGGGGGGGGGGGGGGTCCGGACATCGGATGATGGTAGCATGACGTAGGAGCGGGGTCCGTCATTCCGAAGATCACATCATCTCTCGCATCTTTAAAAAGTGCTTCAATGTGTAAAAAAGGAATGAAATTCGTGTTTCTATAAACTTTTAATGCTATAAAATATTATCTACTAAATAGTTTTTTATTTTACAATTAAGCTACAAACGCATTTTTTTTTCAATGACGTCACTTTATTGGGCACCCTCTCCGTTGGATTATTTTAGGGTGGGGGGGAGGGGGGGGGTAAAATCTTCAAAAACTGATGACGTAATTTATGAACAGCCCTTTTTAGCAGCTAGCTAGCTGTTTTAGTGCCTTAGGGTCTACAATAGCAATTTTAAGTAGTATGTAATGCTTAATGTTGTTTAATAGCATGATTATTCACGTGTAATGCTGTAGGCATTAATAAGATTATTTTAAGGGTCATTGAGCTGCTATTGGACTAAGAGCTAACCACGTCAGATATGACACAATAATGAGAGCAACAAAACCCGTCTGGTTAGATTGCCATACTATTCTCATTGCTAGATCCTGGCATCTGGCAGTTTTTAATGGGTGGAGGTCACAGTGACAGACTAGCAAAATGTTTTAATTGGAAAATAGTAATACCAAACTAGGTAAAAACTGCCGAAGTTGTCTCAGTTTTTATAACTGAGACAACTTCGGCAGTTTTTAAATATAGGCCCTGTCCTTTAGGACAGGGCCTATATTTTAAGGGGCTCCCTGGCACCAACGACCTTAGATCTGATCCCCTTAGTTTTCTAATGATTTATATAACTTATCATATTATCAGTAACGGCTTTAAACAAGTAAATATAGTATCCTATATTTACTTCAATATTCATTGTCTTCGAGATATTTTACATTAAAGTCGAACCGGTTTAGGCTAAAAAAGTGATTTTATGGTCATAAATTTTGTGTTAATTAGTTAAAAATTAAAATCTATCTACAGTTTTTAGAGAAATCAAAGAGGAACCCTAATTTGTAGATTACATATATGTAAGATTCTTTACACCATTCGAATATCGATAAAAGTGTTTTTTTTAGACCATTTTTTGAAAATATCATAAAAACGGCTCATTTATTTAAAGATCCGGCTCTACAGAATGGAGATAAAGGATTCAAGAACCGATAGTCGTTTGCCTTATAATTCTATCTGTAGTGAATATGTTGGAATATCGACTCAAAACTGGTCAAAAATCGATAAAAAACGTTAGACCAAAAAATATTGTGTATTATTACGGAAACAAAAACAGTAGGCGACAAACTATGAACTATATTATACATTGTTTGTCACTACTTTCCCCCAACATAAACTTTTGTATAATTTGTCTTAATATTGTATAGTATTTGTATAGTTTCTCATAATATTGCATCAAACCCAGATCTCTAGGATTTGTTTTCTTGAAATGGTTTGCATTCTTTGACCTCCACCACTTTAAAGCTGCCAGATGTCCAGATCTAGAAATAAGCATAGTATACCAAACTGACTAGAGGGGTTTGGTTGCTCTTATTATTGTGTCATATCTGATGTGGCTAGCTCTCCGTCTATATAGACCAACGCCATTTTGTAAATAATTTATAACCTAAAAATAAAATCATGCGGACCTATTTAGACAAGGAAAATACCTATATATTAATGAAATAACTTAATTTAAGACTGCTCAACCAACACTATTACGTTAATAATGCAAAACTCGTTCTATACGAGGATTACACAATTGTTTTGTTTATTTGACGTATATCTTTTTATAATATTTTATAGCAAAACCACAATAAATCAAAGGCGCGTGAAAAATTTCAATGAATCTTATATACACATTTACACTAAACTACATTGCGCAGTAATATTTGAAGGATATAATAACGTAAAAGAGTCAAAAACTTTTATAAATTTTGTTACGATGCAAACAAATATGACGTGTCACTCATTCAGTTTTTTGTACCGTCTTCGTCCATTTTATATTGCGAGACAAAGTAGTTAAATCAGTGTTGGCCGAACGTTAGTGTAATTGAAAATTAAAAATTGAAGATTGAAACACGTTAGTTAAAATTGAACACTAATAGTTTAGTGCAAATTGATTTCAATTAGAATTGATATTAATTGTAACTAACGTGTTAATCCTTTGCGAATAACTAATAATTGAAGATATTTAATTTTTAGTCTTTCTCAAAAATTGATACATTAATTTAATTTTTAGTGTAGATTGAATTGGTAATTGACATTAATAATTTACTTAACTAAACGCGAATTTAGGTTAAGCTACGAGGTTTTGATTTTTGTTTCGATTTTGACTCTGGACTCGGGGGCTTGTATTAATAAGCAATGGGACCGGTATCCTAAGATGGAGGTCATGCTGGACCCTGGGGAACCCTACTGGATGTCGGGTTTGGCGCATCATAGACTCATGCTGTTTGGGCTCATTCGACTTGTACTGATGAGCAGATGGTACCGATATCAAAATCTGGAGCTCATGCTGGACCCTGGGGAACCCTACTGGATCTCGGGTTTGGCGCATCATAGACTCATGCTGTTTGGGCTCATTCGACTTGTACTGATGAGCAGATGGTACCGATATCAAAATCTGGAGCTCATGCTGGACCCTGGGGATCCCTACTGGATCTCTGGTTTGGCGCATCATAGACTCATGCTGTTTGGGCTCATTCGACTTGTACTGATGAGCAGATGGTACCGGTATCAAAATCTGGACCCTGGGGATCCCTATTTTTATTTTTATCCTTTATCCTTTATCGTTTGTCATTTGTCGTTTGTCGTTTATCGTTTATCATTTATCTTTTGTCGTTTGTCGTTTATCGTTTATCATCATTTATCATTTATCGTTTGTCGTTTGTCGTGTATCATTTATCATTTATCTTTTGTCGTTTGTCATTTGTCATTTATCATTTGTCATTTATCATTTATCTTTTGTCGTTTATCATTTATCTTTTATCTTTTGTCGTTTGTCGTTAGTCGTTTGTCGTTTGTCATAAAAGATAAATGATAAATGCTAAACGATAAACGACAAACGACAAAAGATAAAAGATAAATGTTAAAGATGATAAACGATAAACGACGAACGACAAACGACTAACGACAAAAGATAAATGATAAATGATGATAAACGATAAACGACAAACGACAAAAGATAAATGATAAATGATAAACGATAAACGACAAACGACAAACGACAAAAGATAAATGATGAAACTCGCCTGCGCCTCGCTTCATAAAACCACGCTCGTGTTTTAAGGACCAGTACGTAACAGTTATATAAACTAAGGAGTGGTCCGGAAAAAAGTAGCCGTGCCTTTTTTGATTTATCTTTTTATTTTGTGCCGATTTAGAAGCAGTGTTTATATTTAAATAATCTCTAGATACAATTATACAAAACATAAATACAATCATACTTAAATAAAACAGCGTTTGGAAGTTTTCGCCTTTTGTATTACATCATACACATAGTTTTTTGAACAGCGTCTTCTGACAGAATTTTTGAGGTGTTTCTCAAAAACATCTTTTTTCTTATAGTTTGATTTGATGAGCTATTTTATACCTTAATAAATTGTCTTTCTTCAATAGTAAACTTTTTTATCTGGCTTCATTTTAAGGTAGTTACAGTAATTTTTAATTAAATGTATTTGCCTTTTTTCATAGAAAATTATCTCCCATAGAAAAATCTTTGTCAGAGGTTAGATTAGAGAGTCTTCCTGACTATCCTAGCTAAAATACAGTTAATTAATGTAGCTTCTTGGTAAGATGAAATTCTGAAAAGCATAAAACGGGTTGTGAAAATGGAAATACAATTGTGGCATTGTAGCGGATGTCGATTGAAGATTGTCAAATTATGTTGTTCAAAAGGTTACAAAGTATGTTGAATTAAAAACGCGAAAACTTAAATATGCTCACATATTCTATTATGATTGTATTTTTATTTATTAGTATTGTATCTACGGATTAATAAAATAAATATACTGCTTCAAAATTAGCACTAAATTAAAAAATACACAAGATTGTACACTGCTACTTTATTTCAGGACCACTCCTTACTATTCAGTACTAACTGAATGAAACCCTACTTACACTAAAAAACACGCGACGGCGATGTCTACGAAAATTCAACAATTACAGACTCTAAGCCAACTAAATGTCTGGGACATGTAGTACGCATACATACTCGTAGAATTAACTATACAGGGTGTTTGGTAACCGGATGCAAAGCCGAAAGTAGGAGATAGTCTAGGTCATGTAGAACATTTTTAGCCATACTTGTCTTAGACAAATGTTATTAGTTTTTTTTTAATTTAAATTTTAAGATTTGTCGGAGAAAACTGCAAAACTTCAGACTAAATCGATAATTAGTACTTTTTTTACTGCAGGTAGATTTTTTTTTGTTTTATTTCGTATTGTGCAATGTCTATCAAACACTAGAAAAGTGATTTCAAACATCTGTGTCTAAAGAAAACAAGTTGACAGCGATTTAAAATTTTAGTTACATGAAAATGTAAACGATTTAAGTGATTTCAAAGTACGATATAAAAAAAACTAAAATAGCCACGAATTTTCAAACCATTTTAAAAACATGCTTGGCTTTTACCCTTTTATTTAAGCTATCAAACACGACTGTAGCTACTGTATCCTTGAAAATAAGCCACCTAAACCAACTGGGTAGCTAAAATGTTTCACTCTACTTGTGATACTTGTGGTAGTTGTGGTGACGAATCTCATTATGATTTTACAATAAAACATTGGTTCTGAATACTAAGTTGGCGTTGACTTGACATTTGACTTGTTTTAAAAGGGTTAAGTGTACTGGACAAAACTACCACATGCAATTTTAACAAACAAAGGCTTGCGGCGGTGAGAGACAAAAGAGACTGATAGCGGCAGGCGGTGAGCGGCGTTAAACAAAGATGATCGGTTTTGTGCTTTATTGACAAAGATAAACTGATTAGCTACATGAGTATTTGTGCAAAAACTAGTAATTTAGTCTAGTTACAACTTCAGTTGCGATTAGACGTTCATTGTGGTTTAATTTCCCGCTCTCATCTCAATTTACCGTGTCAAGTTGTAGCTGCCGTAGGCGCTCCTTCACGTGTAATTACGACTTCTTCATTGTAAACATGGAGTTTACGAACGAAGAATACGCCGACATTATCTACATGTACTGCAAAGCTGACAGTAATGGAGCGATGGCCCGACGGATGTACCAAGAGCGTTTTCCAAACCGGAGATTGCCTAATGTGAGAGTGTTTTACAATTCATTCCGAAGGCTACGTGAGAATGGTATTGCTGTGCAACATGGAGGGAATTCAGGACGTAATCGCCCTGAAGTGGAGGAAGACGTTCTACAGGGATTTGCAGAGGATCCGAATACGAGCATCAGAGTGGTAGCTCGTAATCTGAACTTGTCCACATGGAAAGTATGGGCCACAATGAATCGTGAGGGAAAATATCCTTTTCGCGGCATCGGAGTTCAAGGTTTGGACGAAGGAGATCCTGCACGCCGAGTGGACTTCTGCCGATTTTTACTCAATGCGGATATCGAAGACCGACGTTTTTTGCGAAGCATTCTTTGGACCGATGAATCGAAATTTTCCCGGGAGGGGATCACAAATTTCCATAACCTACACCAATGGGCTGTCAAAAACAACAATCCACATTGGAAAAAGCAAGTGTCCTTCCAAAGAAGGTTTTCCGTCAATGTGTGGGCTGGAATCATCGGCAGAGTCCTTATTGGGCCACATTTTTTGCCAAATAATTTAAATGGGGCAAATTATTTGGAATTTTTACAAAACGATTTGCCCAGGCTTATTGACGAAGACCAGCTGCCCGGTGCAGTGACATTTCAACACGACGGTTGTCCCGCCCATTACTCTCTGGCTGTAAGGGAGCATTTGGATAACTGTTTCCCGGACGGTTGGATCGGCAGAGGCGGACGAATCCCTTGGCCCGCTCGGTCACCTGATTTGACACCATTGGATTTTTTCGTTTGGGGCCGAGCTAAGGAGCTAGTCTACACACAAGAGGTCATTAATACCGTAGAAGAGCTGAGGGAGAGGATAGAAGCGGCGTTCGAAAGGATGAGGGAAGAAATGATATTCGGAACAACCACCACAGAAGTAAGAAGACGGGCTCGTGCTTGTATTCGAAACGGCGGGTCACATTTTGAAAACGAGCGATGATGTGTAATTTTAATGTGTTGATCGTAAAAATAAATAACTTATCTTTTATGCTTTTGTTTTAATTTACCCTAAACATTCCCTCTTATTAGTACAGGTAGCCTATTTTCAAAGATAAAATGGCTTGAGACATGATTGTCTTATCGCCCGCCGCCTGCCGCTATCAGTCCCTTTTGTCTCTCACCGCCGCAAGCCTTTGTTTGTTAAAATTGCATGTGGTAGTTTTGTCCAGTACACTTAACCCTTTTAAAACAAGTCAAATGTCAAGTCAACGCCAACTTAGTATTCAGAACCAATGTTTTATTGTAAAATCATAATGAGATTCGTCACCACAACTACCACAAGTATCACAAGTAGAGTGAAACATTTTAGCTACCCAGTTGGTTTAGGTGGCTTATTTTCAAGGATACAGTAGCTACAGTCGTGTTTGATAGCTTAAATAAAAGGGTAAAAGCCAAGCATGTTTTTAAAATGGTTTGAAAATTCGTGGCTATTTTAGTTTTTTTTATCCGTACTTTGAAATCACTTAAATCGTTTACATTTTCATGTAACTAAAATTTTAAATCGATGTCAACTTGTTTTCTTTAGACACAGATGTTTGAAATCACTTTTCTAGTGTTTGATAGACATTGCACAATACGAAATAAAACAAAAAAAAATCTACCTGCAGTAAAAAAAGTACTAATTATCGATTTAGTCTGAAGTTTTGCAGTTTTCTCCGACAAATTTTTAAATTTAAATTAAAAAAAAACTAATAACATTTGTCTAAGACAAGTATGGCTAAAAATGTTTTACATGACCTAGGCTATCTCCTACTTTCGGCTTTGCATCCGGTTACCAAACACCCTGTATACTCGATGTCCAGACATTCTACAACAAAATAGGTTACTAACAACCGTGCTATGACATTCCAGGCACATCAAAATTCAAGACGATATCCCAAGTGTGCTCTCAATGCTTGCTCGAGCGAGTTTGAGGCGAGTACTCGGACCCCAGTGTAACGTGACCTCGAGGTCTATGCGTTATCAGTAGAGTGTCAGTAGTTATCTGTAGTTTTTTCCACGTGTCTTATGTATATACATTTTCAAATGCCGACTTAGTTTTTCGAGCTCTGCTGAAATATAAATAAATAAATAAATAGTATAGGACAATCTTACACAAATCGACCTAGGCCCCACCTAGGTCATTATAGATTTTGACCCGTGAATAATCAGTTCTTGGATTTTTTTTCGTAGGTCCCTCGGGGGGGTCACTGGGAGTGTAAATTCAAAAAGTAGACTGAATCAGGCTCCTGTGTATATTCGAAAAACGGTTTTTCTTTAATAACTCGGCCATTTTTGATTTTACAGTAAAACCGTGAGTACAAAAATGGTAGAAAATTTGATTCTCTACAAGTTTGGTCCTTACAATTTTTCTTCTAGGATCGATATTTTGGAAATTAAACCTGATTCAAGAAACACCGTTTTTCGAATATACACAGGAGCCTGATTCAGTCTACTTTTTGAATTTACACTCCCAGTGACCCCCCCGAGGGATCTACGAAAAAAAAATCCAAGAACTGATTATTCACGGGTAGGGTCGGTTTTTTGGATACAATGACTGGACTACACGGTAAGCTCAATAAGGCTTGTGTTGCGGGTACTAGACGACGATATATATTATAGATAAATATGGATAAGTACTTAAATACATAGAGGACATCCAAACCTCACGAACAAATATCTGTAATAAACACATAAATAAATGCCCTGACCAGGTTCGAACCCGGGACCTTCTGCTTCGAAAGCAGGGTCACTACCGACTAGGCTAGGAGTTCGTTAAATATACATGAGTATAAAAGCAAATCAGTTGACATTCGACTAATGAATGACTCAAAAGTCAATTCGATTTCTAAAATATTTTAATTCCCTTAGTTTCCTTAGTCCGACTTACAATCCGGAGGTTGCAGGTTCAAACCCCGACTCAAACTAAATGAGCTTTTAAGAGATTATAGAGTCACTGTATTAATTGGACTCGCTCTAGGACCGTAGGCGAGTGGAATGAAGCCCTAGACCTTAATCGAATAAGTGTGCCCGTTCTTACTTGTTACTCTTGTTAGGTCTTGTTATTGTAACTTTATCGAGTCTAGATCGCACGCGACTTGGTTTTAGGCTTAGAAATTGGACGCCCAATATCAATGTGATTACGGTAAGATATTTATAGCTTTTAATTTTATAGGATGGGTATGTTATAAATATAAATATATACTTGTTCCATTCATTCGTGATAGGTGCGCTAAAATGAGGTTTAAGCCCCCCATTGATTAAGTAAGTATAAGTAAATCCAACATTATATTCCAAGATACTTTCCAGTTTAGCAGCTATTTAAAAAAATTAAAAAATGACGCGAAATAAAAAATGGATATTTGGGATTTACAACGAAATTAAACGTCGGATGTCAAAGCAAAGTAACTCTTAAGACTAAAACAACTTTCACAGTCTTCACACACTCTTATTCTCTGAACTATACAGTCGTGTCAAGATCTTTTGGAAGAACTCACCTGTTTAGCGTTTCTTGCTGCTACTGCTGACTGTACTCTTCGCACTAACAGAGAGCTTTTCAAACTTTGTTGACTTTAACATACCTAGCTGCATTTTATCGATACGAGCACATAAAACCATTGGTCGTACACACGGTGGTGGCCGGGACTATAAAGCCCCTATTGTAGGTCCGAAAATTAATTTCACGCTCGCCGGATACGCAAACGATAACTTTTACGTTCAGCTATGTTTTGTAGGCCGGGAGACGATGGAGTTTTTACGTCAGCGTGATATTTTGTTTGGGAGTATTGATATGCAGTATCGCTACGATGATTCAGAAAGGAACAGACAAAAACGTGTTTTAAGCGAGAAAGTGTTCCAAAAATTGGCAAGGATTAATCTGAAATGGCGTATTACATTACGCGTGCCGTATTTAACATATTTTACTGAATAACGGTTAAAACTATTTAGTTTTAGGCATTGCAGCATTTATACTTTGCTGTGGACGGCAAATTATCTTCACGATGTTCTGGTGCGTTCACATGTATGGTTTCGTTCTATGAGACAGATTCGTCCAGACCACCAAACGTGACCACCAGAATATCGTGACGATAATTTGCTATCAACGGCAAAGTATAAAAGCGACCATTATCTAATTTAGGAGCAGTTACAATTTAGACACATTTCGAATGCGTCCGGTATAATTCAACAGGGTTTCCTTGCATTGTATTTTAATTTCAATGTGAGCTTAGTATGATCACGATAATTTTAATTTAGTAAGCGTTAGATGCATTTTAGAGTCCTATTAAGAAAGAAAACTTTAAGAAGGAGCTAATGTGTGTGACAATGGTGTTTTCAGGTTATTGTAAAAATCGATTTGTATGAAGAATACATTTGTAAATTAAAGACTGCAAACGGAAAGATAAGATGTACCATCAGGTTCAAAATTGCATGGTCAATTTATCAATGAATTCATTCATAAATTGGCCATGCAATTCTGAACCCGATAGTACATACAGGATGTAATCGTTAAGTGTAGCCAGGCGATTATTCCGTAAATAGAGTAGATATCAGAAAACTTTTAACTGATATCGATAGTACGTTACCCAATGAGTAAAATCACATGAATAACTTTTTTAAATAAAAGTAGTAATACTGAAAATAGATGTCATATACTTCAGAAAAAGTGACCAAGCCCTCCGGTGTCCGAGGCCAGATTTGAACTGGCGTCTTCAGCTTTCGCGGCTGACGTCCTAACCACTAGACCACCCGGTCACGGCGGAACTTGACAAATTTTCTCATGTATATGTAATCTCTGAATTTGAAACGGCTAGGCGCCGTTGACCATACTCTAATGGGCATGCGCAGTACGTGCCCTTAAAAGTAAAATTTAAAATATTAAGTTTAAACGCTCCCATACATTAAGTACGACGATGTTCCTTCATGCTATAATTTTCCTACTGTAATAGGTAAAACTGTTTTGAGATTCATAATTTACACGGATAAGTGGATAAAATAAAACAATTCATGAATCATATTATGATAAGGGTGAAATGACTAGGCCTTTTAAACTAAAGCCTCTCAACGAACGGCGTACTAAATACATAGGCTGCTATTTATATATCCGGAAACCGGGATTACAATCTTCTTAAATAGCATATTTGACCTCCATGGTAAAATTTGAACTTTTTTAAGTACTGGCCGGTATATTTTTTCTTTCTTATTAACGCTCGTGTTTTGTTTTTGACGGGGTTTAAATGTCATCTCGCAGCAAGAATGGAACTCACTCGTGAAAATATTCGTGCTATGATTTATTATGATTTTCGGCGTGGTTTAACGCAACAACAGTGCATAGATCAACTAACTTCAACTTTTGGTGATGAAGCCCCATCTAAAACTACTGTGTATCACTGGTTTAGTGAGTTCAATCGTGGACGTAGTATGCTTACGGACGAAGTTAAGGCAGGTCGCCCGAAATCGGTCGTTGTACAACAAAATATCGAGGCTGTGCGAAAACTTATAATGGACGACCGACATGTTACGTACTGCGAGATAGAGGCGACTCTGGGTATTTCTATGACCAGCATTAATAGCATATTACATAATTATTTGGCTGTAAAAAAAATTTGTTCGCGTTGGATACCCCACAACTTAACAAAAGAGCAAAAAGATGCTCGCGTCGAATGGTGCAATAAAATGTTAAAAAAATATAACCGTGGTGACTCAAAAGCCGTTTATAACATCTATACAGGTGACGAATCCTGGATCTATGCATACGATCCCGAAACGAAGCAACAATCAACGGTATGGGTGTTTCAAAATGAGCCGAACCCTACGAAAGTTACTCGTGCAAAAAGTACATTGAAACAAATGGTGGCCTGCTTCTTCGGTATTAATGGCCATGTAGCTACATGCCACTAGAAAACCGTAGAACGGTTAATTCAGAGTGGTACACGACCATTTGCTTACCGAAAGTATTTGAACAAATTCGTAAAACTAACCAGCGACGAAGAATCATTCTTCATCATGACAATGCCAGCTGTCATACGTCACGCGAAACAACTCTATTTTTCGAGGGTCAAAATGTGGAATTAACGGGTCATCCGCCGTACAGCCCTGACTTGGCACCCAACGATTTTTATTTATTTCCAAATATAAAGAATAAATTACGCGGTCAACGATTTTCGACCGCTGAAGATGCTGTCGACGCATTCAAACAACACGTTATGGAGGTACCTCAGGCGGAGTGGCAGAAGTGCTTTAAAAATTGGTTCACGCGAATGCAAAAGTGCATAGATCATCAAGGGGAATACTTTGAAAAACAATAAAACCAAAGTTTGAAATTAATATTTGGGATATTTCTGGTTTTATTTAAAAAAAGTTATTGATGTGATTTTACTCATTGGGTAACGTACTTTCAATATCAGTTTAAAGTTTTCTGATATCTGTTATGTTTACGGAGTAATCGCTACACTTAACGATTACACCCTGTATAAGGACAAGAATTATTAAGCAAAATTTGAATAATACCTACACCACGCATTTCATAGGAATTTTTCACAGCTAGCTCCTAGCCTACGAAAGCTTTGATGACTAGCTCTACCGGGTTCCGGTTTGCGTTAGTTTAACTTTAACGTGGAAATTAGTAGTTTTGTTTCATTCTTGTTTGCAATAACAGAGAGTCTGACGGGATCGAATTAATCAAGCCAATATTTAGATCAGTCATTGGAGCATTTTGCTTTACAAAAGGTGGTGTGGAAAATGTTTTAATGGGCATTGGTGGGCTACAGGATGGTTATTAAAAATCTACATTTTAAACTTTGAGGGGGCGGAGCGTTGGCCGCCATCTTGGTTTAAAGGTACCAAAATCAGCGCCGCGGCTTTGGTTGAGTTGCGCTGAGGTCCTTTTTATCATCCATTTTTATAAAATTTCATGTACAATTTGACTGGTGTGTCGTAAATAAATGTATTTTCTTTCTTATCTTTCTTTCTTTCAAAATTATCTTTTTTAACCTTGACGCTTAAACGGTTATCAGTATGACTTAAGTATCTATGGATCGTATAAAGAAAATAAAATTGCCTACAATTTTTTCATACACAATAGATCTATAAGTATTACAGATATACCCGTACATATAGTGTTATCACTACACCATGAAACATACCCGCAGATCCAGCCTTATTATAAGAAGACATTTAATAATGGCCACCGTTTCTCAGGGCAAGATATCCGAGACATGAGACTGACAAAGCTACCTACTGCATATTTTATATTACTGCATAAAATTACATAGGAGATTTAAAAGAGAGAACAGCTATAAATAAAGCTTTATGCATGTGGATCTCAATACTTGTTTTACCAACTTTAAATTTAGATACCGTTTCTTATTTGTTATTAAAAAAAATACATACTGCTATAAAATACACTGGTGAAGTGTCGAAAGTCTGTAAGTCGATTTTTGTAACAGTATGAACTGAAATTGATGCCATACCTATAATATACATATTAAAGATAGAGTAGTGATCAAACCAAAGCCGGTCCAAATATTTTTTTTTCTAATGATATTGTGTAACTCTGTCCCTTAATTTTATTTATTCATTTACGTAGTACAATACATAATACAGGGTGCAACAAAAATGCTGGTAATTCGTTTAAGGGCATAATTGGTATCGTATTATAATTATGAAAAACTAATTTAAAAAAAAATGTTTTTTTTTTAATAAAATTGGTTTTGAATGGAGAATTTTTTTTCGCGTCCAAAAAATTTTTCTACTACTTTTTCTTAGTCGAAATACGATACCACCACTGTTTTTGTTACATTCTGTATACAATTCTTATACCTAGGTATCATATCAGTTACCACAAACGGTTATATATACTACACAAACGCCCTCCAGTGGGAATGTGGCTCCAATTATACGTAACTACGTGCAAACTATTCCAACAATATTTACAAAGGATACCGTGTGTACCGTGTGCCGTAATTTATTATCGGCCGGCTCAACACAGTTTTCCAGTTTCCCTCCTGTCCAGAAGCTGTTATTCAATACTTTTCCAAAGAGATCTCCAAGCGCCTTGTCGATGCCTCAGGGTAGTACTATAGTTATTCTGTGCCTCAGGTTACCAGAAGACTGGCAGCTATTTCGGCAAAAGGATACGACTGGCCATCCATACCATACCATACCATAACCCACGAAGGCGACTTGGGGAGCATCTTTTATTTATACGTTTATTTTAGTATCAAAGGGCCCCAATTTTTTTGTTGATATTTTTAAGGTTTAATTTGGTTTTTAGTTTAGTTTTATTTTAAATAGGTATGTTTTACTTGTAAGTATTAATTATATTATTGTGTATCCTACCAATAAAGTTTTAGTTTCATGGGTTTATTCTAGTCTTTTCGAGTACATATTGAAGTATATTCCTGAATACATCTTTACCTAAAATCTTACTCTAAATTTTGCTCGATTTCTTTCGACATGGTACGATCAGATACAATTGATCGTCTTCTGATTCGGATTTCCATTTTCTGGAATTCATAATTAATAGAAACCAAGTTACGACCCCATATATTTTTAACTTCTGATCCTTTTAGTAACTTCTGCTACTAAACTATAATATATACTCGTACAACCACAGCACTTTAAGAAACTATGTTGTTAGATAAATAGACGTGAACTACTTGGACAGGTTTCCTTGTTTAACCGCGAACTACAAACTATGTCCTTTGACAAGAGTTAACCCAAATTGCAAGGATACTTAACTACAACAAACACATCTGTTTCTCTCCATACATGGTACAGCTCAAGCGTGTAATGTTCATAAAAATTATTTGTTTCAGTTGTATATCAGCCCAAAGTTTAAAGTTATGCTTTGGCTTAAATATACACAATTTTAGGGACCCTACTTTAACCCTCCCGTCGCTCGTGAGGACCCGCGCGTGCCTCCGGCTTATCTTATACAATTTGTTTGCCCACTTCATCTCGCCGTCGGCAGACATTCTGCACGCGCTAACACTAAATTTGGAGGCAAATTAAAAATGCTTTCGACACTTTGTCAGCCTCTTTTATTTAAAATCCCATTATACGCTATAGCTTTAGTATGAACAAGGTTGAACTGGAAATATGTCAAAGTTGGATTTGAGGCGGAAATCCAACATTTCCGCCTCAAATCCAACAATCCGGGAGCGACATTTGAGTTTTGAGAATCTGACCTAGTTTATATATATTTAGTGTACAATCGCCCTCGAGTAGGGGATTGTATTTAGCGAAAGTTCACGAAAACGAAATAGTATCTATCAGTACCAGAGAAAGCAAATCGACGTAAGCCAACTCACCCCGTTCCTACGCGGTGAACAGCTGGTCGGTACCGACTCTCTCCCTGGGCGAGCTGATGATGTGGTGGTCGAGGCGAGGATTTTGATCACACAAATTCGGTTATTTTGGGTGGTTTTGGTTCGCGCAACGAATTAGCTTGTGCGTACGGCGACGAGCAGCCAACGAAATCTACCTTCCACTGGCATTTTTAAATGTCAAAAACGATTCGAAAAACTACCCTAAAAACTGTCGCTAATAACGGTGTTCCGTTTTACGATATATATAGTATTTACATGCATCTAAAATATAGATAAACTAAGCTAAACATGGTGTCCGGAACCATCATTCCGCCCACCAAAATACGAAGTATTTTATAAGTAAACTAATCAATAGGTGACGGACACAACTTCACTAGGGGTCTTTGTGTAAGACCTGATTGTGACCGTACGATAGCTATACGGTAGATCCCGTTTTTCCCGGGATGCAACGATACTATTCGACCAAGAGCACAATTGAGAGGCTTCAGTTGTTCATCTTTAATTAACACCAATAAGCCTATTTTGGGTTTATCAGCGTCCGAGTGCCATTTAATGCATTTCGACAAGCGATAACTAATTACACGTTTAGAAGCGAGGATCCAAAAGTATTGCGCGACCAAGAAATTTAGCGTGCGTAACCCCGGATGTTGATTACATTATGGACTTGATCGATAACGAGATGAGTCATACGGTCTCGACTGGGTAGCAGTAAAGAGTGCTTGCAATCATAGTCGAGTTCAGGGTGGACAAGCCTACCGCCCACCCTCAGCAAACCGCATTTGTCGACGAAAATACTAATCTTCCTAAGTTGCTTAGGCAGTTTTTTATTTCCCTCGAGAAGCTTAATCTCATTGAAAAATGCCTTTTCTTGACATAACTTTACTAAGTCAGTTATGGCAAGATCGAGTTCCGATTGAACGAGTGGACCGACGCGTCGTTCGCGAGGGTTGCGACAGCTGTGCACGAAACGACGAATATTAGCGACAATGCGCTTAGTCTTGTTGAGACTCGAATGTCTCGATAAGAAATCGTCAAATTGATTGACGGCGACGAAGAGTGATGTTTGTTTGGGAACCCTCTGTTCCTCCAACAAATCCGATGGCGTTACAATGGGCGAGGGTGATTTCCAGCGTTGCAATGGCAATCGCAACCAGAAGATCGACGAGACGATGGAATCTGACCAACAGTAGACATCTTCAAATGTAACGTCTTTGTCGTAGAAATCTTTTACGTGTTTAAAGAAATATGTCAGCAATACTGCGGCGCAGAGCTCCAAGCGAGGAATCGAAGTCTGTTTCAAAGGGGATACCTTACAACGCGACATTATCAAATGCACGGTGATGCTGCGATCACCGTGTTGAATACGAAAGTAAACAACAGCTGAGTATCCCGCCTCTGAGGCATCGCAGAAGCCATGCAGTTGAATACTGCAGGATTTCGCTGATGGAACGAATGGAGGTGTTTCGAGAGAGGACAACATGTCCAGGTCCAAACGATACCGAAGCCAGTTTTGACTGATGTTGAGGGGTGCTAACACGTCCCAATCTAATCCGAGAGTCCAAAGTTCTTGGATTATGCGTTTGAACGAGAGAGTCAAGGGTGTTAGAAACCCAAGAGGGTCAAATATGCGCACCAATTCCGAATGAATATTGCGCGTTGTACACTTCTCATGAAGTGCGTTGACCGTGAAGGTGAACGCATCGATGGATGGATTCCACTCCATACCAAGCACCTTAACCGGAGACGTCAGCTCCGAGTCAAAAGTGAGTGACTTCTCATGACAATGAGCTGGGTCGGGATTCTCAAGCAATTCGGGACAATTGCTCGACCACTTACATCCTTTCTTCAAAACCTGGATAATTTGTGATTGTAGTTCGAGAGCTGATTCGACACAGTCAGCGCCTGTCACCACGTCACCAACGTAAATGTCACGTTTGAGAATATCAGCCACGAGAGGGTACTCGCTACCTTCATCAATAGCCAATTGAACGAAGGCTCGAATTGCGAGGAAACGAGACGAAGATATACCGTAGGTCACGGTGTTTAGACGAAATTCTTGTATTGGCTCCTCTAGCGAGAACCTAAACAGGATGCGTTGAAAGTCTCGATCCGAGAGACACACTAACATTTTACGATATATTTTGCGAACGTCGGCTGTAAAAACAAATGTATGCAAACGAAAACGAAGTAGTATCGAAACAAGATCAGACTGTAGTTTCGATCCAACGAGCAACTGATCTGAGTCTGATCGAGGTGCAACCGGTTGCATGTGACCATCATCCAGGTAGTCACGCATGGAATTGTTGCAGCCTGTACGGAGCTCTGGCTCACGAGAGAGCTTTCTTTCGTGGGAGAGCAAGTGGCGCTCGGCGAGGGCACGCGAGTCACCAAAGCGAGGATCGATATCGAGTGCGATATATCTCCCGTTGGAGTCACGTGCGTGAGTCGACGCGAATATTTTCTCGCACATGACTTCATCGTCGCTTAGATGCGAAGAGTTGGGGAGACTTTCGACAGTCCGAATTTGAGTGTCGAGAGATTCGATCGAACAGAAGAGCGAAGTTTTTGAATGGGATGGTGCGCAAGGGGCCTTTCCCATGACAATCCAACCAAGTTTAGTTTCAAGAACTGAGGGTCCATCCTCACATTCGTTACCGAAGAGTACTATACAAAAGACATCCACTCCCACTAAGGCATCAATGCAACCAGGTTTATCAAAATTAGGGTCGGCGAGTTCGATGTCGTTTAGGTATGACAATCGATCTATGTCAATTTTTTCTGCAGGCTGATCGCTACAGACCTTGGGCGTAACAAATGCTTCAATGCACATTTCAGAATTGGATTTCATATTCCGAATGTTAAGAGTGGTATAGGAACTTGCCAGTGCGGACGTTTCACAAATACCCTCGATAGAGGTAGGTTTTTGGCGAATCGGAAGTCCAAGGCGTTGCGCGCAACGTTGCGTAACAAAATTGGACTGGCTACAATTATCAATCAAAATACGAATTTTTTGGTAGTTACCGAATGTATCCCGTACTTCCACATATGCAGTGGCAAGAAGAGAAATGCGACCCGTGGGTGCTGCATTGGATGCAAGAAGAGTGACCGGTTTGTCAGACACGAGACTTGGGTTCTTGCAGGGCGAGGACGACGAGAAAGTATCAGCGTTGCTTCCAGCCGGAGAGCAACCGCTGACCTGGGAATTGCCGCCATCGACATCGAAATGTATAGTAGTGTGATGGGCGACATTACATCTTTGACAGCGAGACTTCGATGGGCAGGATTTTACTACGTGCCCAGAACGTAGGCAATTCATGCACAGTCGGTTGTCCTTGACAACTACAAAACGCTCGTGAGGCGTCTTGTTTCGATAATCATCGCACTTAGCTAGTGCATGATTCGATTTACACAACACGCAAAACGACTCGATTGGGTTGGCGCTAGTGGCAACTATAGCGTTTTACAAGTCGCTCCAGCAGGTGCTGGTTCTTGCGCGGGGCGCCAGGCGCTGGTGGCAGGGGTGCGCGCGTGGTGCGCGCGGATGTGGCCGGAGCGCGCGCCGCGGGGCCCGGGTCGCCCTCCGTGAGGTCGGCGAGCTCTAACGCTTGGCCGGCCTTACTGACGTATTCTAATAGCGATTCAAACAATGGTACGTCCTTACTGTCATTTTGTAGCTCAAAACGACGACGGGTGTCTTGATCCAGATTGTTTATTAATAAATAAAACAATGGGAAGTCCCAATCGTTCACGGGAAATCTCAAGTTTTTCAAAACCGCAATGTTTTCTTTGAATGTGTCTACGAGTCGACGTAACTCGCTAGGCGAGTTCGATTTCAACGAAGCATTTTGTATTTCTTCCCAATGACGAAAAGCCAACTTCCGTTTGTTATTGTATCGATCGATCAAAGCTGCGTAAGCATCTAAATAATTGTTATCCGATAAGGGAAATCCCTTCAATAATTGCAACGGTTCTTCCGAAATAAGTGAAATTAATATTGAGAACCTTTCAATATTCGACAATCGTTTGTTTTGATGTACCATTGTGTTAAACATGTCATAAAATGTACCCCATGACTTAATTTTACCATCGAAATGAACAAGGTTTAAACGGGGCAATTTAACAGACAAGTCGGTTCTGTTCGTCTCGCCCTCGGTTGGCGTCGCCGACGACAGTGAAGACTGAATTTCAATTATTTGGAAATATTTGTCATCGAAATCTTGACGTATAATATCTTCTTGATCCAATTCATTCACCTCCGTTATTTCAGAAATAATCTTTAAGTGGTGTGTTTCAAAGCTAGAACAATAGCCATCTATTTTGCTAAATCGAGACATAAACAAAGGTAATCGCGAGGAATCCACCTTAGCTTGCAACCCGGCCGCCAAACATTCATCGATTCGTTTGATTGATATTTCACGTTTTAATTGCAAGTTTCGGCGGGCCAGTGCTTTCGACATTTTTAAATAAGTCTAGTTACGTTAACTAAATGCAAACAAAACGATTTCTACCAGCGACACTAATGGTACAACAAACAAATTTCAACCTTAAGTCCTATGAAATAAGGTTCACGCACTGCGAAATCTACAAGGTGCGTACAAAGTTAAATAATAATGCAAAGAGTTTATTTTACTGTAAGATGTGCAAAGCGAATATAAATTTTATTACGACGATAATTAACGAAACAAAGAATTTTTTTTTTTTTTTTATGAAATAGGAGGCAAACGAGCAGACGAATCGCCTGATGGTAAGCAATTAACGCCGCCCATAGACGCCCGCAACACCGAGGGGTCACAAGCACGTTGCCGGCCTTTAAGATGGGAATACGCTCTTTTCTTGAAGGTTTGAAGGTCGTATCGGTCCGGAAATGCACCTGTTAACTTAATTATTTAACGTACCTATTTAACAAACAACGACAACAAAAAATTTAAGTACGAAACCGTAGTACGAAGCGATAGCGTTGGAAAATAGACCTTAATTAGTTGCAGTTAGGTTCGAGAATACCTTGTGCCAAATTCTATGATTATTGAATTTATATCCATGAAAATAATGAATGGATAGGTAACACGTTATTGATAAGGAAAACTATGTGAATATTAAGGGACAACTATCTGTGAACATTATTAAATAATAACGCACGATATTTGTATCGACCAAATATGTATAGGTATAAATATGTCTATCTATTTTTATTTAATTACTTTATTAAAATTTGCGTGATATTCACTTTACAAAATAACAATAACTAATGATAATTATCGCTATTTTAAAGTCACCAAATCAAACAGTTGGAATTCCTTTGTTAGTAGGTTATTAAAGAAACGGCACGCGGTACACTATTACCCGACTAATTTTAGAAGTATTCACGGTTCAAGCAAACAAAGCAAACTCAAATGCACACTCAATTTGGTCGTATAATAGGTTGCATCATCAATCTGAACTGTTTAAATTATCGACATATTTCAATATAATTACTACTAAGTTAAGTTTAAATACCTGAATTACAATAAGATAATTAGGTTTTAGGTATATTCAATGTAAATTATAGGTAGGCGCAGTCAAATAGTTGCGTATTACTGTTGGAATGATGGCTACGAATTTGTTGCTACTTTGTGATATTTATTAGCCTTAATACGATAAGAATATAGTTGTATATTATGCGAAGCGAAAACGAACGAAAACGAAAGTATCGAAATAGTAACGAGACGAGATTAGCGACAGTTGTAAACGAAACGAAACGAGAATGGTTCAAAAGTCACTCCTGGCCCCGAGACAGGTTAGCTGTTCTCAGTTTTAGGAGGATCCGCGGTCGATGGACCAAATGTACAATCGCCCTCGAGTAGGGGATTGTATTTAGCGAAAGTTCACGAAAACGAAATAGTATCTATCAGTGCCAGAGAAAGCAAATCGACGTAAGCCAACTCACCCCGTTCCTACGCGGTGAACAGCTGGTCGGTACCGACTCTCTCCCTGGGCGAGCTGATGATGTGGTGGTCGAGGCGAGGATTTTGATCACACAAATTCGGTTATTTTGGGTGGTTTTGGTTCGCGCGACGAATTAGCTTGTGCGCACGGCGACGAGCAGCCAACGAAATCTACCTTCCACTGGCATTTTTAAATGTCAAAAACGATTCTAAAAACTACCCTAAAAACTGTCGCTAATAACGGTGTTCCGTTTTACGATATATATAGTATTTACATGCATCTAAAATATAGATAAACTAAGCTAAACATGGTGTCCGCAACCATCATTTAGCATGCATCAATATTTAAGTACGAGCGAGTGGCACAGCGATCAATGTCAAATCAATAATCAAGATTAATTTTTGAATTTGGAATGCGGCTCCGGGATTAATTAATAAGGTGGACGGTAGATGCCGACTGGGAGCGAGCAAAGAATTTCAATAGCTCGCCGCAGTAAACTATTTATCTGCAGTTAAGTACTGCCAGCAAATATTTGCTGGCTAATTTGATCATATTTAAGTGAACGACTGATGTCAACTTGGAACAAGAATACTATTTATAATTGTCCGATATGATTTTTTCTAATATTCGGCTATTTTTTTTAAATGTTTGAGGGCTTGTGTCAAGAAGTAAGCCATAAGAGAGTTATATGAGAGACCAATCCCAGAATTGATGACCAACACTGTCAAGAATAAAACTACTAAGAAGAAGTTTTGAGCCAATATTGTAAATCTACTGCTCGCGGTTTGACGTGGATTTGAATCAGAGTTATTTAAACACGAACGGCCCCATTTACCCAAAGAAACGCTTTGAAGAAATATTTGTAAGGCAATAAAAAAACTGAAAAATGAACTGGGGGTTGATATAATATTTATTTTTTATTTATTTTCAATATTTACGAGTAAAATTTAATAAGATATATATTTATTTGAAGCTCGCGGCTCGTGCCTGATAAATTGTTAGTCATAATAAAACTAAATATGTTACGTTAATTGTTTCTGGGCGTGTGAAGTCCACTTCACACTCACTTTTGTACCTACTTGTCGTTGAGAGCTTTCTTATAGGTTGTACTGTTCTAAACATTGTCACTGCGGAACAAATCTGTGCTGTTCATTACTCGTATAGACGGAGAGCTGGCCACGTCAGATATGACACGATAATGAGAGCAACGAAACCCCTCTAGTTAGTTTGTTATACTATGCTTATTTCTAGATCCGGACATCTGGCAGCTGTAAAGTGGTGGAGATCAAAGAATGCAAATAACTTGAAGAAAACAAAAAGTTCTGGGTTTGATGGAATATTATGGGAAATTATATAATTAATTAGATTATATCATATCCAGAAGTTTCTGCTGGGGAAAGTAGTGCCAAATGATGTGTAATGTAATTTTTAGTTTGTCGCCTACTGTTTTTGTTTCCGCAGTAATAGACAATGATTTTCAATTTAATGTTAAAATATAGGCCCTGTACTCTATAAATAACACAACTTTGGCAGTTTTTACCTACACTCGCGAGCAAATAATACGGGTCAGTGACAAAAACCCTTATATTTTGCAAATTAATAGCGGTATGTGCAGGAAACTAACTGTGTATTAAAGAGAATTTAATATCGAATTAAATTGAACCTTCAATGTTCTACAAGAATTCTGGAAAAAGTTTTATTAAAAAAAAAGTCGAATTTGGTACCAAATTCAAATTGAGCTTATTTCACTTTTGATTGTTTTCTCACTTTTGTTTTCAATCTGTCAAAGCAAAATGATAAAAGGCAGTTTTTGTTAACTTTGATGGTCATTATTGAATTACTATCATGTCGCTAACACAAGATGCATGTACACGTATCGTCACTTTGTTACAAGAAGGCAGAAGTCAGAGATATACAGCAAGAAGAACAGGCGTGTCACTATCTACGGTGCAGAGGGTCCTCCAACGTTTCCTACAAACTGGCAGGAACCTTCGAAGACCAGGAACCGGCAGGCCGAGATGTACGGCTAGAGAAGATCGATTTATTGTAACAACAATGCTCCGAAATCGGCATCTCACTGCAGTTGAAGTCAAAAACCAACTTCGGGCGACCCGAAGAGATGACATCAGCGAGTGGACTGTAAGGTGGCGGCTTCGTGAAGCTAATTTGACCCCACATAGACCGGCAAATGGCCCAAAATTTGACAGAGGGCATCGAACTGCAAGGAAACTTTACGCACGCGAATACAGGCGATGGGGTGCCGAAGAATGGGCAAGAATTATGTTTTCTGACGAATCCAGATTTATGCTCTATGCACATGACGGGCGGCGAAGAGTTTACAGACGGCCAGGTGAACGTTTTATTCCAGCCTGTTTTGAAGAAAAAGTTGCTTTCGGCGGTGGGTCTGTTATGGTTTGGGCTGGAATCTCTTCAGAGAGTCGCACGCAATTAGTTTTGATAGAAAATGGAACGTTAACTAGTGCCAGGTATGTGGAAGAGATTCTTAATGAGCATGTAGGTCCAATATTTAATTAATATGGGTGAAAACTCAATGTTCATGCATGACAACGCCAGGCCACACACCGCACAGATTGTGGAAGATAATTTTGAGGAGGTTGGCATCAACACTATGAACTGGCCCTCGAGAAGCCCGGACCTAAATCCGATTGAGCACGTATGGGACGAGCTCGGAAGGCGTGTAAGAAATCGAAACCCCGCCCCAGCTACACTTAGACCTGAAACAGGCGTTAGTGGAAGAATGGGCTAATATCCCGCAAGAACGCATAAGAAACTTAATAAACAGTATGTCCAATCGTTTAGAAGCTGTAAGAAGAGCCCGAGGAGGCAATACGAAGTATTGATATGTTTTACTTTTTTTTTGTTTTTAGTTTTGTGTGTGAGGTACCACGGTTGCTTTTTACCTATAATTAATTGATATCGTGTTTACTATGTTAATTAAATAAACAAGTGAATATCATCTCTAACTCTTGACGTTGTTTTATTAACTATGCATTTATCTATAATATACAATTTAATTCAGGCTCCTAGCTTTATTATTTTAGGAGATATTATAGTTTTTCGTACTGACCCGAATTATTTGCACGCGAGTGTATTTTGGTATAACTTTTTTCCAACTTAAAAACTTTGTTGGTCTGTCACTCTGAGCTCCACCCATTAAAAGCTGCCAGATGTTCGGATCTAGCAATAAGGATGGTAAAGCAGTCTAACGAGACAGGTTTCATTGCTCTCATTATTGTGTCATATCTGACGTGGCCAGCTCTTAGACCATTAGGATTTCAGGGAACAGGGTAATTTTGCGAACCAAAGCTCCTGCATTGTATGGATGATTTACTTCAAAGAACTTCGATATTGGATTTAAATACGCTGATTGAAGACCTAAAAATACACTCGATATCACCGTAAGTTTAAAGTGGAAGCCAGTCATTATTATCACCATCAGCCATCAGTATATGCTTTCTTGCAGTCTATATTTCACATAATAATATATTCTTTTCTCAAACATGCTCGGAAATGTTCCTGTTACGTTAGTAAAGAGACCAGTAGGGACTCTATTCCAAGGCAGGTTCAGCGCGACGTACGTAAAGGATTTTCATACAACATTAAATCACTCAGCCAGTAACTGAAGCACTAAACAAGTAATTTTATTTCCTTACATGTTTGAGAAAAGCACTATACATGCTTCGACCGTAATCAGCTTACCTGGCTTCGTATTGTAGCCGTCCTCGTCTTCGACTCGGACGGCTACTAAATACTCAGCCAGGAAAGCTTACTTACTGTACTATTATTGTGCACCATAAAGTAGAAATAAACGAACAAAAAAATCAAAATGAAAACTAGGTAACAGCAGGCGGTCTTATCGGTTCAAAGTGATCTCCTCTAGACAACTGTTGGGTGGATACTAAGTATATAAAACAATGAACGGGGTAGTGCATATATATAATTCATTTCAAAAATGAGTATCCACATCATTTCTAATAAAAATAAATAAATAAATAAACACATACAGGGTGGAACAAAAATGCTGGTGATTCGTTTCAGGGCATAATTGGTATCGTATTCTAATTATGAAAAACTAAGAAAAAAAATCCACGCGAAAACTAAAAATTGGTTTTGTATGGAGGGTCGGCCGGCTTGGATGAAGTGTCCCATCCAAAAAAAAAAAATTTTCGCGTCCAAAAAAGCCAAATATGAACCTTATGCAAGCATTTCGGAGGCGCTCAAGTTTATTTAGCTGGTCTTTTGTAAGATCAAGGTAGCAAATATCAGCATCTATCTATACATATAATAAAGCTGAAGAGGGTCGAAAGTCTGTACATGGAAGATAATCGAAAAAAAGTTGGCTGGGGATACTTAGAATCGATAACAGAACACGTTACAACAATTTTTAGAATTTTTGTCTGTTTGTCTGTTTATCTGTTTGTCTGTTTATTTGACCGCGCATCACGTGAAAACGGCTGAACGGATTTTGATGAAATTTTGCATAGAGATAGTTTGAGTCCCGGGAAAGGATAATATATAGTTTTAATCCCGAAAATCAACCCTGGTGGGGGTGAAAATGGGGTTGAAAGTTTGTATGGAGAATTTTTAACCGCTGAAACGATTTAGATAGAAATGAGTATGGAGATAATTTGAGTCTCGAGAAACGTCATAGGATAGTTTTCAAACCCTTGTGGGGGTGAAAAGGGGGTTGGAAGTTGGTATGACGAATTTTTTACCGCTGAACTGATTTAGATGGAAATGTGTATGGAGATAGTATGGGTCTCGAGAAAGGACAAAGGATAGTTTTTACCCCAAAATCAACCCTAAAGGGATGAAAAGGGAGTTGGAAATTTGTATAGGGAATTATTAACCGCAGAATCGATTTAGATAAAATTTGGTATGGAGATAATTTGAGCTTTAGAACCGGTGGTAGTTTTGGAACGAAGTTCCTTATCGGACGGTTCGCGGATGGGAGGCTAGGCGAAAAAAAATCACGTGACCGTCACGAAAAAGCGTCACGTCACGAAAACGCGACACCCATACGATTGAGAAACATGTAAAATGGAATGAAATAAAAAATATATAAAATAGAATAAAGTGAAGTGAATGAAGTGTAGTGAAAAGTTAAAGTGAGAAGTGACAAAGTGATAAAAGTGAAAAACTGAAAAAAGTCGGGAACCTAAAAGTAAAAAATGGCAAATATTTCAAAAATTTCAGATAAAATTTCAACAATTTCAAAAAAATACAAAAAAAAAAATCCCAAAAAAAATTCAAAAATGAAATAACATAACTTCGTTCCTAGCAGCTAAAGCAGTGTATGCTTCTGTACATAATTAGGCCTTATTACGTAACAGTTACATAAACTACTATTTATCTCTTTTTAGGGTTCCGTAGTCAACTAGGAACCCTTATAGTTTCGCCATGTCCGTGTCCGTCTGTCCGCGGTCTAGCTCAGTTACCGTTCGCACTAGAAAGCTGAAATTTGGTGAGGCCTGATAAGAACTTTCAATAAAAACTATATTGAATAAAATCGGTTCAGCCGTTTTTGAATTATCAGTCAAAAACGCATAGTGAAAGGAAGTGCCGAATAGTAAAATGACGTAAGCGTCGCCAAATAATAAAGTGTTTATCTATCTATCTATCAAATATCCCTTAATAAACGACCTTTTGAACGGATGTTTTGTAACAGGGTGGCCTCTACGAAACTACACTGAGCATCGCCCGACATGCTCTTGGCCGGTTCTCATCTCATCATGCTCAAATTCAACGTCTAAAAGGGGGGGGGGGGGGGGGGGGGTAGCCAATACACTTGAGTTAAACTTGCATGGGTCATGGACCCCCTCCCCCCTCCAAGTGCACCTCAAATAGGAAAAAATCATTTCTGCATTTGTAAACCGCCCCCCCCCCCCCCCCCCAAATTTCAACAGCGCCTGTTCTTACCTTTCATGCTTAGACTGATTTGACGGGAGGATCGATTTGGATGATATTTGCCGTGGACATGAACGTATAAATACAAAAGTGGTCCTGTATCGTCCGATATACACCTACTACTCTATGTCGTTTAAATCATGCCTAAAAAAAGGTATTCATTTTTGAGTGTAGTTAGTTTCATTAAGTGGTAATTGTAAAATATTTTATTAGGACTACTGTCCTCTAGCGTCATCTGTCAACTTTACTTCAAGTTCCGCCTCCAGGGTAGCGGGAGAGGAATTAGCCGCTTACTGACACAGACCGAATTCCACGCGGGCGGAGCCGCGGGCACAGCTAGTAGTCCAATATAGGAACAAGGAGAGATTGGGCAAACGCAATTTTGGTAACGAGTGGCAAAAAGTTACGAAGCCTGCGAAGTTATAAATATATAAATATTTTCCTATTTATTTCACTAACCTGCGGTACCCATGAAAGTATGCGATCTATTAAAATACCTAGGTTTTTTACTTGTCCCGAATAAGGAACCGGAACACCATCAAACACTATGACTGGTATGTTTGAAAAGTCAATCCGTGAAATTAGTTGAGAACTGCCTAAGACTCTCCACACTTGCACGCCGCCGAATCGCTCCACCCCCACTTCTGCTATAGGAAGAGTTTGTCCGGAAAGAAAAGTGTCGTGGTTTATATGGGAGGTCATACATTCTATGGCACTTTTCTTCTCGGACAGACTATGCACAGTTACCGATGCCAATTCTCAGTCGGTTGAACAGTAATTAAAGCACCGAAATGGTAGCGATTTCCATTCCTAAGCGACCAACTAAAATAAACTAATAGCAATCACTTCGTTTAAGCACATCACTTAACCTGAAAACTACCCCTTTCGACCCGACCCCAACGTGACCCTACATTCCCGTAGTACATATCTAGAACCAGTTTATATGGGACCTCGATATCAAGTTTTTTTATATTCTACATAATACGTTGGTGGCTAAAAAGTATACGTCCCTCTAACCTAGTCGGTACGGTAGCCTGCCTACGAAGCAGGACGTCCCGGGTTGAAGTCCTGGTAAGGGCATTTATTGTTCCTGAGTTATGGGATGTTTTCTATGAATTTAAATATATATCTGTATCTACTATACTAATATATATATATATATATATATTCTCGTCGTCTGTTACCACAACACAAGCATTATTGAGCTTACTGTGGGACTTGATCGATGTGTGTGAGATTTCTCGCTTAATATTTATTTGTACATCCTATCCGGCACGCTACGATGTCGGTCTGTGCCGGAACGTAGGCCTTTATTGTAAACATACCAAAGTGGTCAAGATCATTGTAAACATCTCACCTACTTAGCTATTTCTGATGCTGACTGTACCTACATATAAAGAATCGGCAACGTATGTGCTTGAGTCCAATATGCAGGGCTTGTAACCGGTATTTTGCTCCATACTAAAATACCGGTTTTTTTTTCGTTCTTTCGTTTACTATTTAATATTTAATCGAAAAATCTTACGATATAAAGTCATAACCTAAAAAACAATACGAGTTCTACGTAAAAACCATAAAATATGTAAACAATATTGGGTTATTTCGGGGCTTTTACGAAAACCGGTTACAAGCCCTGCCAATATGCAATTTCTCGCTATTTTGAAAAAGTTGCGATGGGTCCATCAAAATTTACATTAGCTAAATTAACATTTTATACGCCAATCTTCATCGTGGTTAACTTGCTGTCATAGCTTGTATGCCCCGGCTCCGATGCCATGGATGATGTATTTTTCAGAGCTAAATAATAGTACGAATCTTCAATTTTTTAAGTTCTGACATTAAGCAATGTAATAATATTAACGATTTTTCAAAAAATTAAAGTCATACCTGATAACTCGGCCATTTTATAATTTAAATGAATATTTTGATAAATTGTATAATTAAAAATAATGAGAATATATTTTGTATTAATAATTAAAGTTTATAACATTAATATTTATGATATGATTGATAATTAATTATAAATGTAAATATAATTGTGTGAATACTGTAAATAATTATAATAGTTAATGTAAGATTTTGCATGCCAATTACGGTGGAACATACCTTCATGTAATACAATTAAACTACTGACATGTAAATTTACAACACCAGTGTATGTTGAGCAAAATAAAAACAAAAAAAAAAAAAAATTATTTCAATTTCAAATTTCCATGCTTATTACCGACTGAGTTACATGTTGCATAATACTCGTACGTCTACGCGTTACGGTATCTACCTCCTGACTGGGCTACGAAAGGTCCAACTTCACCGGTTTTACAGCTATAGGCGTTGGAGTTAGCACTCGAACTGACCTCTAATCGTCGATTAGATATCAGTCCCTCGGATCCTCCCAATCAGTTCGAGTCGAGGAAATTAGACCCTTTTATTTATAGTCTATCTAACAAACATCAATGATAAGCAAAATTTTTACGATGTTGTCTTTTTCGATGGGACACCACCAGACACACGCTTCCCTTTCGAAATGTCGATTTTCTGTCTGTTTTTATCGTCAAATTACCATGATTCGAACCGCCAAACCAAAAATTTGTATTTTCTGCCACCAAAATTTAGATTAGCCACGTAATTTATATCCCCTAATTATAATATCTGCCTCCAACAAATATATCTGTGACCATTTTAATCGAAACGATCTCCAACTTTGAAACACCAAATTAATGGATATTTGTATCAAATATAAAAATTAGATCGCCAGATTTGTATAAGATTAGATTAGATTTGATTTGAGATTTGTAGTAGATCTACCATCAAATAATAATAATAACTAAAAATAAACAAAAAAATGTTTTGACGGAGTCAAAATAGGTGTGCGACGACGCGCCAAGCGAGGAGTGTTTTAGGTTAACTGCGAACTAACAGTGCGCGAAACCGAGCGAAGCGAGTGTGCCGCGGCAGCGGTTGACGAGCGCCAGAACCGATTTCTAAAAATGCAGCAATAAAAAAAAATCCAATATGTTTTTTAGGTAATCGTTTTATTTATTCTAGTGGCCAATCTTATTAATTACGTCATCGACTTTATATTTATTTGGTGGTCGGTTAAACCATACCCAAAATTAAATCCCTACCAAAGAATGGAGTTACAAAAGAGAAACGCGCACTTTTCTCATTGTATGTTAACTGAAAATATTCCTCAGATGTCGCGCCTTACTCACGTGGACAAAAGCTCAAGGTCCTAACAGAGACCTCCGAAACGAGACCTTACGATTGAGTAGGGTCGACAGGTATCGCTGGCAAGTGGTTATTTTTGAACCTTGGATCTGATAACGTTTCTGATATACACAGGACAGCAATAATAATCCATACTAATATTATAAATGCGAAAGTGTATCTGATGTGTGTCTGTTACCTCTTTACGCTTAAACTGCTTAACTGATTTAGATGAAATTTGATATGAAGATAGTTTAAATACCGGGGAAGGGCATGGTATAGTTTTTATCCCAGAAATTATTCCTTAAGGGGGTGAAAAGAGGGTGGAAGTTGGTATGGAATTGCTGACTGTTGAGTTGAAATAGCATATGCGCTAAATTAATATTTGCTCTTAGATTTTACTAAGGCGTTATATTCATTCCATATGGTGAATGTCAATTCTATGCAGACGAAGAGGCGGGCAAAACCTAGTGTTAAATACCCCACGTAAGCCTATCAGAGAACCGGCATGTAAAGGCCCGTGAATTCCAAAGTGGAGAAAGTAATAATAATATTCTTTTCACACCACCTAATCGTATACGGGCTTTTTCTTCCCTGCTAGGAGGGAAGAAAGTGACACTTTTCTGTTCTAGGACATTAGCTTTTTTTCAGCTAGTCCGTCTTTAAAAATATATTTCTTATTGAATTAATCGATTAATTATAATCAGGAAGCACATTAGAAGCACATATAAAGTTAAAATAAATATGATTCAGCAATAAAAAAAATATTTTCTCTAAGGTGGTGTGAAAAGCAGTATGTGTCACATAGGAGCAAAACTATTTTCACCTTGGGCGTTAACACTTGAATCCCTCACTATGCTTAGGAGTCTACTTAAGAATCCCTCGCTACGCTCGGGATTCTATTATAGACTCCATCGCTTCGTTTGGGGTTCAATACACGCCCTCGCCGTAAATATTTCATTTTGCTCCCTTGTTACACAATCTACTATTATTGCACCAAATGATAAAAATTATACAACAATATTTTTTTTACATGTATCATAGGTAGCAAAAGGCGGTTTTATCGTAAAGCGATCTCCACCAGACAACCTTTGGGTAGTAGGTGTAGCATTACCTGCTAGCCTAATATGGTCGGATTTTTATAGCCTGTCACCATAGCTGTCACGTTCTAATTCTAACAAGTATGTGAGTGCGAAAGTGATGCATGACGTGATAGGTGATAAAATGACAACCGTAAAACATACAAATATACGAATTCTTGTTACAATGAAAATCTTGCTTTTGGCTCTTAGATAATCACTAAGGAAGAGCGGTGTCCCTTATACAGGTATTTCCATACTTAAAAAGGGGCACCAACCTGTACTTATGTAGTTAAAATTTTCTTGTTACTGAATAAACCATTTTTATTTTATTTTTTATTATTTATTAATGACTGTTGTCTCTTTTTTGACCGAGCGATTGAAACGGTCGAAGCGTCTACATTTCAGCTTAACCATTCATATATCCTGGCGGAAGTCCGGCTGTTGTCCTCTTAGGCATAGGTTTCATCATTAAAGAGGTTCACGCTGTAACGTTCCGCGTCCTATACACATTTCCGACACTTCATTTTGTATAGAAAGTGTCACGTGATCCTCGGAGGTCACGTGATGTTATGTATACAAAATGAAGTGTCGGAAATGTGCAGGACACGTAACGATAGCGTGAGCCATCCTTTACTCATACATCCTCAAAAGGAATCCCCGAGCATTTTGCAAATCCAAGTTTGATTTTCGCAGAGTGGCTAAACGTCGAGCTAGCAACGCTAACTAGCTATAGCTAGAGGTAGGTGCTCGGAGCGATAAGTTGCAACCACCGGATCTAGCATTGCAGGCAGGCTGCTAACTGTTCTAGGGGTGGGAAACTAACGATATACAGGCAATTATATTTACTATGGATGGGTTATACTCTAACAAAATGAGCAGAAAAAAACACTTCCAGAGTTATTTCATAACCTAGCAACGTTTGTGTTATGTTTATCTATTTTGACAATCATTACATCTTTGTCACTCTCATTGTTAGAATATTACAGTTTGGCTCTTTCTCACGCGGGTGGCGGGAGCTCGTTGGCACGTCCGCATCTCACGCTGGCCGGTGCGCGACTAGCGTCAATTGTTTGAAATCACTCATTTTAGGTGCTTCACTTTTGGAGCGTGTATAACCCATCTGTCATTATTATATATCATAGTATACAGGGCGATCAATCCAGATGGATCAGTATACAAAAGTCACAAACTATGAGAGATAGCGAAATCTGTTCTTAGGAACCATGGCGTCGATTTTAGATTTAATAATAATGAGAGTCGAACTTTTTTTTACTCATACATAACCGCGAATCGAACCTGGTCAAAATATTCTATATGTAATCGCGTGTAGTATTTACAGAGACTTCGACCAGGTTCGATTCCCGGTTATGTAGGAGAGATAAAAAAAAATGAACGCCATTATTGTTAAATCTAAAATCGAAGCCATGGTTCCTAAGAACAGATATCGCTATTCTCTCATAGTTTCTGTCTTCTCCCTACTGACCCATTTGGATTACATTATAAGCAAATCATTGTCAATACATTCTCGAATGGTTTTGACAATGATTTGCTTATAATGTAAGTATCTAATTGATTTTCTTGACTTTAAATGATTAGCCTAGGAGTGGCCTATATTTATCACAGTAAGAAATACAATAAAAAAACTATGGGCATTATTCTGCAGCGAACAGGGACTTGAGGAACTTAAAGTAGGACTTTGAGGCATGTAAATATATATTTTTTAGTATAATTTTAGTTTTTTTTATACCACCACTGTGGCAAATAAGCTTACAGCCCGCCTGATGGTAAGCAATTACTGTAGCCTAAGGACGTCTGTAACTCCAGAGGATTCACATGCGCATTGCTTTATTTAATCAGTAATTTTATAATTTAGATTAGTACATTTTGAAGTTTACTTTTTATGTAAGTAGGTCTTTATTTATTGTAATTTTTTCTATATTTTGTTGTTTTTAGGGTTCCGTACCTCGAAAGGAAAAAACGGAACCCTTATAGGATCACTTTGTTGTCCGTCTGTCTGTCTGTCTGTCTGTCTGTCTGTCTGTCTGTCTGTCTGTCTGTCAAGACCATTTTTCTCAGGAACGCGTGAAGGTATCAAGCTGAAATTTATATCAAATAGTCGGGTCTATTATCCCTTGGAGCTGTGAAAAATTCAAACTTAAAAGCCAACGCAATCAAAAGATACAGTTGTTTATGCTGCAAATTTTAGAGTTTTTCGGCACTCGCAAAACCTACGGGGTACTTCCCGTGAACTCAGAAACTTGAAATTTGGCACGAAGCAACGTCATATAGCATAGACAATGGAAAAATTACAAAAAGTAGACATTTTTAGTAAAAGCATACAAAAAAATATTTTTTTAAATTTTAAACTTACTACCTTTTTCCTCGTAAACGCGTGGAGGTATTAAATTTAAATTCATGTCAAATACTCAGGGCAATAAGACCTTTCAGATGTAGCAAAACCAAACTTTTATCTCAACGCAATCAAAAGAAATAGCAATTTAAGTCGCATATTTTGAAACTGAGTACTAGCAAGAAACTCAAAACCTAAAGGGCACTTCCCGTAAACTCAGAAACTTGAAACTTGGCACGAAGAAACTTCATATAGTACAGACAAAGGAAAAATTACGAAAAGTAGACATTTTTAGTAAAATCATACAAAAAAATATTTTTTTAAATTTTAAACTTACTACCTTTTTCCTCGTAAACGCGTAGAGGTATTTAATTGAATTTCATATCAAATACTCATGTCTATAATACCTTTAAGCTGTAACAAAATCAATTTTCTGTGTAAATGCAATGGGTGAACTTTTATTTATATACCTACAGGTTTGTACGGAACCCTCGGTGCGCGAGTCCGACTCGCACTTGGCTGGTTTTTTTATACTCATTATGTGTGCCAATAAAGCCTTATTAGCTCTAAAATGCGGGTATAATCGTGAAAAATGGTTGAATATTAGGTACTTTTATGCGAAGGAAATAACCTTGAAGAAAGCAATATTTATTCATATTTTTACATTCCAATACATTTTAATCTACAACAAAGATTCAACCAGCGAATACCTAAAGAATATCAACAAAAGTGTACTGCCTATAATCCCCGCTACAGTAGCTTTATTACAGCATTTTAGCTAAATTAAAACGAGCTTCCACGAAATACGAGGCGGTTTATAATTAGTTCAGCGAACAAGGAAAATTACGCGCGAACAGGAAGGGTTTGTGTACATATACGAGTACATTAATGTGAACGGTAAATAAATAGATGTACAAACATTAGTCACTTGCCAGGTTTATGGTTATGATTAAATAGAATCTTACGCTTTCCGTTACAGAAACAATCCAAAGATTTTTTAAGGTTATTCGTTAAAATTATCGTTTTCAAATAACGATAATTTTAACTAATACATTTAAAAAATACTAAATGAAGTTTGTAATTAGGTCTTGGATGAATTTTCATTTTAAAAATAAAGATATTGTAGGTATAGTAAACTCAGGTAGTTGATAAAATAGTTGGGCAGTAATCTTCTAGTAGAAATTAGCTCAGTTTTGAGGCTAAACGGAATTTAAGCCAAGCGCTAGACCACTTTGTAAATAGTTAATAATAAAACCACAAAAGTGGTACTCGACTGTAACTTCTGTAAGTAGTTCGTTCGTTTAAAGCAGTCAAAACTCTATCGATAAAACCTCGACTTTCGAAAATACAGCCCCTCACTAGTCGATAACAGCGTCTGGTAAAGTTTCGCAACAAAATTGGCTGCGTGCAGACGGGCTGACGCTGCGCTGCGAATACATTAGTTTAATCGATAAAGACGATTGCGACGTCACTAATCGACTTAGCGTTCTATTCCTTTAATGAATTTAATCTAAACTTATCCTCACACAAAAATGAACAGAAACACAGAAAAACTGAAGCAATCTAATTTGCTAACTGCCAACACATTTTTGTAACAAGACAATTAGGAACATGCATGATTTTTTTGGAAGACGTGTTCGATTCTATTTCCCTGTAGATTCAAATGTCTCAAATAAACCTACTATCTATGATAGCCCTGAAACGTCAAAAATGTGAAAATACGTTAGGCATCTGCGCCGCGCGTCAAAACGCCCCATACAAAAAGTGTGAGGTTTGTGACGTCACCGACCACAAAGTTGCAGAAAACTGTTTGGAAGGAACAAGTTTTTGGAAGATTTTGTAATTTTAGGCACGAAAAAATGCGTTTAGCTATATAGTTGTCATGCATTTTTTTCTTGTTAGAACATGAGTAATCGAACTGAGGTTTCGAAAATACATTTGAGGTACTTATTAAAAAAAATGTCTAAAATTATACGTTTTTAAACCGCCGTTTTTAATCTTTAAAAAACTTAAAAATTATTACGGATTTCCACTTATTTATGTTAATTTGGGGTTGTTGAACGTGTTTATTGAACAAATTCAATTAAATATTTTTCACGCATGTTCTCCATTAGTCACGCACAAAATGGCGCTACAGCCGATTAAAAAACCATCTGTTTGTATAGGTTAAGTCCATAATACGCAAGAGAGTAGCCTCATTGCTGAGACGAGTAAAGAAATACGGGTTGAACAGCATCCTGAGGATGGTGGCTGGACGCTCGACTGGGGCAGTCAATTCTGGGATATTGGGCGGCATTGTGACGGGAGGGCAAAATAATGGGTTTGGTATTTGTATGTTCCGCATTTTACTAATATAGGTTTAAGCTGATTATTTAGGTTTAAGTTTTGTAGGTATAAGTTTAACACAGTATGGATAAAAATCTGAAATAAATATATATATATATACAAGGTGCTCGCGAGGAAACCGCATAATTTTAGCAGCGTACTCCTGAGGCCAAAAGAAGTAAAAAATATCATATGACTTTTGGAGAATTCCGCCAAAAAAAAAATTTTTTTTGTTTTTTTTTCTTGTTGTCTGAACGTATTCTTAAATTAAAAATAAATGTTAATAACAAAACTATGCCTAAAAACAAATAAAACTACTTTTTTTTCTTAAAATCAAAGTTAAAGCAAAGTGTTTCCTGTCACTTTGATGTCTGTCAACAGGGATGCCTATAATGAGTTCCATAGTGGTAAAATTGCCGTTAAGAAAGCGTTCAGTCCTGCAAAATATTTTATTTTTTAATTGGTTATAACTCCGAAACAAGATGAATTTCAGAAAAGTTTATTTGACATTTTAGTCTAAATAAGGTCGGGATAACGCTGTTAAAATTATGCAGTTTCCTCGCGAGCACAGTGTATATATATTTTAATACTCTCTAATCTCTTTATGGCGAAAAATTCTGTGGATTTTTATCGTCATTCTGTCGTATGTATAGAAAAACATGTAAGAAGCTTAGCTCAGCCATATATTGTGATATTCACCCGCCATAAACCCTGAGTTTACCCAAGTCAATTTCCTACAACCATAACATTTCTACTAAACCGGTCAGAAAAACCCATTTAAAGCGAAATGAAGTCGGATTTTCTTCAGCGCAATTGTGGGAATACTAAGTAAGAGCTAGATTTTGTTGTGTAATCCTGGATTTGATAAATGAACAATGGATTAAGCTAATGAGAATCTCGGCAATCTCGGGATCTGTCTAACAAAATTAAATGTTGTTTTAAGTATTTTGTGTGCAGTCACTTTAATTGTTGAGATATTTTCTTTTGTTTCGTACTTATTCTATGAAATAAAGTGAACTCCAAATGATTCAACAAATAAATGTTAATTATTTTTATAAGAATAATAAGAATAAGAATAAGAATAATTTTATTCAGGACGCTTGGTAATACAAAAAAATAAAAAAAATAAACATCAAATTGTTACAGGAGCATTTTAAATAAAGCGTCACTGAAAGGGTTTCCACTCAGCTTGGTGTTAAGGTATCCTAAGGATATCTTAACGCTGATCTTCCGTGGAAACCTTTTCAAAAGAGCACAACTGAAAATTATATAAAAAGAAAATCTTATTTCTAACTTATTTATAGTTACTTAATTTTGTAAAATCTGAGATCAGCTACGAAAGTAGGTTACATAATATTTAAATAATCATAACTAGACACATTATCATATTAAGAATATGCATTATATTAATTGAAACTCTAAAACCACTAATAGTCCATCATTACACAGCCATATTTTATTAAGCTAACAATAAATTTCTAAGTAACATTGGTACTTAATATTCAGGTTATTTGTAAATTTAGGAGATGGTTTTTATATTTGAGTTTAAAAGAAGGTACAGATAATGAGTTCCGTATAGGTGGCGGAATATTGTTCCAGCACTTTGTGGCGGAATACCTGAAACTGCCACGGAATGCAGATGTGTTGTGTTGTGGACAAGTAAGACGAGTAGCACCCCTGACTTGACGTTGAGAGAATTTTAATTTTGCACTTAGATAATGGGGTGTTAAAGTCTTAACAATACCAAAGAGCATACAAGCGAAATGCAGTAAACGTCGTGACTCCATTTTCAATAATCTACTACTATTTAGATAAGGGGTTACATGAGTTCTCGGCGGTATGTGGAAACAAAATCGAGCACAAGCATTCTGTACGCGCTGCATTAGCTTTTTGGTGTGGGACAATAGACAACCACCTATGACTGTATCGGCATAATTGAGTCTAGAAAGGATTAAAGATTCACACAAGTAAATTCTAACATCAGTATTTAAATATTTACGAACACGGTACAATATCTTAAGTCGGTAAAAACAAATTCGGGAAGTTTCTAAAACATGATTATGAAATCTCAATTTGCCATCCATAATAACACCCAAGTTCCGAGCTTCTTCGACTTGTTCGATGCAATCAGCACCTATTTTGATAGTGGGGTTATAATTGATAATCTGACGCCTTTGCTTTTCAGAGCCTAATATAAGGAATTTGGATTTTGAAGGGTTCAAAAATAAACTATTTTTATAGGACCATTGAAGTATTCGAGACAAGTCATCATTAATTTTATCTATTGCACAGGAAATTTCTTTAGAATTAATCGGAAAATATAACTGGAGGTCGTCGGCATAAATGTGATATCGGCAGTTTTGTATAGATTCTATTATATCTGCGCTGTATAAAATGTATAGTATTGGGCCTAATATCGATCCCTGTGGAACTCCACGAGATACAGAAGAAGCTTCAGAGATCGTACAAATACCACTTTCGTGATTTAATTTTATCGTTTGCAGGCGACCGTTAAGATAACTAGAGAACCATTTTAGTGCAAGTGTATTGAAACCGTAGTAAGCAAGTTTAGAAAGTAATAAATTATGGTCAATTGTGTCAAAGGCGCGGGAAAAGTCAAGTAGCACCATAAGTGTTCCATTTCCAGCATCAGTTTGAGTTAGGACGTCATCAACTACATCTAGTAAGGCAGTTGCAGTACTGTGTCCAGACCTGAAACCGGATTGCTTTGATGGCAAGATGCCGTTAGCCTCAAGGAAATCAGTCACTTGCTGGCATACTACCTTTTCCATTACTTTCGATAAAAAAGGCAAGATACTTATAGGTCTAAGATCTTTCAATTCTGTAGGATTGCTTTTTTTGGGGATGGGTTTAATCAAGGCTATTTTCCATGCGTCAGGAAATACTCCTGTTAGAATAGATTGATTTACTAAAGCTGTGATAAGTCCAAGTGTTCGTGGAAGCGTCAGGAGTACCATATCACGCGTAATTCCATCTACACCAAGAGCATTGGATGAGATTTTCATGATGATTTTGGAGACCGTATTCTCATCGACTGTTTTTAAGCTAAAAGTCGCAGAACTAAATCGATTGTATTCAAAGTACGTTAAATTTGATAAAGTTACATTTGTATTGGGGACATCCAGAAAGTGTTTATTTATTAAATTGGGGTCATCAAAAAAGCAAGGTAGAGCTGATTCTTTACTGTTGAAATTTACAATGTTACGTTTTAAGTTTTTCCATAGTTTACCTGAGTCTTTGGGAATTGCGTTGATTTTCTCGTTGAAATAGGCCTGTTTTTCAGTGATCAAAGCTTGATTAACAATGGTTTTTAATGTTTTATAGTATAATTTATGAGAGTCTAATCCAGTATTGCGGCTCCTAGCGTGCGCTTCATCTCTGATTTTTATCATTTCCTTGACCGTTGGTGTCACCCAAGGATAACTCTGTTTTTTAATAACAGTTGTTTTTACAGGAGCAAAAATATCGAAAATTTGGATGATATAATTGTTAAAACATGCTACCGACTCGTTAATATTACCACTTATAATTATTTCCCAAGCAATTGAATCGACGTACATATTAAATTCATTAAGTGGAATATTTTTCAGGGGTCTATAAGAGATCCACGTAGGACATGGTTTAGGTTTTTTGACCTTAAGGTTGCAAGAGATGAACGCGTGGTTACTAAGTTCAGGAATGTACTCTACGCAAATTTGAGAAACTTTACTGTTGCTGCAGATGAGGTCGATAAGAGTTTCTGAATGATCAGTGAAGTGAGTGGGTTGTGTGATATATTGATCTAAATTCATGCAATGTAGAAAACCAAGTAGTTTTTTAGTATTAAGGTTTATAAGATACTAATGTAGTACTTTCAACCGACTTCAAGATTTCGAAGGAGGAGGTTATCAATTCGCCGGGATCTTTGTTTTTGCTATTATTTATTTTTTATTTTTTACGTATGTTCACCGATCATTCGAAGACGGCTGGACCGATTTGGAACATTCTTTTAATGAGTGTACCTACTTCACAGTTGATCCCATTGTCATGAGGTCAGGATCTGATTATGGAATCCTGGAGAAATCGATGGAACTCTTCAACTATAAATAATAGGCACACGTATAGTGATATGAGTATTTTTTACAGTAGCTCGTATCGGGCATTCGCTTTAGGATAGGCGGAGGCTAAGTGAAGTCGGTTCTTTTTTCTTTAAAATTAGTAATCGAGTACAGTAACAGATTACTGTATGCCCTATTAAAAATACTACTTTACTTTGCCGTGATTTTGTCAGCGTGTAATTAGTATTTCGATAGCACACAACTAGATACTTCTGTCATGCGAATTCAAGAATACTATCAATTTAATCAATATACTTAACCCCTTACCGCATGAATTATTAAAGGTTTGAATAAAAAAATATTTTTCTGCAAAATATAACTTTATTGGATATATATAACACTTTGACATAGTATTTGATTTTTTAAATTCATTAATAAAGAAACTACAAGGCAAGGCCATATATGGCTTCATATGCATTATAGAAAATTCACTGGTTCATCATATTTGGCTTCGTATGCAGCCAGGTTTAATCGTATCCTGTTAACTATATTTTGTGAAAATCGGTAAAACAGTTACGTTTATCGTTATAAATAACATAAATATACCAAGCATTTCTCGCACTTTGTGAAAGAACGATACTTTCCACAATATTTACACAACAGGCGGGTGTTTTTCGTCCAAATACGAAAATGGTCAATATTACCGCATCTAACAGCATTGAGAGGTAGGTAGATATTGAGATCTCATTGGAGTCTTGCGAGACTTTTTGGTCGAAACGGGAGACGCGGGTAGGCTGGAGGGAATACCTGGACGACTTGATGTCGGTGTTCCGTTAATGCCAGCTGGTCTGCCTCTTTTTCTTGCACTAGGTTGATACTTTCAGAAAATGCTCTGCAACAGCAAGTTTGAAATCAAACAATGCCATATACTGATCTTCATTTATTCGACGCCATTACAACCACGCATTAACCATACACATATCGACCATATCAAAAAAATCCGTTTGTATCATTGACGAGATCGTAGATGAATTCGGTAATATCCAAGCATTGAATCTAATAGGTCGACACCTCCCATGTGTTGGTTGTAAACTGCTTGAGGAGAAGTTATGTCTTGGTATTTCTTTTTCTGTCGAACATAATTTTTTTTTGTGTTGTCGGTTCGCTTCTCACATACGCCGATAGCATATTCACTGTCTTATTGTCAAACCATGAAACTAAGCTTAACTTCACATCATCCACGATTGCCGTCTTTTCTTCCATGCTTCCACGTCCTCGTTTTTTCATCTCTTTTTCAGGAGGCATATTTGAGTTTGGCACACGGTTAAGCCGTACAGTACCCAAAGGCAACAATCCCTTTTTTAATAGATATACTGGCATTATGCATAGAAAGCCAATTATGACAGGACATGTTGCATGACTTAAATGCATACGAAGCCAAATTTGACCTTTACAAGAACAAGGTCAAAACTATTACAAAAACAACGTATATCGCAAAATCCATATATCACCTGTATTGATGGATGTTTAAACTACGTATTTATATTTTTTTGGTGTCATTACTTACCTTTGTATCGTTGTTATTTGGCTGGAAAGTTTATCTATTTACTCCGCACAGCACTAAACGAGCATCTGTCACTTACCCACAACATTATTGCAATAAATTGACTACCCACCGAAATAAAAAAAACACATTCCGATTCACGAAAACTAGCTTTCTAACAATGGTATTGTAGTTTCGATATTTTATTAAATTTAATATCTTTAAAAAAATATCTAACTTTAGTGAACAAATACGGCTTGCTATGCGGTAAGGGGTTAAAAACAAAATAGAAAAACTTAAGACTATTTTAAGTTAAGTCGTAGTCGTATATACCTAATCTTTATTTATTGAAACAAAAGAAAAATACAATATTATACATACACCTATCCTATATTAACATTAAATTTAAAAAACTTTGAAGGTGCCCAAAAGCCTGCCCACATTTGCGCGCTAGATAGCCGGATTTGCCGGATGGGCGGCATAGTGACCAGCCCTGTCACCAGAAGCCTCAATATGGCGCGCCGATATCTCCTTGTAGAGCCGACCCCCACGGCTCCAGGGTTTCAACCCCAAACGCCTCAAACATGGCTACAGCCGAGGGCAGCATAATTGCGACATTGAATCATCCCGCAAAAAATAAAAGGTATCCCGGGTGAATAAAGTTCATTGGTTCTAAAGATAAAAAAAGATAAAACATATTTATTCTTCAATTTAGGCATATTACAATGCACTTATGAAAGTCAGAGAAAAAAAAACCGGCCAAGAGCGTGTCGGGCCACGCTCAGTGTAGGGTTCCGTAGTTTTCCGTCCGTCACAGTAAGCGTCCCCACTTAAGAGTTAATAACACCGCCATGTAGGATATGATATGAGAGTTCCACGTACAGCGACATCTATCGGCAAATTAAGTAAACTATTGCGCGCGAGCTTAAAGTATGGAAGATGATTTTTATGGAATAATTCTTTATTGCGTGAACCGATTTTCACCGTTTTTACTTTATTTGAAAGCACGTCATTTCATTGTAATTTTGTAGAAATTACAGGTACAATAAACACCTGCTTATACGGTTAAATTACAAACTTAGTTCAGAAATTATTTTGTAATTTTTTTTCAAAAACTATTCATCCTATCAAGTTCAAAATAATTTTCCTAGAAAGTTTTTATAAAGTTCTACTTTCGAGATTTTTTTCATATTTTTAAAACTTATGGTTCAAAAGTTAGAGGGGGGGGGACGCATATTTTTTTACTTCTGGAGCGATTATTTCCGAAAATATTTACATTATCGAAAAATGATTTTAGCAAACCCCTATTCATTTTTAAATACCTATCCAACAATATATCACACGTTAGGGTTGAAATGAAAAAAAAAGTCACTCCCCACTTTACGTATAGGGGAGGTACCCTAATAAATAAAAAAAATCCACTTTTTATTTTACCACTTTGTCGGCGTGATTGATATACATATTAGTACCAAATTTCAGCTTTCTAGTGCTAACGGTCACTGAGATTATCCGCGGACGGACGGACGGACGGACGGACGGGCAGACATGGCGAAACTATAAGGGTTCCTAGTTGACTACGGAACCCTAAAAACTATCACCGGTTCTAACCCTACACCTCTGACCCGAGAAGTATTATGACCGGCAAGAAACTAGGCGGGACTTTTCAAAACAGTAATACATTATATCTTAGACATACAAAATGATGCGTAGTTCTATAAGAAGACATATCAAAACAGCTTGAGAGACATACAATGTACGTATTGTTTACTTAAACTTAAATAAATATATTATAATAATAATAAAATGCAAATCTAATTGCTTCACAAAACGTTTGATATGCTTTCCTATCTGTGTCTTCTAAATGTTAGATGATTTTGTAGTAGTTTCTGGTTTGGGCCATGCATCTTTGTCCGTCATATAGAGGACTATATACCCTGTAATAACCCTAATTTTATAGTTATTATATATTAAAGTTTTAACATAAGTGTAATAACTTCATAAGGTTTACAAATTATGACTTAAACATTTTCGGTAATACGGTAATGTGCAAGGAAATGGTCCGCAAAAATCCTAACGCGCGGCCATCAATAGAATGACTCGCCAGAAACGGTATGAATTATTTAGAGCTACCGAGGCCTGGTGTTGTCGATGCTTTGACGAGCATTTGTCTCATGCACGATGTACCAAATAATATGACACAATAACGAGAGCAAAGAAAGCTCTGGGAGTTCTGGATCTTATGCGGAATTATGGTTCATATTGTAATTAATTAGAATTTGTCATTGCCAGGTGATTGCCAGGCGTTTCTGTTGGGCAAAAGTAGTGCCAAGTGACGTCTAAACGTTACTCATAGTTAGTCGCGCACTGATTTTATTTCCGCTATAATACGCAGTGTGTTTTGTTTCAATGTTAAAAATTATAGGCAGTCGTCTATAAATTAGGCAACTTCGGCAGTTGTTGTCCCCTTTACCAAATGAAAAGATTTGTCACATTCCTGGCCTGTCACATTTACCTCCACCGATGAATGGCTGTCGGCTGCCATTTTAAAATAATATTTAAGTTGGTAACGTGAGTATGGAATGTCTGGGGCAAATTTACACCAACTTTAAAGAATTGGAGTCGCTTCTATTTAATAAAATTTTTTTATGCAAAGTGACCTTTTATCCTTGTTCTTGAGTGAATTTTGCAATTACAAATCTGTGGGTCAAATTATACCAGACGCGTGAATACCCTGTTCAAGATCGGTGATTAGTACAATGAGGTTCGACCAAATTATAGACATTAAATAAAGCGCCCTTATAGACCATGAGGAAACGACCCCCGAATAGTATTTGACGTCTCCGAGGACCGACCGACCGACGTTTAAATTCAAAATTTTATGCCGCCAATGCGGTTTTACAAGCTTTTTTTATGGCTTTTACTCCTCGCCAGTTTTAGCGAGGTGAATTCTGCCAATGTCAAGGTGTACTTTTGATTTTATTGTGTTTTAATAAAATTTAGGGATTATTACATTAGTGCGACTCCGAATGTGCGATGCACGTTTGTGCGACATTACTTTTGTGCTACACTACAATTCTTCGAACAGTTCCTTTGTATGAAGTTAAATTATGCGGCGTATGAATGACTGTACGATAATACTAGTGTTCGAAAAGAACTCTTTTGTGCGAAATTAAAGTGTGCTACGTATTTGTTGGCAAGATGCGTCGATTTTCCGTATCCGGATATTTTGGATCTAAAACTATAAAATGTAACGGTTACACTCACATCACTTAAGTAAGTCACTTCGCGCGACATGTAGTGGGAGAGCCCATGACACTGAACCTAGTTCGATAAGTCTCCTAGATGAGATATATAACTATAATTAGTCACGACGTCTTTAATGGGGGAAAACGAAATGCCGATGCTGCAATGCAAATGTTGAGTGTTTTTCCACTCCGCAGATATTTTTCGAATGTATAACGTGTTACATGACCCACTGAAAACCTGAAAACAGTTTGTTCAGAATCGAGAGTGGAATCGATTGCAGTATATTTTACCATGGGTTATATTTTATTTTATTTTTGAATTTTTTACAAGTCTTATTATATTTCTAATACTACAGTTAACCGCTGTTTCAACAGGTTTTTTTATACTACGACGGTGGCAAACAAGTATACGGCCCGCCTGATGGGAAGCAGCTACCGTAGCCTATTGACGTCTGTAACTCCAGAGGTGTCACATGTGCGTTGCCGACCCTTTATATAAAGGAGGATTCACTGTGTCTAAAAGAAAAAGGGGGTTTCTCATCGTCAACACACTGGGTCCTCTTTGAGCTCTAGGTTAGGTTAGGAGATAGAGTGAAATAAAGCGGTCAAAATCAATTTTATGTCACAATGTTGGCAAAGTAGTTTGATAGTTTGACAGATCATGACAAATCCAACACGACGAATGCAGACACAATTGAATAGAATTGCAAGGAAAGCTGAAAATACGAATATATTTCGAAACAGTAAACTGATTAAAGAATAAATACTCTAGATTTATTAGCAATAATAGAAACGGGTTGGGTTATCTGGGGTTTTCAGTCGCTCAAATAACATGTTGTAGAATAGTACATATTTAGTAAAAAATATATATACATACAAATATCCGTTAAAAAAACTGTCCTGACCAGGATTCGAACCCGGTACCCTCTGTTTCGTAGGCAGAGTCACTTCTGACCGGGCTAGAAATTTACTCTTTAGCTAGTTTAGCTACTTTAGCTAAATTAAATTTAACGGACACACAGATCTTGTCATCCTTACCTTCAATATAATATAATTATGTAGGTTAAAGCCAAAGGAGATCGTCAATTCTGGACCACCTGATATAAACCGTATACAGTTTGTACTGCAATGTAAAATAAATACTCATTTTATTACTAAAGTAGACAAAATATTGCAAAAAAATTAAACGGGAATTAGAAATACTAAATAAATAAACATTATGTTGATTTTTCCGCGATTACAATACAGCAAGACAAGTAGTTAACGTCCTTATGGCATCGAAATAAAGTTTAACTTCACCCTGGCCTGAAACGGGATTGTTTTTTGGTTTGACACTGTCAATGTATACCGTTACATAATCTGCGTTTTGATACTGTTCCGTAAGTTAGAACATTGTAATATTAAAATAGTATCTAAGCCTACGAATAAGGAAGTTTAAATTAGAAATCGACTGTATTAAAACGCCTAAAGATTGAAAATGCGTTTTTTTGCATTTTTGATCGGAGTATGAATATTAAAAGTGGGTTTCATAATGGCATAATATCATGCTCCTTCGATAACGAAACGCATCTTTTTTTTAATTTTGTAATGTCAGATACTAGTGCTATCGCACTTAATGGTGGTAAACCTTATCCCTTCGCAATAGGTGTTAGGAATGTTCAGTTAATAGTACTAACGATGTTTTGACAGCCGTCTTTGTTTACCGAAATACAGGAACTATAAATACGATCAAAATATGACTTTTTATTATTTCATCATGATTCCCGTTTTGTTTTCAAGTCCGCTTTTGTACATTATCTTTAAAAAATCGGTACTTTTTTATGGTTCCGTAGTCAACTAGGAACCCTTATAGTTTCGCCATGTCTGCCCGTCTGTCCGTCCGTCCGCGGATAATCTCAGTGACCGTTAGCACTAGAAAGCTGAAATTTGGTATTAATATGTATATCAATCACGCCGACAAAGTGGTAAAATAAAAAGTGAAAAGAAATGTTTTATTAGGGTACCTCCCCTATACGTAAAGTGGGGAGTGATTTTTTTTTTCATTTCAACCCTAACTTGTGATATAGTGTTGGATAGGTATTTAAATATGAATAGGGGTTTACTAAAATCATTTTTTGATAATGTAAATATTTTCGGAAATAATCGCTCCAGAAGTAAAAAAAAATGTGTCCCCCCCACCCCTCTAACTTTTGAACCATAAGTTTTAAAAATATGAAAAAAATCTCAAAAGTAGAACTTTATAAAAACTTTCTAGGAAAATTATTTTGAACTTGATAGATTGAATAGTTTGTGAAAAAAAATTACAAATTAATTTCTGAACTAAGTTTGTAATTTAACACAATGAAATGACGTGCTTTCAAATAAAGTAAAAACGGTGAAAATCGGTTCACGCAATAAAGAATTATCCCATAAAAATCATCTTCCATACTTTAAGATCGCGTGGAACGCTCATATCATATCCTACATGGCGGTGTTATTTTAACTCTTAAGTGGGGACACTTACTGTGACGGACGGAAAACTACGGAACCCGACACTGAGCGTGGCCCGACACGCTCTTGGCCGGTTTTTTACATTAATATATAAATCATAGGCAAGCACGCTTTCAAATATTGTCCTTGTCAGATTCAAGTTTTAAATGCATGAGTTTTCAGTTTTCTCATTAGATTTTGCAATATTTTTACCACCATCCTGATGTAGAAATTATGACGATTCTTTAAAGGTAAGAACCATTCCTAAACGGTCCTAAATAATCTAAAAGGCCAGATCACCTAACAAAAATTGACGATCTCCTTTGCTGAAATCATACGTATGTACATGTACAGTTTGTATAGCAATGTGACATGTCTATGGACTATGACATGTCGCGGAGTCGTGCATCGCCTATTTATACTTCGCATAAACGGCGGTTCGCACAACATGCAAATCGCATAGGTGTGCATCGCCTACTTATACTTAGCACAAACGATAATTCGCACAACAAGCAAATCGCATAGTCTTGCGTCGCCTAATTATACATCGCACAAACGATAGTTCGCACAAATGACGTATCGTATAATCGTTCATCGCTCAATTATACTTCGCACTAATAATACGTCGCACGAGCGTGTGTCGCACAACTGTAGTAATCCCGTTGAGGGCTTGCCGACTGTAAGGTGATAGCCTCCTTACAAACACGTGGGTGGCCGAGACCCCGTAACCGTTTGTTCAACTAATAATAATAATAGTAATAAAATACTCTTTATTGTACACCTCAATAAAAGAAACAGAGACAGAAAAAAAATACAAAAACTTAAGGTAACTACACGAGTAAACGGTGGTTACGCGCGTTTTTAGACCAATTTTTCATTAGCTGCACACTTGTTCGTTAGGTCACCGCACAATAAGCTATCAATATTACACACTGAACTACGTTAATGAGCAAAAACCAAAAAACTACTCTACAGACGGCGCAGCCATCTTGAGCTTCAAACGACATCCCTTTCAAGCTTGATTTTACTACTTTAGAAATGACATTTGAGGACTTGAATAATGTTTGGTAGCACGCTGCAAAGAATTAGGGACTTCAAAGAAAGTAATACTAATAAAAAGATAAGATTGTAATAAAAATGTTTGGAGACAAGACTACATTTTACATCCCTCCGAGAAAATTATAATAGAGACCTCTACGAAGTTTATGCCTATGAAAAAACTAACTTTTATTGTTATAACACACCTAACAATAGCTAATGACCACAAAATCGGTCAAGCTGTTCATCTTCTGCATTGACAAAAATTTTTGATTTAAACCCTTCGTTTTGTTTTTGTGAAATTCACGTATGAAAAGTATACCATGAAACGAGCAACATTCACACTACAATGAAAATTATCAAATGATTGACGAAATGATAGCTAATGATGTCGATTAATTGTGCAATGAATCAATCTATTTCGTGGCTCACGTGTCCAACCCCTAAAGCTATCTTCACACTGTCACCCTTGGGCCTGATCTGTCAACCCCCCATAAAGGGCTCACGGCGCAATGTCATAAATTAAAGCCGCCAAGTGCGGTTTTACGGCGCGCCTGAGTGTTGCCAGTCGAAATTAATTAAATTCCGGGAATCAAATGAAAGCCTTATGCTTAAGCTGAAACCTCGAATATTTGTGGTGGTTATTAAATGCTTTCAAATAGGCATTTTTTTAAGGGCTATTGCGGTTAATAATGTTGAGAAATCAGCGAGTGCGATTCCGATAAACGTGTAACAATATATACAATTGTGTTAATGTAAATTACTTACATAGTTTCAAGATCAATAAACATTTATTAAATATAAGTTCACATTCTTATCTTATGGCGATTTGGTTGTACACTATTTATCTTCTGTAACAATCTGTCCAAATAACAGTTAACATGTGAGATGAGCTGTTCAAAATATGAAAATTAGACAAAAAAAGGTAGGCACTATGCTTCGAATCAATTGTTTAAACGAACAACACATATTTGTTTTAAACTAGCTTTAGATCAATTACTTTACTGAACTACATACGTAGGTACATCCCAAGAAAGCACTCAAAGAGTTTTAAGAGTAACCTCTACGTCGGTCGGTATACTACTACCTACTACGTATTTATAAAAACGAGTATAATGACTCAGGTCAGCTATCAAAGCTTCTGAGCACTTGCCCAACTAGGAAATGAAAAAGCTTTGTGACGAAGTTCCCGAAGCTCGGCATGTTTTCCAAGCTTGTTAGTCTTTTGAGATTTCTTCAAGCGCATGTACACTTGGTAAATGGGCTTTGAAAGCTATCCGATATGTTTGTGCAATGCAGAGACCAAATGGCATTTTCTTAACTTCGTACGATACTATACGACTAAAAGTCGGAGTAGTTTTTTAACTTGATATGCGAGGAAAGGAATAATGTTTGTTTGTTGTTATTTGTCGAGCGAGTCAAAGTTTCGAATAAAAATATTTCTTTTTAATACATTCAATAATGAAAATCCATTAAAACATTTTGTGCATATTTCTTCTAATATTTTGTTACCGTTTTTAACGATACGAAACTTGATCCATTAGTTTATAATTCGTTTACTTTGTTAATGGTCCTTTTTACTAACATAATGAAGTTTTCACGGTTTTAAGCACACTATACCTAGAGGACCTAGACATATTCAAATTACCCCTGTTCATACAGCATCCTAGTTGGCCAAAAACTGCCACAAACATCGATCCATTGCGGCAGACTCCAATAACTTCCCACGAATCGACAGTCGTTGTGGTAGCGCTACACATACGCATACAAACGCTGCAATTTCCGGTGCATGGTGTCCATTCCCAAGCTTTTAGACAACACACACTGACACCGTGTTATGAAGGGTCAAATAGCGCGAAGTTACTAAACATAGGTGTAATTTATCAACATCATCATCCTCCTAAGGTTAGTCTCGGGCTTGATGAAGCTTGGTGTCCGTTTGGCAACTTAAACCCAAGAGTTATCTTACACACTTTCACGAAAGTGGCTGCCATATGACTAGACCCTGTTTCCTCATATAGGAGTAAGTTGTATTACAGTATGATTATTCACCAAACCTAAGTTCACCTTTAAAATAAACTTTTTATTTTCACAAGTAATTAAACGTGGATGCAATCATAGTAAAAATAAGTAGTTACTACTGCGCACTGTTAGCTTACTTATTTATTTATATGGTCATATTAAATTAGTACGGAAGTGCCTCTATGTGGTGACCACGGGTTCTTTTATAAGCTATGTTTGTTACCTAGCCTGCGGTGCCCTGCGTTTTAGCCCCATGGCCATGGCAAACGATTTAGTTATTGAAAACGCGTTGGCCCATCTTGTCTGCAACCCGGGCCTGCTAATTTATCGTCGTCCATATTTCATGGCGGAGGCTGGAGCACATTTTTAATTATTTTCCGGAACTAATAGCCCTTTCGAACCATTAAATCCGGTAACGAGGGGATTTTAGGAAGTCTTTTACACTCTCCGGGGGTTTTTCTTGGGAACAATTTACCTTAATTTTACTCACGTCATCAAATATTTTATTCTGTGTGTTGAGTTTTCAGCCAATGAATTAATTTAAACATATTCTTATTTTAATATACTATATAATATTTATATTTTTAGAGGATGTTGATTTTTTTAATTGGGCCGATTTTGTGGGCTCTTGCTTTCGTGTCATAAAATAAAGTTAGATTTTTTTAAATGTCCAAACGGTAGAAATAACTCTTTAGTTATTTTATTAACATTCAGACATCTAAAAATAATAAATTTTGTATACCAATACACAATAATTAATTTTGTATTGACCAGAACGTCTGCTAACGATACCATCATGTTTAGAAATAAAGGAAAAGTAGAAAAATCCACTGCCTCAGGCGGGACTTGAACTCCGTGGGCAGCGCAGTATCCCAGAGTCGCGAGTTGGCGAGAGTCAGGCGAGACTTCGCCTGAAGCAGTGAATTTATCTACCTTTCCTTTATTTCTAAACATTGCAATACACAATATTTAACATCGCATACAGTGTGTGTTGCCAGTGATGACATATGGTACTGAAACGTGGTCGCTTACAATGGGCCTCATAAGAAAGCTCAAAGTCACCCAAAGGGCAATGGAGAGGGCTATGGTTGGAGTCTCTCTGCGTGATCTCATCAGAAATGAGGCCATCCGCAGCAGAACCAAAGTAACCGATATAGCCCTCCGAATCGCTAAACTAAAGTGGCAGTGGGCGGGGCACATTGCTCGTAGAACCGATGGCCGTTGGGGCGGAAAGGTTCTCGAGTGGCGACCACGAACCGGAAGGCGCAGCGTGGGTAGACCCCCCGCAAGGTGGACTGATGACCAGGCCGGCTAGCATATCTTACATTGTCGCCTGTCACTCCATACTTCGAGTCGCGCTTGAAGTATGAACTGTCGCGTTAAACGTCAAGTTATGCTAGGCGTGCTGGTGAAGGTCGCGGGAGTCCGCTGGATGCGGGTGGCGCAGGACCGGTCATTGTGGCACTCTTTGGGGGAGGCCTATGTCCAGCAGTGGACGTCTTTAGGCTGATATGATGTTGATGATGATGACATGTCGGTTACAAGTACGAGTATATTTGGAGTTTGGCTAGGTTTAGCTTACTCGTATAGATTTTTCATAAAAAGCGACCTATTTTTATTGCTTGTGGGAGTTTGATGACTTCTTCTAAAGTCGTACTCGTAACGTAATCGTATCGTCCTTAGGAACAAAAGAAAACTCGAAACAAATTGATCCTTCACAACTTTATTAGCCTTTTATGTAAATACAACACATTCATCATATAACTTGCGTATAAAATCATAATTTTACTGAATAATTTACCCTTAAAAGCTCACTGAATCTTTAAGGGGATTATATTTGCTTGGGCTTTTATTGTTATTATGAATGGTTGCTGTGTTAAGTGTGTGAAACTCAAATATATATTTATTTTATTTTATTTCGTCCAAAATAGTCATTTTTATGAGACTTAATATATGTATATATAAGAAGAGTAGGGTAAGTACTATTTATTTAAGAAAAATAATTGGTTCAATGAAAGCGAACTGAAGATCCGAATAGTCTTCTTCTGGGTACAGCAGCATGAGTCTGAAAGAAAATTAACTCAATTAGATTGACATGTGTTCTGTTTTGTTGAATGTTATCTGTAAGAAAACGTATGTAAGATACTGTTAGCTATTGGGAAAAAGTCACAGTCACTGACGATAATATAGAGATGGGAAAATAATTGCGTATTGAATATATTTGTTATTTATTCATACATGTATGTTTTTTGAAACACGACCATCTTAGCACTGATTTAAACTTTCACGGTTTTTACACATATATAATTGACGTGTTGTTTGTATTTGTCGGGACCACGGGGACAATGTCGTCCTCGAAACGTCGAAGGTAATTTTAAAATTATATACGCGGTTAAGTCCCGTTAGCAGAAATAGATATGATCATCATTAGGCCGGCAGCTTTCGTAATTCTGTTATTAGACAGTTGTGTTTCCGGCAATTTCCGTAGGTACACATGTGTCACACAAGTTATTAAGTTCTTAGGTTCTTACTTCACTAAATAAAACATACCTTTGGCCTGGTTACACATTGATTAGTATATTTAGTGCTAATTCATACATTTTTTACTAAACCACAAACTCACACTTTAACACAAATCTGTATGCAGTCGCTAATGTGTAAATACATTACACAATATGACGTGTAACACAATTTGACGTTATAACAATAACACTGCGAGCACGTACGTTCCGCTCTTACGTGTAGGTAGTGAGTTAACGAAGTCCGGGCTGTGAGAGGCGAGCAAACGCGGCAACCTGTAGTGTTTGCCGTGCTTCCTGCTGCCTCGAGGGCTTCAACATCCTGCCGTGTTCGTTATATGACGATAACGTCAGAGTGAAGGAGAACCGGAGTCGTGTTCTAACAATTTAAAATACGACCCAACTCCAACACACGTCCAATGCTTCAACTATGCAATATAGCTAACTCCTAAATGTTTGCATCAGAATTGGTTTTAATACTAGTAGTCCGCCTCGAACTGAGAGCTCGCGACTTTCTTGCAAACTAGTGACCAATATAACAAGACCCTAGTGATGATTTTTTCGAGCCTTCTAGCTCCATAACCCCTTATCGATCATGCTCATGAACGAAGTCTTAAATTGTATTGAGCTCTACTAAAACCCCAACAAATTTCATATAAATCAGAAAAACGTTACTAAAGTTGTCGCGCGACAACTAAATATTCAAAATCAAAAAGCCATCGAAATGCACAGATGTCTAGGTGGCCGAAGTTGTTTGAAAGAACTTCACTTCGTTTACGCTCCGCTCGATCGATTATTCCGATGCAACTTCAATACAACTCAAAGAAAAACTCTAACCAACCACCCATTCGATATTCCTATTCAAAATATTTTGGAAGTACGTTTTTGAGCATTTATTTAGTACTGGTTCAGTAGTCAAAAATATTGACAGCTGACCGCACATCTCAGACGAGGTGGAGCCACCCTCTAATCTCAGATACAAGTCCAAGAAAGGCCTGGACTTAAGCCGCACATCCATCTGCGGGTCTGAGGTCAATAAGCTGATGGCATTACTTATGCAGCCTTAAGTCGAAGGGGTCAAATATCCGAGGATATATAAGGTTTAGGTCGGGATACCTTTATATCTTGTAATCCCGGCTCATTTGTCTAAGGTCTAAGGGTATGTTTGTCTCGTGACCCTTTAAGCGCGTTTTAGTAATATAATAGCAATGGTAACAAAACTTTAGTATTCTTAGACAACGCGCCCATCTGTTTCAGTTGTTCCAAACAGATGTGTTTAGTTTAAAAACGCCTATAGCTAATGGACAAACGTAAGTTGTGCTTTTTACCAATTTTTAAACAAAATCGTCGGCCATATTGATATTTGAAAATCGAAATTTCGTTATCTCCGTCTCTATCGCTCTAGCATATTCGAAAGAGAGTTATGCAAATAGACGATCGAAGGAACGAAATGGTTCGCGGTTATATTATAGAACTGGACTGACAAAGTATGTCTATACAAAATGGCTTTTCCAGAGGTAATTTTGTTTGGCGAGTTGACGATGTCAAAATACTAAGATGGCATATTGCGGCACTTGATACCGAAAACAGAGGTATAGCCTGCATTTTAGAGGAACGCAATTTTGTATGACGTAATAATTGTCAAGAAAAAATATATACAGGTTGTAACAAAAATACTGGTGTACCGTTTAAGGGCATAATTGGGATCGTATTGCGACTAAGAAAAAATTTAAGTAAAATGTTTTTGGACGAGAAAAAAATTATTGTATGGGAAAAGTCGTCCCAGCCGGCCAATCCTCCCCACATAACCATGTTTTTTTCGCGTAAACATTTTTTTCTTAGAATCACCGGTATTTTTGATACACCTTGTAAGTAAGGTACCTTCTAAAAGGTATCCTCTGCAATGCAGTGCGGATACGGGTAGTGAATGGGACAGCGAAGTCTCTAGCGGTATCGATGTGCTGTAATATGTCGTATGCCCAATCGGACGCCAGGTTTAATTCTGTGGCTACCTCGCGATCTGTAAAAAAACATTCAATATAAAAGCGCTTTGTGCTTGTCGATGCGAGCCCGAGGTTCTCCAAAATGTGTCACACATTCTCTTCTTCAAGCAGGTAAAGAGAGAGAATGCTCGCATCGCAATTTTTCGTAGTTTTGCAGTATTTTACTGCAAACCACACTATATTTTATTTCAAGATATTTAGATTTGACGTACATGAACAAACGTACATTTGTTTAACGAAAAGACTTTACAATGTTTATAACATACAAAAAATCGAAAAAAAATCTTCCGACAATGAAGGAATTCTCAGAAAAGTCCACAAACACACAAATTACCGCATTACATACCTTCAGGCTCGCCTTCCGAAATATACACGGGGATGTCGACGAGTGCATCCACTTCCTCCTCATCCAACACCAAGAACACGTCACCCTTCTTCTTGATAAGGCTGTAGGGGAACGTTACCGATATCGTCGCTACAACACACGTAACAATTGTTTATATTTAGGAAGAAAACGTTCAAAATAAGTAGTAGTACTTAACAACTTTTACTATAGGATCAATCCCGAAATCGCTAAAATATATTGGCTATTTCATCACACAATTTGACCGATGTTCACTAAGAGACTGGACAGACCAGTCATGCCATGGTCACATTGAACGACTAATAAATTCTAGGCCTAGGGATAACCCCTGTTTTTTGCGACTTCAGTCAATCGAATTTAAAACACCACATTTCAAAACATTGGAACTACACTGATAATAGAAACGCCGGGTCAACTTTTACATTGTCATTGAGTGTAATACGGTCAGCCTTAAGATCCTATGTCTCTGCATCATAAGTAAGAATAGATAAAAAATATCCGAAATGAATTTTCTTAGTGTTGGTAGTAGTAATTTATATCCCTACAAATTTTCATAGTACTATAATAAACTCAATGGTAAAAGGGCACCCAAAGATAACGTAGCCTTGAACAGGTCGAAGGGTCGCATCGGGACCCACTCAGCTGTACAAAGTTTGCTGCCATTCAAGCGTATTTCTATACCTACCGCTACTCCGCTACTCCTGTAGGTAGGTTATACAAAAGGTATAGGTATTATATGGTTACAGATCGGTCTAAATTACGTAAGTAACCCGTTTCCAATACTTTTAATATTTTGTACATAAATAATATTTTAAACTTACTATTGCCAGTGAACTCCAGAGTTTCATTGTATGCGTGCTCATTAATGTTAGTAAATTCTAAACAAAAGAGAGTACATATATATTACAAGCAATATAAACATCCCATGCACAATTGCACATAACAAGTAGCAGCTTTTAAAACGGTATAACTGTGATTAAACTAATTACTGTAATTGAAATTGCAGAAACAACTCAAAACGCCAGAACAAAACAATCTCACTCAAGTTTCGTAAAAATTCAACTTTTAACTGTCTGCAGTGTGATTCATAAATAAACGTCAAACTCTCGCTTGGCTGTAACTCCGGTTTATGGCAACATTTAACATCATTTTTACGAGTAACGAGCGACCCGGGCTTGGCGTTTTCACTTGTTGCTAGCTAAATGACAACTTCACTTACAGTTTTGCTATTTTTAGGGAGGGGTGGGAATTGGTGGCATGTGATTTATTATAATGATTAAATACATTATGATATAACATGACAAGTTGTTCCTAATGATAATGTTGACTAATATATGTAAATTTATATGTAAAGACTCAAATATAATATGAGCTGTAGTGTAAGCTAGTCTAATGTACATATATTACTGCTGGGCACAAATCTCCTTTCTTGTATGAGAGAGATCTGGCTACAGACCCTACGCTGCTGCAAACGCGTGGGAATTTCAAATATATTTTTGAATTTCTTCGTGTAGGTGGACATTATGTACGAAGCGTTTAGACGTGATGTTTACTGTTAAAAGAAAACGAGTGCTGATATATTTGCGGAGCTGAGACGTTTTTTAGGCACCGGTGGTAGTTTATGACGTTCACATGAGTATTTTTATTATTTGACTAAAACTGAAATAAATAAATCTTTGTGTTACTCTGATCGAACCTTGCTCAGGCTTTGCGCAGTTCGCTTCGTTCTTCACTTGTTTAAAATACACCGGAAGTTCCAAAGCCATAGTTAACTCCTTGCTACTGCTATCCATTCTGTAATAAGTTCAAGACAATTTCAGTACAACTGAAATATACCAAGTTATTAATGATTGAAAAAATACTTTAAACGATAATAAAAGACAAAGAGAGAGAGAAAGAGAGAGAGAGATGTAAAAAATTAATTTCTAAAGTCCAAATAATCTCCAGCTGTGGACAGGGTTATTTTTCAACTCTTAGCCATGTTGGGTGAAGTGAATTTAAAGGTAAAACTGGATAACTTGTAATTTAGTATGGGAACCCGAAATCTGGGGAAATATTGTGTCCCATCCCATAGATAACATCGATATCTGGGTGCGTAGCAAACGTGCCAATCATTAACGGCGTAGCGAACAAAACGCAACTGTCATTGGCGCATTGGCTACGCACCGTGATCAGGTGAAATGTACGAACCAGAATTCCTTGTACAACTTTCAAGTTGATCTCATAGAAAAAAGTTTGTTGAGTACCTACTTATGTGAAAGTTCAACATTAGGTACTACCCACCCAATCCCAATAAGTTCGCTTTCAGTCCACCCCTCCATCCTCACGCAGTCGGCTCCGTACTGCACAGAGAAGGGGTCAAAGTTGTCGATGGCCAGTTTCAAATTGCCTAGAACCACGTTGTCTCTGAGCGCCGAGTACTGACGCTTGAAGCATGTGAAGTCGGTAGTGTGGCAGGCGATGAGGTAGCGGTCTGTAAAAAAAAGAAAATAAATTAATACTTGGGGAAGATTTTACACAAATCAACCTATTCCCATACTAAGAAAAACTAGACGATGCTATACATACTTGGATAAATAAATAGATAACACTTACAATGGAATTCAGTAACAAATGATCGTGTAAAACACGCAAATAAATGGCCCTTACCGGGTTTATAACCCAGAAGAAGATAAATAATCACACTACATCAGTTAACCATTAAAAAAAACGTTTATCCGTGGGATAACATCAATTCTTAAATCTTCAAGCACCTTTGGATATTCCCTAGAAAGTATGATTTTGAATTTCTAACAAGATATTATTCTTTGGGGTGTTTTAATGGAAGATTATAAAGTCACTGTAACTGTAATAAAAACTAGCCTCTGTGTACACAATACTAGCCTTATCGCCGCGGTAGGCCGGTAGGCACATCTCATACTTCTCTAAAGCTGGCGAGTCGCTCCGGCACGCTGCTGTAGAGAGCTTCCTAGGGCCACCACCGTCCTTTTCGTAGACGGATACGCCGCCACGCCTGCTGTGGTAATGGCGGATGGGTTGTTCGAAGAGAAGCAACGGGCACACTTTACACGTATATTTCACTCGACTTAACCTAAAATACAACTGGTTTGACACTTAACAAAATGTTCGCGCACAGCGCATTAGATTTACCGCTCGCGACGCGGATCAAACCTCTATCAGGTCTTCGAGGATCGGCGGCGACCTCAGCAAAAGAAAACTAGGCGCTAGGCTTTAATGACGGCACGTCCATCCGAGACGGCTGCCAGATGAACAGAGTTAGATGACTCGAAGTGAACGAAAGAAGAGCGACCCGTTCATTGATTCGTTCATTAATTCGTTCATTGATTAGATTTGAATGCATTTCAACTAGAGGTCGCTGATTTGCGTGAACATTCTGAGTATGATTAGATAGAATAGTGGATTTAGAAAAACGCTAAAATAATTAAAAGAAATAATGTGACGTTAAATTTCCTCGAGATCTTGTTTTTGAAGCATTTCAAGTCAAGAAACAAAGTTAATGCCGGCATCACAACTTCGCAAGTCGCAGTGCAAACTTCAGGTGACGTACAATTAGTACAAAAGAGCCGCAACAGCAATGCTCGCGATAATTTCATTGTAAAGTTCCCCGCGGAACGGGAACAAACAAAAATTGGAAAACAGGGCGCGGAGGCGAGAAGCGAACGTTGGGAGGTATCCGGTGTGATAAATGAAAATACTGTGAACCGGAATAAGAAATAAGGAGTTCCTGGAGAGGACTGTAATAAAATAGGTAAAATGGTAGAGTGGGCCGTAATTTGAAGGTAATTAGCAGAGCTCGGATTTTTCACGGCAAAACAAAACACTAGCGTAATTTAGCCAGTGCTTGAAATATTATTTTATCGATATCGATAATTCAGAACTAGAAGAAATAAAAGTCACCAAATAAAATTAATATGTAATAAAACTAATAAAATTAATATGTAATAAAACTAATAAAAACATTTGTATAAAGTTACTATATATTAGAAACAGACGCAATTTCTTCTTCAAAATCTACGTCAGTACACACAGCAGCACAAGACATTTTATTTGGGTAATAGTGATAGGAGTAGATGATCATTATCTTTTCAACATTCTCTGGGAGTAAACAGTTGCGTTTATCACTATAAATCCATTTATGTACACTAAATGTACGTTCAACTTCAATTGACGTCAAGGGAGCAAATTTATAGAATTCATTATCAGTTCGGGTAATATTTTCAGATATGTCTCTTAAAATTTCGTAATCAGGATTTCGTTCGAGCACGGCTTCAAATTTACGTATCACTGGTAAAAGTTTACTCCAGTTTACGAAGCAACGAACAGTATCCAGAATGAGGAAGGATTCCGCAATGGATAAAGTCGAACATTGCAATTGTTCTATTGAAGAGGCTATTACTTCGTAGTTGTCGCGAATGAAATTTAACTCCGGTCGTAGTTTGCGTGTTTGAAAACATTTTTTTGCAGCTCTTATAGCTGCCGAGTCATTAGCAAGTATGGAGACGACATCACGTATTTGCTCATAGTATTGAGCGTAATATACCGCAGCAGATATCCAAGTTCCCCATCTGGTGATAATTGGCTCGGGAGGTAGGGGAATGGACGGATATTTTGCCTTAAAAAGGCGTACACGCTCTGGAGATTTTAGGAATATCTTTTTGACATTCGATATCAACCCATCCACACCTTTGAAATTATCTCGCACTTCTTCGGCAACCCGGTGCAGACCATGAGCTAAACACGTAATGTGTTTCATACGAGGAAACGTTGCTTTTAAAATACGACCGGCTTTAAGCATATATGCGGCACTATCTGTGCAAAGTAAAAGCAAATTGTTTACGTTATCATTGAAAGAATTTTGAAACAAAAATTTTAATTGGTTTATTATTAGGTTTGCTATTGTTTCCCCATTTACCTTCTCTAAAACCTTCGACCCCAAAAGATAAAATTGCTCAGAACAATTTTTTTGCAAAGACCGAATCACCACGTTTGTCACACATTTTCCCATGAAATCTGGTGTTTCGTCTATAGATATCCACAAATAATTGGTTTTGTTTACCTCTCTTATACCCTGTATAGTTTTTTTGTACACGAGATTTAAATAAATTTTTCGCAGGGTCGATTCGTCCGGTAAAGAAGTCATAGAGCAGTCGCAACATAAATACTTGTTAAAAAAATGACGAAAATTATTGTTGTTGACTGTTGCCCATGGTATGTTGCATGAAATAAGAAAAATAATTAAATCGAAATAAAATTGATGTTTCCTATTTAGTTGCCCCGAACGGTAATTGTGGCGGTTGCTTTTCACATGATTCTCAATATTGCATTTCTTCAGTTTTAGATGCATATCGCACATAGAGCAGTATACAGTGGAGGTCACTTCATTATAGACTAACTCAGGGTGATTTTCAATCCACGTTTTGATCCGATCTTGTACATTACTCATTTTTGTATTAATTGATACCTTGCAATATTAAGTTATTATACGTATATCCAACACGTCGGATTCAATGCGTTGCGAAATAAATAATACCTAGATGCAATTTACGTTTTATACGTAATGAAATGACAGTTAAAGTGTGAATGTCATATGTCATGTGAGATGAAATTTGCAGTCGTTTCTATCATTTTAAATGAGGTGGTATAGTTACTTCGTTCTAAGTTGTACATGCAGACCTACCTCTTTGTTGCTCGACTATGGCAAAGCTAAAATGAAAAGTAATTTTATTACTTATACAGGATGTCCGGTAATTAATGCACAACCTTCTAACCCCCAGTAGGTCACCTTAGACTGGTCAAAAATATTGATTTTGAGCTCTAGTAAGTCTCCTGTTTTTCGAAATTTTCGCACGTTTGTTAGTTTTTAAATTTTGACATTCACACTGATAGGTGTACCATCGAATAAAAAAAGAAAAAATGTACTGAGGCAATACCTGTCATATACTCTAGTAAGACTCGATAGGTGTCGATAAAATAATATTTCAAGCACTGGCTAAATTACGCTAGTGTTTTGTTTTGCCGTGAAAAATCCGAGCTCTGGTAATTAGTATTATATGTACGATTTTTTTAAGATGTTGGAATTGTCGGTAGAACTCTTTAGTAAGATTCCGACATCTTAAAAAAAGTACAACTATACCTACGTTTGCATTTTGGATTATACGCAATTAAAAGAGATTCTAAATTCAAAACTTTATATGTAGCCGATTATAATTTGTTAGCTTTACCTTTATTTAAAATTGTCTGTTATCCTGTACCCCTTTAATCATTTTGTGTGACACTGTGAGGTGTATGTGAACCAAAAAGCATGTTATATTTTATAAGTAACTTTACTTAGTCTGTTTATGACTTAATTATATCAAAGTAGATGGATGGTATCAAAATTCTCGTGTTAACAAATTCCCCACCATACGGCCTCGTCACTCTAATTATCAAAGTCGTTACGGAACTCATTAATGGCTTCATTAATTATCTGTTATTCATCGCAGGCTTTTCTCGTAAATATTAATTGTTTGCGAGTTTTTTGTTATCCCTCATGGAATTTGTGTTGTTTTTTTATGATTGATATTTTTAGACAGCTTTTGTTTTATGGGGAATTAAAGGAATTTAAAAAAGTGAAATTTCTGATAGAATTTGTCGTTTTTCTTTTATTTTATTGCATTTCGCCACAATGCAGGATTTACGTATCAAGGTTACATAAACTAAATAAGAGTGATTTGTTGAACATATGATTACATTTATAAGGTCTTACAAAATTACTACAAACCTAACCGTAACCTGAACATGACCTAAATCTTACCTGAACCTAAATTTGCCCAATTTATACGAATCTTGTGGCCAAATAGTGCAATATTACAAAGTCATACATATGTAATCCATACTAATATTATAAATGGGAAAGTGTATGTGTGTGTTTGTTTGTCCGTCTTTCACGGCAAAACGGGGCGACGAATTGACGTGATTTTTTAAGTGGAGATAGTTGAAGGGATGGAGAGTGACATAGGCTTATTTTTGTCTCTTTCTAACCCCCCACTTCCCTAAAATGGGGGTGGAAGTTTGTATGGAGCATTACGGGGGGCAATCAGGAAAGGGGAACCGTGTTACCCCGAATTTAACGTGAGCGAAGCCGCGGGCAAAAGCTAGTCATATATATAATAGACAAAAGCAGTTAGGCTACCAATTGAATTACAAAGTATACCTTTTTGAAGTAGGCAATCTAACTTACTTACAAAATTGTGCTGAATCTAGCGCTAAAGACTTTCTCAAAGGCCCCTTAAATGCCCTCAAGAAACCTTTTTAGAACCGATATAGAAGCGGACCTATGATCGAGCCCTGAGGGACGCCCATGAATATTGCATGCGCCAGCCTCGGTAAACACCTCGATAACGCATTTACGTTCAAACTGCCTTATGGCCCTTTGCTTCGGCAAAGACGATGCTGTGTAAACGGTAGTAGATATATCTACACAAATCAAGGTTAATTCACTTACTGAAACAACACAGGCACACTAGATGTTTTCATCCTTATTGAATCGATGAAAAACTTATTCGTTGCGTGAATAAATTGACACCGTTTTAAGTAACATTGAAGACAATTTTTAAAAATAGAACTATGGAGAATACGAAAGACTGAATTGTAAGATGTTATGTACGCTTTTATTTGCAATAAAAATAACTTATTTTTAAATGATTTTTTTTAGCAACTTACCCATTTTATCCGCAAACTGCCTCCCCTGGCATGCCCAGGCGCACATAAGCAGCACAAACACACGCATCTTGTGAGTTCACTAAAGCGTATGCCACTGATGTCTTGTGATCCACTCTGTAAAATATGAACGCGCTCAACGCCAATAGTCTGTACTGAAATAGGTGACTGCGATAACTTTGAATCGGGAAAAGCCAATATACTTCTTTATTTACTGTATTAAAATAAAGCTCAGCAAAGAAGAAGAAGTGAAGACATTTTTAATAACATTATAACCAGACATAGAAGTTTTAGTGGCAGGAATGAAAATGTCATAGGGACTTCCCAACGATATTAATTTATCGATAAATCGTTATGACAGTTATGATGTACATATAATATGAATTTGGAAGTTGTATATATTATTATATAATATACAGCATAAACTTATTATAAATCGTTTATGAAAATAGTTGTCATTCGATTTGTTTTAGTTGTTAAAATGATTTCTTGGTTTAACTACAATAATATTGCCCGGAATATCAAAGCAATATTATTGTAGTTAATAATATAGACTTCCGCAAAGTATCGCTTGAGTCCATAAATTATTTCCTGCTTTTTTTTGTAAATTTCTAATAAGTGTTAAAATATAACATATCACCATTACATAACGTCAATAGGTAGTTATCAGCTTTACAGGTTAATTTATACTTTACTCGGTAAACTTAGTATGTGCTATATGAAATGTCACTTCGATAGTTATCGATAAATTTATTATAGGAAGGAAGTCCCTAGTTTTTGCCACAAAAACTTCTGTCTGATTATAACATTATGTTATCATAATATTCTTACAATATTCTGGTAATTTTTGTATAGGTACTTATCTAGCTGTTGTACTCGACATAATACCGAAGGCAATGGAGATGTTGTATTTTGGCTTCACTCCTCTAACTTAAAGGTTGTCATATTTTTTGCGAGTTTCGTTCGTCAAGATATTCTTGCAAATGACAGACTATCATCATCACTACATAGTATAAAACAACGTCACTTTCCGCTGTCTGTCCCTATGTATGTTTAGATCTTTACTATGCAACGGATTCTGATGCGTTTTTTTTTGTAGATAGAGTGATTCAAGAGGAAGGTTTATATGTATAATACATGCATAATATAGTAGAGAAACACTGATAATTGTTGAAGTTTCTAATGTGATGTAAATAAACACATTTTTTTGCGCTAACATTGCAAACGCTGGCTGAACTCTACGAGATAGATCAAAATAATATACTACAGTATTGTACACCTTAAAAGGTCTACAACAAAGTCCCGTGCGAAGTCGGGGCGGGTCGCTAGTTGTATATACTAAATCAGATCAATTGGACGGCATGTAAGAATATACAGGAACAATTAAAATCTAACGATGTCACAGAACAAAATACAGATTTTATATTAGATAATTTGTTTTTTTTTCATAGATATCGGATCAGTGATCATGATCACTAATCAGTCGTATAAGATAATTACAATCGGAAACACTTGTAAAATCTATGTCGGTTTCTCATAACGTTTTTAAACCTTAGAAGGGAATGCTTATTATTATTTTATTATACATGAAATGTTGTTTTAAACAACCAAACTATTCCAAACCGCTATTTCCAACGGAAAATACCCAACGAAAACTGTTATTGAAATGTAGTTGAAACTTTTCGTTGTTACTTCAGTTCTATAGCCTGAAAACAATAACGATTTGTTCAGGTGGAGTCTGCTACCATGTATTATATTTTTATGATAACAAACCCGCTGCGTCTAATTGGGCTAAATTAGACTTTGTTGCATTAGCATAGAGTTTGTTTTGCAGTTATGTTTAATGAAAGGAGACCTTGTGACACTGTAAACGAGTGTACACGGTTTAAAAATGCTTCTGTTAATTAATTTTGTTGTGTAGTTTGGTTACAAAGTTGATTGTTCTTAATTGAAATTATCGGATTACTGAACCGCGATGACTACGAGTAGCTCACCAAACGAAGACGCTTAACTGCCTGATAGGGGAAGTAATTCGTGTATAGCCAAATTTTGGTGTAGTTGTAGGCAAAGGTATCTTACACAACACACTAAAAGTACCGATGGATGGGGGTGCCGCTAGCGGGAAGGGGGGGGTGTAAAGGTCCCTTATTTTGGTTTTTCGTAAATAACTCGGTAACGGTGGCTCATACGAAAAAATGTTCTATTGCTTAATTCATCCACATCTAATTTTCTATAAAAACATGCTTTGCAATTTTTTGCTAGGATCAATGTTTAATGAGATATCGAGGAAATACGATAAACACTTTTTTAAACTTTCGGAGCTAATATTTACGAAAGAATTAGTTTTACACAAAAATTGTTTTAAAATACCCTTATTGTTTTAAAAAGACCTATCCAACAATACCCCACACATAAGGGTTGGAGTAAAAAAAATATTTACCCCCCCACTCCATGTGCACGGGAGTACCCGAAAAAATAATATTTTTTTTACATTTTGTTTTAAAACTTTGCCGGCGTGAATAAAGTACATACTCTACACCCCCCCCCCCCCCCCCCCCTTCCGGCTAGCGGCACCCCCATCCACCGGTACTTTTAGTGTGTTGTGTAAGATACCTTTGACTACAACTACACCAAAATTTGGCTATACACGAATTATTTCCTCTAAGTTTTCCTACATATACGATTGAGAATGCTGTCAACACATACTAATTTTAAATTAAGTATATGACAGATTGACAGATCTGTAAACTCTAATCCTATTACTAATCGCGGTTCAGTAATTTCATTCTGCAATTCTTGGCCAAATATAACTATACTGTTGTTTTACAGTTACATAAAATAAAAGCTTAAATAGATTTAGTATTGCTAATTTGTTTAAATTTAATTTCATAACGATTATAAATATCTGTCTCGATATTTTTTTAGCTTTTCAAGATCTTTATTCATTAGTAATTTTTTTATACGAAATTTTAAAATTATTGCTGCAGGCTTCGTCAGGTGGATACAAAAACAGGGCCGCGATTCGAAAAATAAACACACACACTGGACAGACACAGCTCCAACCCAACTCAACTCAACGCTATAACGACACTGGCTTCGTCACTTAACAATATATCTACAAGATGAAATTTACAGGCTTTGTCAATAATAACTACACATGAAACCTTAATTATAAACACACAACACAAGTCGCACAGATGTCTAATGTCTAGAACTCTGGATGCAGACTTTGAACTTTAACATTTTATGAACTTTGTATTAATTATATTTTATTGTTTTCAGGTAAGTACCTAAGCGGAATCCAAGCTCGTGTCCAGTCTAACAGGTACCAAATGAAATTTCACATACAATATACAGGATGACAACAGCTGATGGGCTATCAGATTAAGCGAATTTAGGCTTAATGAAAATTTCCTATTTTTTTAGAGACATTAGCCAAATAACTACTAAGTTTTATTATAAAGGTTTATAAGGGCCAGTACCTAAATACTATGCCATTTTCATGAGGGGTACATTTGCTTGACCCATAGCCCATCAGTTTTGACGTTGGTTATAGGGATACCCGGTGTAAGTACATATAATATTATCCTCTTGAACACAAAAATATAATATAACCCTTATCGGGTCACGCTAGTAAAACAAAAGTATCACCAAAAGAAAAACTAATAACAAACGGCATTAAAGCAGCAAAGTTTTTCCACTCCCAGTCCCAACCCCCAGGGGTCAGAAATAAGATTACAGAATTGGAACTGGGATCTAATACAATCGTACATTTATTTGACCATACGTATACCTTATCTCAAGGAGATAAAGTCGAAAGTAAGTCAAGTGTTGCTGTTAGTTCAAAGTTTGGGAGTTGATTGTGTCGCCGATTTGTTACGCGACAAATTGATATATAAATCGTTGGGATTGTTGGAGTAGTTTGGTGCGGCCGAGTGCCTAAGATACTTTGGAGTTCATAAGACTGTTTATCAGTTTTGGAGTACGTATTCTGACCCTCGATGAGGTTTTGATCAGATGCGTAGTTGTAGAGGCTATTTGGCAAAATATATAATTTCAGGATTGTTCAAGTATCAATTTTGACGTTGAATTTCAGGTTTATTCTGATTTTGTGTACCAACCTTAATTCAGTAAATAACCTCAAAATTGTTTAAAAAAAACAGGTATACATTTAATAAGATATTTTTGAATTTTATCTTTGAATTCACAGAACAATAATTTACCTACTAGAACATACAAAACTATTACTCTGTTTCTTATTTAGATTTTTAGTATAAAAAAAACATGCGTTTAGTAAAATTGGTGGTTGATGCATATTGCATATACTTGTTTCAAAACTATATGTACGGTGACGGACTTTAATTGTTGAGTCATATAGGGTTTACTTTACACTGGTCATTTCATAGAGTAAGTATTAAACAAAAGAAAATAGATTGAACCGTAACTCTGGCTACAGTTTGATAAAACATCTTTTTTTTATTTGAATATAAATAGAAGTGAATATTACATTATAGCTTAGTACCTAACCCCGTTAAAGACGAACGCGTATTAAGAGATTAACTTAATATTAATAAAAACTTGTAAACATATATAAAATATCCACCTTGTAAATTTTAATCAAACTCAAGCTATCTCGTTATGTGGCGTATGACAAGCTAACCGCATTTCCGAAGCTTGACGAAGCAATTTCGAGCCATTCCTTCCACTAGCACTATTAACCTATTAACAAGCACGACTATTTTAAATAATGCGCCATAGTAAACCTTATTGAAATGCACGAAGGTTCATTTTAATCGCAACCGTACATTTTCTTGGCGGTTAGAGGGTTAAGCCTCTGAGACACCTTCTGATCCTTAATAAACAATTTCTGAGACAATTTGGTTCCCATTCTTTAAGAAAACGTTTAAAATCTTTTAGGATGTAAGAAAATCCTTTGAATAGTTACCTAAGAAAATTTATACTTTGTATTCATTTTTGATGTTTTATTTATGAAATAGCAATGTTTTTTTTTATCTTTGAGGGTCATTTATAACCGTGTTTCCTATGTTTTTACTTTTTATGAATATGGAGGATTTTCATGTTGCTTTACGATACGAGTATTATTAATCCATACTAATATTATAAATGGGAAAGTGTATGTGTGTGTTTGTTTGTTTGTTTGTCCGTCTTTCACGGCAAAACGGGGCGACGAATTGACGTGATTTTTTAAGTGGAGATAGTTGAAGGGATGGAGAGTGACATTGGCTACTTTTTGTCTCTTTCTTACCCCCCACTTCCCTAAAATGGGGGGTGGAAGTTTGTATGGTTTGTTACCCCGAATTTAACGCGAGCGAAGCCGCGGGCTAAAGCTAGTTTATTATAAACGTTAAATGTAAATTAACGTTTTATAGCGTAATAATAATAAAAGATGACCTGAAATTCAATTTCCTAGTACTGGGTGAATCATAATTCAAATAAATTTCCAGGATTGAGTATTTTTCAAAAAAAACTAATTAACGAAACGAAAGCATAAAAACGAGCTTTTTAAAACACACTTGCAATAGTTTAATTTAATCAGACACACGATCTGTTAATTTATAGCTGTTTTTTGTTGTGCAACATAGGTACAATACAATAATGATGAAAAGAAATTAAACAATACGGTACAGTCGAGGTCAAAAATACCTTTACAGTTGAGTGTTACAAAAATACCTTTACATTTAAATAAGTTTACACACTACATCACAAAAACATGCTTACAACACACATGACATTTTCACTGAATGCACCAAAGCAAAGCTCAGTTTACAATCTGTCTTCCATAGAAACATCGTCACAGATTGTGACATAGTAGGTTTACATTGCATGGTACAGAATAAGATTTCCTGTCAATGTGCCGTAAATATATTTACATTTGCAGTGGCATTAAAAACTTTACGTTCAAGCTTACTTTTCATATACTTACACCTATTTGACCTACTGCTACATAAATATCTTTACAGATTTGATTAGCCCGCTTTTAATTTTAATAATGACATGAAATCGTCATAAATATCAATTTCGGCTTTATAACGGGAGCTTAATTATTTATTAACGCTAACTAGACTTTACTAACTTTCGGCTTTGTTATTTATTGTTTATTAAGGGAGTTAAAAATAGTACTATTTTTTATTAGCTGTATTTGTTTGGTTTTGTGTTTTTACATACATTATGTAGTATGTCGACAAGAAATCCTCATAGTCATTGGACGGGTTCTTTATATCACATTCTAACACATCTCAAATTATGTATGATTTCCTTTTAACCCTTTGAACGCCAAAGACCCATAAAATGGTCATGAGATGCCTATCATGCCATGAACTCCTAAAGTGGTCCGGACTAAGATGTATTGCGATCATGCTAAAAAAATCAATATGAAAGCATTCTCGTTTATTTCTATTGGTGCTTGTGTTGCATTAAATTTATGGTGGTCAGTCAGAACAGATTTTTATATGTCAATGAACCATTGTGCACGTCAGTCAGTTTAAATTTGGGATTGTAAGAATAATAAATTCTGTGACAAAAAATATTTCTGAGTGCTGAAATTCCTGACTCAGTGATGTCTCTTCGAAGAACACCCGAGTGGAGTTCTTGTATACTCGGCGGGTGTCCAAACACTGAAGTATATGATGTTCCTATACTTTGAAGGCAAAAATCTTAATGAAGTTTCACTTATATATTTCTTTAACAACAAGAGTGTGCTTATTTCATTTGGGAAAGCCTACTCGTATTGATCCTTGGGATGAAATAGCTGAGGCCGAAGAAAGTCTCATGGATTTTAACGCTGACCATACGAACGACATAGTTAATATATTTGGAATTGTATTGAACGTTCTTAATTTCACTACATCGGCTATTGTGAACTAAATAGAAAATTGGTAATTATTCAAATTAAGAACGGGCCAATCAAATCTGTAAACATATTTACGGCACATTGACAGGAAATCTTATTCTGTAACATGCAATGTAAACCTATTATGTCACAATTTGTGACAATGTTTCTATGGAAGACAGATTGTAAACTGAGTTTTGGTGCATTAAGTGTAAAGATGAATCTGTCATGTGTGTTGTAAGCATGTTTTTGTCATGTAGTGTGTAAACTTATTTAAATGTAAGGGTATTTTTGTAGCACTCAACTGTAAACGTATTTTTGACCTTGACTGTACAAATTTTTCAGTAAATACTAGGTACAGTTATGAAAAAGAGTATAATGGCTGTGCCGAAAATAATAAAATAAGTTTTAATCTGAAATTCTGCAGGTTCATAAACACTTATGCCCATCTCATTAGCTTAAAGGGCAGTGGTGTTATTCCAATAGCTCACATAGCACGGGCGATTCAACTGCTTAGTAAGGTAAACCAGTATAAGTGCACTCTAATAGTTGTTATACACATTACACAGTTTACACTTTTCATGGCACGGCCCGGCATGCTGCCGTGCTATGATCTGAGCATGAATAATATGAGCATGACAAAACGTAAACACTTCTATTAGTTAATATTTGTTTGGTTTCTCTTTGAAACATACGAAACATCTTTGTCAGAAAAGGACTAAATAGACCTCGAGCCAGGCGCAAATTTCGTTGTTCATTGCTTTCCAGGCGATAATTGGTAAAGTGGTTAAGGGCGATGTATAATGAAGCCTGGGTGGATTGAGCAACGGCAGCCATTTTATCTCTTAAAACTGCCTATATTTTTCCTGCCGCCTGAAAAACTACAACTGACGGCACCTTCGAACAGTGCTTATGCAAGTTAAGGGAATGTTACACAAGCAGTTTGGAGCGAGGCTCGATGAAGCGCAACTCCACTATCAGAGCGCCCTTAAAAGCAATGGCGGCTCTTAATTATTGCTGGGTCAAGGTCACTGCTATAGCTCCTACACACAGCGAAGAAAAGATACAACTCTAATTGGCTCTAAATAATAACCGACATATACTACAGTCATTTTACGGGCGGCTAGTATGGGGAATTGGAAATAATTAATAATAGCTAATATTCTTAGTGTAACGGATATATCATGGTACAAGTATTATTTACGCAATGAAATTCTACAAAATATCGTTATTCGCTAACCGCCACAAATATGTACACACATATTACAAGCGTTTTTCTCGTAGGATTTTAATGAATATATGTATCGTTTCTAAGTCATTTAAAATGTGTAAGAACAAACTACCAATTATTACTATTTGTTTCTAACGAATTAGGATATATATCGCCCGCGCCGTACATTTTGTTATTTATGTGGTTTTACATGGACACGGTTTCTTGTTTTTCGCTTTAAACAGAAAGAAGACTTAAACATCGTCATATTTACAAATAAAAATAATTGATATTATTGTAAATAAAAATATACAAATTTTTTATATATATTTTTTTACCTATTTTACTACTTCCGGGTGAAAAGTTGGTAGGATTTTTGCATATATTATCTATAAATATTCCATAAGAATGAATAATAAAAAAATCAGGCTATTATAAATTAATGTTTGACGCAACCGTATCTTTACTGTACTAATAGCCCACCGGATTAGCAAGCTGAAGTGGCAATGGGCAGGCCACACTGCACGCAGAGAAGATGGCCGATGGGGCCGAAAAGTGCTCGAGTGGAGACCACGGACTAGCAAGCGCAGCGTAGGACGTCCACCCACAAGATGGACAGACGATCTTGTTAAGGTCGCCGGAAGACGCTGGATGCGGGTCGCTTCCGACCGGTACGTGTTGTAGGGGATATGACTAGGATTATAAAATAAACTAGTACTTTACCAGTATTTACACTTGTATACCAGTATTTACGTTTGTTACAAGGTTTAAATATGAATAAATTACACTATATGACAATAATATTTTCAAGACGTCTTTACAACAATCTGGTCAAGATCCGAATGGCGGCCGCAGCTGTATACCCGTCATTTTATAACATCAAAATGGCGGGAACGAGCAACAAGGAATAGTCAATTGACAGTCTTTTAAGATGATGCTAAATAAAAAGTAGTTATCCTTACAAGTTAAAGTATTTATCGATAATAATGCTTACAGCTCGGCCATCCTATTCGAGGCGAGACCCTTCGCCAAAACTTAATGAAATAATAGCTCAAATAAAATAATTTACTGATCAATTCTGACAATAAAAAGGTAATGAATTCAAACTGTTTAAATACCCATATTATAACATAATTAGAGTTTTAGATCTTAACACATCGGATTTAATACATTTTCTCTTGTAATAATTTAATAAAATAATGTTTTTATATTACTCATGTTCATGTCAACCTTTGACAATCATTTTCACATCATTGTAGTATATTATTATAAATGATTACACAATGTAAAATGAACTATCATCGATAATAGAGTATAGAACGATCGATAAGAAAGATAATAATAATAGCTCAAACAAAATAATTTACAGATCAATTCTGACAAGAAAAGGTAATGAATACAAACTGTTTAAATACCCATATTAATAGCATAATTAGAGTTTTGAATCTTAATACATCAGGTTTAATACATTTTCTCTTGTAATAAGATTATGAAATAATGTTTTTATATTACTCATGGTCATGTCAACCCTTGACTATCAGTTTCACATCATTGTAGTATATTATTGTAAATGATTATACAATGTAAAATTAACTATCATCGATAATAAAGTATAAAACTATACAAGAAGTTCACAAAGAGTTGATTACTTATTATCTTTATGATTAAGTTGGCCTTTGTACATAAGTGCTCATTGTAAAAGTAGTATAAGTTTATTTCATTCAGTGCAAACGACAAAGGAAATAAATGATTATTCTATCGACTTCTTAACTTCATAATATTATTGCTTATCGACTTCATAATATTTAATTATTAGGACTTTATCATCAAGTTTTAGTATTACGAATAGATATATCATAACAGTTAAAATTATTGAATAGTAATGGAAATTGATATATCAATACAGCAAAGGTCAAAATAATAATTATTCTTCATATTTAATTAACATGACTTTATCATCAAGCTTAAGTAATACCAATAAGGTATAATACAGTCGTTAAAATGATTGAATAATGATAGAGTTTGATATATCAATACGGCGAAGATCAAACCAATAGTTATTTTTCATGATATTTAATTAAGATGACTTCATCATCAAGGTTAAATAATAACAATAGTGATTAAGTTTGATACATTTATAATAGCAGTAAAGATCAAACCAATGGTTAATTTGTAAGCGCAATTATTGTTTACGTTATTGAATAAAATATTATCAGACACTTTAATACATTTGTAAATTCAAATTAGAAGGAAACTTTATAACATAAAATACATACAAATAACATAATACTTATCACTTTCACATGAATATCGCACAACACCACATGTATAACCATATGATTGATTCAGACCAATTTTATTAACACTCACAACCTAGACTACATATAGACTCTACATATCGAAACACAAAACGTATTGTGAATTCAAGTACTCGTGGTCTCTATCTGTTAAATACAGGTATTGTTTGAATTAACGTTTAAATTAATTATCAAAAATAAATGTTATAAAGATTATACTCGACATACTAGTTATTATATTCAGGCAACTTCAGTTTTATTTATTCGCGTTTGACTATCATTGGCATTTATTCGCGTTTTGACTATCATTGGCGTATTCTTATCAGTCTATGATTAAATAATAACTCTCCTTTCTTTTGAAAGTTGTGTAAAAAGGGGATGATTCAGTTCGTAAATTACTAAGCAATACTTTGCTCATTAGTAATTAGTGGAAACAATTATAATAGATCGTCAAATCATCATGTCACGTCGATTTTCCGTCAACTTCCTCTGTAATTAAAATCGGTAATATCCTTTACTATCTAATCAATTGCCATCTAAACCTTTATCAGGCAAAAATAGAGATCAATTGACATTATAAGTGATTATATTATTTATGATCATATACCTCGATAAAACAGAATACACACATGGGATTATATGTGTAATAATATACCGACGACATACACGAGATTAACAAATCTCGACTAGGCTCTTGTTCTTATTTTGTATATAAACAGACATGTGAATAGTCAATGTACCCATTTAACTTAACTATTGTGATTTAATCATTAACTTTTTTATTGGGTTGAAATGGTTGAATACAATAAGGAAGTAAAGAACTCAAAAATACTTCGGTCAGTTACCACACCGAGACTAATATAAGTATAAAAGGTAATTACTATGAACTTTATAGTACCGTTTATTAAGACGAAATATGTATGGGATATAACTTGTACTTAGCCAAAGCTATACAGGCCATTTATTAATTATTGTAAATTATACTTTCTTTTCTGTACACACTTTATTTAATCACCTTGGTTCATACCTCTGAAATTGATTTATACTAAATCCGAGTTAATACCAGTCTTAAGCTGTTACTTAGCCGTGGCGTGAACGATCACGTTAACTTGAAAACTTTACACTTTTATGTATATCCAAACGCACTTGGTATTAATTGAAATTTAGCCATAATTATTTTTAACGACAATAATGGTTCACGAGAAGTAATAGTTATTATAAACATTTTAATAATATGAAGTGATAAATAAGCGTGAACCACTTAGAGACATTATATGTACACACTACAGGCGTTAAGGAGTTTCTAATAAATTATTGTTTCATTTTAATCATATTCATAAAGCATATTAATTTCATTACTGAATGTTCCGTTGTCGAAACAATATTATATTTGTTTGTGGTAATAATGGAAAAGGAATGTAAATTACCTTTTCCTAAGATTTATTATTATTTTCAACTTGTGTACAAATTTACTTATTAGAAAGAGATACAAAGTATTTTGAATGCAGCCTGCTTATGGCATGATATTCGTAATATTCGTAAAATTGTTTTGAAATAATATGCGCTTTCCAAAAAGGACTTCATAATTGCATTTCTAAATAATATCGTAAGCCATCGAAAAAATTATTTACTTCATATGAAATAATTAATTTAAAATTATTCCCCGCAAATCTTCGAACATAAATTACCGGGTAGTATTTTAAAAGATGAATTTGACTACTGCAAAACATAAGTAGTATATATTTACCATTGAGACATACTGTTGGCGAATTATACGGTTATAATAATACCAACGTTATTTTATTCAAAATTTAAGCGAATATCAAACTATACTTATTGAATTGAAGGTTAGGTCATAAAAGTTGATTTTAAATAACAGAACATATTTTTATGGATTGTGAAGTTATCTTCATTAGGAATGATGACAAAAATATCTGACTTACTAATCTCTCTGATAATTAATTATATTGATTATATAACAACATAACAAACATCTCCATCTAACATGTGCATATCCAAAAGAGCAACCTTTGGCAAAATGTCCATGTAACACTAACTATATAAACCTCCGGACTTACTCCGTTACGGAAAATACAGTTTACCTTCAATTATCAACAAACATACCATCCAACATGTGCATATCCAAAAGAGTAACCTTTGGCAAAATGACCATGTTAAACTAACCATATAAACCTCCGGACTTACTCCGTTACGGAAAATATAGTTTCACCAATCAATATAATTTATTATTTAAAAAAAATGAAAACCTTACGTTTTTGTGCGGCATGGCAAAAATCCTGTCGATTTTTGTTAGATCCCACTTCTGAAATGTAGGGGATATGACTAGGATTATAAAATAAACCAGTACTTTACCAGTATTTACACTTGTATTCGTTTGTTACAAGGTTTATATATGAATAAATTACACTATATGACAACTATATCACTATGTACAATAATATTTTCAAGACGTCTTTACAACAATCTGGTCAAGATCCGAATGGCGGCCGCAGCTGTATACCCGTTATTTTATAACATCAAAATGGCGGGAACGAGCAACAAGGAATAGTCAATTGACAGTCTTTTAAGATGATGCTAAATAAAAAGTAGTTATCCTTACAAGTTAAAGTATTTATCGATAATAATGCTTACAGTGTGGAGGTCCAAGGGGGAGGCCTATATTCAGCAGTGGACGTCTTATGGCTGAGATGATGATGATGAATAACCCAAAAATTTTGCATATTTGAAAATATTCTAAGCCGTCCGGCTGAAAGGGGTTAAGGGATATCATAGGAATATCAGGATCGTTATTGGGAGCCATTTTGTACTGAGGGCGCTGGGCGGGCACCGTCTTTACCTATATTCTCCGTCGCTGCCTACACAGCTCTACTCTTTACTTCTAACGTTGCATCAGCGGTTAGCATTCTGATGTCAAGGGTCTATAACTCTGTAAAAAAATCGAGTTTGACAACATAGACGGTACTTTTGCATAAGTGAGAAAGATGACTTCTCAAGCGTTAATAAGGGACGACATGATTCGTGACATCACAGTGAGACCTCTGTATAGTACTATTATTTATCTACACCAATATCATAAATCCGGTTCCCCTATCTTTGGCATAACTTTTTTTGTAATAATTCTGTGTTGCATAACAACTTTAAGCATAAACTACTGTTAGCATAAACTCTATTGGCATAGCCAAGTTCCGCATATGTACTCTACGCATAATTTTCATCGAACGAAGTAACGTTTGGCATAAAGTTAAAGTGCGAATCGACGCAAGATATCATTTTTATTTCGCATATGTTTGTTTGTAATAATTCAACATTGCATAAATCACTTTAAGCATAAAAGACTAGTGGCATAAAATTTTATGGCATAGTGAAGTTTCGCATACTTGCAATACGCATATACATATATTACGGCCGAATAATCTATACATATGTTAAATATGATCCGAATCATCACGAGGAATAATTTAATTTTCATTCATACTGTTGTTATGTATACCAGTGGGTATGAATGAAAATCTATTTATTTAATAAATGCAACCGTACAACATTAGTAACGTGGTTTTTAGACCAATAATCCAGTTACTAACTAAATTTATATTCACTTTCGAAACTTAAATTTCGGGCACAGGGCTGCACCAAGCAAGTTTCTTTATTTTATTTAGCCGCTCAGTTTTTTTGTTCGAAGCTGGACTACTCGTTGTAAATGGGTATATTCTGGTATTATTTACCTAATTTAGTAGGTTCCTTAAGGCTTGCGGCTCAAACCTATTAACCTAATATACTTTTTTGGCAGTCGTTCGGGTCGGTTGAGGGTCACAGTTCTAACCTAGCCTAACCCACTTTTTTAAGAGCTGTTTGGGTTGTTTGAGAAACAAAGTTCTAATCTAACCTAACCCACTCTTTGATCAGCAGTTCCGGTTGGTTAAGGGTCACAGTTCTAACCTAACCTAACCCACTTTTTTAACAGCCGTTTGGGTTGTTTGAGGGTCGCAGTTCTAACCTAACCTAACCCACTCTTTAAGCAGCTATTGGGGTGGATTAAGGGTCACAGTTCTAACCTAACCTAACCCACTTTTTGAATAGCCGTTTGGGTTGTTTGAGGGTCACAGTTCTAATCTAACCTAACCCACTCTTTGAGCAGCTATTTGGGTTAGTGGCTATATATATTGCTACAACTTAATATATTATACAATACCTTTATAAGCTGTTAAAAAATGACCCTATAATCATTGATTTATACAAAAAGGGATATATGGTACCAGGCGCTCGATTCTGTGCCATCAAATATAGGTTCCGGCACCTATATTGAATTAGTCGTGTGGCAGAGTCTCTCAGTCACACTTTGTGCAATGCGCAAAATATGGAGGTCTCCCTTGCATACCCGTGTTAACTATATGTAGGTTTATCTCTTTTGCCCATGATGCACATACATTATAGCGGTGTGTAGCATTTTACAAGTGTGTAGGTGCAGGACCACATTTCATTTTTGTTTACTATGAACGTCACTCATCTTCCTTTTTGTTTATGTCTATGCCTATAATATGGTTATTGCTTCAAATAAATATCCCAATCAAGTAACAATTGAAAATAAAACAATATAAAAAGGGTAATTTGTTTTATTTTCTTTTCCTTTTCTTCCTTTGTTTTGTTTTCCTATTTAAGTAAGCCCGTCAAATATTTAAGATCAACAAATTATAAAAATTTACTCTGGGATACTTTATACCGAAACGGTCCACGAGCTCACGTACTTAGGAGCTGAGCAAATTTTTTATCACGAAATAGACCTCAAATAGAATTTTATTTAACCAAAACATAGTTTATACAATAAATTACTCACAAAGAGTCAATATAAGTCTCTCAAAAGCTTAAAAAATATTATCATGCATAGTAATATTTAAAAAAAATTACGAATTCTCAACCTGTTCTTAACAACCTTAACCTGCCGAAACAGGGGACGTTTCCTTATGCATATATAAACTAAGTAATTATGCATAGATATTCATGTACTTATTAAGTAGTATTTATATGTAATTCGAGCAGAAAATAGTTCTGCTAACTGTACGTTATGCATAATTCGTTTTCTGCAATGCAAACATTCTGCTAAACCTATTATGCTAAACAGATTATGCAAATTATCAGTTTCGGAGACATGAATTATATGCGAAATGAAATTATTCTTATCAAAAAGCGGCCATAATAAAAGTAGCCCATTTCAAATTCGAATACGCAAATATTTGGCCAATTGTATAGTATGCGAACCGATGACTTCTGCAATGTTAATATTCTTCGAAAACAATTTATGCCAAATATGTTATGCCAGATGCGTTTTTGGCCACGGAAGTTATGCCAAATGGACGGAACCCCACTTCAACACCAAAATTCATACATTGTAATTTTTTTTTTTAAATATTGTACTGAACTTGAACGTTGTGTTTTAAATGGCATGTTTTTTTACTTAAAATTATCAAAACCGGTCAAGTGAAGTTGCCAGTAGTAACTCGAATGTAAACTGGAAACATTTTTTGTCTCTAGGTGCCCTGAAAACCAGTGTTGTGGCTACCCTGTCATGACTTATGCTGAGTGGCAACCATTTTTGGTGTATTTTTTTTTGAACATTTCATGTTTTTTCTCTTTTCTTTGCACTGAATAAACATTTTTCATTTCATTTCATACATTTATAAGTTTTATAACATATCAAATAGTGAAATGGCCCAGGAAGATGAAGATGATTAAATTAATTTCCTATAAAATTCATTCGCACCAGCTGGGATTCAAACCCCCAACCTATGAACTGCAAGACGCGCATCTAAACTAAACCATTCGGCTACCGCTCAATAAGCGTCACATACAAATATGAGTACATAACGTCTGCAGTGCGGTGCTATTGATTGTGCTTCGCGGAAACCATAATAATAAGGGATCGCATGCCACCGCAGAGCTATGATTTTAACAATGCGACTCGCCGGGGTTGCATAAAGCCAGTTTTATACTAATAATCCAGCCGTTATGTCGAAAAAGATGGGAGTAGCTGTAAAGTATTCTGAACTTGAACTTTAACGGGATGTTCGGGTGTACACTAGGAAACCTATCCTAATTTAAAAGAAGAATGTTATGTTTTTAAGAGATTGTGGGTAAACCAGATTTACAGATGAAATGTTAACGCAGATACAGCTGAACATAACTGCTGGACGGTAGTATTACGACTTTAGAAAGTAGTGAGGATGTTCATGGCGGATCTATCACCAATAACTGAAATACAATTAAATTCATTTAAGGCCATAGGGTATCTTATAGACGGAAAGCTAGCCATGTCAGATATGACACAATAATGAGAGCAACGAAATGAAATATATACACATCTGGACATCTGGCTACTGTAAAGTGGTGTAGGTCATAGAATACAAACCTCTTCAAGAAAGCAAATCCTAGAGTTCTGGGTTTGATGCAATATTATGAGAAATTAAATAAGTAATTATGTTATATCATTGCCAAAAGTTTCTGTTGGGGGAAAGTAGTGCCAAACGTCGTATAATGCTATTCATAGTTTGTCGCCTACTGTTTTTGTTTCCGTAATAATAGGCAATGTTTTTTGTTTCAAATGGTAAAATATAGACCTTGTCCTTTTTAAGTTTTATAACTGAAACCACTTCGGCAGTTTTTTACCAATTTTAGTATTACTATTTTCCAATTGAAAACTTTTGCTACTTACTCTGTCACTCGAAACTTCACTCATTAAAAGGTGCCAGATGCCCGGATCTAGCAATAAGGATAGTATAGCAATCTAACCAGACGGGTTTTGTTGCTCTCATTATTGTGTCATACCTGACGTGGCGCCACTCACCCAGATCTGGTTGAACTCTCTTCAACCGATCTCGCTGGAAGCGCAAGCTCGGTAGGAGCATTCCAGCGTAGCAACCACGTCACGTCTAGTCGCGGAAGGGTCCTGGAATTTCCCCCGGCAACCATCCCACCAAACAGTCCGCCCGCTTTAGCGCTCCAGAAGCATAAAGCCCAAGTCAGGTTCAAAAAAAAAAAACCTGACGTGGCTAGCTCTTAGTCCATTACAACAATTGTAATGAAGTTATTGTTCTTATCGAACTACTTTGTACAGTAGAACTTGTCAATAGTTAGTGACCATTTACACTCAATGGCAATTAAAACGGCTCATTTTGTATGGAAATTTCTAAGCGAAGTGACCCGTTATCATTGGCCTTGAGTGTAGTTAATGAGCGTACTATATAGGTATGTATGTATATGCCGATAAATCTTCATTTTTAAAAAAGGCTCCCTATTTTTCTCTACTTATCTCCAAAAATTGTCCTCGTGTGTCCCCGGCATTATATTCAAAAGTTGGCATCGGTACAACTTAATATTATTTATAACTGGTTGTAATATAAGCTCTATGGCTTGGTAATAGAATTCTTTTTAAATGTTGTTATACAGTCATTGAATTATCAGTCAAAATAATTAATATTTCTCTTTTTTAGGGTTTACCAGTAAATATTAAATACCGGTAATAACTATGTACACTTTTTACCAATTTTTATTCCCAAATACTTACTCTTCTCCCCTCCCAAAACTCGAATCCCCCCCCATTTCACCACTTATCATTACCATATCGCTACCCACAACGATCACTCACGTGGACCCCCGTCAACGTCAATCTTTACTAATGGTCCGACTGTTCATTCAATTCATTCGGTCACTCACTCATTCGGTCATTTAATTATTCACCGATAATGGAGCGAAATGTGAGCCACAGACAATCTGTTGAAATAGACGCAGCAAATGCTCAATTCCTCCTCCTCAAACTCCTTAAATCGGTCCCTCACTGCTGAGGATCATGGCGTCGGACCAGCGTTTACGTAGCGGCAGCGGAGGCTGCAGAAACCAAAAAGGCTCTTAAATACTCTTTTTAAAGAGCTATCGAAAAAGTTAATAGAGACCACCGGGTACCAGAGAGCTGGCAGCTTTCTCTCGTAACGCATCGGCATTGCCATCCAGCGAGGGAATGCTGCCAGCATCTTTGGCACGATGCCGCGGTGGCCTTATATACATAGATGTATTTTAGTTTAGACTAGTTTTAATTTATTTATAAGTAGTTTTTAACTTTTAATATTTTTGTTATTGAAGTTTATAGTGTTTACCTATTTATATTTAGATCCTTAAATAACTTCCTTCACTTATTGAAAATTGTTTGTTTGCTTATTATAATGGAATATAACTTCATGCTCAGACCAAGAGAATCACTCTGCGGAAAAAGAAAAATCATATACCATTCTTAAATAAGTGACAACCTTTTCGATCTCAATTTCCAGTACGCTTATAAGCTTCTTAGTTGTTTGCATGCTTGCGGCGCGGCGTCTAGTTCAAAACCTGTCTGTGGAGCCAACTGTAAGCCGCTTAATGAAAAAGCAATTAGTGTGTGACACCTGAATTGTGGAAATTGAAACGTTTCAATATGCGATCAAAACCTCAACATATGGTATCAAAATATCCGACAAACTGCATTGTGGATTATACGTCAAGTTAATGAATGAATCACTTCATTTGTTAAAGCTCTGATTCCATTTCACAGTTACGAAGTAAGAACTTCGCTTGACATTTTTCTATATATTTTAATATCATAAAGAAAATATTAGTCTAGTTAGTATGTCTATAAAACCATTTTGCGATTTTTTCAGAATAATATAAAATAAATATATAAACTTAACTTAGGAGCAATATGTAATAACATTTGTATTACCAAGGCTTATTGATAATTTTCCTTTGATATTTTGTTAGTTTCCTTGTTCCAATCGACAAGGAGAAAAATCCAGTTAAAACAAAACAAATTTAAAAAAATCCCATAAAAGCATAAACAGTTTTTTTTAAATAGGTTTCTAATATTTCCGTTTGTATACCGGGTGTTTTCTGTAACACAAGCAGGAAATGAAACGTAGATTCTACCGCTCAAATTAGACAACGTTAGTTCAGCTACTTTGCAAAATAACTTGTGGTTTTATTTTTAGTACACTTTATTATTCCAACACGCAATGTATTGCTAAATTGATTATGTCTGTGAAAAGACTGACACGCAATTAGATATTGCATGTAAGTTTGCATAAAAAAATAATAATCTAAAGAATACATATTTTTTTAAAGTTTGATTATATCAGGAGCAGAATCTACGTTTAAATTTTTTGCCCGCGCGAGTTACAGGAAACACCCGGTATATTGTGACGCTCCGTTGTTACCAACAGCTGCGTCACGTTTTCATTTTTCAGTGAAAATTTTCAGGCATTTTTCAGGTAAAACGTGTGCCTATCTCACCGTTTACCAGAGAATAAATAAACGAGTTATGGATGTGCTCGAAACTCCATTTTAACATCGTGACGTGTAGGTTTAGCACATTTCAGTCTCATTTTGTCGATTGTAGCAAGTGGATTTTTTGGAAATGTTCAACATAGATTAAATACTAGTCAGTACTTCTACCGAAATAAAAATTGACTGGGCATTTTTCAAACAAAAATATAGATAATATAAGAGTTTAGGTTAAAAATACCTCTAATAAGGATTTTTTTTAATTAATTTTAATATAGTACTGTGTACTGTATAATAAAATTAACAAAAAGAATCCTATATAAAATATTTTTTATTACATCACACAAAGAAAAACAAGTACAGAAACAGATTTAACAAAGTAAATAATGGTAACAATAGGCGGTCTTATCGCTATTAAGCGATCTCTACCAGAAAACCTTAGACAACCGTAGCAGGAGATGGAGAACAGTTTCAGAACAGGTAATGTTTTAAACAATTAAGAAAAGCTACACAATCATTACCAATATACCATCATTACTATCTACTCATGACACTTTATCAAAGAGTAAAGGTTTTTTTGGATAGAGGAATGAATGCGAGGTCAACCTCCTCGTTTTCTGGCCTACAGAAACAAGAGTGCCATGATGAACACAGTTTTCAAACGAAGGAAGGCGCTTACGTCGTGCGTTGTACAGATTCAATATTGTATTCGAACAATAGAAGCGTAAACGCCACCCGCCGAATGGTGCCTTTTGGTTTACACCATCACAAGTTAACTTTTCTATGTGAAATCGTGGAACTTGGTTTTCTGGTCCGCCAAGTCGAGCAAAACAAACAACAAATGCACGGCCGTACCATCCTTTTCCCGAAACCATTCAGGCCATTTTCGACCCCTCCCTCTATTTTTTATAAAAATATAGACATCTAATATTCAAAGGATCACCATGATATGTTGTAAGTAAACTCCGGCACACCGGCTTGGTTTTACATTAGATTTCAATACTTTTTGCAGTAGGAAACTGCGTTGCGAGACTAGCATTTTTGTACATTTAATGTTTTTGATGCGTTAAATATTTACTTTCAAATTGTTTTGTAATAACTTGAAATTCATTTTTTTTTCTAATCCTGTGCGAATTACCGCGTTACTCCAAATATTCTTGTATCTCTAAATAGAATATATTTGTATACCTAAATACTATTTGTTTTAAAGCACTATTACGTAGATTTTCATCACAGAGTAAAGGGTCGAGTTAGAGAAGGACTATCGAGCGATAAAGACGATAAACAACCCAACACACCTCGTCTAAGCCAGACAGTTTACTTTTTAATACTACTAATAGCCTAGACGTGTCGTGTTGGGCTATAAATAGGGTTGCCATACGTCCTGTATATACGGGACTGTCACCGTATTTCAGTATCGCGTCCCGTATTGTTACTTGTCCCGTTTTTTAATACCGCTGTAGAAATACAGACTTACATAAATAGTTACAAAAATTCGGTTCCGTCAGCTGGATGGCTCTCAAATGAATTCCTGAGTGGGTAATAGAAGTCGAACTGACTACTGACTTAATTTACAAAAAAAACATATAAATTTAATCAATCAAGTACAATCTACGTCAAAATATGACTGGATGACTGGACGAAGAAACAGGAACCTCTTCCTGGTGGTTCTTCTCAACGGTAATTAAACTGGTTTCCTATTTATCTTATACTAGCTTTTTCCCGCGGCTTCGCCCGCGTACTAAAAGTACTAAAAAAGTAGGTTCTCATTTAGACTCGTATGGTCGTATGTTTGTAGGAATGTATGTTTGTCCGCGATCATCTCGCGTTTCGCTGAACTGATGTAGATGCAATTTTCGGAAAGGTATTCGTTACATTATGGAGGTTTCGGTATACCACGTTTTGGTGAAGGCGGTTCCCTTAATTTTTTTTAAAGAAATTATTGCAATAATTGTTTAATTGTTACGGCAGCAACGACTTACTACTACTAAAAGATTATGATTAATACAGATTTCTACTCTTGAATAGAAGCTTTTCCCCGCGACTTCATTAGCGTGGAATTAGTAATCCACCCTCCTTTTTACCCGCTTAAGGAATGACTTCTGGGATAACAACTATTATATATCCTTCCCCAGAACTCAAACTATCTCCATACTAAATCATCTAAATAGGTTCAGCGGTTATTAATTTCCCATACAAACTTTCAACTCCCGTTTCACTCCCTAAAGGGTTGATTTTCGAGATAAAACCTATTTTATATTGTTCCCCGCGACTCAATCTATATAATATGTACCAAGTTTTATTTCAATCATCTGTTCAGCGGTTAATAATTCGCCATACAAACTACCAAAATCTTTTCTACCCCTCTAAGATTGATTTTCAGGATAAACAATATTCTATATTGTTTCCGAGGACTCAAACTATATCCACAACCAATTTTATCTTAAGCGGTTTGCTGTAAAAAAATCTCGAAACAAGCCTCCAACCCCCATGTCACCCCCTTAAGGATTGATGTTCGGGATAAAAACTGTCCTATGTCGTTTCCCGGGACTCAAACTATCTCTATACCAAGTTTCATCTAAATCGGTTCAGCTATTAACAATTCTCCATAAAACTTTTCACTATTTTGAAACTACTTTGTCCCTGCCCGGGATACAAACTATCTCTATACCAAGTTTCATCTAAATTGGTTCAACGTTTAAAAATTCCACATACAAACTAACAACCCCCATTTCACCCCCTTAAGTGTTAATTTCGTAATCAGTGACCCGATAAACCATAGAAACAATACTCATGTTGATATTTAAATTTTGTCACCACATTTCCCTCTTCTATGGGTTGAATTCTCAAAAAAGCTGAAACACTTGTTTACTCATTTATCGTTTGGAATACTCCTGTAAAGTTTCGAATAAAATAGTCGAACTAATCTTGTTTCTCATAAAAAATTTGAACCCCCATTCCCCCCCCCCCCCCCCTAGTGGGGTGAATTTTTAAAAATGCTTTCTAAGTGCATCCCTAGGCCTTATAAGGAGCCTACGTGCCACATTTGGAATCTTTAGAACAGCGGTTTGGGCTGTGCATTGCACAAATACTGTCAATAATTTTCATGTCCACAATATTAAATTTCAAAATCGATGCCATTTTTGTAATTAACGTTCAAAAAAACACAAAAACGATATATATATTGTATAACGACAGCGATATTTAGACATTTCAACCCCATTGTACCCCAACAGGGGAAATGGTATTTCACGTCCGCCACGTTGGATTTTAAAATCGTTTTCGTTTTCGTAATCAACGACCCGATAAACCACAGAAACAATACCCATGTTGATTTTCAGACTTTTTGATCACGTTTCCCCCTTTTAGGGGTTGAATTCTCAAAAAACCTGCAACACGTATTTACTCATTTATTGTTAGGAATACTTCTGTGAAGTTTCGTATAAAATAGACTAACTAATCTTGTTTCCCCATACAAACTTTGGACCCCCATTTCACCCCCTTAGGGGATGAATTTTGAAAAATCCTTTCTTAGTGCACCCCTAGACCTTATAAGGAACCTACGTGCCAAATTTGGAATCTCTAGAACCAGCGGTTTGGACTGTGCGTTGATAGATCACTATGTCAGTCAGTCAGTCACCTTTGAGTTATATATATTTAGATGATTGGAGTATATTGTTTTTTGTTGTTGTTTTTCATTGATTTGTGTTTTGTACCAATCTTGGTTCACGGAACACTTGTGCGATCACCTCGGTCGTCGAAATTGGTAAGTGTAGAAAATATCGGTTTTAACAATGAGCTCAGTCGTCTCAGTCCTTAACCGCTAGTCTTTGATTTTAGGGGGCAGTTTAGGGGGATGAAGGGAGCAAGTGAATTTTATTTATTATAGTAAACCGGTATTACCTCAATTTACAGTTTTTATTTGTTTGGCACTAATAAGTCCCGTATCAGTTCCCAATAGATATGGCAACCCTAGCTATAAAGCGACGGGACAGGAATAGACCGCCCACGGGTGCGGGAATAGCTCGTCTATTGCTTCCCGATTGGATTAGGATTTTGTTTTTAAAAGGATCTCTTTTAGGGACTATACGTGGGTGGATTTGAGTAGCATTTTTACGCAATCCAGAGACAAACATGTTATTAAACAACTTCTGAACATCTCCAGTTAAAATGTCATCAATAGGTATATAGGTATGCACATTTTATAGTTTACCAGTACATAGTAGTGTAGTCTGTGGCATAGGAACAGATGGACATGACAAAATTATTAAAATTATATGGTAATATGATTTGATCTGATGTAGTCGGTGTTATCTATTTTATTAGCAAAGATTGTGTCTTAAACAGACTTATTTAAAAAGTTTTTTTATTTATACCACGAAAATAGTGCCCAGTTCAATACACTGACGGTTTTTATAATCCTATTTATTTCTTTACGCAGGTAGCCGTTTTGTTGGATTTCCTCGAACAATTATAATTATTTTCATAATAGGGACAAAATTATTATTTACAATAAAATATAACACTCACGTCTCTTTATTCACACAGTTATACGTAAGTGTAACCGCTTTAGCGCAAAGTTAGCTCTAAGTCTGTGTTCTATTCTGAAAGAAGTGGACTGTGTTTTACTCTAGAAATTACGCGAAATGTACGAAAAACGATAGGCTAAAGTAGGAAGATTGCTATGCAGTTTGAAGGTCGATATTGAGCTAATGTGTCGTGTAAATAGGAGTTACCTTACAATCCGGGGCTGCGGTCGGCAGAACCGTAGGTCGTTGTTGAAGACTGGTGGCTCGAATTGAGAGAGTATCCCGTCGCTTGCTAAAGTCTACTTCAAAACCGTTACCTCAAGTCGTCCAACTTAGACCTCGGTTTATACACGGTTGTCCTCGGCTGGCTCCGGATTACACGCACACGACACGGATGCAACTAGATCGCGAGAGAGTTGGTAGTGGTGCTTTCTTTGGTCTTATCGCGAAAATGGGAACTATGTCTACGGACAACGTACGAAGTAGACACACGATCGTTCGCTAACTAACTGGAAAGCCGGTCATTTCGAAAATCTACTGTAACGCAGTGTTGCCATAATATACACAAGAAAATATATAAAAAATACAAGAGCTAAACTAAACAGTCTGAATTGTTGTTTTCCTTTTCTCCTTTGTGCTAATAAATGTATTTTCTTTCTTTCTTTTCTTTCTTTCTTTTATTTTAATTTATTGAATTTTACCTGTCAAAGGGACATTTTACTCACAACCTGTGGCTACCCCTTCAGTAACATTAAGAAAAGCGAATAAGAAAACTTACGATATGAAAAGAAGCTTAGGTAGGTATAGTGAAACCGAATAATCCTTAAGTAACATAATAGGTTTATGGCACAACGTTACTTTAGAAGATAGTCAAATACGCCATAAACCTTACCTACGCTAGAAAATCGACGGGTGTCTGCCGCATGCATAAAACGCCTTGCTTACATTTTCATTCATATATAACATCTATTTCAGCTTATAATCCAAAAGTTAAAAAGGTGTTATAAATAATATAAATTCAACGAAAGAACTTAGCAAGGATTTTCTAAAAACAATTATCTATCCAACTGAGACCGGTTCAACTTTCACCGTTCACCGGTTAGTTTTAATTGTCCCGACGGAGTTTGGAGTCTCGTTTCTGAACTTTGCAGCATAGAAATCATACGAAATATCTATTTTGAACCGTAATGACATCGAAAATTGTGAAAATTTAAAAACATTAAACTTGAAAGGTTTTCGCTGTAAGGCGAAAATAAATCACTTCCCGACCGCTTTTTAGATAAACAATGATTTACTTGCAGCGTGAGAAATGGAAGCAAATTATCCTTAGAAATGATTATACATTTAAAGTTCTTGAACTGTGAATGAGGTTCTTGAGCCTACATAGTCGACGTCAAATTTATAGTTTACTTTGCAGGCATTTGTTTGACGTGGTTACATGGTGAGTAACGCCTAAGATTTCCCCCGTTTTTTCCCGTCTGAACGCTTAAACCAACCTTTAACAATCTTCCTATCGATTTAAAGAAGTTGCCACTGGCATTAAAAAAAACTGTATACATACATGGCTGACAGACAAGTGCTTTCATAGTTTGAACAAACATTTTGCATTATTAACATTAATTAAAATGTGTACAATTTCAACGAGCAAGGATTTTCTAAAAATCATAATTGTCCGACAGCGCTCAGTTCAACTTTCACCGGTCACCGATTAGTTTTAATTGTTTCCACTCAGTTCGGAAGTCTTGTCTGAACTTTGCAGCCGTAATCACACCTCCACTGTGACTTAGCAAGTAGTATTATGTTAAAGATAAATGTTTATCTACACCAATATCATAAATCCTCTATTCCGCGTACGGAAACCGTATGTAATTACCACCATTATTGCAACCAGTAACGTAACATCAGTGTATTATCTGTGACAGTGTGGTAAAAATTTATAAAAATTCATTACCTACGGTAACATAATGAAAATTTTCCCTCCTCCGCCGGCACAATCAGGTTGGTCATGGCGTTGCAATGGCAGTCAATTTAATGGTTTCCGAACACGTCATTTAGGATTTATAATATGTGTGTAGATAAAGCAGTGTATGCAACTGTACGTAATTAGGCCATAAATACTCGTGTGATCTTATCACGTAACAGTTACATACTATTTATAATCTTGGTTATTTTAACATATCTGGTTTTTTTATTCATAAATCTTACGCTTTTTGCACATGTCCGGTACGTGGCGGAATCGACATCACAGTACCACGGTACACGCTTCGTCGGGAAACCTAAGCGTATCGAAAGATTCGGGAGCGAATCATGAGCAGAAATGACAGCGCGGAACCGCATCCCTAGAATTCGCTCTTGTTTCGCTCGCGATCCACTCATGTTTCACGGCGAAACTTGTACTATCGGGTTCAGAATTGCATGGCCAATTTATGAATGAATTCATTGATAAATTGACCATGCAATTTTGAACCTGATGGTACATACCGCGCTGTCAATTCCACTGCGGAGATGTACAAAGGTCCTTAACAACTGGATACAGCCAGCGTCGAAAATTACGGGCGAGGTGTTCAGAATGATGTTGGCACACTCTTGTTACCAGCTCATTTTGAATAATTTGAATTGCTTAGCTACTTCCGGCTGTTGACCGTTTACAAAACAGACATTTATTCATTTGAAAGGATTGGTGCGTACGTTTTGGTACTGTTACCGCCGATTCTATTGAAATAGCTCTACATATATTGAAGTGTTCCAAAGTTGCCTTTCCTATAGAAGTAGATGCATATAGATACACATCTCGTCCCCATATTATACCTTGAAGTATATAGGCTCATGATTATGTTCACGAGCCGCACTTACACCTTAAGGGTGGGATGTGGAATTACGCGGAACTGCTGGGAGTTGAGGCAGCAATTCGCAAAGCTTATAAAACCAAGACCAGCTCAACTTTCAGCTCATTGAACTCGTATACCTGTTACACGGAATCACAGGGTAATAGTAGTTTATGTAACTGCTACGTAATAAGGGTCCTGTTACCTTTTAAGGCCTAATTACGTACGGTTGCATACACTGCTTTATCGACACACATATTGTTGAGTAATTTTAGTAATCCGAAATAGCAAATTCGGCACGGAGACTCACCTGGTATGAATTAGTCAGCTACTAAGGGGGCCCCCGTGTCTTGGTTCCTTCGATGTATGGCTGCATTATTCCACAGGTTCAGGGTGAGGGTCCGTTTAACAAGTACTTGCACTTAATTTTGGGTTTTTGTTAAAAGCTCGAGCAATTCGATTTGCGAGCTGTGTGTGCGCGGTGTAGCGGTTTATTTAAGGAAGTAGAAGCAACAAAGTCTTCGGTGTTGCGCGCTTTTAGAAAAGCATTTCGTTTTAGGCGAGTCCCGTTTGAAATTGCTATTCGATAAAGTTTTTAACCGATACAAAAATAATTAATAAAAATACGTTGTATTTGTGCTTGCGTATAGAAAAGTACGGAACACATATTATAAATCCTAAATGTTCGGAAACCATTAGAATGACCGCCATTGCACCGCCATGACCAACTTGATTGTGCCGGCGGTCGGGCGGGCGCGTGCCAGCGGTCGGAGAGGAGGGCAGATAATCATTACGTTACCGTAGGTAATGAATTTTTAAACGTTTTTACCACACTGTCTCAGATAAAATACTGATGTTACGTTACCGGTTGCAATAATGGTGGTAATTACATACGGTTTCCGAACGCGGAATAGAGGATTTATGGGGTTCCGTCCATTTGGCATAACTTCCGTGGCCAGAAACGCATCTGGCATAATATATTTGGCATAAATTGTTTTCGAAGAATATTAACATTGCAGAAGTCATCGGTTCGCATACTATACAATTGGCCAAATATTTGCGTATTCGAATTTGAAATGGGCTACTTTTATTATGGCCGCTTTTTGATAAGAATAATTTCATTTCGCATATAATTCATGTCTCCGAAACTGATAATTTGCATAATCTGTTTAGTATAATAGGCTTTAGCAGAATGTTTGCATTGCAGAAAACGAATTATGCATAACGTACAGTTAGCATAACTATTTTCTGCTCGAATTACATATAAATACTACTTAATAAGTACATGAATATCTATGCATAATTACTTAGTTTATATATGCATAAGGAAACGTCCCCTGTTTCGGCAGGTTAAGGTTGTTAAGAACAGGTTGAGAATTCGTAATTTTTTTTAAATATTACTATGCATGATAATATTTTTTAAGCTTTTGAGAGACTTATATTGACTCTTTGTGAGTAATTTATTGTATAAACTATGTTTTGGTTAAATAAAATTTTATTTGAGGTCTATTTCGTGATAAAAAATTTGCTCAGCTCCTAAGTACGTGAGCTCGTGGACCGTTTCGGTATAAAGTATCCCAGAGTAAATTTTGATAATTTGTTGATCTTGAATATTTGACGGGCTTACTTAAATAGGAAAACAAAACAAAGGAAGAAAAGGAAAAGAAAATAAAACAAATTACCCTTTTTATATTGTTTTATTTTCAATTGTTACTTGATTGGGATATTTATTTGAAGCAATAACCATATTATAGGCATAGACATAAACAAAAAGGAAGATGTGACGTTCATAGTAAACAAAAATGAAATGTGGTCCTGCACCTACACACTTGTAAAATGCTACACACCGCTATAATGTATGTGCATCATGGGCAAAAGAGATAAACCTACATATAGTTAACACGGGTATGCAAGGGAGACCTCCATATTTTGCGCATTGCACAAAGTGTGACTGAGAGACTCTGCCACACGACTAATTCAATATAGGTGCCGGAACCTATATTTGATGGCACAGAATCGAGCGCCTGGTACCATATCTCCCTTTTTGTATAAATCAATGATTATAGGGTTATTTTTTAACAGCTTATAAAGGTATTGTATAATACATTAAGTTGTAGCAATATATATAGCCACTAACCCGAATAGCTGCTCAAAGAGTGGGTTAGGTTAGATTAGAACTGTGACCCTCAAACAACCCAAACGGCTATTCAAAAAGTGGGTTAGGTTAGGTTAGAACTGTGACCCTTAATCCACCCCAATAGCTGCTTAAAGAGTGGGTTAGGTTAGGTTAGAACTGCGACCCTCAAACAACCCATATAGCTGTAAAAAAGTGGGTTAAGTTAGGTTAGAACTGTGACCCTCAAACAACCCAAACGGTTGTTAAAAAAGTGGGTTAGGTTAGGTTAGAACTGTGACCCTTAACCAACCGGAACTGCTGATCAAAGAGTGGGTTAGGTTAGATTAGAACTTTGTTTCTCAAACAACCCAAACAGCTCTTAAAAAAGTGGGTTAGGCTAGGTTAGAACTGTGACCCTCAACCGACCCGAACGACTGCCAAAAAAGTATATTAGGTTAATGGGTTTGAGCCGCAAGCCTTAAGGAACCTACTAAATTAGGTAAATAATACCAGAATATACCCATTTACAACGAGTAGTCCAGCTTCGAACAAAAAAACTGAGCGGCTAAATAAAATAAAGAAACTTGCTTGGTGCAGCCCTGTGCCCGAAATTTAAGTTTCGAAAGTGAATATAAATTTAGTTAGTAACTGGATTATTGGTCTAAAAACCACCTTACTAATGTTGTACGGTTGCATTTATTAAATAATTAGATTTTCATTCATACCCACTGGTATACATAACAACAGTATGAATGAAAAATAAATTATTCCTCGTGATGATTCGGATCATATTTAACATATGTATAGATTATTCGCCCGTAATATATGTATATGCGTATTGCAAGTATGCGAAACTTCACTATGCCATAAAATTTTATGCCACTAGTCTTTTATGCTTAAAGTGATTTATGCAATGTTGAATTATTACAAACAAACATATGCGAAATAAAAATGATATCTTGCGTCGATTCGCACTTGTAACTTTATGCCAAACGTTACTTCGTTCGCTGAAAATTATGCGTAGAGTACATATGCGGAACTTGGCTATGCCAATAGAGTTTATGCTAACAGTAGTTTATGCTTAAAGTTGTTATGCAACACAGAATTATTACAAAAAAAGTTATGCCAAAGATAGGGGAACCGTTGAAGTGTTGTTCTAACAACAACAACAATAATTGGCTATCGTAAAAAATGACGGTAGTCGGAAAAAAAATGAGCTAAAACTTTTTAAATAACTGACACATACAGTTGGAATAAGTACTTAGTATCCACGAAATCCAGAAATTTCTGTCTTAACATGTACACACAGAAATTTAATGAGGTAAGCTAAAAAAACATGGTCAGTTTAACCTATCTGATCTGATTTGGGGTCGGCGTTCCTTGTCCTTAACCTCCACTGTTGTTGTTGTCAATATTCTGGTCACTAAGGTCTTTTTTAATCGTCGTCATCCAAGTGACGGTGGGTCTTCCGTTTCCACGCTTCGTCCTTGGCAAGTTTAAAGCAATTTTGACGATGTGGTCTTCGGGTCGTCTTTGTATATGACCGTACCATCTAAGGCTTTTTACAGCAACTTTCTCGTTAATAGGAGGAACTTTAAAGCTGCCTCTAACAAATACGTTCCTCACTTTGTCCAGTCGAGTGACGCCCGCCGACCATCTTAACATGTCCGAAACATGTTGCGCGTGTTGACTAAATACTGACGAGTTAAACCTATATATTTTGTATGATCTATGTCTCAGACCCGTTTAAATCCAATAAGGTCGTCAGTGACAAGCCTATGCTTAGCTAAAAACAGACAGACAGACCGAGTCGCACTATAAGGGTTCCTTTCTTACCATTTTGGTACGGAACCATAAAAATAATCATAATCATTATCATAATCATAATCATTTATTTGCACATAAAAATGGTTTTACATAAAAGATGTTATAAAAGTTACATGTCCTAGCCTTTTTAGCTGTTTTTGACAGCATACAAATACGTCCTTATAATACATTAAATTTGTACTAAATAAGACTACCTTAATTAACTAATAATAATAGTGTTTAGCGTCGATATTTGATCGTGTCCTCTAGTTGATTAGTGATAAATAAAACATTGATTGGCTGTGACGCGGTCCAATATTACAAATACATAGTCTGTTGATCTTAAAAGGCTTTAGTATTTCCAATATATTAGCAATGGCACATAATTCGTTTCAGACCTGTACGGTTTACAAAATAGTCTGCTGATCTTAAATGGATCTGAAGTTACAAATATGTAGAAAAAAGAATTACTTAATTAAACATATGTGTACTTCTAAGAAATAAGTAAGAAGTGTCCACATTAAACCTACACGAATATAATAGAAAGTTAGGAACACCACAAAATGTACTCTTAATCAGAAAGACAAAGTTTTTCCGGAGCGTAACTCAAATTAAACGCTCAAACACACGCCAAGTGCCAACATTAAGAGGGCCACATGTAAACGGCTCCCAAGGACTGGGGCCTCAGCTGTGTTGTGACAGATATAACACGTTGTGAGCCGCGGTAAATAAGTGGCAGCCCTGAAACCTTACGGGAATTCGTCTTAACAGCTATTAGGGTTGGTAATTTCAATTAATTCAATCGTTAATATATTATGATAAGAATGTTAACAGAAATAAATAAATAAAAACCGGCCAAGTGCGAGTCGGACTCGCGCACCGAGGGTTCCGTACAAACCTGTAGGTATATAGGGGTACTTTAAAATTATTTAAAATATTTTTATTATATGATGTAACTAAAAATTTACGGCTTTCGCAAATTTTCCTTTATCCGTGCTATAAGACGTTGCTTCGTACCAATTTTCAAGATTCTGAGTTCACGGGAAGTACCCTGTAGGTTTTGATTCCCTTGCGAGTTTCGAAAATTTGCGTTATAAGCGGCTGTATTTTTTGATTGCGTTGGCTTAGAAGTTTGATTTTTTCACAGCTCCAAGGGACAGTAGACCTGAGTATTTAATATCAATTTTAGCTCGATACCTCCACGCGTTCCTGAGAAAAAGGGTCTTGACAGATGGACGGACGGACAACAAAGTGATCCTATAAGGGTTCCGTTTTTTCGTTTCGAGGTACGGAACCCTAAAAATTGAGTCTGTGCCTGTAATTAATTCCCGTCTATATAAATCCGTCCATTTCTCTTTCCGTACAAGCTCTAACAGAAAAAACATTTTTTACCGCCCGCTTTAGTTTAATTTTCTTTTAACCGTTTCCCTACCAGCTTACTTTAAATTCTCTCTTCTTCATGGGAAAATGGGAGCCGGTAGTGTGTTTGACAAATGTCAAAACCCGCAGTAAATGTATATATAATAGATAGGTACCGTGTTTACAGACCCCTGGCGCAACGCAACTTGTGTTTACGTACCGGGTTGCAAATACTGCGGTACCGCACACGTGACGCCGGCTTTCATGGACGGAACTATAGTCAGGCCACGCTGTATTTACACTGACTTTGCGAGTAGCAATGTGTGCAGAGCACCAGCATAAAAGCAACATTTTATGCGTGAAATAAGGTCATTTAATGACGTCAAGGTGGTGTTGTTTTTTTTTTGCCAATTAAGCAAAAAATAATATATGCAAAAAATAGATGTAGCCCGTGAGTTCGACGTAATGAATGTTACAGAATAAATTACACTGTTACAACGGCGTGACGCGTGACGTTACGAGCCCCCTTTGACGAGCATTATTTTTGGCGGTTTTTGCTCGAATAACAAAAGAAAAAAATACGGGTCATATATTTTTTTTATAATCTAACTGACGAACTAATTATATATAACACAATCATATTTTTTACTCAGGATAACCCTACACAAACCATAAAACAATTAATTAAACAATTAAAAGTATAGTCAGTAGCTGAGGTATTCAGCTGCCGACTGTACTTTTAAATTACTTTTAATCGTTTAGTTAAAATAACTTGACATAACCGAGGCGCACTTTAGGGCAGCCTCACGGTTAATTTGGCTCGGAAAATTGAGCCTGTTTGGATTATAAATGTTTTAATTGCTTTCTTGATTGAGGGAAAATGTTACTAAGTTTTAAAAACTGCTTTACTGTTGCATTTTTAATGAAAATGAAAAAAGTTTTTCTATCAGCGCTGGTTGGGTGGATGGTTTTGTTGAGATTAAAAATAAAATATGATAGAAACTACGACGGTTGAGAACTGTTTATGAGCTTTAATAAGATTTGGCATTTTAATAACAATTAAAACTTTCATGTACCGAATGTACGTATACTTTTTTTTTTGTCGTATGGCTACATGTGGACTAAGAGCTGGCCACGTCAGATATGACACAATAATGAGAGTAATGAAACCTGTCTAGTTAGATTGCTTTGCCATCCTTATCGCTAGATCCGGGCATCTGGCAGCTTTTAATGGGTGGAGGTCAGAGTGAGAGACCAACAAAGTTTTTCAGTTGGAAAAAAGTAATACCAAAATAGGTAAAAACTGCCAAAGTTGTTTCAGTTATAAAGGACAGGGCCTATATTTTAACATAAGAACAAAAAACTTTCCGTATTATTACGGAAACAAAAACAGTAGGCGACTAACTATAAATTGCATTGTACATCATTTGGAACTACTTTCCCCAAAATAAACTTTTGGCTATGATATAATGTAATTAATTACATATTTTCCTATAATATTCCATTAAAACCAGAACTCTAGGAATTGTTTTCTTCATGTTATTTGCATTCTTTGACCTCCACCACTTAACAGCTGCCAGATGTCCGGATCTAGAAATAAGCATAGTCTAGTAAACTAACTAGAGGGGTTTCATTGTTCTCATTATTGTGTCACATCTGACGTGGCCAGCTCTCCGTCTAATGTTACTTGGATATAGATAGGTTTTTCTTCCCTAGTATATACGTATACTAACTACCAACTACAATGGAATTGGAAGAGTCTATTGCGAGGTAAACAAAACCTTTGGATTTAACGATTTGACCAGGTTTCACTGTCCCATTTTCGAGTACAGTCACGGAATTTAATTGTTGAGTCTTTTACGGTTCAATGTATTTTATTTTGCTTAGTACTTACTCTATGAAATGTCCAGTTTAAAGTGAACCCAAAAATAAAGTCCGTAGTGATTGTCAAAAAATATACTGTTTATCATTATTTTAAAGGCACAAGATGCAAAAGTCGTCAGTGTCGTTAAAGTCAACGTGAAGTTAAAGTGCAGTCAACCCTTCAGCGCTCGCACGGTTTACACCGAACGCTGACGGATTAATCCGCAGCCGGCGTTGAAGGGTAAAGCTTGCTACGAGGCCTACGAGACGTAACTATATGCCGTAACACGTAACAGTGTTACGGTATTTGCACGTCGAAGTATGAAGTGTGAATCGAACTCTCTTATTTATTAGTTTTTTTAACTTCAAGCATAGTAGTCTTAGTACCTTTTTATAGTATGTTATTTACTTACTAACAATACAAATATTGTGTTTAAAATTACAATTAGAAACACGTTTTGCTCCTAATTAAGACGCGCCTTGGCCCGGTCATTTAGCTTATGTGACCGCTATCTTCGGAATGGTTACTTTTTGTCATTTAATTTAAGTTTTTCCGTTAATAAAAAAAAAATAAATAAATAAATATTATGTGACAATAAATCTTACACAAATCGACCTAGCCTCACATAAAGCTCAATTAAGGCTTGTGTTGTGGGTACTAGACGACGATATATATAATACTAATTGCTAATTACAACTATAAAACTTATTTCTCAGTACTAGGTAATTGGCATAGAGATTTTGAGTATGAAACGTCGCGGATGTACCTACATACATAATGTAGTTCTATATAGTACACACATGTGTACAGCGCTACATAGCGCTCGAAGTTACAAAACGCGAAATACGTAAATACAAAAGTATGCAAGCGGAAACGACAAATCTCTGCAGCGGACTGTACTTAGGTAGGTATTATATTTTATATCTACAACCCCGAATAATTACTTAAGTAGATAACTTCGAATACCTTCTTTCCACTTACTCCTAAGTGCGTCCATGAACTTTCCAGCTAGACAATCAAACTCGGACTAATCATAGCGAAGCACTCATTTCCCGACAGAACGGCAAATTACGGCGTCCTCTGAATGCCTTCATTGAGTCGAAAAGATCGTCATTTAGTTACATTTAACTTCAGTTGGGAGTTGTAAAGGGCTTTAAGATGTGGTGCAAGGAAAGGCAGACGCGGGCGCGTTCTCTGAAAAAAGTTTGGTGCAATGGGTTTCATGCAGTAATGCGAAAAAAATAGTGTCGATCAGAAGCAGAATCCAGAGTGGTCCCAACAGCCTCATAAACACGTTAGCGGACAGACCGGGCAGCCTTTTGCAAAAACACTGGATGTCGGCACTAATAAACCCTCATTCTGGGGATGTTTATTATGTAAACTAGATTTTTATTTTTAGTATAACTACCTAGTTTTTAAGTTTTAATTATAATTGATTAACACAACTGTGGACCATTGTCTGAATAAAGAAATTATTTATAATTTTATTATAATTATCACATGTGCAGCCAGAGCTGCCAGAGATAGGAATAGGTTTTGTTGTCGTTGTCGTCTTCCTATTGGAGTGGTACATAAAGTCTTCTTTACTTCACGCTAAGCCTTCCTCGATCCCCAGCATTCGAGATTTACTTTCAGGCTTTCAGTAAAAAAAACTGTTGCGCAGTCTCAGTAGAGAACTCACAAGACGTGAAGACAAGAATCGTGCACAAGACGAGCTTTACGCAAAATAACCTAGCGGCTAGCAGTTGACGTACGCACGCATTATTCGGTTCATCTCGACGAATTGTGCCATCAGAACTTTTGATTTATTACTGATTGTTCAATAAACAAAAAAAATACTGTTTATTTCAGTATCTTGTCACTTATGTCTAATTTACAACTTGTTAAAAACTTGAGCCCTTAAATACTCCCATATGACATTTTATTTGTGTAATTGACGTAATTAGGGTGGTCTTCACAAGGCCTTACTGTCTACTAATAGTCCTTAATAGTAAATAATCACCAAAATTAATAAAACACAATTTTTAAGCTGGCATTATACTGAGTTGGATCCATTTTGTGATGCACGTTCATTGTTATTATCTCTCAATGTTCATGTATTAATCGTCAAAATAAATAATAATAAAAATAATAATATTAATCGCCTCGCGGGGCTTCTACTTTTGCTCTAAGGGACAAAGGATAACTAACGAACCTATCCAAGTAAAAATAGCGATCGTATGATTTTTGTTTTTTAATGCGGGAGCCGCGGGGAGGCCTTTGCCCAGCAGTGGGATATTACCGACTCCTAATAATAATGCGGGAGGCTCCGTTTTGCCAGTCTTCCTGTGAAAAATTCTATCTATAATTAAATAATCATAAACTACGTTTGGTGATCATTAACTACTTTGGTGTTTAGTATATTTTTTTGGTGGTCATTAAATCCCCTTTTAAAACAGCCATCGTCTGTCACCCGTGCTTTGTCGCCTTTCTATGAGCCTGCGACCCTGCCTATTACACAAAATGGCTTGCAATTGAAAAGTTGTGAAGGTCCTAAACAATGGGGCAGGTGCCAATCTTCAAGAATCAACGATAATTATTTAAAAAGGCGCAGGTACTTACTTTAGAGTTTTTTTAACTGACTGGCTTTGTAAGATTTAAGTGTAAAAGGCTAATGTGATTAGTTGACGGAAATTATCGTCTGTATTCAACAATTATTTACGTAGTTTATTGTAAAACTTGGGGATAGATACAGTTTTCACTATTTCCCTTTACCTACACGATTTATTTATAAAACCTAAAAAGAATTGCTAAATTAAAAATCCTTAAAAATATAAGATTATTCAAGTAAGTTTCTTCAGAATATCAACAAAAGCGCAAATTCCAAAGAAAACATAAATCAAATAGTCTTAACAAAAGTCTATCGGCCGGTTTATTATGCTTAGGGCCTGTTTCACAATCTCCAGATAAACGTATCTGCCAGTTAAAATTATTGCTATCCTTTTCTCCAGTCATATAAAAGAAAAGGACAGCAAACATTTATCTGACAGATATACTTTAACTGTAGATTGTGAAACAGGCCATTAAAGTAATAACATAAATACTCTTTATTGCAAACCTCAAACAATAGACACAATGTATACACAATACACAAACAAAAAAAAGCAGAGGCAAAACAATTGGCGGTCTTATCGCTAAAGAGCGATCTCTTCCAGACAACCTTGTAAGTAAGTAGTATTGATTGTTTAATATAATATTTGTGACATTGTATTTTTATTTGTTCTCAGGTAAGTGATCATGCAGTAAGGACTCGGCTGACGACCTACAGACAAGTGTGATCAGTGTGATCTGATCACCATTGAAGGTGAATGAAAAATCCATACTAATATTACAAATGGGAAAGTGTATGTGTTTGTTTGTTTGTTTGTTTGTCCGTCTTTCACGGCAAAACGGGGCGACGAATTGACGTGATTTTTTAAGTGGAGATAGTTGAAGGAATGGAGAGTGACATAGGCTACTTTTTGTCTCTTTCTAACCCCTCATTTCCGTAAAATGGGGGGTGGAAGTTTGTATGGAGCATTCCGGGGGGCAAAGGGGAACCGTGTCACCCCGAATTTAACGCGAGCGAAGCCGCGGGCAAAAGCTAGTGTAAAATAATTCACCAAAACTTAACGCATTATAAAAACCAATTTAATCTAAAATCGCTAGGAAATTTTCTTCACAATTTTCATTTTGTCCCCGAAGCAGACATGAAAGAAACTCAGGAAACCTATCTGGAAACATATCAATTTGGATGTAAAAACGTGCCCGAAATAATGGAAAGCCGAACCCCTGATACAAAGGCGTGCGAATCCTTTCCTTATAACTAATAGATTGGCCCCGCCGAGGTTTTGTCACGTTTCTCATTACGGAAATACGATCCCCACTATGTGTGTTTGTATGTACCTATGTAATACTTGGGATTAGCTGATAGTGTCTTTTTGGAAAAACTAGTCAAAAATGTTACTGAGCTAAAAGTTAATGTATTTTTTATTTGTAAACTGCGGGAAAAGTGCTTAATTGTGTGATAAAATTGTGACCCCATTGAAAAGGGGTATAGAATAACTCGACCAGGAATTACTTAACAGATTAGACAGAATGCTTGATAATTGTATCAGATTTGTGTACGGGCTTCAAAAATACGACCATGTGTCTGCTTTCCGTCGCAAGTTAAACTGGCTCCCCATCCGTGAGCGTAGATCTACCAGAACTCTCTGTAATCTATTTGCAATCTTATTTGATCCTGTCTCATCGGATTATCTAAAATCAAAATTCCATTTAGTAACACCGCGTCCTGGTTGCGAGCTTCGAACCTCCCGGAGTCATACTCTCAATTCCTCTTCACCGTACTGGTTTTATGGCAAACTCTTTCGCCCGTCAGGCCGTTCGCCTCTAGAACGATCTTCCTCTCACTATACGACAAGCACAGAGCAAATTTTCCTTCATGCACAAATTACGTAAACACCTCTCTTGATGCACTTCAAGGTTAGTTAATGATCTGCATGATGGTTAAATATACATGGGTACAATATTATGTATTTATTATACTATGTATAGTATTGCGTATTTATGTACGTGCGTGTATTAATAATCATTAGGTATGTTAAAGTGATTTGTTTTTTTTTAAGTCATCTCTGCTCTTATAATCCTGCACCAATCATAAGTTTCTGTTTGGTTGACTAATAGACAATTCCTTAAGATATTAAGTACGCCATTTGTACTTTCTTGTATTTTGCAATAAAGATTAAATAAATAAATAAGTCAGGTTGGCTTAGCGAAAAAGGGTACAAGTGCCGGACATTTTATAGGACTTGTGCCCTTTTTGACTCAGAATCAGATCAGATCTGAGTGGCATACTTATTTACTTCACTGGCTCAGTGACCCAAAACGGATCTTGGCCTCTGACACAAGAAAACGCCATGACATGATATAATAGTTATTTCCCTTTTTAGGGTTCCGTAGTCAACTAGGAACCCTTATAGTTTCGCCATGTCTGCCCGTCCGTCCGTCCGTCCGCGGATAATCTCAGTGACCGTTAGCACTAGAAAGCTGAAATTTGGTACTAATATGTATATCAATCACGCCGACAAAGTGGTAAAATAAAAAGTGGAAAAATAGTACATTATGATACAAGTGTGCTAAGTTGATCATTACATACGAAGCGATATAGTGCGCACGAACGCATGTGAGTGCGCATAAGGAAGCTGAGCTTATGTAATGATCAAGCACACGCGTTTCATACGACTTTTTTTTAACACACTCGCGAGGAAATAACAGAATAGTATAATTCATAACTTTTAATAAATACATTAATTGTCAGCTAGTTTACAGGATAGAGGTACTTACGAACCTAAGATAATTAAATTTAACTAACCTTTATTGTGATGTTATTGAGTATCTGGAACTCTTTTTCAAATCATTTCATAAAATTAAAGACTTCACATTTATTGTGCAATAAATTATAGTATTTTTTTCTTACGTATTGCTCACTAGATTTTTATGATGACATTTTACTAGTATGTATCACAATTTTGAAATATATCCATAGGTTAAATTAACACTAAATTTGTCTTCTTATTCATTGAAAATATAATTTGTTTAAATTAATAAAACACGACGAGAAAAATCTAACAAATAAACAATGATTTGAGGTTAACTTATAAATGGCGCGCAATTTTCTTTTTTGGAAGTGCGTGCAGCTTGAGGCAAAAGCACGGACGTATAATGCCAAACAGCCAATATTAAAACAGACAATTCGTGTCTAAAACGTAATTTATTGTGTATTATGAGTAATATAATAAGTTGAAATGATTCTTATTCATAATCAGGATTGTATAATTTGTATTCTATCGTAAATGTGTATATTTTTAATATATTTACTTTTTTTTTTACTTTTTTAGAATGTAAACTCATAAAGAGTTAAAAAAAGTTAAGGTAATACCCGACAAAATTACAACGATTCGTCTGCGTACGTACAACTTGGTACTAGAGTACAAACGTCACTTGATCGGATTATTAAATTATTCCACTAGTTGGATAATTATTGTGAAATGCACGCGTGTTTAATATCTAGGATTATGAGCATAAAAGCGGTGGAATAAGAACCTTGTTACGAGCAGGTGTGTTGAAAAATATTTTATTAGGGTACCTCATAGGGGAGGTTAATTTTTTTTTTCGTTTCAACCCTAACGTGTGATATATTGTTGGATAGGTATTTAAAAATAAATAGGGGTTTACTGTAATATTTTTTTGATAATGTAAATATTTTCGGAAATAATCGCTCCAGAAGTAAAAAAAAAATGTGTCCCCCCACTCTAACTTTTGAACCATAAGTTTTAAAAATATGAAAAAAATTTCAAAAGTAGAACTTTATAAAAACTTTCTAGGAACATTATTTTGAACTTGATAGGTTGAATAGTTTTTGAAAAAAAATTACAACATAATTTCTGAACTAAGTTTGTAATTTAACCGTATAAGCAGGTGTTTATTGTACCTGTAATTTCTACAAAATCACAATGAAATGACGTGTTTTCAAATAATGTAAAAACGGTGAAAATCGGTTCACGCAATAAAGAATTATCCCATAAAAATCATCTTCCATACTTTAAGCTCGCGCGCAATAGTTTACTTAATTTGCCGATAGATGTCGCTGTACGTGGAACGCTCATATCATATCCTACATGGCTTTTTTTTTAACTCTTAAGTGGGGACACTTACTATGACGGACGGAAAATTACGGAACCCTACACTGAGCGTGGCCCGACACGCTCTTGGCCGGTTTTTTGACATTGCGTTATTTCGGAATTATAAATTTTAATACTTTTTTTCTTGAAATTTCAGTCTTAAGAGTCAGCCTTTGTAAAACTAAATACTTAAACCAGAATTGAGTGAATTATGTTTGTTTCGCCTCCTACTGAAGTCTTGATCACCTGTACTTAGCACTAAAGTTAGGCCTTCCAAGTCCTAGCCTAGATTAGTGCCCACCGTTAACCTGTATTTTAATCCCAACTTTCCAAGCAAGCTACAGAGAAAAACAACTTGCTAGATGAGTTTACTTGTTCTGGTACTTTACTTTGTTAGCTTTACTTAAATCTAAATTCAGTTATTTATTTAGCTTTCTGTGTCGCGCAGCTCGCCAGGTGAATAGCTTGTCGAAGGATCTAGATATTGACGTGTCTAATTGCTCAACCCCAAGTTTGAAGCGTACTTCGAAAACTAACTAGTTGCAAGTAGCGATTAAATTAAAATAATTATAATTATAGTGTAAAAATTAATAAAATTTGTAGTACCCACTTGACTTTTGTCCTTAAATCTTATTAGTCTTGCCCGGTGTTGCATATACATTTATAGTATTAATTTTCGTGTGTGTTTGAGTTTAAATAGCCTGTTTTGTATCGGGATATTTCTTATTTCCTACTGGAATATTTAGGTCTGCTTGTTTAAGCATGTGCTTTAGTAACAAAGCGTAGTATATACTATCATATTCTGTTTTCTATCTGTAAGTTCTTGTAATTAGCTCTGTATTTCTATTTAGGATGTTTATTGTATACATGTTAGCTGTTGGAATTTCTTAAATAAAATTAAAAAAATAGCTTGAAGAATCAAATGTATTGGTATCCAAGAAACCGTTTACTTACTTATTCATTTATTCTTCTTCATGTGCCATCTCCGTCCAGGAGGTCGGCGACCATATATATGTATGTCTCTCTATCTTCAGTCATGCGAGTTAGTCTATCTCTATGCTCTTCACCTCAAACCAGTCTCTTATATTTTTAGTCCATGATGTGCGCCTTCTACCGCGGCCTCCCTTTAATTTTTCCTGCAATTATTAAGTTTATTCATTTACATTATGTTTTTATATGGGATAGATGATACAAATCTTAAAAACAAGGATAATATGTCACAGTACTCTTAATAAGTTTACCACATTAATTTATCCTTTTCCGCCAACTCCAAAGACTACATAATAAATATCTAAGCAATGACACAAAGCCCGCCCTAATTGCAGCCGCAGACAGACATACATACATATACGTATGCGTTTCAACTTGCAAACTGGGTTACCCGTCACACTGGAGGATCTTTTTTCCTCTTCAGCCACACAGATTACTTGTTCACTAGATGGAGATAATGTGCAATAGTAGAATATAATGCTGCTCGAGAATAGCAGCAACTGAAACAGAATTTTTTTTATACAAACGTGACATAATGAAGAGCTTTTCAGTCGAGTACCGTGTTTTGGCCACGAAGCTTGCTAGAGCTTATTCTCGCACAATAGAGTCAATTTTGTTTTAATGGCTATTGCGGCTATTATGCGTTGTGGCTGCCTAGAACCTAATGCATGTAAGGAGTGCGAAAAGAAGTTGTGTAGAAATTGGCCAATCTAAGTAACGAACTTCTGTCACTTGTATACAAATTATTGTGTTGCCCAGAAGTGCTGAAAGTAATGTATTTTTATGCATTCTTTCGTTTTGCTTGTAAGGTATTGCAGATAAATTAAGTCAGTAGTCGTTTGAAGCGGTAGTAACCAATTTCAGTGAATATTTTTTTATAGCGTGTTTTGTGCCCGTCTGCTGGGCAAAGGCCCTATTTTGATTAAATGATATTAAGTATATCATTTAAACGCAAATATGAAACCACTTGCCTTTTTCCAAACTTCACGAATAAGCTGTGTTGTTGTCAAAAATGGTGTGGAATGTGTTGTGACTGCATTGCTGCGTAGTACTGTATAGTAGTCTTTGTAAAAGGATAAATCAAAAGGTTTAAACATAGCTGTAACTCTTCTTCATGGGGAGTATTACGAATACTGCTTAATTATTACCTATCCTGCTTTCATAAGAGATTTCGTCCCAGATTCATAATACGGTGTCTACATGAAGTAATCTGCCTCTAGCTGCCGGCTTTAATGTAGGTACGTTTTTAAGTTTCACGTAGTGATGTAGGGGGATTATGGAGTTTTTATATTAAAGCTGCTGTTATACTCGTACTGAAGTACTTTTACTATCAAAGGGAATGGAATATGAAGTAAATTGTTACACATTTTGGAGATTTTTTTTAAACGTATCAGGCGGTTTTTATCTGTAAACTGCAGTATAAAGTTAGTTTCATAAAATAAAAATTACCTGCAACTAATGATTGAAATCCGGTATCGGATCCGGCCGGATCCGGTACTATTTTGGTACAAAAATTACCGGATCCGGTACCGGATTGCAACATACCTGCAACCAAATTGAAAATTTAGCACAACATGCCGTATTATTTTCCCAATGAGATAAATAAAACTACATATTATAAAAGTTTCCTACTGTTTTTTTAAACCCTACCTACATTTAGAGACTTGATATTACTATGGATTTTACATACTTATCCAAAGCATAACATACAAGATATTCTTAACGATTTAAACGCTATATATGTGTTTCTTTCCGCGTTTATTCTCATCGAGTTATCTCACAAAACTATCCCGCCCGCTTTATCTCTTTCAAAAATTCGCAAAAATTGCGTATTTGGCAAATCTGAGCCGTCATTAGACGTTACCGAGGGCATAAATCACGGGCGATAAAGGGTAGATAAATAAAAAAATAAAAAGCAAACAGGATCAAAACTCCGCGATGTTTCCATCTTTTTATATCGCGAGAGATTTATTACCGTGTCGTGTAGTGGCGACTTCAGTGGAAAGTTCAGACTTCAGTGTTCTTTAGTTAAAAAATTCAAGGAATATTTTGGATTGGGTTTTATAAAGGTTAAATTCATAGTAAAACTAGCTTTTGCCCGCGGCTTCGCTCGCGTTAAATTCGGGGTAACACGGTTCCCCTTTCCTGATTTAAAACACAGAAGCTAACTCGGAACAGAATATTATTTTAATATGCTACTGTAGACGATATTATTTGTCTTTATAGCTTAAGCACGATTTTTTTGTTAGTCACAAATAGTCCGCATACCAATTTTTAGCTTTCTTACTTGAAAATTGCGGAATGCTCCATACAAACTTCCACCCCCCCATTTTAGGGAAGTAGGGGGTTAGAAAGAGACAAAAAGTAGCCTTTGTCACTCTCCATCCCTTCAACTATCTCCACTTAAAAAATCACGTCAATTCGTCGCCCCGTTTTGCCGTGAAAGACGGACAAACAAACAAACAAACACACACATACACTTTCCCATTTATAATATTAGTATGGATATGGATTTTTAAGATGTCTGAATGGTAAGAATGGAGATGCAAGCATTGTAATAGTAAATTATTTGTATAATATTATAGCGTTATAAAAAACGCGACCGTGGGATTAAAATTGAACTTTATTTATATCTTCATCGTGTTTTTTATTATTTGCTTTAATTGCAAGGGCAAAGCAAATTTGCTTTAAATACATTTAAATACAATAAAAAAAAAACGGTTTATATATCTGTAATTTTAGTCTTGTAGCACGTAGGTATCAAGATTTTTTTATGTAACATTTTGTCACCATACTCGTAATTGACATATGCCATTATTAGAGCTTTCTCACAGCCACAGTAGTTTATTATGAGTTTTTTGTATTGGTTGCTACACAAAACTTTAGGCATGTGAGTACTAGGTAAAAGTAAAAAGCGATGAGAAGGGTGGAGCTTATAAACTAATGAAAACCTAAGTGTGTAACTTCTAAGTACTATCTACGCGTCACTTCTTACTCGTAGCTCCGCGTTCATATTTTTTTGCTTCGAATTACCTCAACCCTTGTTTAAATATGTGAAAAAATAACAAAGGTTGCATAAAATCCCCAAGAATTTAACGAACTGTAATGCAGAGTTTTTAAAAGGGCGGTCAACCCAACTAATAACATAATAATTTTTAAGAAAAAAAAACCGACTTCAATGGGGGTAGCCGGTGAAGGATTATTGTAGATAGATGGTGCACTTAGATTCCATACAATGAAATAACTTGCTTAAAAAACGCAGCGGAGAGGACCAATCGCCAAACGTGAACTATGCGTCGTTGAAGAGTTCCGTTCTGATTATCATCAACAGTTCCACTTCATCAAATGTCACTCTTTTGAATGAAAATGCTTGATTTGTTGATAAAAATACAAAAGTCACTTTATGTATGCCTTTAAGATTTGAGGAATTCCCTCGATTCCTCGTGGAACTCATCATCAGAACTTGAGCTTGACGAAAATTGGTCCTGACAATCTAACTTGCTTAACAAACATAGCGAAGAGGAAGAATCGCCAAACATGAACTATGCGTCGTTGAAGAGTTCCGTTCTGTTCATCATCAGCAGTTCCACTTCATCAAATGTCACTCTTTTGAATGAAAATGCTTGATTTGTTGATAAAAATACAAAAGTCACTATGTGTAAGCCCTTAAGATTTGAGGAGTTCCCTCGATTCTTCATGGATCCCATCATCAGAACTTGAGCTGGACGAACATTTGTTCTGACAATTAAACTTGCTAAACAAACACAGCGAAGAGGACGAATCGCCAAACGTGAACTATGCGTCGTTGAAGAGTTCCGTTCTGATCATCATCAGCAGTTCTACTTCATCCAATGTCACTGTTTTGAATGAAAATGATGGTTTTGTTGATAAAAATATAAAAATCACTATATGTATGCCTTTAAGATTTGAGGAGTTCCCTCGATTCCTCATGGATCCCATCATCAGAACTGCGTTTTGACAAAAACGGGACCAATCTGTATATATATACTTACAATCAAAAAAAGAATTTTCAAAATCGGTTCAGACATGACGGAGTTATGGAGTAACAAACATAAAAAAAAAAAAAAAAAAAAAAAAAAAAAAAAAAAAAAAAAAAAAAAAAAAAAACATACACGCCGAATTGAGAACCTCCTCTTTTCAAATCTTGAAGTCGGTTAAAAATCAGGCTCCATGCCACCGCTTACAAAACGCAAGCGAACGTTTGGATCAAAACGACCAGCCTTAGGCCGCGGACGTGGTGCACGCGACCGGCGGCGCGAATTAGCAACATGCATGATCTTTTTGGATGACGTCGATCAATTCTATTTCCCGTTAGGTTCAAATGTCTCTAATAAACCTACTATCTATTGTAGCCCTGAAACGTCAAAAATGCGAAAATACTTTAGGCGTCTGCGCCGCGCGTCAAAACGCCCCATACAAAAAGCGTGAGGTTTGTGACGTCACCGACCACAAAGTTGCGGAAAACTGTTTGGAAGGAATAAGTTTTTATATGATTTTTGTAATTTTAGGCACGAAAAAATGCGTTTACCTATATGGTTGTCGTACATTTTTTTTCTTGTTAGAATACAAGTAATGGAATTGTGCTATTGATAATACATTCGGGGTATTTAAAGAAATTGCTCAAATTTAACGTTTTTAAACCGTAATATCTTTACAAAAATGTTAAAAAATTATTGCGGATTTCCACGTTTTTATTTTAATTTGGTGTTGCTGAACGTGTTTATTGAACTAATTCAACTAAATATTTTTCATGCATGTTCTCAATTATGACGCGGCGAAGGCCACCGCTATTGTCAAAGCACGTTCGTTCAAGTTTTTACATTTTGATTAGAGTCGCGCGAACTAGCCGTTCACGCTTGCCGCTCAGAATTTTTAATGATACGTATTTAAACATATAAAACCGGCCAAGTGCGTGTCGGACCACGCATAATGGAGGGTTCCGTACCGGCTATCGAAAAAAATAATATCGCAAGGTCGTATCTGCCTATGTACGTAGTTTTTTAGAGATATCTCAAAAACGTCTACACCGGTAATGTCCAAAATAATTTTCGTGGAAAGAATATTCAAAGATGTATCTTCTTGAATAATTTCATAATTTTTGGACGTACGGTTCAAAAGTTACCTACAGGGGGAACACACAACTTTTTTGACTTTCGGAGTGATTATTTCTGAAAATAGAACCGTTTTTCTCCCGAAGGGTAAAAAACGCATATTAGTAGCTTAAATAAACCACATATGAGATTACACCCTTGTAACTCAGCCCTAATCGAGTGAATTCCCCGACTAGTAGCGCCATCTGTCGCGCCACTCAGGTACTAATGTCGCCCGGTGCCAGCGCCAGGCTGATTTCTCCTCAGTACGTTAAGTAAGCCGGCAAGGCCCTTAGGTGTGGTTTAAGCTACGGCAGAAGCCTAAATATCCGTTTTTTACCCTTCGGGGGAAAAACGGTTCTATTTAGGTATTCGTTGCCTTCCCTTAAACCACATATGAGACGTGTTTAAACCTCTGCCGGCGCTGGTCCGGGCATACTGTGATGATCAGACATTAACCAACAAAAAATTCAGAACAAAATGTGTACACAAGAGATACTTGTTGCTATACGTTATTATTTTGCGCAATAACTTAACTAGCATTATCTTTTTTTCTTAAATTCTATTGTGAAAATATCCTTATCTGTCGTAATTGGCAGTTTAGATATTTATTTTAATGATAGAGTTTGGTTGACATTTCCTCCTCCTAGCATTTGTCCCGGCTTGGAGTTCGCTTGACGACAAATTAAAGTGAGTTTTTTTTTTGTGTTGCTCGGCTGAGTTACAAAAGCGTACTGAGGAGAAATCAGCCTGGCGCTGGCACCGGGCGACATTAGTACCTGAGTGGCGCGACAGATGGCGCTACTAGTCGGGGAATTCACTCGATTAAGGCTGAGTTACAAGGGTGTAATCTCATATGTGATTTAAGCGAAGGCAACGAATACCTAAATATTTACTTAATCAAAAAATGTTCAAAAGAACCTCAATGTTATTTTTAAAGACCTATCGATTGATATACATCATGTTGATATTTAGTAGAAAAATTTTTTTGAAAATTTGTTACATGTATGGAGTGCCCCCCCTTAAAATTGTTTTTTTCAGCAATTTCATTACATAACTAAGTAGCGGCACACAAAATACACCTTATGTTAAAATTTGATAAAGATACGTCTCATAGTTTCTGAGTAAAATGGCTGTGACATACGGACATACGGACGGACGGACGGACGGACGGACAGACGGACATGACGAAACTATAACTGTTATTTATGTTGAATATAGATTAAAAAAAGATAAAAGATATTTATTCTTCAATTTAGGCACATTACAATGCACTTATGAACGTCAGAGAAAAAAAAAACTATCACCGGTTCTAACCCTGCACCTCTGACCCGAGAAGTATTATGACCGGCAAGAAACTCGGCGGGACTTATTTTTTCAAAACATACATTAGATCTTAAAGATACAAAACGAAACGAATCGCTACACGCTCTCGCTCACTCTTTATTACTGCCCTAGAGAGAAGGATAGCGTTTCGATACGTTTTCTGCAAACGATTGTCATCTTGGCTAAGCCCCTAGGTTATTAAAATTATGGCGTACTGTATTGTTAAGCCGGTTTTTTTCTAAAAAAGTTTATTATTAACGTTCTCGAGGTCTCGCTCGAATTGGAATAACTCGCCAATCCCTTTCCTCGATCCTATTATAAATTCCAACCGAATTCCACCAATCCACGGTTCATTTCGCGCGAACTATCAATGCTGCCCACGTTCACAAACAAACTTGATATTTTATAGCATTCATGTCTAGTATAATTTAACCAGTGGTTTCGTAAATACATCGCACAGACCAAGGTCTTGTTTTTACTGGTCAGTGGTTGGTAAACTTAGTGAATAGCAACAATAATGCAATTTCGTCAGATCTGTAAGAGGGGACGAAACGAAATACGATCTCTCTCAATACATTTAACCGAGTCTGCAGAGCCAACCAGGCGTGTTCGAGGCATTTTGTTATTTCGTCATATATTTACGTGGTTTTTATTTGTTTTAAATTTTAATGCGGGTTCTGAATTTCTCAGGAAATATTTAAATTTAACAAATATGTACCTATCGATCTCATTGCGATCCGGCGATAACAACTAACCGGTGGCCCTGGGTTTTTTATGTGGGTAGCATACGAGTACATGTAAGTTTCAAATTGATTTGTTTATATACATCGATATGCTGTGAAGACTGAAATAGGACGTAATACTGTCACTGTCAAGTTGAGAAATCGTTTAATTATTTTATGCTTATAAATGATGAGGCCTTAATAAAATTCCGTCGCAGATCAGGAATCCATTTTGCTAAGTAACATTCATGTGTCAGCTATCAAGACGGCTCAAGTTTTTTCGCAAAATTTTATGATGATATTATTTTCCGATCCCATCTAAACTTTTAAGCCGAAGATTTCCATAGATATACGCGGGAAAGTAACTATCTTTGACCTTAAAAAGTCACACTCTTTTTATGGTTCCGCGTCCTATTTCAAAATTGCGAAAACAGAAGATTGTTTTGTGTGCAGATCTGAAAGGAGCAGAGCTGTGTAAAAAAATCAAGGAAACAGCGCTCGCTAAGAAATTCTAACGAAGTTTATTTTGAGGTTGCAAGTTATTTTTATGAGTTATAGCTAAAAAAGGGTGCTAAAGGTCCTACGAATAATTGCAGTGAAGATGACGGTTTCTTTACGACGGTTACGGTTGACGGTTAGTTACTCCGTGATGATGGTGCACAGAGATGTCCAAAATGGTTTAGAAAAAGTATTTAAATACAAAATGCAAATACTTTCATGATTTACTATTTCAGATGCAAAATACAAAATACTTAGCAAAATTGTATTTCAAATACTAAATACAAAATATGTATTTTCATATCCATATTAGCATAGCCATTTCAATCAATAAATATAAAGCAAATGTTAATCAAATTTTAACTAGAGGTGAGTTTTGTGTGCGACTAATTTGTTTTGTAGGTAAATGGTTAAAATATTTTTTAGGGTCGGCACTCGATACATGTAATTAATTTTTTTTTAATGCTCTGATAGTGAGTTATATTTATCTATATGGATCCAAATGTCATTCATTTCCGTTCCAGGGAATTTACTTTCCAAGTATGTATAATTTTTTTTAGTTTCAATGTAAACTCGGAACAAAAATGGATTGCTATTTAATACGATTTCCATTCTTATAAGCGCTGGTATCCTGGCGATAAGACGTCCGACTTTCAATCTGGAGGTCTCGGGATCGAATCCCGACTTTGTACCACCGAGATTTTCGGAACTTATGTACGAATTATCGGTTGATATTTATCAGTCGCTTTTTGGTGAAGGAAAACATCCCGTGGAAACCGGAACTAATCCCAATAAGGCGTTTCTCCTCTGGGTTGAAAGGTCAGATGGTAGTCGCTTTTGTAAAAACTAGTGTCTATGCCAATTCATGTGATTAGTTCGCCAAGCCGGGACAAACGCTAAGAGGATGATGATTTCCATACTTATCTTAACTCTCCATTTCAAAACAGACGACTAGTTACAAAATGACGAGATCGTCAGGAATGAGTGCCTTTTTTCCCTTGGTTACGCGGTGTCCTGTCCTACCAATCACCCACGTAGGAGCAATATAACTACAACCTGTTAAATCTACCCTTTCTACCAACATTATATTAAAAAAAGTATTTTGTATTTTCAAAATAGAAAATGGGTCCTAAAAAGTATTTCAAATAAAATACAAAATGCTTTTCTTAAAAAGGTATTTAAATGCAAAATAGTAAATAGGTATTTTGCATTTTGTATTTGCATTTTAAATACAAGTATTTCAAATAAGTCACATCTCTGATGGTGCATGCAACTGCGCCGAAATATCGGGTGCTCATAAACACAAATATACATGGTAAATATCCCGTTTCAAATAATATTTATAACGGTTTTTTTACTTGAAAAATTTTGTGCTTTTTTTTCAAGCTACATATATCATTCAAGCAAGTTTATATAATAATTAAAAAAAATTATTCACTTACACAAACTACATAAATTAGAGTAATACAAGATATAACCAAAATTGTGTAGACCGCTGGTTTCAGTCCCAACCCCTAACTTAATTCTAAAACTTAACTAAGTAACCAATCAGTTACTAAAAGAGTTCAATGTTTTCGTGTGAAGTTACGGAATCCTCCATTACGCGTGGCCCGACACACTTAACCGTTTTTCACGCCGGTATCGCGAAAATGATCATTTGTATTTATTTATGTTGACGAGGCATTGGTATGCAAAGCTCATCGGCGGCGCAAACAAAATAACTGGAAAGTAATATGATGTGTGATCTCGTTGATCTGGGGGGAATACGAGTGGGGATAACAGAGTTTGTTGCGAAAATTGGATATGAAGATAAAGAAGGTCGGAGCTTATTGCAAATACAAATATACTTTTTTTTTTTATTGACTACCAAAGTAATATGTATGTATATATATAAAGGTGGGTACGGACTTGAGGCAGACTCAGGTTGAGGCACGCAAGCGCAAGGCTCGCCTTTTTTTCTCGAATTCGTACGCGCCTCACGCGCCTTGCGCGAGCAGCGAGACGCGTACGAATTTGTGCAAACAGGCGAGCCGTGCGTGCCTCAACCTGAGGCTGCCTCAAGTCCAAACTCACGAGTGATATTGAACCTTTGAGTCTAAGGAAAGACTAAGCCTCCTTATGTGTGTTCTATCGCTTGTACAATGGGTTGTGCTCCGAAGAACTGTTTGATATGATGCCCACGGCAGCTTTTTATCACCGCACCGCTCGCCGCCGGCAGGGTCACACCCTGGAGCCCAAAGGGTCGCGCACAGTACGGTTCAAGAGGAATTTCCTGCCACGAACGCTGCGGCTGTGGAATGAACTCCCTGCCGAGGTTTTCCCAGCGGGCTACAGTATGAGGTTCTTCAAAAAAGGAGTGAATAGGTACCTAAAGGGTAGGCAACGCGCATGTGAATCCTCTGGGGTTGCATGCGTCCATAGGCTACGGTAACTGTTTACCATCAGGTGGGTCGTATGCTTGTTTGCCACCGTCGTAGTATAAAAAAAAAGTCCATACCCACCTTAAAAATCACAGCATTGGGTAATATGGACATCTGAAGACACGAGTAAGATAGCTAACTTAGATTGAAAAAAGGTTTTCACACATTCCTCGCAATACATCCTCGCTCACCTATGGTGGAAACGCAGCTTAATGCTTGTTGTGTTACTTTAAATTAAGCTCTATATTGCAGGAACAAGCCCTCTTTTCGTTTGAATTAATCTTAAGGGACTTAGGCGAGCGAGACACGAGTATTATCATCATTATCAGATTGGAGCATGATAAGTTGATTGTTTTTCCACGGAATAAACCGAGTTTTCCCAACTTAAACACCCATATTTCATTCGCGTCCCAAATTATCTTTTAAAATACGAGGAAAAACCAAAACGAGAACGAATTCTGACCCGACCTTCCATGTTGAGGCGTCTCCTAATGTTGAAATAAACCTCACTCCGCCCGCTGCTGCTCTAGTGGGCGGCATTTCCATCTTAAAAAGGTGGCCTTGATTTGATACCGTAAGGTCGGGTTACTTTAACCCAACGGCGGGTAACTTTGACCTACATGAAAATCGCTCATAGAAGGGTCTAAAAAATAAAAAACAGAAACGTGAATGGCTAGCTCGAATCATGTATGACAACGTGGCATAATTTTAATTCAATTATAAAACCTCGATCAAGTTAATCCCTAAGTACTCTCTAAAGCTAAAGTAATCCGAAAGTACTTGATATTATGTTATATTTTATTTTTATTTTTTGTAAGAGAGAGATGAGTATCTTTGCTCCGTCCACTTCAAGTGCAAACGAAAATCACTGAAAGTAAAAAAAAACATCAGTCAACATCCTCCTAGCTTTTGCTCCAGCTATTTGCCATGACTCAATTGAAGATGCGCTCGGCAATCTATGCCATGAATTGGCGTACGCACTTTTTACGACAGCGACTGCTGTCTGACCTTCCAACCCAGGGCCGAGGCCTTAAAAATCAAATCAATGACATAAAAAAAAATCTGAATGACGCTCTCGCGCTGACACACGCCGTCTCGTGTCATCAAATTGACATTTAATTTCCGCGACTGCCAGCCCTTTGTAATGGCAGAATGGCTGCGAGTGATACCCACGTTTTAGGGGCCAATAAAAAATTGGCAGCTGTAGTGTTTTTTTTCTGAGATTTTACATACATTTGCGTGACGGATGGTAATAATTTTCAGATTTGCGTTTCCGGTGGGTTAAAGTTATATTTATTTACAAGTTGGTATAATTTAAATTATTTATGACAATTATCGTTTTTTTCGGGTAGGTGGAGAAAAACAAGTCACATCTTGTGCACTAAATTTATTGTTAAAAAAAATATTTATAATCACTTTTTGGACAATTAAACCTAATAATATTGATGCTTAAATAACCTTTATAACCTACCAGCATTTCCATTACATTTTCTCCACAAGTTAACTTCGATTTTTATCACTCACTTCACTCTCACAAAATGTCAGAAACAAGTGCAGTAAAAAGTTCAATTGAGGAATTGTCCGAGACATTCAAGAAGACGATGGCGCAGTTCCAGAAAGATCTCGACAACGCGGGCACCACTAATCCAACAGTCGCTGCTGTGGCTTCAAAGTTTGACTTTTTCAAGGACTTTGTTGTGAGGTCTCTCGATGCCTTGCAGAAGCAGGTGGAGCTTGTCACTCGCCAGGTGGACCACATTGAGACGCGCTCTCGCCGCAAGATGTTGTTAGTACATGGTATAGATGAATCTGATTCTGAGGACACAACAAATCTTGCGGTTAACAAACTGCAGGCCGTGTTAGAAGATCTTTCCGCAGCAGATATTGAGCGCAGTCATCGGTTGGGTGGTCGTGGAGGGCGCGGCAAAAAGCCTAGAGCCATTCTTGTCAAGTTCAAGGATATAGCCATCAGGGATGATGTATGGTTTGGCAAGGTGGCACTCAAGGGCTCAGGCGTCACACTTGGAGAGTTTCTCACAAAGCCCCGCCACAATGCTTTCATGGAGGCTCGTGAGCGTTTTGGAGTGCGCAACTGCTGGACCTGGAACGGCGACGTGCTTGTGCTGGGAAAAGATGGCGTGCGCCGCCGTGCTAACAGCGTCGCCGATGTGAAAGCTCTGTCGGTTGCGCAGGCGACGCCTACCGATGCCGACGCGGAGCATCCTGCCGCTTCGTCGGAACCTGATACTCGGCCCGTCCCCCAGGCTCCGCGAGCTAGGCAGCAGCGTGCAAAGAGGTAGACTGTGAAGGCGAAGATTCGATCGTAGAGTACTCGTACCTACTTTGTTTGTTTACTGTGTAGTGCTTTTCTTGTTACCGTGTTACAATTGACTTCTTAATTTTGTCGTGCAGCACTTATCTGTGTCTACCCTTTCTTTCTTTTTTGATTAATTTGTTTATCTTAACTAGTTTTCGTAATAGCATTTGCTTTGCTTTGACATTAACTTGACATGACAGGCGCTTTGACATGAACAGCCCAGTGTTGCCACTTGTAAATTATTGCGTTCCGTTTCTGCTCTGAATGTTAATTATTTGTTGTTTTGTTTTTAATTTTGATCCATCCAGATATGCTGGCGGGTAGCTAAGGTACCTTAAATTAGTTTAGGGTTAGTAGATATATTATTTATTTGCTGCTGGCGGGTAGATTGTGGAGTTTTTGTTTAGTTTTTACTGTATATATTTTTATATTTATTGAATATTAGTATACACTTATTATATACTTATTATATTTTTAACTTTATATATATTTTTCAGATGCCTTTCAGTGATAACAGTGATCAGTATTTATCTTTTTCCTCCTTAGATAGTGTAAGTGAAGACAGTTTCCATAGTTTGCCTCCTTCGCTTCACGACATTCTGGAATCTCAGTTTAATGATGTACCTAAAAATTTTAACGTTGTGCATTTAAATGCGCAAAGTATTCCTGCACATTACAGCGATATGTTACTCTCTTTTGACATTAAGAACATTCATGCTATTTTAATTTCCGAATCGTGGCTCAGACCAGCTTTGCCTTCAACGTCTTACTCTTTACCTGGTTTCAATTTAATTCGGCACGACCGCCTTGGAAGAGGTGGCGGTGGAGTTGCGATTTACCTTCGTTCTTACATCCCCTATTCATTTGTTAATGTATCTGCCAGCTCTTCTACTTCTGATGCCGCAGAGTATATGTTTCTCGACGTTTCCCTCTCTCATTCCAAACTTTTACTTGGCGTTTTTTATTCCCCCTCCCTTCACGTTAATTACTTTGATTCTCTTGAGAAACTTCTCGAGGACCTTATGCCTTCTTATAATCATCACATTCTTATGGGAGATCTAAATACGTGTCTTCTGAAGGATGACAGTCGATCCCGGCGCCTTAAATCCCTGGTAGATGCATGCAATCTAACTATTCTCCCTTCAGACGCCACACACTATTTTCCAAATTGCTCGCCTTCTCTTCTTGATTTAACTTTAGTTTCTTCGACTTCTCATGTGTCTAAATTTGGACAATACTCCGCGGATGCCTTCTCATATCATGATCTGCTCTATCTCTCTTACAAAATTCGTCCTCCCAAATCTAAATCAAAAATTCTTTTGCAGCGCAATTTTAGTGGATTAAATGTGGAAAAGCTTCGAGATGACGCTTTAACAATCGATTGGAGCAGTATCGCTCGAGCGGGTTCGGTAGACGATCAAGTTTCTCTCTTTAATTCGCTCCTCATACAACTTTATGACGCTCATGCTCCTGTTCGTGCAATAAAAGTCAATCATCTCCCTGCTCCTTGGCTCACTGAGGATATTAAAGCCCTTATAGAGAGGAAGAATCAATCTAAATCTAAGTATAAGGCTAACAACTCTGAGAAAAATAAACTTAAATATCATACCCTGCGCAATCGCTGTAGCACTATATGTCGAGATGCTCAGAGGCGTCATATTCACAGTTCTGTTGAAGATGGAAATCCAGCCAAAGTGTGGAAATTTTTGAAAGGTCTCGGAGTTGGCAAATCTCAACAGGCAACCAATTTAAACAATATTAGCGTTGACCAGCTTAACCAGCATTTTTCATCGTCCACCTGTTTCAGTGGTCCTAAGAAATCTAACTCACTTCATCATCTTTCATCACTTCCTGCCTTAGATTTCTCTTCTTTCTATTTTAGCCATTTCTGTGAGAGTGATGTTAGGAAGGGTATATTGAATATCACTTCTAACGCCGTTGGTGTTGACTGTGTTAGCCGAAATATGATACTCCCTCTCCTTGATTTGTTTGTTCCTATTATCACCGGTATTCTGAATTTTTCCATTTCATCAAGTACTTTTCCCAGTCTGTGGAAGGATGCCAATATTATTCCTTTACCCAAAAAATCCAACCCCAGTTCCTTCTCTGACTATCGCCCCATCTCCATTCTTCCTTTCCTATCCAAAGTCCTCGAACGGCTAGTGCATCAGCAACTAACTTCCTTCCTGAATAGAAATGACCTCCTAAACCCATTTCAATCTGGTTTTCGTCCGGGCCATAGTACTACCTCGGCTCTTGTCAAGGTTACCGATGACATCCGTTTGGGTATGAATGACCAGAAGCTTACAGTTCTTGCACTTCTAGATTTCAGTAATGCCTTTAACACGGTCGATTTTGACATTTTGCTCGCGTTCTTACAGTCTCTTAACATATCGGCTGCAGCGATTGACTGGTTCCGCAGCTATTTGGTTGGTCGTCGGCAAAGAATTAAACTAGATTCTTCGTGTTCTTCCTGGTGCAGCACATCAGCTGGTGTTCCACAGGGTGGTGTGCTGTCTCCTCTTTTATTTTCTATCTTCATTAATTCCATAACTCTTGATCTCTTCTCTTCGTATCACCTCTATGCCGACGACCTTCAAATATATTCGCAGGGTATGCATAGCGATCTCAATTCAGTTATAGAAGCCACGAATCTTGATCTGCTCCGCATATCAAATTGGAGTCAAAATTACGGTTTAAAAGTAAACCCCCTAAAGTCACAGGTAATTGTGATGGGTAGCGCTAAACAAATCTCCAAAATTGACTTTCTCAGGCTCCCTCCGATAGTCTTCGATGGTATCCAAATTCCTTTTTCCAACCAAGTGAAAAATCTTGGCGTAATCATGGATCGTTGTCTATCATGGGTGCCTCAGGTGAGTGAAGTGAGCAGGAAGATGTTTGCTGCCATAGGGTCTCTCAGACGGCTCCGGAATTTCCTGCCAAATGCTACTAAAATTGCGCTTGCTCAGTCGTTACTTCTCCCCATTCTTGATTATGCAGATATCTCCTATTTAGACCTAACCGAGGAGCAACTTAATAAGCTTGAGCGTATTCAAAATGCCTGCATTCGGTTCATTTTCGGATTACGCAAATTCGACCATGTTTCTAGTTTTCGTTCTCAACTCAAATGGCTCCCTATCCGTCACCGCCGTAACTCTCACCTACTTTCTTTACCCTTTTTTATACTTTTTAACCCTGCAACTCCCCGCTACCTCAAAGAGCGTTTCTCTTATCTTAATTCTATTAGATCCTCTCAAAAATTGCTCCTAAAAGTGCCATCTTCATCTTCCTAATTTTATAATTGCTCATTTACGTTCCAGGCCGTTCGTTTGTGGAATTCTCTCCCTCTCAACATTAAACGCGCGCAATCTATTGGTAGCTTTAAATCGCAACTTAAGGAATACTATTTATCTCTTCCTTAGGTTTTTAAGTTGACACTGTTGTTTCTTATTGTGTGTATTATATATGTATATATGTACGTATATGTATGTTTATTTTGTATTTATTTAAGTATGTATATTCATATGAATGTGCTGTGTTATCTATTTCGTCTCTTTTGTTTCTATGCACCACCTACTGCTTATTGTTTTTCTCTAGTTAGTCTCCACTACCCAAAGGTTGTCTGGAAGAAATCGCTCATTAGCGATAAGACCGCCTGTTGTTACCTCTACCTAAATTTATCTAATTGTAAAATTTGTGCTTGTAACTGTATGAGGTGTGCAATAAAGAGTATTTATTTATTTATTTATTTATCAGAGCCAGAAGTTTCGGTAGATTCTGGCTACGCTATCGAGACCCTGAAAAAGACGAGAAATTTAAAAAAATCTGCGTGTTGCAACATCGAGTTTAAGGCGAAAAACGATACTGATACATGAACAATTAATATTTTTTTTTACGACTTAGTTACACATACATATCAGGTATGCGAAAATAACTTTTACCTGCTCCAATCATTATTAGGGTTCCGTACCTCAAAAGGAAAAAACGGAACCCTTATAGGATCACTTTGTTGTCCGTCTGTCTGTCTGTCTGTCTGTCTGTCTGTCAAGACGATTTTTCCCAGGAACGCGTGGAGGTATCAAGCTGAAATTTATACCAAATACTCAGGTCTATTGTCCCTTGGAGCTGTGAAAAAATCAAACTCAAAAGCCAACGCAATCAAAAGATACAGTCGTTTATGCTGCAAATTTTAGTTTTTCGGCACTCGCAAAACCTACGGGGTACTTCCCGTGAACTCAGAAACTTGAAATTTGGCACGAAGCAACGTCATATAGCATAGACAATGGAAAAATTACAAAAAGTAGACATTTTTAATAATATCACACAAAAAAATCATTTTTTTCAATTTTAAACTTACTACCTTTTTTCTCGTAAACGCGTGGAGATATCAAATTGAAATTCATGTCAAATACTCAAGGCTATAGGACCTTTCAGATGTAGCAAAACCAAACTTTTATGTCAACGCAATCAAAAGAAATAGCAATTTAAGTCGCATATTTTGAAACTGAGTACTCGCAAGAAACTCAAAACCTACAGGGTACTTCCCGTAAACTCAGAAACTTGAAACTTGGCACGAAGAAACTTCATATAGTACAGACAAAGGAAAAATTACGAAAAGTAGACATTTTTAGTAAAATCATACAATAAATATTTTTTTCAATTTTAAACTTACTACCTTTTTCCTCGTAAACGCGTAGAGGTATTAAATTGAAATTCATATCAAATACTCAGGTCTATAATACCTTTAAGTTGTTAAGGTTTGTACGGAACCCTCGGTGCGCGAGTCCGACTCGCACTTGGCCGGTTTTTTTTTAAACATAAATTTTAGGCTTTCTTAGTGTGATATCGTGTGTGTATTGTATACACAATGACATATTTTTATGATTTTTACAATGATCGTATGTTTGAGATGTGTTATTATATATTCTGTACTACACGCTCCATATTTAGAAAATCATAATCATTTCAAAAAGTATATTCTGGAATAACAACTTTATGTTGCATATCAAATATCAGAATCATCACAGCGTACGTGTGCCTTTCTTAAGTTCGTTACTTTTGTATCTAAATCACTTTGTGCTCGTCTTATTTTTCTTTGTACTAATAAATCATAATAATAAGTATCTGACGCGGTTTCTTTTGATGCTAACTTTGGTTGCTCTCGTTCAGATGACGCTTCAGACGTGGAGCCTACTCTATACTTCATTATTGTATTACCTACAATCACTAATAGGTATTCCTTTATCATTATAACAATAGACAAGCGCTGAGTGAACCTCAATTGTGTTTTTTTGTAAACAGCCCACTGCTGGGCGAAGAGAGCAACAAATATAACAGAGCCTTTCAAGTAACAAGATACTGCTTGCAAACACGAGATAAAAATATTACTCACAATACAATTTATTGACAGAACCCATAAATCATTTAAAGGGTGCCATTTCCCCGAAACCTGCTTTATTTGGAGACGACAGGATGCTACATTTATTATTATAATGGATCTCTCATTTGATTGAGGTATCAGTTATAAAGGGAAATGAGAAGAAACAGAAAACATTGCGAGTGAATCTGTATGGTATCAGACCCGGCCGTGAAATATAATAGCACTTACATTTGAGGACATCTATACAGTCATGAATTCTCTAAAATGTCTTTCGGAGGGCAGAGACTGCGTACAAGATTTTCTGTGTCATCTAAAATTAAATAATACAGTAAGTGCAATTTCAAAGCGGAATGTGACTATTTATTTGTTTTCTTAAGACTGCGTCGACCGTCCAGTGGCGCCCTCATTAGAGGGATTGTGTATCCTAATAAACTAATCAATTTCTGTATAATCCATCATGTTAAGTTGTAGTCCTACTAATTCCGCAACTTATGATCTATGTGATACAGTTTTATATTACTTACTTTTGGCTTCATAATTTAAACAGAAAAAAGTGGCCACCATTTGCCGTTTAGGTACCTAGTGAAGCAAAAAATACGCAAAATGAAACTATGTGACAAAGATCAAAAGTTGTGTAATCAGTAGGACTACAACGTAACACTGAGGGATTATACATTTTTTTTAGTATACCACGACGGTGGCAAACAAGCATACGGCCCGCCTGATGGTAAGCAGTTACCGTAGACTATGGACGCCTGCAACCCCAGAGTATTCACATGCGCGTTGCCTACCCTTTAGGAATCTATACACTCCTTTTTTGAAGAACCTCATACTGTAGCCCACTGGGAAAACCTCGGCAGGGAGTTCATCCATAAATACATAAATAGATTAGTTTTTTAGGAAATACAATCCCCCCAATGAGGGCGCCACTGGACGGTCGACACAGTCTTAACCAAAGAAGTCATGTTTTATGTCGTCTTATTTCAGTATACCTTAAATAATAGTAGATTGTTGGACAAGGGTCCAAAGTAGGCCATATTACCACGAGGTGGTTATTTTCCCGAACGAAGTGAGGGAAAATTGTTCGAGTGGTAATATGGCTTTTAGACCAGAGTAATGCATACTATTTTTCACTTCGATTGCGAGAAAATAAGATAAAAATACTTATTATTTACGCAAAATAACTAAACTAAGGTGAAATTATGGTTTAACTTGACGGTCTTTTAATTTTTTAACTTCTTTGACATAGATACAAAATATAAACACCGCAAATAAATGCCACAGACGACGGTATAATTATAGTCTGGCAAACCATTTCTGTCAGTAGAAACCAATGATATTTACTATGGATGGGTTATACTCTAACAAAATGAACAGAAAAAATACTTCCAGAGTTATTTCATAACCTAGCAACGATTCTGTTATGTTTATCTATTTTGACAATAATTACATCTTTGTCACTCTCATTGTTAGAAAATTACAGTTTGTCTCTTTCTCTCGCGGGTGACGGGAGCTCATTCGCACGTCCGCATCTCACGCTAGCCGGTGCGCAATTAGCGACAGTTGTTTGAATTCACTCATATTAAGTGCTTCACTTTTGGAGCGTGCATAACCCATCTGTCATTGTTATATATCATAGTGAGACACCGTATTTCATGACGAACATTTAAATTCACATTGAATTTGTTTCTAGTGCATTTCACTCTCTCATCTTAAGCGCGAGTGAGATAGAACTCCTGCAACGTTCCCAATTAAATTTAAATTCACTTTTAAAGCATATGTCAATTGCCTCGACCAGATTATCTGTTGCAGTTGATGACAGATCAGACCAAAATATATCCGTCTCCTTTTTACACACCGTAAATGTCACCAAATGAAAGGGGCGGAAATACCAACTACAATTAAAAACATAAAATTTGATGATCATTGCTTCTTTTTTCACTGATTCTTAGTGTTGTCATACTTTTGTTCGCTGTATTGCTGCTACTACTGCGGCTGTTGCTACTGCGTTCGCTGTCTGGCCAGACTATAGCTCTTTAAACAGTTTAAACACGCTTTAAAGCGCTTCCATAAAATAAATAAAAATATTTTTAATGATTGTGAAGTAGGGACTAAAAAACACCTCATGTTTTGAGAAATAGATTGCGTTTCCTGATTGGTCGACTTTTAACATTGCTGTATTTTGATTGGTTAATATTAAATACAATGTTTTTTAAGGACTTTAATTATTTACACAGTATACGCACCAAAAAAGTATCTAGCATTCCGATTAACTTCGATATGTGTTGTGATTGGTGGAATTAATATGGTGAAGTGTTCCAATTGGTCAATTCAAAATGTTTTGTAAATCATAAATATGTATACATTGTAGCCCTAGAGGCTAAGTGTACTACTTTAGTCCGCCTTAGTAAGCATAATATGACACACTTTTTGAGCATGAGAAGTGAAAATACTTTTACATGCTTCATGTATATCGGGGCATAATTTCTAAGTTATATCCATTTTCTTAGGACTAGTTTCTAAGGACATTACCTTATAATTATAACTTTAACAGCTAATTCAAGTAATACTTAAGTATCCTACTTGTACTTTATATAAAGCTCAAATACACATAGTTTGCTAGAAAGTTCATTACGAAGCTTTAGTAAAAACGAGTGGAACTCAGTTAGCGAATCCTAACTCAGCTATTAACTGGAGTTCCAGTAAATAGCTATAAGCCCGCATATAAACAGTTCTTAGAGAGATGGCCGGAGTTGCAAGATGAGGCTCTTCAAGTTCGCACATACTCGGCTTGAGTTTCCAACTTACTTCCTCAACTATAACAACTATTCCTACGAACTGCTATGAAACTTTTTGCATTTTCACGCCAATTTTCTTGTTTTTTGTATTAAATATCCAAGGAGTATATCTTCTCAATCGATGTAATTATAGTCAGGGTTTTAAAACTTTTAAATGTATTGGAGAAAAATTTAGAATTTGTAATAAATTCCGTTCTGAACACTCGAATAGGGCGGTTCAACGAAACAACTGTAGATTATGTGCTTAGCTGAGATGAAAGTAAAAAGTTGAAATTATCTTTATGAATACATACAAGTATTTAAGGACCATAACTCTTTCTTGGCACAGATGTTCAGTTGGTATACTCGCCCCAAAATAATTGACCCGGGTATGTCCTTAAACTATGCCCAAAAGAGGTATGGGTACTGCGAATGTCATCTCGCTTTGCGTGGTAAGGCACAGCACAGCGAATGTCATCTCGCTCAAATCTGGAGCAGAGCCCGACTGGGGAAGTACCTCCACCTTACAGAAAAACACAGCCAAATAGCACGAGATCCTACTCTTAGTGTTGTGTTGCCGCTGGTGAGTAAGGTTGCCAAAAAGCTCAAAGAGGACCCAGTGTGTTGATGATGACTGATGAGGGACCCTCCTTTTTGTAAAGGGTCGGCAACGCGCATGTGACACCTCTGGAGTTGCAGGCGTCCATAGGCTATGGTAGCTGCTTACCATCAGGCGGGCCGTATGCTTCTTTGCCACCGTCGTAGTATAAAATTAAAAAAATTGAAACTCTCACTCGCAAAATTCTATCTTCACAACCCTTACGATGAATCAGGACTCCACTTATAAATTTACGACGGCCTTATAATGTAACGTAAGAAGACTGCGGAACTCACAGAGTCACATCATTCATAAGCCTGTCTTAATAATCTTTTCATCCCACTCCGTATTAATCCTCACCCTCCCAAGAAATTTAATTAAATATTAACCAAGCGCCATTACCTTCACGATGTCTCATCAAGCTTACACGGTACATACTTAATCACAGTCATATCACAACTATGCCACTCAGTGCGAGCCTTCAAAGGCACACAAACATGAACATACAGTCTCCACTCCCTTAGGCACATAGCTTTAAGGTTGCAAGTCGTTTGCATTAAAGGTAATAGACAAATGGTGAAGGTACATTGAGAATGTACGTAATTTCAAAGGTGACATATACGGGACCGTAGATGGGTCCTGGTGCCACTGCGTCCAGGAATTCGTTTGGCCATAAAAGTGTTTCGTGGTGGAAATTATTTATAAGTGTCCGGAATATTTCATAAATAATGAAATGTTGCAACAAAAACTTCGAAGACCATTGTCATTTCGAAATATCATTTTACATAACCGTGCTGACATAATGAAGAGCTTTTCAGTGGAGTACCGTTGCTGTGTGGCCTAAGTAAGGTACGAGATTGAAAAGCTTAATTATGTCACTATTGTATACAATACTTTTTCTACGAATGCTCATAATTCGACGTATGCTTTACATAACCTGCTCACTGCAATTTAGTAACGTCTTCTCCCGGTGAATTGTGCCGGCGGTCGGGGAGGAGAACAAAGTCCCCGATATTGTATGAAAACTAGTTGCTTATCTCTTGGAGTTAACAATAGTATCTACTTAATTGCACGGCTATATCCGAAATCGTTCAATTGTTCAATGAGTGAATGAGGTGGAAATGAAACGGATCTGAAGTGGTAAATACCGGAGTTTTAATATTTCATGTACAGTCACCGGCAATAGTATCTTCCTACACGAAGGCCGCAATAATATGTGACACGCTCTTATAGCCGTACAAATAAGAGCGTGTCGCATATTTTCGCGGCCTTCGTGTAGGAAGATACTATTGGCGGTGACTGTACCGGTGCATTGAGTATTAGCTCCATCGATAATATTTCAGTTCATACCAACGTAACTATTATTGTATGAGGGGGTTATTGTCTTCTCAGATTGAATCCCATAGAATGGGTATCGGGGCAGAGCAAGACCAAGACTGAGATGGTGGCATGACCTGGACACAGCCTAGCAGAGGGACACTCTCCCAGATTAACAAAAAAACAATTACTACGGAGAAAATTAAGCGGGTCAAAAAGGCAGTACATTGAGTACTGTCATGGACAAAGAAGTCCCTAAAGCCAAATGAAAATAAGTTGAAAATCCTTCAAGACAAGACGTATTACCGAAGATCTGGTCAAAATCGTAGTAAACATAAAGCTTGGCCTAGGAATTCTCGTCCTTGTAAATAATCTCGGGAAATAATATAGTTCAGTAGTTAAGTTTTAGTTTATAATTATTTAATGTATGTTTGTTATTTTACGAGTATGTCATTAGTAAATTGTTTAGTAGTTGTATAGTCATCATCATAGGCCTCTTTCATCAATAGGGTGATGATTTAAACGATGTCCGTAGAAGAGCGACACTTGCGCAAATGGCTCGCAAGGCCGATGCGCGACCGTCAACCATGGCCGCATATATGGCAGCTAAAACGTGTGCCTGGTGGTGAAGGTAACAGAGCAGCGCGTCGGTGCCTCAGTTCTCGTTTTGCGGATCGAACCATGCCTTATCATGCGCGACTACGCCCTCACTCAAGGCCTTCTTCCAGCAGTCACGATCCTCTGCCTCTTTTTCCCAGTTGCCGGGATGAATCCGGAAGGACAACATGTCTCGTTTTGCACAGTCTTTAAAGCGAAGCATAGGACGTCCAACCGATCGTTTAGCGTGAGCTATTTCGCTTAGGAGAGTTTTGCGTGGCAAACGAGAAGGCTCCATTCTATGCACGTGCCCCAGCCATCGCAAGCGTCTTTGCTTCAAGATGGCTGTGATACTGGGTAGACGTGCGATGCTAAGCACCCTCTCATTTGTGACTCGGTCCTTCCACGAGATGTTTAGAATGCGCCGAAGACAGCGCATATGGAAGTTGTTCAATTTCCGTTCCTGTTTGGCATACGACGTCCAGGTGTCAGCGCCGTACAAGAGTACGGACAAAATGCATACCTGATAAACGATCATCTTCGTATTTACAGTGAGATATTTATTATCCCATACCCTTGCACTGAGCCTCCCAAACATCGTAGATGCCTTGCCAATGCGAGCGTTAATCTCCACGTCTAACGAAAGATTACTGGACACGGTAGATCCAAGGTAACAGAAATTGTTAACAACCTCCAGAGGTGCATCATCCAACAATAATTCTGGGTCCTGATTTACACCCTGAGCCATAACGACCGTCTTCTTCACATTGATTGACATCGAAAAGAGCTTACACGCTGCACTAAATTTATCCACCATGCACTGAAGCTCCTCTGGCGATCTTGCAACAAAAGCGGCGTCGTCGGCAAACAGTAAACTGTCAACATATAGATCCTCACGATACTTTTTGGATTTTAGGAGCGAGATATTGTACAGTTTACCATCAGACCTAGTGTGAAGATGTATGCCATGAGTGGTATCACCAAAAGCAACTCTCAGAAGCACGGAGAAAAATATTCCAAACAATGTGGGCGCCAGCACACAACCTTGCCTCACCCCCCTGCGCATTTCAAAGGGGGCTGAGGTGTTACCATTGTAGACCACAGAACCTTTCATACCAAGATGGAAGAGTTTGATGAGATGAAAATGTTTTGGAGGGCAGCCAACGCGGTATAGCACAGAATACAGTCCCTCCCTACTCACGGTATCAAAGGCTTTGTTCAAGTCGACAAATGCAGCAAGCAGTGGAGTTTTTTGTTCCCTGCATTTCTCCTGAAGCTGACGCAGGGTAAAAATCATGTCAGTAGTGGACCGATTAGATCGAAAACCGCACTGGGACTCAGGATAAATACGATCAGCTAATTTCTGTAGCTTGGCCAACACTATACGGGCAAGCAGCTTCCCGGCAATACTCAACAAAGAGATTCCGCGGTATGAGTTACAGTTGCCGCGATCACCATTGCCTTTGTACAACGTGGTTATATTAGCATCGCGCATATCCTGAGGAATGTATTCTTCGTTCCAGCATTTAACGAAAAAACTATGAAGGAATGGAGCCACGCATTGTAATTTAACGACCTCAGCGAGAACACCATCACCACCCGGACTTTTGCCAACCTTAAGCTCCTTAACAGCCATATGAAAGTCTGCGACAGTGGGAGCATTGTCGAGCTCGTTCCATACAGGCAATTCAGGCATCGATAAAGCTGCTGAAAGCTTTAAAAAATTCGAACTATAAAGTGTCGGATGAACATACGAGTAGATGTTGATTTTGATTTTTTCGAAAAAATACTGATGTTTAAATCGCACTAGAGTCGTGGTCGAGCCTAGACTCAAGGTAGAGATCGCTTATCAGCGATAAGACCGCCTTTTGTTTGCCTCTGTTCATTTGTAGTAGGTTATTTGTTACTGTGTTCTAATTCTGGGGAGTGCAATTGAATTTACATTACTTTTTGAATTTGCTCTAAATAATTCATTCACTATTCACTATCTAAGCTAATAGAAAAAGCCTATCGGAAACCAGTACCAGCAAAATGGCCCTCGCTTTGAGCTCTTTGAAGAGCCCAATCCGGCGCCGTTTTCTAATTTTAAAATACATAAACAATGCCTACAATAAAAACATAATAATCTATCTCAAACATAACTCAACACATAAAACAAACAATCAACCAATATTGAAGGGTTATTGGAGTTGCATTGGAATAATTTTCAAGCAAACTCTGATATTTCTGATTCAGACGTTTAGGCGCTAGCTGTATTGCGTAGTTAATGCATGAGAGTTGTATTGAAGTTGGATCGTGCTAAACGTATTTTAAACCGACTTCAAGATTTCGAAGGAGGTGGTTTTCTAATTCTACATAACTATCTACACTTATACAACTCGCATTCTTACACACCAACGTTTACACACTAAAATCAAGCGGGCAAGACTAAGAACTTTAAGCAACCTTTTTGTGGCGTTTGTTATATTTAGTTAAGTTCGCATCTAACTTCATTTTAACTTGCATCAATTGTAATAATAAATAGTTTACAAGTTGCATGTACTTTATACTCCAAAAGCCGCCTCGTTTATGGTAATATTCGTATGTTTCTGACTTCCACGACACAGGCCTAGCCTAGTGTGGGAGTCACTGATGATCTGTGAATGTTATATAAAAGTATGTATGGTCAATAACATATTTTTACTTTACTTTTTTATTTGTCGCGATCTTTGTTTTTTATTTGTTTTATGTTTGAAGACGGCTGGACTGATTTGGAAAATTAGTTTTTTGTTTAAAAGAGTATACTTCACAGTTGGTCCGATTGTCACCAGGGCAGGATCTGATAATGGGATTCTGGAAAAATCGAGACAACTCTTCAAATATTATAGGCACACTAGTAATTTGAGTATTTTTTACAGTAGCTCGGACATTTGCTTTTGGAAAGGTGAAGGCTAAGTGAAGTCGGTTCTTTTTTGTTTAAAATTATAAAGTTAGAATACGGCCCCCGGTTCTAACCAGATTGCGCCGCCTCGCGCCGCCTCAAACCGGATGTGACCGGTCCGGGAGAAATAGAAAATATAAATGTAGTTTGTTTGAAGTTCGGAAACTTATTTGTTACTGTATAGAAAATTGAGGGACGGTGAATAGTAATGAGATATTTTTGCGCATTGAGGGAGTAATGAAATTTACGGTCTGTGTGGTCACGTGGCACTCCATGATATTTTGCAGGGACGCTATAGATATGGATTGAAGTTTATTAATAACTAGCCTTTTCCCGCGGCTTCGCCCGCGTACTATAAGTAATCAAAAAGGATACGACACCCATGTTGATTTTCAGACTTTGCCCCTTTTGGGGATTGAATTTTCAAAAAACCTGAAACACGTGTTTACTCATTTATCGTTAGGAATACTCCTGTGAAGTTTCAATTAAAATAGTCTAACAAATCTGGATTCGCCATACAAACTTTGGACCCCATTTTACCCCCTTAGGGGGTGAATTTTGAAAAATCCTATCTTAGTGCACCCCTAGACCTTATAAGGAACCTACGTGCCAAATTTCGAATCTCTAGAACCAGCGGTTTGGGCTGTGCGTTGATATGTCAGTCAGTCAGTCAGTCAGTCAGTCAGTCAGTCAGTTTCTTCTTTTATATATTTAGAAGTGACAGTTCCTGCTAGGTATTTGGAAATATCCCAGAGTATGGGTACTATTTATGCAGAAATTGCAGAAGTCACAGAATATAGCTTAATAATATAACGCTTTTTTATTCAAGTTGTGTGATTATTAATCAGCCTTTTCATCGCTATATTTGTGCTGTTTTTAACCGACTTCAAAACAGGAGGAGGTTCTCAATTCGACTGTTATTTTTTTGTATGTATTTACTTTGCAGTTTCTTTATACTCTGCTTATTTCTTTTCTCTATTGACTACAGACATTGCATTGTGCACTTTAATCATCGTTGCTGATTCAAAGAGGCAAAGAGATAAGACAAGATTCATAAAGCGCTGAGGGGTTATTATTATGTCATTCACTTGATACCCGGATCAGAATTGACTTGCGGACCACGTATGATGAGAAATGGGTTGTGCATGTTGAGATCATACGCATGAAACGTTGAAACCGCCCTCGCGACAATTTACCCTATAGGCGGCTCAGACCCTAAAATAACGGCAAATAAGCGCTCTGTAAGGGGAATATTAATGGGTCAAACACGCAAAAAAAGTATCCTTTTTTTCTGCCTTTCAGTATAGAAAGCAGCTTTAGAAACTGAGCGGTTGTGGTGTTCAAAATGATCTTCGCACGACTTTATTAAGAAGATAGGAATATTAATAGATGTTATTTGTTAACTTAAAATTTTACCTGATTATTGTAGTCTCAAATGACGAAAATAAACCTCGTAAAATATCACGTCATCAGCGCCATATTTCTCACTAGATTAATAGTGGCATTTAATAATGATGCCTTCATAAGCAACTGAATTTAAAAAGATTAATAGTCTCCTATTGTAGATCCATACTAAAATTATAAATGGGAGAGTGTATGTGTGTGTTTGTTTGTTTGTCCGTCTTTCACGGCAAAACGTGAACGTGAAATTGACGTGATTTTTAAGTGGAGATAGTTGAAGGGATGGAGAGTGACATAGGCTACTTTTTGTCTCTTTCTAACCCCCCACTTCCCTAAAATGGGGGGTGGAAATCTGTATGGTTTGTTACCCCGAATTTAACGCGAGCGAAGCCGCGGGCAAAAGCTAGTACTGTAAAAAGAAAACTTTTTCAGCACAATAACTTAGTGATCGTTTTTTTGAAAGTGTGGACTTTTTTAATTAATTTTGTATAAGTGAACTTTTTAGCTACCGTGGACGTTTTGATATTCTAGAGCCGACGCTCCGGATGGATTACAATAGATAGTAAAGGTGCTCTACACCATTTTGTCGAAAATCGAGATCAAACGCATTAAAAGATTTGCCTCTTTGTGTTCTAAATCGAAATATTAAGCTAATTTAGCCTTTAAGTAGTTCACAGTCACACAGGCCCTTGCGCGTTATAGGGCATCTAGTGGACTGTATTGGAACTTGACATTAGCACACTTAGGATCGGTGGTTGCACCAAACCTAACATCATTGTCATCGTTTAAGTTTACTTGTAGGTATGAAAACTTTAACCGTTTTCGATGGGATGACAGCTGAGTCGATAAGTTCGTTTGTGCGTGGTGCACTCTGCCATTAGGGTGCAAACTGGCGGCGACCGACGCATCTGGCAGCGCGTTCATGGCAAACATATGAAAACGTATGGGAGTGTCCGCAGTGAACGCTGCTCAAATCCCTTCGTAGTTCGACGCAGCGCTGGTCGCGTCACGTGCCGCTGAACGCTCGCCTTTAGGCCACCAGACACTGTCAGCAATAATGACATTATTTATCTACTTGTCCTTCTCATCTTTCATATACAAAGAAAAAGACGGGTAGATAATGACATTATTACTGCATGTCGAAAATTACGCGAAATTAATCCCTATTATTTTGAAATAAAGTTCAAATAATGATGGGGAATATATTCCCATTGCCTTATAAAGGGCTTAAATAAACACCTCATCCCACTAAGGCGGATGTCACACTGCCGCCGCGTCTCGTTGCGAGATGCGGAGCAACGGACTCGCATGCGGAGACAACGCACCAACGTCCGAGTTTTCTCCGCATCTCCGTCCGGAGCTGCGATGTGCGACGTCCCGCGTTACTTCCGTCTCGCGTTCATTTCACATTCGAACCTTAAGGTGAAAACAATTCCTATTTGTCGATAAAATGGACACGGAACTTATTCAGAACGCTGCGGTGATACTTTCAGTTTGGTTTTTGTACAATCGAGTCATAAAACGCAGAAGACACTGGGTACATCCCTATTTACAAACCAGACCTATAAATGGGTCTTTTGTTAGAGATTACCAAGATTTAAGGCAACACGAAGAATTTTTTTTTAATTGCACCCTTATGTCAACCGCGTCATTTGATTATTTGCTAAGCAAAATTGGAGTGATTATTACTGGCACGGACACAAATTTTCAACGGTCTATTACAGCAGAAGAAAAACCTTGGCTTACATTCAAGTAAGTAATAACCCAAGTAGCACACAAGAGTTAAAATAAGCGCTAAAAGAGCGGTATAAGGGCTGTTTGTAACGACTAAGCCTGCACAAGTAAGCTCCATATTAGCGATATAGAAGTTCTATATCGCCAAAAAGGGCCCAGTTTATACAGGCTTAAGCGTCATTTATCGCTAGAGTCGCTTTAGTACGAGCTTAAGCGATACAACAGAGAAATGGCTAAGAGATATAATGGCGCGTGAAGAGCGGTAGTAAAAGCTAAAGGAGTTATAATGGCGCGTGAAGAGCGGTAGTAAGAGCTAAAGGAGTTATAATGGCGCGTGAAGAGCGATCGTAAGAGCTAAAATAAGAATAAGAGTTATAAGACACCTCTATGCCCCACTTATAGAGGTTTAAGCGGTACTGTCACTCTAATATGCAACTTAAAGGGTTTTCTATCTCCTATTGATTTGAAATTAGTGATATAAACATCCTAAATTGTATATAATAAAATGTAAAAACATTCTACAAAGTGTGCGGTGTCATAAGTTGTGATGTGCATGGCGCACATCCCAACATGGTGGTTAAAAAATAATTATATTATACATATAGCAGTCCAAAAGTATGTTTTTTTTACTTGATTACTTGAATTATTTGTGCGAACATCAGTTTACTGTCAAAGTATACCGTAATCTAGTTCATCACGCGCCCCTCGAAATCGTAAAATCTGCATTGTAAAAATATATTGAAGTGTATTGTGAAATTAAACGTAATCTTGAAATGGTTCACACATGTCAGACAGAGCTTTGTGATAAGTTTATAAATCCATTATATGCAAATTCAAAGTGTGTATGTTGGAAATTATAGTGTATTATATAAGAAAAGTAATATATTAAATCTACATGAATACAAATTTCATCAAAATAGCAATGTCGACTTGTTGGAACAGCTTTAAGCATCTACTATCGCTACTATAACTGTTAGCGGTAGTATAGCGATAGTAATCGCTATTGTAGAGCCTAAGGATCTACTATAGCGATAGTAACTGCTTTAAGCATCTACTATAGCGATAGTAATCGGCTAATCGCTATTTTAGAGGCTAAGGATCTACTATAGCTATAGTTATCGCTATTGTAGAGCCTTAGGATTTAAGAAGAGGTTAAAAACTCCTTTACTCATATAAGAGAGAAAAATGCAGGCAATATAGTTCTAAATAGGCGTCATTATTCCCAGATATACCACTTTAAGAGATAGTAAGGAGTTATAATACTCTACTACGGTAAGGTGGTAAGAAGGATCTCAATATCTCTATTGTACAGCTTTAACCTACGTATTAACACTCTAGTAACTCTTTAAGTAGTATAACGCAGGCTTATAAGTCTGTTGTAACGCTTTAGATTTTATAGAGTTATATGGGATCCTTATACCTCTCTTATGCAGCTGATGCAGGTACAAAAGCGCTGTAATACTCTCTTATACCGTCAAAGACGTTACTTTGACTATTTTATCGCGATTATACCACCTTAGCCTTTTTGAAGTTATTTATATCCCTTATATACAGCTTAAGGAGTATACAAACTCTATTAAACCGCTGTTGTACAACCTTTAAGTGATATGATGTCTGCTTATACCGCTAGTGTGCTACTTGGGAATCTACTACTTCAATTATACTTTTATAAGGATTCCCAGATTATGATTAAACGAACGACTTTCAATTTCAAAAATAAACTTATAGACGTCGATATCCATTGCGCCTACGTCCTTTCTTGCACTAAAATCCGTACGGCACTGCGGAGCTCGGTGTGACATACCCTGCGGCACGCACCGCGTCTCCGTCCGAACGCGCGAGTCGTCGTGCGTCTCGCTCCTCCGCGCGTCGAGGCGGAGCCAGTGTGTCGTACCATGCAATTTTTCTATACAAAATCAAGATTCTACATACAAAGCTAAAAAATGCATCAACGGACGCCGCTGCGAGATGCGGAGCAGTGTGACGACCGCCTTAGCTACTTTAATTGCGTAATCTGCGATGAAACCAGGGGCCCTTGTCTCGAACGATATTAGACTAATAAATAATATTAGTAAAATAGCTGTCAGATCATATGGGATTCCATGACAACACACAGAACACACTAATACCGTAAAATGGGGTGAGTAGGGATTGCGTGGAGAGTTGGGTTATGAATGGGGAGAGAAGGGATGCCAGGGGGGTGAGATGGTTTTTAAAGCCTACTGCTACCTAAATAATGTATTAGTATTACAAATAGAGCTATAGTAATATTCATAAGAAAAAAATATTCGATCGAACAATGTTCCAAAATCACCTTTGTACGAAATCCCTTCTCACCCCAACTACGAGGTACTACGGGGTGAAGAGGGATTGTGTGTTTATCGGTAAAGTTATGAAATGGAACTAAAATACAAACGTCCGGAACATTTATTATGTATACCATTCAGTTTACATATGTAAAAAATCAAATATTGTTGAGGTTTGTATGTCAGTTTTCTCCCTACTCACCCCATTTTACAGTAATATTAGTTTAATACTATTCGAGAAGAATAGTAAGTCTAGTGACATGCGTATACACGACAAAACAATGTTGCCTATCAGTGAACGATTACGAAAACATAGCCCACTTACGCGTCATCCTGGAAGTCATCATTACCTACTTGAGCAATTGTCCGACGGCCAATCAAAGGTCCGACATACCAGGCTACGTTCTGATTGGTTAAGCGAGTCGATACTAGGGCGCCAAATATATCTTGAACTTGAGATCCGTAACACGAATTGGCCTACTATAGAGTCCGTAGGCATACGAAGACACAATTTTTGGAAGCACAATTTATTTAAACTTTAAGGCATTCTCTACCCGTCAGCTATTGGCATGGCAAAACTCGAATCTTTTTATTCAGAGTGTTCTTTTTTAATTGCGTTCTATTTTCGACAAGGTAGTTAAATATAGCCTGTAAAACCCACCCTACATTTGACTTGTTGAAAATTCTTCATATAAGTAAGTTAAACTCGCATATGCGGCTTTTATATTTAGTTCTGTCACAAAGATATACTACTAAGCTTTTTCCCCTTCGTCTGCGTGGGAATAAGATTTGCCACAAGGAATGAATAAATCATAGTAATAATAAGCATATTCTATTTTAAGTCAACATAAAAACCACCCCCCTTTCGGATGATTTCTGGGATAAAAACTATCCGATGTCCTTCCCCGGGACTCAAACTCTCTTCATACCTCATCTAAATCGGTTCGGCGGTTTAAGCGAGAAGAGGTAACAGACAGACACACTTTCGCATTGATAATATTAGTATGAATTTGCTGCTAAAACTATAGTCAAGAACAATGACAATGTCTCACTTTATAACTGAGAGCGCTCTTATACTGGTTAGTTACAGCGATAGACTCGAGCGCTTGCGAGCGCTTGATTGGCAGTGTTGGTCATGTGATGATAGTTTGGCATGTCAGTTTCAATTGTTTCGGTGGTAGCCTAATCATTTTGTAGGTTATAAAAAACTTAATAAGGCTTAATTTTGCTTGAAGGTTTATCCTTGCCAATTTTAGAATTATGAACTAAAGATATTATGAAACTTTCATCAAGTATATTGTTATAATAAAGTTGATAATTGTCGCAAGCGATTCTTCAGACTTTCTTAATTATCTAACTTTTTAATTGTATCCAAATGCTCGAGGGCGAACCGAATTACGAATGAAATAGATTGTAAAAGTAAGCACGAGGCATTTTGCGATTAAAATAAATTAATAACTGTTATATATTATATGTAGTAGTAATGTGTAAAGTAAATATATATATAGATATAAAATAATTGTATTTATGTAGAATAAATTTATATTTAGTTATACGTAATGTAACTTCGCATTTTAGTTTTCAGTTTGCTACCCGTTCCCCGCACTATTGTTTTTATCTGTTTGACCTGATGGTTGACTGGTAGAGAATGCCCTCTGGCATTAAGTCCGCCCTTTGTACTTTGTATTATTGTACTATAAAGTTTAAATAATAGTAGTTTATGTAACTGTTACGTAATAAGGGTCCTTACACATATTATAAATCCTAAATGAAGTGTTCGGAAATTAGAACCATTAGAACAGGGGTTCCCAACCTTTTGTCCTATGCGCCTCACTCAACGTTATGCTAAAACACTACGCCCCCCTAGGAGGTGAAATGGGGAGTCAAAACCGGGCACCATCCGCGCTGCGGTATTAGCCTTATACAGTTCAAATCTGGAGCCGCTTGCAGCGCCCCCCCTTGAACCACTCTACGCCCCCCAAATTGGACGCGCCCCACTGGTTGGGAAACCCCGCATTAGAATGACCGCCATTGCACCGCCATGACCAACTCGATTGTGCCGGCGGTCGGAGAGGAGGGCAAAATTTCATTACGTTACCGTAGGTAATGGAATCTTCATACGTTACGTTACTACACTGTCACAGATCAGATTATGATATTGGTGTAGTTAAATAAATAAATAACTCTGCTTACTAAATAGTTTCAAACTTGAAACTGCACCATCATAACCGTAATTTTGTCTAAGCTCTAAAGCAAACAAAGAAAATGTCTGTCGACCGCATAAATACACTAATCGCATCGCAGTCCCCAAGTTTGTACATTAAAGGCACAAAAGATAATGGATATTTGGGACCAAACGATGGTTTGTGCTAACATAGTTGGCTTATGTCTATTTTTATAGTTACAGTTAATAATAATAATAATAACCCCGCGGGGGCAGCTTGTGGCGAGCTGACGGTGAGTGGCGACACCGCGGACCCCTAACCTCCAGAGGGCCCTTTCCATCTGGCCCTCGCCTCTGTGCTTGCCTTAACTGGCCGGCCAGAGTGGAGTCGCAAGAGCGGGACCTATGCTCCAGGTTGGAAGTGTAAAATGTCATAACGCCGGCGGCCTGCTGAACGGATTACCGGGATCTGGCTACCGCAGACTCACCTCTCGACAACCTCACAGCCACTCTCAAGTGTTGCTCTGTTGTCGCACTGTGCGTGCGGCCATTGCGGGGCCCACTCAATGAGTTGGCGAGTCACCACCTGTCTCTTACAATTTTGAGACTGATTGTCACGGCAGGTGTCCGCTAGTCTCCTCCTATAGCCCGATATCCAGTCCATCCAACATTCAAATCAATAGCCTATGACCTTAGTTCCCATCGCAGCACAAAAGTGCTGCACTCCAATAGTCTTTGCACCTGGCAGGGACCATCTCTGGGTGTATCATATTGTGCGTTCAGAGATGGTATCTGCCATGTGTATCCCTCACTTTTAGATTATATTGTTTTAAAGGGCCTATGCGCTGTTGGCTTCGGCTCCACGCATGCCTTCCAAAGGTCCGGGACCTCATGGTCCCGAGACATGGTGAAAACAAACACATAATAATAATAAGAGACGTTTATTTAATAAAATTGCATAAGTACATAATAAGAGATCATGCTTAAACTTATTAAACAGGAAAGTGACTCAGCTTAAGTCTGTGCGAGAAGGGTTAAAGGCACTAGGGCCCTACCACCTCATGCCTCTCATGCCTCTTTGTATATATTTTTGAGGTAATCACCGTGTTTAGACGAATGAAGATTATTAAACCATCAGCTTCACTCAAGTCAAGACAAATTTAAGGCATATCCGAATTTACTAATTGATATCAAAAGGATCTTTTTAACATGAACGGTCTGCTTCGGATATTAAAACATGTTAAGACACAGTTCAACTCCAATGCATTAACTACGCAATACAGCTAACGTCTAAACATCAACTCCACACACAACATATAACTCCAATAAATAATAAATAAAAACCCTTTATTTGATTCTTTACGAGTACGTATTACAATTAGAATTTAATTTTTTTTATTTTTAATTATGAGGTGGAATAAAATTAAGTATAGATAAGCTGATGTCAACTTTAAATGATATTGAAAGATCTGGCGTGGGCAAAATTATTTTATGTGCATTGCCATATTCAGAGAATATGCCTTATGACTACAATAGTAAAATATCACGCTACAACTCTTTAATGTGCAACGCCATATCTCTCAATAATAGGTATCATTTCTTTGACTTAAATAAATTCATTGAGCGCTTTTGGCTAACCCCGGGGAAGATTTTTTTGCCAAAGAAATGTACTATGGGTATTTCTGATTTATTGGCCTTTAATATTGAGCCAAATAGAAATAATAGTGTTATAAGAGGATCTCGGCAGACCCACCTTGTCACATTTAAACTAGATTGTCAGACAGCGGAAAAACATCTTAATATGAATGTTGTTCACCAGAATATTCAGGGTTTTTCCAGCAAGGAGTTAGAGATAGGTTTATTCTTAGATAATAATGATGGACAAGTTATGTGTATTACAGAACATTGGCTTAAAGAAGAACATTTAATATTTGACTTTGTTAACTTTAAATTAGTCAGTTACTATGCTAGAAAATCTGCCATTCATGGTGGTTCCCTTATTATTGTTAAAAATGGTCTAAGATCTAAAGAACGGAAGGATGTTGTAAAATGTTCCATAGAGAGGATTGCAGAAATTTCTTGTATAGAATTAGAAAGTTATATTGTTATTTGTGTATATAGGCCACCAACAGCGGCAGAAGCTGATTTCAACAAATTTGAAAATACCATGGAAAATGTGCTAAAATTAGTGACTAATAGCCGAAACTGCCGAAAGTATGTGGAGATTTTAATGTTAACTTGCTTGAATCGTCTAATAATTCTGTTAAATTGCTATGTTTGTTTAAATAGTTTAATATGTTTAATTTGTTCTTTGAACATAATATTTTTTGTAACTGTGAATGTCTGGATAAGCAAATATTTAACTGTTTTCATTCTGATCACAGCGGTCAAAGGGCATCGTTTATAAAGCCAATTCAGGAAACTCCACAAACTGTAACATATAGACCCATTAATGGTTATCGTTTGGAATTATTCAAAAAAGAAATTCAAAATCATCTGTCAACACTGCCTTATTCACATTTTTATGACTCAAATAATTTGTATGAAGATTTGTTTGGTATGATTCTTTGTAAATTTAACAAACATTTCAAATTGAGAACTATTAGTGGGTCAAAGACTAAATCTAAATCAAAGTTTAGCGAATGGTCTACCGTAGGCATTCATAAAAGTAGAAAGAGGCTTTATGAACTTTATGGAGAGAGAGAACTGAACAAAAATGCAGATTTTCTGGACTATGTTAAGAACTTCAAAAATTTTCAAGAAAGTGTGTTTGACTGCGAAGGCGAACTATACTAGTGCAAAAATCAAAATTTCGGACAACAAGGTGAAAACAGTATGGAATATTATAAATAAGGAAGCTGGTAAATGTAAATCACGCGATTGTCAAGTCAACATTGTCTCAGAGGAACAGGCAGGTCTTGTCAAATGACGATATTGCCTCGGCATTCGAAGATTATTTTTCTAACATAGCATTAAATACCACAAAATGTCTAAAATCATCTTCGTTTCAAGCTCATTCCTTACTTTGCACTAATATTAAGAAATGTCAGATGATATTTGAATTTGACCTTGTAGATTCAGAAAAAAATGTAAAAATATTCAAATCTCTGAATTTAAAGAAAACAGAAGACTTATGGGGTACATCAGTTGTAGTCATCAGTCATATCAATTTGATATCATAGACGTCATAGCGCCTTACTTAGCCTTAATTTATAATAATTCAGTTTCACAAGGCGTTTTTCCAGATCTTATGAAATGTAGTAAAGTCATACCTCTTTTTAAATCGGGTGATTCTAGTGATCTGAATAACTTCCGGCCGATATCAATACTTCCTGTACTAAGTAAAGTCTTTGAAAAGCTAATGTTAAATGATCTACTGGGCCACTTCAACAGACATGGATTGCTTACAAGCAATCAGTTTGGTTTCACAAAGGGACGTTCCATAACCGACGCTGCTGCGGTACTCATCAAACATATTTTTATTGCCTGGGAAAAACATTACGATGCAATTGGTATATTCTGTGATCTTTCTAAAGCGTTTGATTGTGTAGATCATACAACCCTCATTCTTAAATTAGAACATTACGGTTTGTCAGAAAATGCCTTGAATCTCATGTCTTCATATCTTAGCAACAGAACACAAACAGTTGTTGTAAATAAAACCCAGTCTAAAGGGACTTCAGTAAAATTAGGAGTGCCACAGGGTTCTATTTTGGGCCCATTCCTGTTTTTGGTTTATATAAATGATTTACCTTGTGTAGTACAAAACCTTTGTGATATCGTTCTGTTTGCCGATGATACATCTTTAATTTTCGAAGTTGACCGGCAATCTACCGATTTTACTGTAATCAATAACACACTAGCTGCTGTACTGAACTGGTTTACTATTAACAATTTGCTACTTAATGCTAAGAAAACCAAATGTATTAGATTTGTTTTGCCAAACGTTGCACCGGTGGACACTAAGATTCTCCTGAATGGTGAATGTTTAGAGATAGTAGATAAAGCAGTGTTCCTTGGTTCGACGTTGGACAAAAATCTACAATGGAGTCCTCATATAAGAAAACTCGCTCTTCGATTAAGCTCGGCCGCTCATGCCGTTATGAGAATTAGACAATTAACAAATATTGACACAGCTCGCTTAGTTTATCACAGTTGTTTTCATAGTGTAATGTCATATGGTATTCTGGTTTGGGGCAAAGCAGCTGACATACAGATTTGTTTTACAAAAAAGAGCCATCCGCTTTCTGTATAACTTAAAGGCAGGTGCATCAGTTAGAGAACTATTTAAAGAAATTAATATTTTAACTGTTGCTTCCCAATATATCTATGACAATATTATTTTTGTTGTAAAGAATATACATACATTCAAAAAAAAATCTGACATCCACAGCTATAACACTAGAAATAAAAACAAGCTTGCTATCAGAAGTAGTCGTATCCGCAAAGCATATAAGTCATTTTTTGGTCAAGGTATTCACATTTATAACAAGTTACCCGTCGATGCTCTAAATTTATCATTTCCCGCTCTTAAGAAATATTTGAAAAAAAGTTTAATGTCAATGGCTTATTACAGGGTCGAGGACTATATGACGGACAAAGATGCATGGCCCAAACCAGAAAATACTACAAAATCATCTAACATTTAGAGGACACAGTTCAGATAGGAAAGCATATCAAACGTTTTGTGAAGCAATCAGATTTGGATTTTATTATTATTATTTTATTTTAATTAAACAATACGTACATTGTATGTCTCTCAAGCTGTTTTGATATGCCTTCTTATAGAACTACGCATTATTGTGTATCTTTAAGATGTAATATTACTATATTACTGTTTTAAAAAAATAAGTCCCGCCGAGTTTCTTGCCGGTTATAAATAATTCTTCTCGGGTCAGAGGTGTAGGGTTAGAACCGGAGGTAGTTTTTTTTTTCTCTCTGACGTTCATAAGTGCATTGTAATGTGCCTAAATTGAAGAATAAATATCTTTTATCTTTTTATCTTTTAAGTCGTAAGGTCTCTTCGGGTGAAGGCCTCCTCCAGTTTAAACCAGTTTTTCTGTCTTTGGCTACCTGTTGCCAATTTTTGCCAGCTGTAGCCACGATTTCATCCTTAATTTCTTTAGGCTTCCCTTTCTTCATAGTCCCGGTGGGACCGCGCCACAAAGTGGTTATTTTTGCCCATATTTCTTTGTTTGAGCGTATTACGTGCCCAATATTGGTTAACTCAATAACTCCAATATTGGTTGATTATTGGTTAACTCAATAACTCCAATATTGGTAGTGTGTTGGAGTTGTGTTGGATATTGTTTTAATGTATTTTAAAGTTAGAATACAACACAAGCAGTAAATTGAAATGTGCCTCATTGGCGTCACGCCTCTACGAAGCATTTTCGCTACATAAATGAAAAAATGTGCTACGGGCTACGAGATAGCGCTACGAACTTTGGTTGCACTTTATGGATACCGGCAGCATTTCCTGTTAATTTCAAATTCGACGTATTCCAGGTTGAATTTCCGGATGGTTTACCTTCGGACTGAAGCTATTCTACAAATCTAGCTCAGCCAGCTCACCTAGTTTCGACATGGTCTAACTAGGTATTTCACAAACATTGATGTATTATGTATTCTACTAGATGAGCCATCTAGAACAAATTTTGTGCGCCATGTTTGGCGGTTGACAGCTGTCACTGAATCAAAGAGTAGCTTTAACAAAACTGACGTCACACTGTTTTGACAAAGTTCATATTCTGCCTAAACCAATTTTGTAAGGAAACGTAATTAACTTAGTTATTGTTTTAATGTTTATTTTGCTCCTTACCCTTGAGTTTTAGGAACAATTGTCGGCAAAAATAGTATTTTACTTACAATACTATTTTTGCCGACAAGCGCCTTTCAATACGAACTTTGATCCTTGATATTTACTTAAAATGACATTGATTTCTTCGCACGGATGAAAAATAATTGTGTAAGTACGTATAACACGGATGATATTTCGATATTACGTTTTAAATTCGAATCATAAAAACATTTTCTATGTATTTTACTCGCATTAACAATTTTAGCAAAATCGCCCTTGTTGAACAATAAATATATGTTTAATTAACTAAACATTACCTAACGTACTTATCTAAAACATGTTTATTACGTAAATATTTTTATGCTGAGTACTATTAAACAATATCAAGTGTAACAATGTCAAGGTATATCAAGTAGGCACATCTGCTGTGTTACTTCTGCGACATTAATCTGTGCGCCAAGGAATATGGCGTCGCATTATAATTAACATTAATATTTTAAATTAATGTAACACCAAACTTTGCACTTACTTACCTATGGAATGTAATTCCGTGGCTTTTGTTACTATTTTTAGAATTATTTTTACGGTTTATTATCATGCAAGAAGCCTATACGTTTAGTATTTGATTTTTTAAATTTTTTGACACTTGCGTGTAATCATGTCTGTGGTCCAACAGCCACTGTCAGACTTGTAGTGATTTTCACTAAAACTCATGGTACAAATAATTTCTTAGGGATGTCTTATCCTGTTACTCAATGTTCACAAATCGTTATTTTAATCGTTTGGTTATTCTCACTTAGAATCGTGAGCCGAATTTATTCTCTTATTTAGGACACAAAAAACGCCCTCATTTATATTTTTGACTTTGAATTACGCTACTTTCATATAGGTAGGTTAAAAATGCGTTAGCAGGTTCAAATATATTGGGATACTTAATGAGTACGATTAGGAATAACCAAAAAAAATTTCAGAGTCCGAACAACATTTGAACTTATTTAAAACAATTTCAGTACATGTTATTTACATAAAACGGGTGCAATCATTGGTAGGTTCGTAAAATTTGGAATTTTCAAGTGTAAAATTGTACCTACTGAGATGACGGCGGAATATTTCACGCACCGATCTACAGCCAACGCTGTTCGCGCCTACAGCAAACTTCATGTAAGTAAGTTTAGCAAATGTCACGGTAGATGGCGCTGTACTAGACAGATATTTTCTACATCGCGCTATCGACATTTTTATTGCGATTGCATATAATGGTTGGAGATTTATTTTAATATGTTGCCTTTATTTTAGGCCAAGCAAATAAGATCTATAAAAAGTGTTTTGAGGAATTAATTCCCAGCAGGCTAGAAATCGTTTCAATACCTTCATGTGGACCTAAATGCATGTAATCCGAGTTTGCCTAATCTCAGGAGGTGTGCATAACTTTTTAGCGAAAATTTTGCTCTTTGTCTGGTTTTTGCTTGTAGCTCGAAAACGGTACGTCCGACGGAAAATGTCATCTATATCAATATTAAAGAGGGTTAAATTCTGCGTTGCATGAGTATCTTTACTTCTAATTCGGTTCAGCGGTACAGACGAAATCAAAAGTTTTAAACCGGGAAAATGTCTCATTTAATTGAAAAACTCATATTTTGACTTCCATACCACATATCTTAGAAACAGATGACTCCTGGTGAAAAACCTATAGAATAAAAGTGGAAGACAATATAATTTCACGTTATATAGACATTTCAATTTTCAAATTCAGTCATTTGGAAAGACTAAATTTGGAATGAATTCAAAAGCGGTTTTTTACTAATTCCTTCTAAGTTGCATATATTTTCCACAAATATGAGGTGTGAGGCGTACATTTAATACATTGTTACAACTAAGAACATTTAGGTGCACATTTCTAAAACGTACCCAATCCGAAAACTATTTATACACCGTGTTTTTTTTTTATTTCCGGTAAATTCAAGGGTAAATTCCTGAGCTTAACTTAGGTTTATTTCTCAAAGACGGAAATCGATAGTTCTTTTTCGTCTTTCTGATTATGTAATTTTTTCTTTTAGTCTGAGAACCCGCTATAAAGTCATGTAACTGTATGTTAAGACAATACAATATTAATTTTGTACTAAGCAGAAACGTCTACAATCAAAATTTCAATTTTATAATTGAAAGAAAAATGGAAAAGTTCGGACCGGTGTTCCGAAAGGTCGCAAGTTCGAATCTTGCTCGTTGCGGTGATTTTTTTCATTTTTCTTTCAATTATACAATTTTCAATACAATAACAATAGACTTGTGTAACGTATAACGTTACAATGTTCCCTTTGTATCTATAGGATTGTTAATATTCGAAATTTCATTGACACGTCATAATGTTCAATTGTTTAGTTGAGTTAGAGAATCCAACCCTACAGATTAGGGAATACCTACAGTACCTACAGATTGGGGATTCAATCAACAACTAATGAACCTATTTGACTTAACACACAGGTGAATCATTTTGTAGTGGGTTCTCAGAGTAAAAAAAAATTAATGTAGGTTTACACAATTAGAAGGCATTAATAAAATATCGATTACCTTAGAACTGGAGCTAATTAGGACACTGGCGTCTTTGAGAAATAAACCTAAGTTAAGCTCAGGAATATACCCTTGTAATTACCGGAAATAAAAAAAAACACGGTGTATAAATAGTTTTCCGATTGGGTACGTTTTATAAATTTGCACCTAAATATTCTTATTTGTAACAATGCATTAAATGTACGCCTCACACCTCATATTTATGGAAAATATGCAACTTAGAAGGAATTAGTAAAAAACCGCTTTTGAATTCATTCCAAATTTAGTCTTTCAAAATGACTGAATTTGAAAATTGAAATGTCTATATAACGTGAAATTATATTGTCTTCAACTTTTATTCTATAGGTTTTTCACCAGGAGTCATCTGTTTCAAAGATATGTGGTATGGAAGTCAAAATATGAGTTTTTCAATTAAAAGAGACATTTTCCCGGTTTATAACTTTTGATTTCGGCTATACCGCTGAACCGAATTAGCAGTAAAGATACTCATTCGAGGCAGAATTTAACCCTCTTTAATATTGATATACATGACATTTTCCGTCAGACGTACCGTTTTCGAGCTACAAGCAAAAACCTGACAAAGAGCAAAATTTTCGCTAAAAAGTTATGCATACCTCTTGGGATTGGGCAAACTCGGATTACATGCATTTAGAACCACGTGAAGTTATTAAAACGATTTCCAGCCTGCTGGGAATTAATTCTTCAAAAAAATCTTATTTTCTTGGCCTATTTGTGATTTGTTGGTTTTTATTTAAACATTTCTTCACACGATTTTTCGTTTGAAAGTGCCCCAGTGCCAGTGCGCCCATTTCGGAAGTGTTAGGATAGAACGCGATTTTATATTATGCTACAAATCCTAGTGTTAAATTTAGAAAGCTCTAAGTACACAAGCTCCTTATTCTAATTAATATATTTTTTATAAGTTTTAATTAAATTCGCTCTCAAAACTTTAGCCATAAGACATCGGAGCGTGAAACCGGACACCCTTCAAAATATTTACTGGAGGTAATAATTTATCTAAATCGCTTTGCCAAGAAAAACAAGGGTTGTTTTCTCACAACAAAAGTTTTAATAGTACCCTAGTACTTCTCAGTTAACTTGTAATGGGTTTTCTGAGTTTAATACGAAGCTTGGGACGTAAGGACCTTGGAGAGGATCGATGGGTATTCTTTATTCTATAACAGTTTTAAAATAATGTCGTGTGCCTATGTAAATATATTCGGACTGTAAACCAAGTTCATTATTTTTCTAATCGCCGGCTTTTATATTTAAAACTGTATCGTTAAAACTGTAATAGCGTAAATCCTATGGAAATCCGACTAAACTATTATGATATTTTTATGCTTCAGCCAGATTAACTATAATGATATTAATAATCTCGCCCAATCACAAACCGACTTGCTCGTTACAATAACTATTCACTCGTAAAACAAAGACATAAATCTTACAACAAACATTATGTACAAAGATTATGAGCTGGAAGCTCTTATACATCACTCATCCTGTCCAAACTTAACTATGCGTACTTTCTCGTACTAAGTACTGCCTACTTTCTCGTACTAAGAAAGTCATACAACGGCTCCAAAATGCCTGTGCACGTTTTTGTTTCCCAATACCCCCACGATCCTATATTACTCCGTATCTCAATCTCAACAAACTTTTAAATATGGATGGTCGACGTACCCTACACTTTGCAACGCTATTATTCGGTATCTGCAACAGTAAGAAACCCGCATATGACTGATTCGCCCAAGGCACAATACCGCTGCATTTCGTGGCAGCTTTCGTTATGCTGCCACGAAGTGCTGGAATAACCTTCCACCACCAATTTGGGAGAGCTTCACTGTTAATGGGTTTAAGTCTGAAAACACACCTAATGGCTCAACAAGGTGTTGCTGCCTAAGGGCATCGTTTCTTCTAAAATTGCAGTATCAGCTCGAGTTCCTAAATACTTTCAGCTCTGAAGTTGATTTCAAGCTGACCGGCAAATAATAAAATTATTTATATAAATGAATTATTAATTGTAATATGGGTACTTTTATTTTTGTAAGTAATATATAAGTATTTATACCTCATATTGATAACATATTATATTTTTGTATAATATATATATTGATTAACACACTATATTTTTGTAACATACACTGTGGGCCCATATAACTAGACAGATTTTAACAGTGTATTCCTGATCATATTTAGATACTAAAATGTCCTATAAACTTTTCTGGAATACGCCTAGTTTCAGAATTAATACCAATTTTTAAAAAAATACACTTTTTATTATAACTACTCCCCAACCAGCAAAAATGCCGAATAAGCTTGGTATTATAGAGCTATTTAGTCAGATAAAGGTAGTGTAACAGTAGTCGCTGCGATAATATGTCGTATAGTAGCTGATTATATTACAAATTAGCTTATACAACAATTCAGTCAAATAGTACAGTGGAATAAACGTTTATATGACCTTGTTATGCGATTGTTTTACTACAGTTTTATAGCCATCATCAATATTACTTCTATACAGCTCATTGATCGCGTTACAGTATATTATACTGCAGCTATGTTACAAACAGCCGTTTATACGTTTCTAATATTGGCATTATAGGACTAGTCATATTGCCATGGTAAGTTGCGACTTTTATTCAGAAAACTGTTGTATAAAAGAGTTTAAAGTAATTTTTATTCCACATGTAGCAATATAAATGTAGTAAATAAATACGATTACTACACAATCGAGTAATAAATTTCATACTGATTTCTATAGAGTCCATAATGATATAAGTGTTGCTTTGGGTATAATTATCTGACTAATTATTGAAAATAGATGTCATATACTTCAGAAAAAGTGACCAAACCCTCCGGTGTCCGAGGCCAGACTCGAACTGGCGTCTTCAGCTTTCGCGGCTGACGTCCTGACCACTAGACCACCCGGTCACGGCGGAACTTGACAAATTTTCTCATGTATATGCAATCTCTGAATAAAAATCTCAAAAAAAAAAAAAAAATATTTAACAAAAATAATTTGATTTGCTTCAAGATTGACTAATTATTGTTTATGCTGTGTAAGTGTAGTTGTTTAGCACTTTTATTTCACAGCTTGTGTTATAGAAGCCAAGATATAACGTTTACTGACCCACAACTCGTATAACCGTTGCACGACCGCCGTGATTTCAGCATCAAACTTGTCAACCAGAATATTTAATTGCGAGTACTGGTTCCGTACAGATTTTTTTTTAATTTCTACAGAAAAGCATAGCCAATACAGCAGTCAAATTGTCAATTTATCACGCAAAGCACGATGTCAAGCTGCATTTTTTTATATATTTTTTTTTTTTTTTTTATACCAAGACGGTGGCAAACAAGCATACGGCCCGCCTGATGGTAAGCAGCTACCGTAACCTATGGACGCCTGCAACTCCAAAGGCGTCACATGCGCGTTGCCGACCCTTTATATGTTCCTAGGGTCCCTTAGAAGACTGTAAAACTGTATTTTGCATGCAAATTTTTCAGACTTTTTTTATTTTTATAACAGTTAAACTAAAAAAACTTTTTTTTAATTAGTTGCTTAGCAATTAATCCAGTTTTTACAATTTGGAACAGTTAAAGCCCCTTAACTTTCTAGTACATAAATTACAACAACTGGATTTACTCCATACATTCTTAAATTACGACTAGCCGGAAAAAGTACCACAAACAAAACAATGATAATTGTTTGTATGTAGGTACAGACAAGGTCATTGCGTTTTTTTTGACATAGTATTGGTATATGACCTGAATCTCAACAATGACGTGTATACATAGTTTTGTCAAAAATATAATATCGATAATATGATACACAAAAAACTTTACATATCTTAGCACAAGTAGCTTAAAGTACTTAAAATCACACAAATACTTATTATCTGTAAGTATAACATTATATCAAAGTATTTATTTATATACTAGTACCGATAACTCAACACAATAACTATTACCACAGGATTTCTTTGATATTCTTTCGAATCCAGGGTTTTTATATTCTTCACAAAGAACCTTAAAGTTGGCATTATGGCGGAAACAATAGTCGAATAATGTAGTAACGGGGCACTCGTATTCGGCTGTATATCACATACTAGTCGCGTAGGTGTTACGAAGATGCTTAATGTCGCTTACTGATACATTTGTTTAGATAATTAAATAATAATTTAAATAATAAATCACTTAAAACTAAAAATCATGAAGGGGCATTAAAATTTAATAAATAAACTATAATATGTTTTGTCACAAAAATAAGTTTGCAGGTAAACTTCACTGCCACAATCGATAAACCTCAAGTCACTATCCTTAACATATAACAAAATCAAAATGCACTTTACTTACCTCGAAATTATTATTATTTCTTTTTCAGTTTATGCCTTGTGACAATTGTGACGAACTTGCGCGTGTTGATAAAAAAAGTCGAGTAACCGCTGCTCCAAAACTCGCTATTGAATCAAATAATTGCATAGTGGAGTTCTCGCTGCTGCAACTCGACATAAAAGCCGAATAAATATTGCGATAGAAGCCACTACTACACGCAATTAGTAATTGCGCGACATTTATAGAACTTCTATTCAGTATTCCTGATCTATAGCGGTGTCTTCATTTGTCACCTACTCCACTTAATTGCAATATAACTGTGCCCAAACGCCGTCGTATAAACGTGTATTCGACTCTTATTCGACCATACACTAACACTTAAAAGTCGCGGCAGAAACGTGTACTCGACCATGGTTTTGCTAGTTGGGGATCCTTTCTAATAGCGTTGTTGCCACTATTGGACATAGTTTACACGTCCTTATTGACAGATATCAAAGTGACAAGGAAAACTTTACAGAAACTAAATTTTTACAAAAAAAAATGTACCAAATTGTTTTAGGCGATAATTTTATTAATAACATTTGCTTTTCATGTGCAACAAACATTCAAAAAATAGAAAAAAAAAAAATTTTTTTTTCGGCGGAATTTACCAAAAGTCACATAATATTTTTTCCTTCTTTTGGTCTTAGAAATTCGTGGTTAAGATCTGTCGGGTTATACCAGCCCACGGTGTATAAGCCGCGCAGTATGCTATCCCGCACACCTCACTGGCTCCGCAGAAAACCAGCGCCGTTGACAACGCTAAGTCGTGCCAACTGCATTGCTGAGTGGAGACCATTTCAGCCTCACATCGTTTCTGTTATGTATACTTCTTATTTAATATTTCTGTAAATGTGCTGATGTGTTGTCTGAATAAATGTTATTCTATTCTATTCTATTCTATACATCTTCATTTATTTTAACGGCCTCCTAGCCTAGTCGGTAGTAACCCTGCCTACGAAGCAGGAGGTCCCGGGTTCGAATCGTGGTCAGGGCATTTATTTGTGTGTTGGTCACAGGTTGTTCCTGAGTTATGGATGTTATCTATGTATTTAAGTATTTATCCATATTTATCTATTATATATATCGTCGTCTAGTACCCATAACACAAGCCTTATTGAGCTTACTGTGGGCCTAGGTCGATTTGTGAAAGATTGTCCTAAAATATATATGTTTATTATTTATTGTATTTATTATAGCGTTCTATAAGTTGTCTTAAAAGTTGAATAAAATCTCTAGTCTGGGTCGTAAGTTATTCGAAGTCAAAGTACACGAAATTCGTTTTTACGTGATTAAATATTTTTTTATTACTCTGTTGATGTTAATGCCCATTTTTTGTAGGGCATAAAAGTAACAAATTTCGTTCCAAACATTTTTTAATCATTATCATATTTATTGGTTATATTAAATTACATGTCAAACGTTTCATGCAGATGTCGTCATACGTCATTCAAACAAACTTCATACTGACGAATGATTTTCATTATAGATCAAGAGTAGGCTGTAGGGAACCCTACCTCATCGAGTAGCAGAATTCGGCTTATGTAGGGCAATGCACGGTAAAATGTTATATATTTTAGTACTTGGCAGCCTGAGCCAAAGTTGGAGCATTTTGTACAGTCAGCCAAATATTAACAAAAACTACTTCATTGACTTAGCAAGTGGGCACGTGGCCCATTGGATAGTGCTCAAGAAAAGTCAAAAAACTTGTTACTCGTTGAGGTAGATTTTATAATGATGTTTTTGCTTACTATTCAGAATTCTCCAAGATTAGCTCAGGCTACCAAGTACTAAAATACATGGCTTTTGACCGTGCATTGCCCTACATAAGCCGAATTCTACTACTCGATGAGGTACGGTTGCCTACAGCCTACTCTTGTTCTACTCGTATTACATTTCATAGCCAGCCAGTCTGATACTGCTGGCTCATTTACATTCAATCGCTTGTATTCTTTCGTTCAAATAGGTAAACATACAGACAACCATTATGTGTATATCTAAATATATAAAAGAAGAAACTGACTGACTGATTGACTGACTGACTGACTGACTGACTGACTGACTGACATATCAACGCACAGCCCAAACCGCTGGTTCTAGAGATTCCAAATTTGGCACGTAGGTTCCTTGCAAGGTCTAGGGATGTACTAAGAAAGGATTTTTCAAAATTCACCTCCTAAGGGGGTAAAATGGGGGTCCAAAGTTTGTATGGCGAATCAAAATTTGTTAGACTATTTTATTCGAAACTTCACAGGAGTATTCCTAACGATAGATGAGTAAACACGTACTTCAGGTTTTTTGAAAATTCAATCCCTAAAAGGGGCAAATGTGGTCACAAAATCTGAAAATCAACATGGGTATCGTATCCTTTTTGAGTACTTGTAGTACGCGGGCGAAGCCGCGGGAAAAGGCTAGTTACTCGTATAATGGTTATTTTTATTGTTTATAATGAATATGTGTTAACTACCATATGTGTCAAACTAACATAAAGTTTTCTGGTTTCAGGTAAGTTTCGTCTAGAAGACGAATGAAGTTCTCACTTTTTGACTTTTATCTCCGAAAGGTAACAATTTAATTAAGTAGTACATTTACAAACTAGTGTAGACTAGGTAGTCGGGGGTTAGTGTGAAAGAGACAAATATAATTTTTAGGCTGATATACCTCTAAAGTTGCGGCCAGACGGCATACAACCACAGCCCTCTGCTACGAGACCTTAGCCGAAAACAGAGATTTTAAACCATGTAGCCAGTAGTTGGTGCCAAATTCTACATGACTTTTAAACGCCCTTGGTGGCTAGGTGTGCTCTGCCAACCATTGGCAGAAGCGGTTGGTTGGTTGGCAGCCATGTAGCCGTTCGCTTCAACCACTCGCTCTAACCAAGGTCACGTGGCAGAATCTGCGGCTATCTGCCGTCTGGCCACAACTTAAAAGTGTGAAAAGGCTGATACGATTGCATGAGCTGCGTTGTTAATTATTTGTAATCTTCGATTTGGACATGAAGTATAATGTCGTGTATAAACTCTACAGGCAAAGTGACCTATACAATGGCATATTCGGGCAAGGTGGCGCGCTCCGCATAGTTGTGATATTGTGGGCCACCCACTCCGATATTATCTGAATACCGCAGTATTCGAATACATGCATGTACCGAATACTATTTAAATTACGCTTTATGTCCGATTAAAATACAGCATGATAAACAGCCTATTGTTTTTAACGTTTAGCCATATTTCTGGAGGTAACAAATATTAGATTTGGCCAAATATTAATTGAATGGCGATTTATAAGTATCCATACTAATATTATAAATGGGAAAGTGTATGTGTGTGTTTGTTTGTTTGTCCGTTAAAAGATACAACGCCATTGAGATCAGAAGCAAAACTCATTTATTCCAAACTACCTTCAGCTGTCATTACAATTCAATCCTAGAGGTACCTATCTAAATACATAACATACCTTTCCACCATAATCAACAAGTATCAATCATTAAACATATTCATTAAATTATATTATAACTTTTTCACAATCAACATTCATCAGGAATGCCTATGATGTCACGCCATATCTCTGGCGATGGTATTTCAATAAGAGGGTCATCATCGGTAGTAGAAGACTGAGAGCCAAATTGAAGTGATTGTTGATCGCAATTAGGCTTCTGTTGGCTGTGCTCGAGCTATGATTTGATCTGCGTGGCGACGATGCAGCTCTCCATCTTCCGTTCTCACCACATAAGTGCTGGGCCCCTCCACTGTCTCAATCTGGCCCTTAGCCCACTTGGCTCCTGGCGTGTACATGCGCACTAGCACGGGCTGATGTAGACGGAAGGCGCGCGCGCACGGTCGCTGCGCTGCCTGTTCCAGCTGTTCTTCAGCTCGGCTTGGTGTGCTCTCAGGGTGTAAATTTGAGACAGCCGTTCTATATGTGCGTCCGTTTAGCATTTCAGCTGGTGTTTTATTGGTAGATCTGTTAGGGACGGTACGCAAAGCGTATAAAGCCTTCACCAGTTTTTCACTCCAGGGCATGGTTGTAGTTGCCATTTTCTTCAATTTATTTTTGAAAGTCTGTACGGCTCTCTCTATCTGTCCATTCGACGCCGGGTGGTAGGGCGGGGTGAAGAAGTGTCTGATATGGTTTCTCTTCAAAAATAAATTAAAATCTTCAGACGTAAAAGTCCTACCATTGTCTGACACCAAAACGTCTGGCAATTCTTGTGAGGCGAAAATGCGTCTTACAATTGTAATTATAGAATCCGCGCTCATGGATGGAACGATTTCTGCCTCTATCCACTTACTGTAAGAGTCGATTAGTAGCAAAAAGGTTTTTCCCTGGAAGGGTCCGGCAAAATCGATATGGACTCGACTCCACGGTTTGTCAGGCATGACCCATATTTGCGGATCTTTAGGTGGGTTGTTTCTTACAGACTGGCAGTCCTCGCACTCAGCTACCACCTTCTCAATTTCCTTGTCCATGCCGGCCCACCAAAGGTACCCTCTAGCGTATGCTTTGGTTTGTACAATACCTGCATGAGGAGCATGTAACAACTTAAGTACCTTTTTGTGTAGCGAAGCAGGTATTATGACTCTGTGACACCACAATAAACATTCTTTATTGTGTGAAAGAGCCTCTCTGCGGATCCAATATGGCTGCATTTCAGGATCTGTATTGGAGCGCGGCCACCCATGGAGTACGTTGAACAATACCCTCTGTAGCACGTGATCTTTCTTGGTTTCTTCAGCAATAGCTTTTACATCAAGATTCCATCCCAGTGGTTGCTCTTCTAGCAAAAGCACCTCGCCTAAACAGTCCATATTCAGTCCTACAGAAGAAGTTTCTGGTTCCGTCCACCTGCTTAAAGCGTCCGCGTTTCCAATTGACTTGCCGGGTCGATATTTGATCGAATAACTGTATCCGTTAAGCTTTAGCGACCATCGTAACATTCTCGGTGAGATTTGGTCTGGGATTGGTTTTTCTGGGTTGAACAGGCCAACCAAGGGTTTATGGTCGGTGATGATGCAGAACTTACGTCCGGCCAGAAACTGATGATACTTAGTCAGTCCGAACATTACCGCGAGCGCTTCTTTATCTATTTGCCCGTAACGTCTTTCATGTGGTTGTAATGTCCGCGACGCCATCATCACCGGACGTTCGGATCCATCTTCCATGACGTGAGACAACACGGCTCCCAATCCGTAATCTGACGAGTCGCAAATCAGTAACAATTCTTTATTTAGGTCATATCCGACTAATGTACAATGCGACGACAGGAGAGTCTTAGCCTTATTAAACGCCTTTTGTTCTTTGTCGCCCCATGTCCATGGTGTCTTCGCTTCCAGCAACCGGTACAGTGGCTCAAGCAACGTTGCTTTGTCAGGTAAGAATTGATAGTTAAAAATTGTATAGGCCCAAGAATGCCCTTAATGTGTCTTTGTTTGTGGGCGCCGGTTTATCCTGAATCTCTTGTACTTTATCCGGAGACGGGTGAAGTCCGTCGGCGTCCAGCATATGGCCCAAAAAGGTAATACTCCGTGAGGCAAATATGCATTTCTTAATGTTTAACCGAAAACCCAAGTCTTGAAGTTTTCTCAGTACTGCGTCCAATCTCTGATTATGCTCTTCCATATTTCTCCCTGTGACAGCTACATCGTCCAGAAGACACGCGACTCTTGCCATATCCACCAGTGCAGAAGACATAACCCTCTGGAAGATACCAGGCGCAGCGCTTACCCCATAAGCCAATCGATTCACCTTCATTAACCCGATGGGTGTATTTAGTGTCAGCAGCATCGCTGTGCCATCATCAACCTTGATCTGGGTGTACGCCTGTTTTAAGTCCAGTTTGCTAAATATAATTCCTCCGCTAAGCTTCACGAATGCCTCTGTCGATGTAGGGAGCGGGTATGTGTCAACATCTATAGATGCGTTAACCGTAGATCGATAGTCTCCACAAATACGCAAAGAGCCGTCATCCTTCTTGACAATTCTTAACGGAGTAGCCCACTCTGAATATTTGACTGGTGTTAAAACGCCAGCCTTAACCATTTGACGCAGCTCGTCCTCCACTTGACGTTTCAGCGGGAAGGGTACAGGTCGCGCTTTCATGAATCGTGGCGCGGTCTCGGGTCGCACGTGCAGTGACACTAGTGGTCCCGTGTACTCTCCTAAACCCTCCTTAAACAAATTAGGGTATTTATTTTTCCACATAGCTACTTCATCTTCTGACCAACAAACGCCATCTACCCGCAGCCCCAGCTTGTTAAACCAGTTTCTACCGAGTAAGCTCGGTCCTCTGCCCGCGACAACAACAAGGTCACTTTGAGCCTCTCTGTCACCTAAAACCACTCGTACGTGTGCCAATCCCAAGATTTTTAAAGGATCGCGGGTCCATGTGCATAGGTTCACCTTTGAGGGATTTAATGGAGGTGGGTTAGACCACATCTTTTTATATGTTTCTTCCGATATGATAGTTCTCGAAGCCCCGGAGTCAATTTCCATTATTAATTTCGCACCATTAATATCCACATTCACTATAATGGGGGGGATTATAATCTTCGGTACAGACATAAATACCATTCATGTCTTCTTGATCCGAGTTGGAGTCACATAAACATTTCTCCTCAGCCTGATGGACCTTGCCCTGTTTCTTGCTGCAGGCTGAAGCAATGTGCCCATGACGCTTGCAAAAATAACACTGAGCCTTATTAAAAGGGCACCGCTCATTTGGTTTGTGAACCCGGGTACAGTGTTTGCAATTCACTGTTTGTATTTTATCAATTTCCATCTGGTCACTTTCCTTCTGTGGTTGTGGAGTATGCTTGGATGTACTAGCACTAGCTTGAGCTTCTGGGTACAAGTCAGGGAACGTCGCCTGGTAGTTAAGACAATACTGCACATCAGCCCCCGTATACGTGAGGTCCTTGGTCTTCAACAATTCGCGGCGCAGGCGCTCATCGCGCACCCCAAGTACTAGTCTATCTCTCAACTGTCGCTTTAGATCGGCAAAGTTGCATTTAGAACCGAGCAAACTTATCGCGCCGATAAACTCTTGCACGCTCTCTTGTTGTAATTGTATGCGTTTATGAAACTTTCCCGCTTGTAAAATTTCATTTACTTCGGGCTCAAAAAAACTGGTCCAAAACTCTGATAATGTCCTCAAATGCAGCACTAGTAGGCCTTAGCGGGACCAGAAGTGATGCGATGAGCGAGTAAGTATCCTTGCCACACTGCGACAGGAACATTGAGCGCGCCCGCGCAGGGTCGAGCGCCACACCCGCCACGTCCAAAGCACATAATAATTGTTACTTATAATCACACCACTTGTCAGTTTTTGGATTAAACTGTCCGAGAAGCAGGACATTTGAAAGATTACTGTTCATTTTCGCACAAAATTACGTTAATTTACCGCAGTCGCCAATAAAAGATACAACGCCATTGAGATCAGAAGCAAAACTCATTTATTCCAAACTACCTTCAGCTGTCATTACAATTCAATCCTAGAGGTACCATCTAAATACATAACATCCGTCTTTCACGGCAAAACGGGGCGACGAATTGATTTTTTAAGTGGAGATAGTTGAAGGGATGGAGAGTGACATAGGCTACTTTTTGTCTCTTTCTAACCCCCCACTTCCCTAAAATGGGGGGGTGGAAGTTTGTATGGTTTGTTACCCCGAATTTAACGCGAGCGAAGCCGCGGGCAAAAGCTAGTTAGAATATATTATCGTAATATATGAGTAAGGTGTGTTCCTAATAGAAACTTCCTATACAGGGCTACCAAGGTACTAACTTACAAAGCTTGTGAAGTATCGGTCCTTAAGATTATAATTAATGGGCTGTTGTTTCTGTTCAGTTTCGTGCATATGAATAAAAGAGAAAGTATTACTGTATACTAGTTTAAGTGAGATAGATTTAGTTTTGTTAATTCCAACAACAAATTGTATACTTACTTGAAGGGTTGATTTGCAAGCGTTAATATGCTACAATAGCCGCTTACCATCGGTCGCACGCTTGTTTAGGATCGTCATTATCATGGTATAAAAAGGTAACTTTCAGTCAGACTAAACAACGTTTACTAATAACAGAAACAAGAACGTGAAACGCGTAGTAGATATACCTAACCTACCATGAAAGGCACCATAAAGGCCGTCTTTAAATAGAACGGCTAATTATATTACCTAGCTGATACCGTGGACCCTGAATGGGGTGAGCATTTGTGAAGATGGCCGTAAACTGTTTATAGCCCATGGCAAATAGAGGTATACCGGGTGGTGCAATTCTAAGAACTATGCTGAAAAGATTGTTATTTATAAATGTTTTACAATCGGTTTATACTAATAATAGCCCTCGCAATTAAAACAGATAAATAAATTAGAATGATGTTTTTTATATTGCATTGCCAACCCTAGTGCTCCTACGTAATGTTTACATTTTCAAAGAACAAAAATATTATTAATTTCACTCGGTGTTTTTGATGACTTCCTTGTGGTGCTTATGTGTACTGTATTGCATGTGTGTGTCCGCACGCACACAGACGCGACTACATGTAACGTGCCTTAACCAGTAATAAACGAGCATCTATCAGAGCCGGTTGTTTCCATTATCTACTTGTATACACCTCACTATGTCGTTATTCCTTTAACAGGTAGACTCATTTTGTTCTGAGTAAACTTTCAATCACAATTTCATATCTTGTGAAGATGAGCATGTAAGACACGATGTTGAGTTTTACCCACCACAATTTCTCTGTTGTCTACAAAATCGAAACAGCTGTTCCCAACGATGTAGTTTTGCTTAACGTGCGTTACGATTACAGTTTCAATTTTACTTCCGCAAATAAAAATAATTTAGATCATTTTAACCATTTATAGCAAAACATTATGGCATTAAACATGACATGACGTAAACGTTACCAGATCTTTTGTGATGAGTTGTTATGTTATTAATGATCAAAATGACACACACCAAAAAGGTATGTTAATTCCTTAATAATTTTATTTCTTGCTGTACTAGGGTATTTCGTTACTAAAAAAAGTAAAATTTAAACCTCGAGAATTAAAAAATATGGCTATTTGGAAACACTTAAGTGATGTTGGAAATTGGGTTGTACGTTGTTTTATAGACTACATTTTCGCAGAATATTGGTTCATAGAAAATGTTTCTCATATTTTCATTTCATAGAGTGATCATTTGTCAGAGCTCTTACATTGTAGAATCTGGTTTTGTATATTTTTTATTGTTCAGATAAGTAGTTTTTCGAATTTCAGTTCATTACGTTTTAAATCAAATATTATTAATCCGTATAGTATTTAGTTTGTATAACAATTGTTTTAAAGCCTGCATATTCATAGAATGTTGTTTCTGATTTTATCAAACTTAATATTTTCGTTTCATAGAAGACTCAAGTTTCTCAATACTTATTGTGATATACATTAAATCCTATATGTTTTTATTCAAAGAGAATTAAACTGTAGAATTTTCATATCAATTAAGCTGATTATTAAACTTAAATAAAAATAATCTGTATTTTATTAATGTATTAATGTGTTTTGTTTGTGTGTTTATCACAGATATTTGTTCCTGAGTTATGGATGATTTCTATATATTTAAGTATTTACCTATGTCTATTTATTATATATGTCATCGTCTAGTATCCACAACACAAGCCTTATTGAGCTTACCGTGGGACTAGGTCGATTTGTGTAATATTGTCCCATAATATTTATTTATTTATTTATTTCATTTAATATATTTAATTTAGCAATATGTTTAATTTTACTATTCTAATTGTACTATTCTAACAGTTTGTTTTTGTGGAGGCCGCAGTTCGAACCTAACCTAACCAACTTTTCTGGTAACAGTTTGTTTCTGTAGGGGTCGCAGTTCTAATCTAACCTAACCAACTTTTCTCGCAACCGTTTGTTCCTGTAGGGGTTGCAGTTCTAACCTAACCAACTTTTCTGGCAACAGTTTGTTTCTGTGGGGGTCACAGTTCTAACCTAACCTAACCAACTTTTCTGGCAACAATTTATTTCTGTGAGGGTCGCAGTTCTAACCTAACCTAACCAACTTTTCTGGCAACCGTTTGTTTCTGTAGGGGTCGCAGTTCTAACCTAACCTAACCAACTTTTCTGGCAACCGTTTGTTTCTGTAGGGGTCGCAGTTCTAACCTAACCTAACCAACTTTTCTGGCAACAGTTTGTTTCTGTAGGGGTCGCAGTTCTAACCTAACCTAACCAATTTTTCTGGCAACAATTTATTTCTGGGGGGTCGCAGTTCTAACCTAACCTAACCAACTTTTCTGGCAACCGTTTGTTTCTGTAGGGGTCGCAGTTCTAACCTAACCTAACCAACTTTTCTGGCAACAGTTTGTTTCTGTAGAGGTCGCAGTTCTAACTTAGGTTGTTGTTGTATAAAAGTTGGTTAGGTTAGCCTAACCAACTTTTCTGCCTACAGTTTGTTTCTTCAGGCAACTTTTCTGGAATTTTGTTGTGTGTGTAACAGATCTAATATCATATTCTTTGCAATAACCCCCTATAACAGAGAAACTAAAGGAAAGCAGGCTTAGATGGTACGGCCACATAATGAGACGCGATGATAATTTCTGTGTGAAGACCGTCCTAAATATCCCAACAAAATCTCTGGGAAGAGGAAGACCCCCTGAAACATAGTGGTCCACTATCAAAAGGGAATTAAAAGCGCAGAATTTAACCCCCACGACAACCCAGGATAGATCATCTTGGCGCCGCCGTACAAGGAGGCCCGACCCCAGATAGAACTGGGACTAAGGGAAGGAAGAAGAAGAAGATATTCTTTGCAATAAGTTTCTTTGCAATTAATGTAAATGAAGTGCATAAATACTAAAATAATAATATTGGAAAAGAAAATACTGGAACCAAATATTATATAAAACAGTAACTATGAAACAACAATCTATGAAATCTGTGTCTACGAAAGAAAAATACATGAAATATGATTCTAGTGTTTGATAACTTTGTAAATTAAAAAAGTTTGATAGCAATATACATGGAACTGAATGTCTGTGAAATATGTTTTAAACAATTGAATAGTCTATGAAACAATAATATTGGAACATAAAGTACAGGAACCAAATAATCTATGAAATAATTTCTGAGAAACGAAATTCAATGAAATTTCTGTCTATGAAAGAGGGTGACACCTGGAAATTGATTATTATTATTATTATTGTATGTGTTAAACCTTTGTGTTAAATCGACCTTATGTTTCTTAATGTTAAGCTCTGTGGTTGTCAATGTCTCCTAGCAAGCAAAAGTCGACTTTGTGATGATATTTCTTGTCAGTCATGTAAAGTTTGTTTACTATAAAGGTCATTAAACACGTTTACTAATTAGGGTTGTAACAGGCAGTGTTTTGCACTTTATTTTAACATGCTCTAACTTGAAAACGGTTAGTAATATTAACATGGTTCATTGGCTTAAAAGTTATAACTAGAGCTACACAAACCCCCATTTTCGTAAAAGTTCATCGTATTGTTCCACCCGGTATATAATACCTTAGGCCCTTCTTACATGGGGATTATAGTACGATTTTTTTAAGATGTCGGAATTGTCGGTAGAACTCCTTAGTAAGATTCCGACAATTTAAAAAAAATACCACTATAGGCATGCAATATAAACTTGGTTGGTGATTGGCGGTGTCTACCGCGATTCAACCCATGCTCTCAAATATGTATCTATAACGATTTAATTTAACTTGTGACGCGATCACTGTTTTGCTATAGTATCGCGATTGTTTGCCATTTTTAGGGTTCCGTTCAACTGAATTCGTAAATAATAGCTCCAAAAGTTTAAAAAAGCGCCCCCCCCCCCCTCTAACTTTTGAAACGTAGGTAAAAAAAAGAGGATCTAACGATTCGACAAGCCCCAAGCAAATTGTATTTCAAACATTCAAACGACTGCTCTACAAACGCCTGGTAAAAGTCGTAATAGTGGGACGTTTAGTTTTACGAAATTTCTAGGTATCAATGCAAATTGTGTTGTTTAGTTCGAAATAAGTTTACGTATTTATTGAACTTATTGAAATAGGTATTTACAAAAAAAATAAAAAAAACCTAAGTGTCTGAAGTGGGAATAACAATACAAGTTAACGAGTAGGTAGAGTATTAGTAGTCTTATAACATTTTTTTATTTTATTATTTCATTGAATGTTTGAAAAAAGCACTATATACATACCTCGGCGTGAAAAACGGATTCCCGGCCTCATATCCCTGTCCTACTTCTACTACGTCTATAACTACTTGGCCGGGAATCCTCATTTTCCCAGCCTCTGCTGTAATATACTACTGAGAATGTTCCCCTCCAAGACGCCTAGAAAGCCTAAAGCACTGTCTTAACCTACCTTCTTATTAACCGTCATATTGTTGAAAAGGTTAGTAGACAGTGTAATGGCCCGTGAGACGTTCGCAGAACTTTATCAACTGCCGAGCCGTTCCATTTAACGGCATCGCAAACAAAAACATGTTAAGAGATTAGTGATGTTGTCTTTACTCTTCGTTTTCATTTCTGAGAATTGTAGTGACACTGGCCACTGTTGTAGCTGACTCGTATGTAAGTAAATTTTGGAAGATTAAAAGAGAATAGGTTTCTTCATATGATCAACCTCGTAGCGTTTGTCTTGGTTTTTTGCCATGGCTCAATTGAACCTGGGGCCCGCTTGGCAATCTAATCCCACGAATATATAACATGTCCATTAGTATCGTGTACCATTCAGTATCGCTTACCCACAAATCACTAGCAAAATTGTTTTGTTACTTTTACGGGCTTGCAAACTAAACGATCAAGCCAAACTTTGTATACGCTGTAATAGCCCAAACTTCGGCAACTTCAAGTTCGGACAGCGGATTGTTTGTTCACAAATTGATTGGTTTCGTATAATTAATTATGCTGTCTCGTAGTTATGTTGCTGGTTCACTCTTGCTTGAAGGACGTGCAGAAGTTTGTATGCCGGAAAATGGAGATTGCGATTATTCATCCCACTTTTAAAGGTCGCTAAAGTTATATATAATAATGATAAATCTTGTGAGTCTGTGCGGACGGAGAGATGAGCCGATTCGCACCAAAGTTTTTAAAAAAACCGACTCACGATGATAGCACCACAACCCCTACCTAGAGTACCTAGGCGTTCATCTCTGGGTAGAAAATATTTCTGTTAAAACTCGTAACCACAGGCACATCGATTAGGACCTTCATTCATTCAGCTGACGCCTAAAACCGGGAAAACACTAGGAAGGTTTTATGATTTTCGAAACAGGTAAAATAAGATTAAGTTAGAATTTGTCGTCGTTAAAGAGGCGGTAATAATTTAATTCCGGGATAAACAGCATTAGTGGTACTGTATATCTCGAAATATAAAATAAGATTTAAATCTAAATTTTGCATAACGATAGTGGTAGTTTTAATATTGAATGTATCTTTATTTTCAAGAAGTACGTATACTCGTATTTACAATAACCGCAAATCCGGTCGCACCGGGTCGGGCCTCACCGCAACCTCGCACATATTTACGCTCCAATTAGGAGCCTTTCATGGGAACATTTTCACTGGTTTATCAAGATTATATATATATTATGCAATTTTCATCAATTTAAAATTAAATGTTATTAAATGTTATTAAATTTAATACTGTTAAAGTAAATAACATTTTTTTAAACTATACTTACCGTTTAAGTTGGCCATATGTACTTTCTTGTCTAATAAAGTTTTAATAAATACTTTAATCCGTTGTGTAACCGAATCGACAACTTCTACATATACATAAAGAGATTTATGTACAGTCAAGTGCAAAAATACGTATCGAAAAAATCGTTTCATAAATATGGTACTACGCACTTATTACAACGGAATAAGATACTATGGGACATATTTTTGAGTAAGATGAGTACACCCATATTTTTACACTTAACTGTACATATCTCCTTGAAAAAAAAAACTTTAAATATATATTAACAACAATAAAATCTTATACCTACCTTGTACCTATAATAAAATTGCTTGGAATAAAGAAATGAAATATTGACAGCCTCGGGCGAGACTCGAACTCGCAACCATTTTATTTCAAACATTGTGTTATCGTTAACAGACATTTCTGCTAAATACGAAATTATATTGCTTCACCGAACAAAGAGGTTAGTGAAGCGATATCTTTGGTTAGACAAGATCTTGTGAGTCCAACGGATTTACAAGTTAGGAGCAGTTTTGTTTTACAAATAATAAACATGATTTGTGGATTTTTGGTGCTTTTTTAATGCCATTTGATCGTTTATGTTAGCGATGCGGTACCTACTAAAATTAAAGTTCTCATATTCATGTTTAAATTTGCATGAAACCTACCTTTGTTCGTTATTAAGGTTTTAAATAATGTATAGAGTGTTTCGATCAATTTACGACGATCATCTTCGGAACGCCCAAATCAAGCAATAAATCATTAAACGTTGAGCGAAATCCAACCAAAATTACGGTAACGACGAGGCGACTTAAATATTTTTGAATGCCTATGGATTAAACATTCAATAAAACCGACAGACAGGAAGTTATAAAGGGGGAAAGGGCCAATGGGTAACTCCTAAGAAACAAAAAGGTAAATAAATAAAGTAGAAGTTACTCGCGGAAATGTTAATAACTTCAGAAGGGGGAGGTCCCCCAGGCGGAGGCGACAGGAGGTCCTGTCGTCGAGTCGCGGGACTAATGGTGCGGAAGGCTCCGCCGGACCGTGTGCGCATAAACTAATCAGACTTGAGTTACGGAGGTGATAGACTTGATCTTACTATTACGCTTATTCTGAAAGCTGAACTGGAAAGCGTTGCCTCGTTCACGAAAAAGGGAAAAGCGCCCCGCGCGTTTTACGCCACGCTCATGAAAAAACGCTCCAATTTACCGGTCAGAATTTAAAGTGGTTTTTATGACGTAGTGACTACGATACTTTATTTTCTTTTACCTTATTTTTTTTTCGTATGGAGACGAAAGCCAATGAAAATGTTCTATGTAGAATAAAAGAAAAGTGAAGTTTGTTGAGAACCATAGAAAATAGGAGAGGAAGGATGCTTGGACACGTGCTACGACATGACAAATTTATTAAGAACATCCTAGAAGCGAGAGTTGAAGCAAAGAGGAAGCCAGGGAAGCCAAGAAAAGCATTGTATCAAGTCAAGGAAAAAATTAACGTCGTGTCGTATCAGGCTGTCAAGGAGAAGGCCAAGGACAGACATACATCGAATTTGCTCCACCGACAAGAGCCCAGCTCTCAAATAATTGATGATGATGATTATTTTCTTTTACCATGGTTGAGGTGTTCAAAATTATTTCGACACGCTCTTGTCTTAGCAATAAAATAACGTTTTACCAATATCATTTTGGACACGGTTCCCGCTCAGCTTTTTCTGCTGCCGACTGTACAAACACAGTAATCGACAGTGTCGTTTCTGTAAATCCGTGTGATTAAACATGCCATTTCCCTTTACACTACTCTAAAGCCCGTAAGAATAAATTAAGCGTTGGTGGGCGTTGCGAGCGCAATACAAACGTAATCTGGTGGACAATGGCGGGCAAATCCCGAAGATCAAAGCATAAGAGCGAGCGGGAAGCGGAACTGAGTGAAGAGGAAATTTGACGGCAGGGGGGGGGGGTATCGTTGCTGGGTTGCGAGTGCAATCTGCAATATAAAGTTTATAAACGTAATCTAGTATATAATAGAGGGCAAATCCTAAAGAATAACATAGGAGCGAGCGGGAAACGGAATTTGAGAGTGGAGCTTGAAAAGGAAAGGTTAAATATTTTAAAAAAATAGCCGTTATTGGCTAGCGCAATATACCTACACGCAATGATGGACAATAAATGGCAAACCCATTGCGAACTAAAGCCTGGCATTGGGGGGAAATTAAAACAAATCACTATTAGGCTAAGAAAATTAGATTTTTTTGAAGAATTAATTCCCAGCAGGCTTGAAATAGTTTTAATACCTTCACGTGGTCCTAACTGCATGTAATCTGAATTTGCCCAATCCCAGGAGGTGTGCATAACTTTTTAGCGAAATTTTTGCTCTTTGTCAGTATTTTGCTTCTAGCTCGAAAACGGTACGTCCGAAGGAAAATATCATATATATCAATATTAAAAAACGCAATGTCTGCAGCACGGAAAAGCACAGCTGAATATTTATTTTAATTTATTTCGATAAGTTATCTCTGCTTTATCTAACCTAAACGTTTACGGTTGATATCCTTGGCCACCGTGAGTAAATAGACAACGTGAAGCAACTAAATTCTCTGCGGAAGCCCGTGAAAAGATCACAGAAGCCCTTTTCACTAGCTTGACAGTTTAATGTCAAACTTAAATAGTAAACAAGAAATATATATTGTTGCGAAAAACAATATGGATTGCGAAAAACACTATTCTCGATTGTGATAGTTTCCCGCTAGTGCTAGTGCTTCGCACATCTCATCATCACATCCCGCCGTCTTCTGCGAAACAGCGATAGCGGCGCTCCCCGTGTTGTCGCTCGAACGCTACACTAGTTATATGCATCAGACCGGGTCTTCAGTTTCCTGCAGCAATCAGCCGGTTCACCAAAGGACTTCGCCCTGTGGACTGCGCCTATACAATCGTTTCTTTTTTCTTTTGTATTTGCTATTATTTTTAAATTTTTTTTTACTAAGCTAAGCCTTTAGTTTTAGTTACTCGTAGTTTTTTATTTAGTTTAATTTGAATTTAGACATATTTAATTTATAACTTTCAGGCATTGTTGATGCCCCTTTCAAGCCTTTCTTGCCCTACCCCAGCTTCTGCATCGCCGGAAAATCGAGTGCGCTGTCCTCAATGTCCAGTACCGCTCTTTTTCAAAGGCTCCCGGGGACTGAAAATTCACATCGCTAAGAAACACCGGATTTTTCCTAGCCAACCCACACAATCTGCGCAGCCTCAGTCTACCGCCTCAGCGCTTCCCCTTTCGCAAGTACCGCCTAACCCAGGCGTACCATTTTGGCAAACCCTAAGCGACCTTAAAAATACACGCCCGGTTCTAAAACGGATACCGCGAGGCGCCCGCGTTTCCGTTGCCAAATTCCTATCAGGTACCATTAAAACATTAGTTTCTTCTAAATCAAGCGATAGCTGGGAAAAGTTGCTAACTTTTACATTTAAAGTTCTACATATTGTACCAAACCAAAATTCTAAGTCATTAACAAAAATAGTCAAAGACAACTGCAATGCCGATATTTCACATTTTCCAATTGCAGTTGCATCTGGAAATCTAAAAAACAATCTGTTCAAAAAAGTCGAAAGTAAGGTCTCAGAGGGCGACATCAAAGGTGCAGCCCGTCTTCTTTTTTCCGACGATGCAGTGGCCCCCGACAATACAAACACACTTACAGCCCTCCTAGCTAAACATCCACCTCCAGACACGAACTTCAGTCTCCCCGACCCCCCACGGCCTAACGACCCCACCCTCATTGCTACCCCTGAGGATGTTTTCGGAGCAATAATGTCATTCCCTAATGGCTCCGCAGCCGGACTTGACGGTCTTTCACCACAGCATTTGAAGGACCTGCTGTTCTGCGGCTGCGGAGACACTAAGGAAATGCTTCTAAAAGATTTAACGACGCTAGTAAATATAATGTTGACTGGCGAAGTTCCGGGTGAAATTACAGGCATCCTCTACGGAGCCAATCTGTGCGCCCTAACCAAAAAAGATGGTGGAATTCGTCCAATTGCAGTTGGCTCTACCCTACGCCGTCTTACAGCGAAAATTGCTTGCCGCTCCATTCTTAAGGAAGTAAGTAATTTCCTCCAGCCTGTGCAACTAGGTTTTGGGTCCAAGAGCGGGAGCGAAGCCGCTGTTCACGCCGTCCGAACCTACATAGAGCACCAGGCAGGAGAGGTTCTGCTGAAGGTGGATGTTTCCAATGCCTTCAACTCCCTAGAGAGGATCGCCTTGTTGACGCAAATTAAAGATAAAATTCCCACAACCTATAAATTTCTTTGGCAATGCTACAGTTCTCCATCTAATTTATTATATAAATCCAACGTTTTGGCTTCTTCCGTTGGTTGTCAACAAGGCGACCCACTTGGTCCAGCAATTTTTAGCCTCGCCATCCATCCCATTATCAAAGAACTAAATTCTAAATTAAACGTATGGTACCTAGATGACGGTACCTTGGGCGGAGAAGCGACTTCAGTTCTCAGTGACCTAGAAAAACTAATAACAGACTTTAAGTCAATCGGCCTTACCCTCAACTTTTCGAAATGTGAGCTTTTTGTTACTGAGTCCTGTGCTAACAAGGAACACACAATAGCACAGTTTGAACAGTTAGCCCCAGGCATCAAAATTATTAAAAAAGAATCTCTCCACCTCCTGGGTTGTCCTATTCTAGACCAATCTTTCGAAAATTTCATAAACACAAAAATTCTTAATTTCAAGGCATCTTCACATCGCTTGTCCAAAATAAACATTCATTCGGCCTATTGTATCATTAAACATTGTCTATTCGTGCCAAAATTCACATATATTCTTCGCGGTGCACACTTTTGGAAACACCCCACTTTGATTTCAACTTTGGACACATTAGTTTTAGAAACTCTCACCTCCATTCTTAATATACCCTTTGGCGAAAGAACATGGACCCAGGCTAGCTTACCCATTAGGTTTGGCGGCCTGGGCATCCGCAAAATCTCCAGCGTGGCGCTACCTGCTTTCTTGGCTTCGGTACACTGTGCTCAAAGTCTCATTGGAAAAATTTTAGCCCCTTCAATTGGGGTCCAGGAGGCTGCACACTGTACCGAAGCTAAGAACGTATGGTCTTTAACATGCCCTAACACGAACCCGCCTTCCAACCCTTGTTCGCAAAGACAATGGGACGAGCCTCTATGTGATCTTACAAGGAAAAACCTCTTAGACACGGCACTTAATCCAACTGATCGGGCTCGTCTCATTGCCACCGCGGAGTGGGAGTCGGGTCTGTGGTTACAGACACTTCCATCTTCCACAGTAGGCACATTGCTGGACAATACCACTTTTCGGTTAGCCACATCTCTTAGAATAGGGGCACCAACTAATGTACCCCATCGCTGCCAATGCGGAGTCACGGTGGACGGTCTTGGTCACCATGGCCTCTCATGCAGTCGTAGTGCTGGGAGAATCCTTCGGCACGCCAGCATCAACGACGTCATCCGTCGGGCCCTTGTTTCCGCTAAAGTGCCCGCAGTTCTTGAGCCAAATGGTTTGACTAGGGACGACGGCAAGAGGCCTGATGGCATGACTTTGGTGCCGTGGAGTATGGGTCGGCCCCTTGTCTGGGATGCTACATGTGTAGACTTCCTGGCGCCGTCCCATATTCCGGGCACCAAAGTTGATGCTGGTGCGGCAGCATCCTCAGCCGAGAGCCTCAAGCGTCGCAAGTATGCTGCCCTTGGCAGTAGTTACATGTTTGCGGCGTTTGGGGTCGAAACCCTGGGTCCATGGGGACCAAATGCACGTCGCCTCTATAAAGAGATCTCGGCGCGCCTTATTGAGGCCTCTGGTGACCAGAGGGCTGGCCACTATTTTGGGCAACGGATCAGCATAGCTATCCAGCGCGGAAATGCGGCCAGCCTTCTGGGCACTCTACCTCATGACATGGACCTGGGGCAGATTTTTTATTTATAAGTTTTTAGTTAGGTTTATGTTTTTATAGATATTCTAGTTTTGTTTAATAAAAGATAGTTAAATTCTGCGTCGAATGAGCATGTTAACTTATAATCCAGTTCAGCGGTACAGCCAAAATCAATAATTATAAATCCTGAAAATGTCTCATTTATTTGAAAAACTAATATTTTGACTTCCATTCCACATATCTTTGAAACAGATGACTCCTGTTGAAAAACCTATAGAATAAAAGTTGAAGAGAATACAATTTCACGATATATAAACATCTCAATTATCAAATTCAGTCACTTTGAAAGGCTAAATTTGGCATGAATTTAAAATCGTTTTTTTTTTCTAAATCCTTCTAAGTTGCATATTTTCCATAAATATGATGTGTGAGGCCTACATTTAATGCATTGTTTCAACTAAGAACATTTAAGTGCAAATTTCTAAAACGTACCCAATCAGAAAACTATTTATACACCGTGTTTTTTTTATTTAGGGTAATTTCAAGGGTATATTTCTGAGCTTAACTTAAGTTTATTTCTCAAAGACGCCAGTGTCATAATTCGCTCCAGTTCTGAGGTAATCGATATTTCATTTATGTCATTCTAATTGTGTAAACCTACATTAAATTATTTTTTTACTTTGAGCACCCACTACAAAATGATGCACCTGTGTGTTAAGTCAATACAATATGCTTCCTGTGTATCTCAGGCTGTTAATGTTTGAATTACATTGACATGTCTAGTTTTCAATTGTTTGGTTTAGGGACCGATTGAGGAATCAATCAGTAACTGCTGAACCTCCCTACTGCTTAGATGAAACTTTGTATAGATATTGAGATAGTTTGAGTCCGTAAAAAGTACATAAAAAGTAGTTTTCGTCCCAAAATACCAACTCTTAAGGGGCTGAAAAGTGGGTAAGAAGTTAGTATGAAGAGTTATTAATATAGTTAAACCGATTTAGATGAAATTTGGTACCTATGAAAATAGTTTGAGTTCTGGGGAGTTTTTATCCCAGAAAATATTCCTGATGGGTGTGAAAAGGGGGCAAAAGTTATTTGTATGGGGAATCAATATCCACTGAACTGATTTAAGTCCATAGATAAAATTTGGTACGGAGATAGTTTAAGTTCTGGAAAAGGAAATAAAATAGTTTTTATCTTAGAAGTCATCCCTTAAGAGGTAAAAAGGGGAGTGGATTACTATCTCTATACTAAGTTTCATCTAAATAGGTTCAGCAGTTATTGATTGATTCCCCAATCCCCTAATGTAAATAAGGTATATTAATTCAACCAAACAATTGAACATTATGACATGTCAATGTAATTTCGAACATTAACAATCCGAGTTACAAAGGAACCATATTGTAGTGACTTAACACACAGTTACATGATTTTATAGCGGGTTCTCAGACTAAAAGAATAATTAAATGTAGGTTTACACAATCGAAAAGACAAAAAAGAAATATCGATTACCACAGAACTGGACCAAATTAGGGCACTGGCGTCTTTAAGAAATATTCTTAAGTTAAGCTCAGGAATATACCCTTGGAATTTAGAAATAAACAAAACACGGTGTATAAATAGTTTTCTGATTGGGTACGTTTTAGAAATTTGCACTGAAATATTCTTAGTTGTAACGATGCATTAAATGTAGGCCTCACACATCATATGTATTTTATGGAAAATATGCAACTCAGAAGAATTTATAAAAAACTGATTTTGAATTCATGCCAAATTTAGTCTTTTAAAATCACTGTTTTTGAAAATTGAGATGTCGATATAACGTGAAATTATATTCTCTACAACTTTTATTCTATAGGTTTTTCAACAGGAGTCATCTGTTTCAAAGCTATGTGGTATGGAAGTCAAAATATTAGTTTTTCAATTAAATGAGACATTTTCCCGGTTTATAACTTTTGATTTCGGCTGTACCGCTGAACCGAACTAAAAGATAAGTTGCTCAATTGACGCAGAATTTAACCTTCTTTTATATTGAAATCAATGACATTTTCCGTCGGACGTATCGTTTTCGAGCTACAAGCAAAAAACTGACAAAGAACAAAATTTTCGCTAAAAAGTTATGCACACCTCGTGGGATTGGGCAAACTCGGATCACATGCATTTAGGACCACATGAAGGTATTAAAGCGATTTCCAGCCTGCTGGGAATTAATTCCTCAAAACACTTTTTATAGATCTTATTTGCTTGGCCTATATAGGCACCGATGACAATCAAGCATTAGGTCAATCATAGTGATAACCGTTCCTTAAAATATTGTCCCGCAACTGTATATATGACGTTTTCAAATAAAAGGAACCTCATTGTCGGTTGTCGATTAAGCGATTGACATGAAAATTCATTTAGAAATAAACCTTATCAATCTTATCATTAATATATATTACCACCGACGATTAGGACTGAGGACTTCTACTTGAAAACGTCACATATATACCCAGTATGGTAAATGTATTCGGTCGTAATAAACGTATTCGAATAGTCCTAACACATTATTTTAATCTGAATCACAATAAGAACCGCTAATCCTGACCTGAGGGCCAAGTCACAGGAACAAGCGGGCGCATCTACAAGACCGAACTTTGTTTAAATATGTTTAAGTCTGTATCCAAGCGCATTATTAACAACGACAATTTCTAAGCTTAGTCGGTATTCTTAATCGGTATTAAGATTAACCCTAAGTTTAATTGCGTTCAGCTAACTTGCATCAACAAAAATTAACCAAATTGAATAAAATATAGTAGACAATTAAACCAATTATTAACAATGAACTCTTGCATACCATTTTAAAAAGAGTGCAAGCGTTTATTGGCTACAAAAGACGCTTAGGACAGGGTTGACCCCGTCGTCATCACACTGCATCTTCTTTGAGGTCTCTGGCAACCTCACTCACCGACACCTCGACCTTACGAACACGACACTAGAAGTAGGATCTAGTGCTATTTTGGCTGTGGTATTCTGTAATGTGGAAGTACTTCCCCAGTCGGACTCTGCTCCAGGTTTGAGTGAGATGACATTCGCTGAGCTGTGGCCTACCACACTTAGCGTGATGCATTCACAGTGCCTATACCTCTCGTTTGGACGTAGTTTACATACTCGGGTCCACCCGGGAAATTTATGGTTATAGTGTCATATTTAGACGATACAGAGTTAGCTTGATCGGACTCTAGTCTGCAGTATTTTATCAACAACAATCGAGACTTCTAACAAAGTTTATACTAAATTTAAAACACTTGAAGTTCACAAACTCCAATTAAAGTGTTGTAAGTTAAGTTGAAGTTTATTTTGGTGCATTATTTTAACCGCCGTTGTTAAAACTTGAGCGGTTTTCAGTAAAGACGAAGATTTTAGACAAGAATACTTGATTCGAGATTGGAATTTAATACTTGTTTGTTTACAGTAAAAGTTGCTGTTTTAAATATAGAGTTCTGAACTAAATATACGTGGGGCGTGGGATTGGTAGGTTATCTATTGCACCTATTGTTTTCATACGAATCACGAACATCTTTATTATATTTTATTCATAAACAATGTTAATTGTGTTTGAATGTCAAGTAATACCTAAAAATAAATTTTAACATATTGAATATACCTACCTATAGGGACCTACCTACCTACCTATGTGTTAGCTGCAAGTGAAGTGTTGCCAAATGAAAAGCACTTCAAACGAGCAGATTTCAGCAGATAAACGTCAAAAACCTATTCAGAAATCGCAAGATGCAAATATTACTTTTCGTACGACCTTTGCTGGAAAAAATAAATGTTGAGGAATTTTCTCATTTAGCATGAGACTGAAATGCAGTAATTTTTCAAGGAAGACTTTTCCTTTATTTTTCATCCACTGTAACTTTAATAAATAGCTTTCATTATAAAATTTAAGATTCATCTTGTAATGTAATTTTTTTATTTTATTTTGTTCATTAAAAGCATAAATGTTTTGTAGCCAGATCTTCAATTTCTATTATGTGTAATTATTTTACATGTTTTTAAAGTGGGGCATTCCACTCATACAATAGTATGTTATTCAATCAAATACAAACACTGAAAACATTGAAAAAATAATCAACCCAGCAGGATTTGAACCTCGCATCGATACGCCTTACCGGGGCTCGATCGCTTTACCAATTAAGCTATGGGTTCAGTTACTGAGTTGACGAAATTCTCAATGCCTTCAATCATATTTTTGCATTTATTTTTATATCGACTTTATAGCAGCCGTAAGCGACATCTAGGTGCTAACTACTAGAGTTAGATACCCTTCCCGCCGACCCTATTGCAAGTGTCACAACGGAAATAATAGATGGCGCTGCTATCAACTCATACTTATTTTACATGTTTTTAAAGTGGGGCATTCCACTCATACAATAGTATGTTATTCAATCAAATACAAACACTGAAAACATTGAAAAAATAATCAACCCAGCAGGATTTGAACCTCGCATCGATACGCCTTACCGGGGCTCGATCGCTTTACCAATTAAGCTATGGCTTCAGTTACTGAGTTGACGAAATTCTCAATGCCTTCAATCATCTTTTTGCATTTATTTTTATATCGACTTTATAGCAGCCGTAAGCGACATCTAGGTGCTAACTACTAGAGTTAGATACCCTTCCCGCCGACCCTATTGCAAGTGTCACAACGGAAATAATAGATGGCGCTGCTATCAACTCATAATTATTTTACATGTTTTTAAAGTGGGGCATTCCACTCATACAATAGTATGTTATTCAATCAAATACAAACACTGAAAACATTGAAAAAATAATCAACCCAGCAGGATTTGAACCTCGCATCGATACGCCTTACCGGGGCTCGATCGCTTTACCAATTAAGCTATGAGTTCAGTTACTGAGTTGACGAAATTCTCAATGCCTTCAATCATCTTTTTGCATTTATTTTTATATCGACTTTATAGCAGCCGTAAGCGACATCTAGGTGCTAACTACTAGAGTTAGATACCCTTCCCGCCGACCCTATTGCAAGTGTCACAACGGAAATAATAGATGGCGCTGCTATCAACTCATAATTATTTTACATGTTTTTAAAGTGGGGCATTCCGCTCATACAATAGTATGTTATTCAATCAAATACAAACACTGAAAACATTGAAAAAATAATCAACCCAGCAGGATTTGAACCTCGCATCGATACACCTTACCGGGGATCGATCGCTTTACCAATTAAGCTATGGGTTCAGTTACTGAGTTGACGAAATTCTCAATGCCTTCAATCATCTTTTTGCATTTATTTTTATATCGACTTTATAGCAGCCGTAAGCGACATCTAGGTGCTAACTACTAGAGTTAGATACCCTTCCCGCCGACCCTATTGCAAGTGTCCCAACGGAAATAATAGATGGCGCTGCTATCAACTCATAATTATTTTACATGCTTTTAAAGTGGGGCATTCCACTCATACAATAGTATGTTATTCAATCAAATACAAACACTGAAAACATTGAAAAAATAATCAACCCAGCAGGATTTGAACCTCGCATCGATACGCCTTACCGGGGCTCGATCGCTTTACCAATTATGCTATGGGTTTAGTTATTGAGTTGACGAAATTCTCAATGCCTTCAATCATCTTTTTGCATTTATTTTTATATCGACTTTATAGCAGCCGTAAGCGACATCTAGGTGCTAACTACTAGAGTTAGATACCCTTCCCGCCGACCCTATTGCAAGTGTCACAACGGAAATAATAGATGGCGCTGCTATCAACTCATAATTATTTTACATGTTTTTAAAGTGGGGCATTCCACTCATACAATAGTATGTTATTCAATCAAATACAAACACTGAAAACATTGAAAAAATAATCAACCCAGCAGGATTTGAACCTCGCATCGATACGCCTTACCGGGGCTCGATCGCTTTACCAATTAAGCTATGGGTTCAGTTACTGAGTTGACGAAATTCTCAATGCCTTCAATCATCTTTTTGCATTTATTTTTATATCGACTTTATAGCAGCCGTAAGCGACATCTAGGTGCTAACTACTAGAGTTAGATACCCTTCCCGCCGACCCTATTGCAAGTGTCACAACGGAAATAATAGATGGCGTTGCTATCAACTCATAATTATTTTACATGTTTTTAAAGTGGGGCATTCCACTCATACAATAGTATGTTATTCAATCAAATACAAACACTGAAAACATTGAAAAAATAATCAACCCAGCAGGATTTGAACCTCGCATCGATACGCCTTACCGGGGCTCGATCGCTTTACCAATTAAGCTATGGGTTCAGTTACTGAGTTGACGAAATTCTCAATGCCTTCAATCATCTTTTTGCATTTATTTTTATATCGACTTTATAGCAGCCGTAAGCGACATCTAGGTGCTAACTACTAGAGTTAGATACCCTTCCCGCCGACCCTATTGCAAGTGTTACAACGGAAATAATAGATGGCGCTGCTATCAACTCATAATTATTTTATTTTTTTTTGTTTTTGATTGAATACCATACTATTGTATGAGTGGAATGCCCCACTTTAAAAACATGTAAAATAATTATGAGTTGATAGCAGCGCCATCTATTATTTCCGTTGTGACACTTGCAATAGGGTCAGCGGGAAGAGTATCTAACTCTAGTAGTTAGCACCTAGATGTCGCTTACGGCTGCTATAAAGTCGATATAAAAATAAATGCAAAAGGATGATTGAAGGCATTGAGAATTTCGTCAACTCAGTAACTGAACCCATAGCTTAATTGGTAAAGCGATCGAGCACCGGTAAGGCGTATCGATGCGAGGTTCAAATCCTGCTGGGTTGATTTTTTTTTTTCAATGTTTTCAGTGTTTGTATTTGATTGAATAACATACTATTGTATGAGTGGAATGCCCCACTTTAAAAACATGTAAAATAATTATGAGTTGATAGCAGCGCCATCTATTATTTCCGTTGTGACACTTGCAATAGGGTCGGCGGGAAGGGTATCTAACTCTAGTAGTTAGCACCTAGATGTCGCTTACGGCTGCTATAAAGTCGATATAAAAATAAATGCAAAAAGATGATTGAAGGCATTGAGAATTTCGTCAACTCAGTAACTGAACCCATAGCTTAATTGGTAAAGCGATCGAGCCCCGGTAAGGCGTATCGATGTGAGGTTCAAATCCTGCTGGGTTGATTATTTTTTCAATGTTTTCAGTGTTTTGGGGTGGGGCATTCCACTCATACTATTGTATGAGTGGAATGCCCCACTTTAAAAAAACATGTAAAATAATTAATAATTTGATTTGTTCTTCAGTTGTTTTCCTATGAATAAATGAGATGAAAATCCAGTTTTCTCATGATTTATCCCTCCTGACGAAACGCCGTTTGTTAAGTTATGGCCAGACGGCATACAACCACAGCCCTCTGCCACGAGACCTTGGCAAAAAACAGTGATTTTAAACCATGTAGCCCGTGGTTGATACCAAATTCTACATGACCTTTAAACGCCCTTGGTGGCTATGCGTGCTCTGCTAACCATTGGCAGAAGAGGTTGGTTGGTTGTCAGCCATGTAGACGCTTGCCTCAACAACTCGCTTAAACCAAGGGGACGTGGCAGAATCTGCGGATATCTGCCGTCTGGCCCAACTTACGTGTGTTGAATACAGACGAATGCCCCAAAACGGCGTTTCCGATTTGATTGCGGTTTTCGGCAAAGCTTAGGGTCTCTATTGACCTCCAAAAAAATCTGCGATTTTCAATACATTGCGGTATTCGATCTATCTATTAATTTCGTTGGACCTACCTACGACAACGTATCGAAGTTGCATGCAATTTTTGTGTCAAAAGTGCGCCATGTATGTACATCTTTAGGTGACCAGCGATTGCTGCAGAGTAAACTGCCTGTTTGCTTTATTATATTCTTGTGGTTTGCGCCATACGTGGGAGATAGTAAATGGTCGGGCTTATGGTAATGCAGGCTGCATCCTAACCTGATTCGGACGCTGTTGGTTTTGTTTATGGCTCGGTAATGCCATTTGCGATGGTATTTCAGCGTGAAAACAATGAACGTAGCTACGAATATGCATAAGCAGAGTTTTTTTAATCTATTTAGTGTAAATAAATACTTTTGCATATGGTTTTGAATCAAACAAACATCAAAGCGTTGAAAAAATTACTGACTCAGGAGTTGAAACGCCATTTACGGTTCAAGCTATTTTCTTTTGTTTAATACTTACTATATGAAATGTCCAATGTAAATTGAACCCTAATGGGCTCAACAATTAAAGTCTGTGACCGCCTCAGGTGACCGCGTACCTACCTACTAGTAGTAGTAGGTACTGTCACCTCAAAATAAGATAAAATTAAATACAGGTTGAAATATTAATCACTGTTCATAGTTAGCGAGGTGATTAGGTAGGTCAACAACAACACAACAACTTTTACTATGGGACCAAATCCAAAATCACTAAAAAAATTTTGTCATCTCCATAGAAAACGACAACATCTGGGAGCCGATTTTTGACCTTTGAGCGCTCGAATTCAAAGAATTTAACCTCGAATATCGCACACAAAAGATAGTCGCCATTATTTACGCATGAAACTAGTATAAATTATCATGATTTTAAATTACTTTCGCTGTTATTTTTAAAACATAATTTCTTCGTTTTACCTACTTAGAGTTTTAAATGTTGAGCGCTCGAATCTCAAAAATCGCTCCCCAGATCGGCCGAAATGTATGAAACGGCCAAAAAACTTAGCGATGTCAGAGTCCCATAGTAAAAGTTGTTTAGTATGGCCTACCTCACCTCGTTCAATCTTCAATATGAACAGAGATTAACATTTCATCCTGTAGATACAGATGTAGGTAAACATATTCCATAAATGGATATCTTACCATGTACATAGGCTGCTATTTATATATCCGGAAACCGGGATTACAATCTTCTTAAATAGCATATTTGACCTCCATGGTAAAATTAGAACTTTTTTAAGTACTGGCCGGTATATTTTTTCTTTCTTATTAACGCTCGTGTTTTGTTTTTGACGGGTTTTAAATGTCATCTCGCAGCAAGAATGGAACTCACTCGTGAAAATATTCGTGCTATGATTTATTATGATTTTCGGCGTGGTTTAACGCAACAACAGTGCATAGATCAACTAACTTCAACTTTTGGTGATGAAGCCTCATCTAAAACTACTGTGTATCACTGGTTTAGTGAGTTCAATCGTGGACGTAGTATGCTTACGGACGAAGTTAAGGCAGGTCGCCCGAAATCGGTCGTTGTACAACAAAATATCGAGGCTGTGCGAAAACTTATAATGGACGACCGACATGTTACGTACTGCGAGATAGAGGCGACTCTGGGTATTTCTATGACCAGCATTAATAGCATATTACATAATTATTTGGCTGTAAAAAAAATTTGTTCGCGTTGGATACCCCACAACTTAACAAAAGAGCAAAAAGATGCTCGCGTCGAATGGTGCAATAAAATGTTAAAAAAATATAACCGTGGTGACTCAAAAGCCGTTTATAACATCTATACAGGTGACGAATCCTGGATCTATGCATACGATCCCGAAACGAAGCAACAATCAACGGTATGGGTGTTTCAAAATGAGCCGAACCCTACGAAAGTTACTCGTGCAAAAAGTACATTGAAACAAATGGTGGCCTGCTTCTTCGGTATTAATGGCCATGTAGCTACAGTGCCACTAGAAAACCGTAGAACGGTTAATTCAGAGTGGTACACGACCATTTGCTTACCGGAAGTATTTGAACAAATTCGTAAAACTAACCAGCGACGAAGAATCATTCTTCATCATGACAATGCCAGCTGTCATACGTCACGCGAAACAACTCTATTTTTGGAGGGTCAAAATGTGGAATTAACGGGTCATCCGCCGTACAGCCCTGACTTGGCACCCAACGATTTTTATTTATTTCCAAATATAAAGAATAAATTACGCGGTCAACGATTTTCGACCGCTGAACATGCTGTCGACGCATTCAAACAACACGTTATGGAGGTACCTCAGGCGGAGTGACAGAATTTTTTTAAAAATTGGTTCACGCGAATGCAAAAGTGCATAGATCATCAAGGGGAATACTTTGAAAAACAATAAAACCATTTTCAGCCGTGTACGTTTGTTTGTTTTTTTGTTTCCGGATATATAAGTAGCAACCCTCGTAACATAATCACAAAGCTGGCGTTATATTAGCATATTGTATCCATAGTACAATTTGCTAATTTAATCCAACCAACCAATTTATGTAATTGCCTGGTGTTAAGCTAGATAATCAGTTAATCATCCAATTTTAGAACTGAAGTGTCACAAGCCTATCACTAGATCATTCAATTTTCAATCTTAGCGCGCTAACATAGAGTCCTAACTTTGAAAAAGCTAGTATATCAACTGATTGTATTTTTAAGAAGCAATATCAGAAAGTACTTAGCTGTAGGAAGCTTGGTTAAAATTTCATTTTTAATGTTATGGGATAGAGTGCAATTTTCATTGTGAGAGAAAAAGTGGGGAAAATAAGTCAATGGTTCTCTCATACATTTGTAGGATCAGGATTTCTTACGCTGATTACCTTATTGATTTATTGAAATATTGCTTTGATGCTCTTTCTATACGCATACTTCGTTGAGTTGGACACGCTTGGTACTACGTAAGATTCTCAAGTTTAATTGTCAAACAGCACAATACCGCACTCGGAACGTTGTCTACGTCTCGAGCTTTGTGCGAAGTGTGCACCGAAACTTCGCTGGATTTTTTAGTAAACTGAAAGTACTAAGTTAGTTTGTGTGAAACTTACGTGTGTTACTTATAACTAATAAAGTATTATTTTTGGTGAATAATTGTGTGTTTTTCACACACAACTGCCGTTTTTGTGTAAACGCATTATAAAGTTCATGCATAACCCTATTCTTGATAAATGATACCTTACAGTCCAAAGTCGCAGGTTCGAGTCTCGCTAGAGTTAATGTTTTTACTTTAATTATGCGTTATTTCAAACCAAATAACCGGCCGGCTATTTTCTTGTAAACAAAATAGTGTTAGATTAGATTAGTAGAGACGTTCCCATCAAGTTTTTATGACTTCAACGTAAGAAACTACACAAAGTTTGTTCGTCGGAGGAACTCGCAGCTTTGTGTGAAGTTTGCACTGAATTTCATGGCGACGGGAGGTGCATTGGGGTAAATTCCAGGTAAGACAGGTTTTTGGATCAGTAGAGAATATTTACTGTCAAAGAAGTGTATGTTTGGAAAACTTAAATCAATATAAACTTTCGCAGTATTCAATTTTCATGCTATTTATCTCTACTGTTAATACTGGAAGGAAAATGAGTAGTAAATTATAAGTAATAGTTGCAAGAGCCCGGAAGGGCTTCTTGTTTAGTAGAAAGGTTGTCGAAATTAACCCAATGCACCTTACGTATAGTCGAAGTAAATACAAACGTCAAAAGAGCTAGCGCAACGAATAGCAAAAGACCGAAGAAGTTCCAGGTGTGCGTCACGCCAATAAGTTTTTAAACGGAATATTTGATCCTCGATATAAGCTGTACCTTAAAAGATAGGCCCGTAGGTATCTTATACAAATTTATTTCAAGGCGTACTTTGGTTACCTACTAGGTAACGAAAGTACGCCTTGAAATAAATTTGTATAAGATTAGGTTTCTTGGTATTTGGGTCAAACACACAAACAACTTTTGTTCCCAAAAGTGAGATAATAATATATTTCTGTTCGCGACTTGCGCGTAAGACCGATAGTTTTCACTTTACCAAAACTGATGACACTTTCGGATTTTATTTAGAGACTGTCTGTGTCCTGGCAGTAGTAAGTTTATAGTGCGGCGTCTAAGGCAAGTGATCCGTGATTCAGTTAGACCGCCATAACTTACAGCGGTCGTATCGAACGGCCTAATGTCGCGGTTTCCTGATTTATACGGGAATTTTCTACGTTATTTACCTATAATACACTATTCTCGACGATGTAGTGGATTTTCAATGCTTCCGGAACATAATTTTCTGGGGAAATGTAGGCTGAAATCGATATCAAGATTTTTTTTTATTCGGGCGTGCTATTATTGAATTTTCGGATTTCTTAAACTTTAAAATTTATCAGTAGACAAAGCATGTGATCAATGTTACTTTCTTTATGGAATAAAGGTAATTTTTTATTGAAGCATGAGAAAAATAAAAACTTTCTTTATTGTTTTTTTGTTAATAATGGATGGTGTAACCGAATCTAAGGCTATCCATAAAAAATATTTTTACAATTTTTACATTTTTTTATACACTTATTATCTTTTATATCTCGTTGGTGAGAAACGAGCATGCTGCCCGGCTGGTGGTAAGCTGTTACCGTGCCTTTGGATTCCTGCGAATCTGGATTCGCACGCCCCTGGGGGCGTTACAGACATTTAATGCGCTCCTTTTTAGATCAATCCTTTATTGTAGCTAAAAAGCCTTTAATTTTAGAACTGTCCTTCAGATGTTTCTGCTAAACGAAGGCAATACAGTCATTAAGGTTCTATTTAGCGTCGTTACAACGATTCACCCTTTTCAGGGGCCATACCGCGGTTGATCCCCACTTTACGTTTAGAGATCAAAGACATAAATATGCAGACCTAAATGCCCCTTTATATTTGTGCTTTCAAGTAACTTAATAACTTGGTTTATTAGTTGGCATTAATAGTTAGGTTAGTTTCATGGAATTCTAATGCTTCAAAATGACTGTGTGTTCACACTAACAAATCTACTCGTATTCATTGCACATTTTTGTTTGTATTGTTTTGAGCGTGTAAACGGAATATTTGATGCTATAAGGCTCCTTATTCCCTAAAAGGTCGAAAAACTCTATTAATGAAAAAAGCCGCATAAAATGCTATTTATAAGATAGTTTGAAGTATTAGTAATACAAAAAAAATATTTTGAACCATGTTTATTCTTATTAAGTACCCAAAAATACGATGCTTACAAAAAGTGTCCTGTGAAGTGTGATTTAAGTGTCATTTTTAAAAATTCATAGTAATTTGAAATTTACTGCTATAGTAATGTTTTTTTTTTATCGTGATAGAAATATAGTTTAACTTAGCAATGGTAACATTTTTAGGCCAAAATATTCATGGGTTTTCGTGGAAACAATGAAATGTAACCGTGTTTTCATCAAAAAACTGGCATATAATCAGAAGGTATTTTGTCGATTATCCAAGATGAATCTTCGATTTTTATTTCCATGGCCGTCTCATACGTGATATACTCAATTGAATTTAATTCAAATTGAATAAGAATTTTTACCCTTTTTTGCGTAATCTGAAAATGAACGGTACACCTAACTGGAAAATCCGGAAAGGCCTTCCCAGACAACCAATTTTTTTCATATTTCACTCGTTAAAATGTAATATTTGCTCCGATGGCAGTCTAGATAAAGAAATGAACTACTATGTGCATCAATTGTTGATTTAAAAAAACTTAGTATTTTCGCCATAGCCTTCGAAGAAAATGAAGCATTTCGTGAAATTCGCGCGTTTTGGGAATAAGGCCTCTTAAGTGTAAGCGCCGTATTTACGGTATTTTCTGATAATTTCATTTACACATAATTTTCACTGTCCCTAGAATACTAGCCAAACAAATATTCCATACGATTTTCCCGCATACCTTTCGTGTTTAGATAATCCCGGCGATAATGGAACCTAACCGCATTTCGGGACCAAACGATTACGGGACAATTTAATGTTCAATCGTTGGGATTGGGACCTTTATGTGTACCTACTGTTGTTGAAACAAACATAGTTAGGCACTTATATACGGAGGAGCGGAAATTACGGGATATTTTGCGGGTTTAAGTAAATAAATTAATACGCAGTCACTGCCCTATTACTACAGTACACGAACAGTTTTGAGCTTCGATAATTCACGATTTTCTTTTTTAGTTAGAGAATATAATCTGCCCATATAACCATTCTGGTTGCAGGATTTTCAAAGTAGTAACATAAACCCAGAAGTGTCGAAACAGTTACTACACTTCGCGACTGTGTTGAGTTTTGGTTTCTTCGTGTGGTAACAGTGTGCACACAATGCGACTAGATTTTTTTTAGTAACTAAGAGTCGACGCAGTGTTCACACTTTTCGGTCACATTTGTTTCGAAACATTTTTATACACCTTGTGTTCAGTTTGTGACCAGATGTAAAAACTAAGAACAAAAAGTGGTAACGTGTAGAAACAGTGTAGAAACTTCGTTACCACTTTAAATTAAGTATACACAATGTGTCATAACGTTACTTAACTGTGTAGAAACATTGTAACCAAAAATTAACATATAATACCAAAGATTGTCAAACTGTTCCATTGCTTGGATGCGCGGCATTTCTTACTTAAGTAGTGCCAATGGTATTTAATCAAATTATTGAATTGTTTTTAATACTATTACTCAATTTAATTGGGCAGACCAAAAAATTGTTGGGTACATCAGCCAAAGGTCTAGCGTAAAAAACGATGGGGAATCCAATAATTCGATCCAAAAATATTGGCACTACTTGAGCAACAAATGTAGGCAGCAACAAAACAAAATAATGTAATCATTAGTCATCCAATCATAAAATTTAACCTAAGCGACTCCAGGGCCGCGATTCGACATGCCAAACTGCGAGACGTGGCTCTCACATTTGTCTCGCTAGGTGATAGAGTGAAATCCATCTGTGCACACGTGTCTACACCTAACTTTCAATCTGTCAGTAGGTCTCGCTAGAGCGTTTTGTCTATGGCTATGGCCACCATTTCAGATGTCACTCTTGAGTGATTCCACCCCAAATTTCAACTGTCACAAAAGTGTGATCTCATAGTTGTCTCGCTAGCTACTGTCAGTTATGCCATGTCGAATTGGGGCCCAGTGCCCTCACTTTTCAATAATGCCACTACCTGTCCTTATGATAGTGATTATTATATTATGAGTGATAAAAAAGATAGTTAACGATAATTCTTCCTGAATTCATCATCAGAACAGAACCAAAATCTAGTGGAACCACCTTGGTGGCAGTATTGGGTGTATCTTATTAATTACTTACATATGTGATTTAATATCAATAAAATAAATAGGCGACGTAATTCTTAAAAGTGGCCCGATGTACGCTCGGGTTCCTACCTGGCGAAAGCTTGTCCATCGCCACACATTAAGGACAATTTTTATGAAATTGATAGAAACCTTTCATAAAAATAGTGTTAAAGATAAAATAAAAAGAAATTACTGCAAGGCCATTTTAAGTCCTATTTGTTTGAATCGCCTTACTTATTTGCTTTTTTAAGCCAACTTTTAAACCAAATTTTAAAAAGATATGACGCCAAAGGAATTGGTAGGTAATTGCTAACGTAATTAATTTCGAATTATAATTACAAATTTGATTTTGTAATTGCAATTTTTAAATGGAGCTTCAATTTACTCTTTTATTGTAATTGTAACTGCATTATATTGAGTAATTACAATTGTCAATTTGTAATTTAGTTAATTGTTTGCCCAACAATGCTTGGTCGTATTTCCATTCAAACAAGAAAACCAAAACAAATTTTATTCATAATTGCTGGATTAGGTAATCGTATCACAAACGTTTTTTAAAATGGGCCCATCCCATGGGAACATTACAAAAATGCACATAAATCAAACACCAGTGAGTACTGTCAAATAGTATACAATATTATTTCAGACAATAGATATTTGATATTTAAAAGTGTTATTACAAATTACGAGGGCTGTTCTGTACATCATTATTTAGTAACTAGCTACTTCATCGTATTGTTATAACTGGAACCTAATAGTTTTTTGTAATCCTCTTCCGTCACAACCAGTGACTGACCAAGGAATGCCTCGAGGTAAACTTTGAGGATATCTGGAATCGGAAAAGTACAATGAGCCATTTTGTAAATCTAGTAACGTCGTTTCTACTTTTAGTAACAACTCGACACATGTTTACACATTCCAGTAACTATACGACTACTTTGTGACTGCAATATTTGTTAACCTTAAAACATATTTATACATACTAACTAACAAGTTTCTATGTTTATTATGCGTTTTTATTACTTTTAAAGCTACAATTCTGCTTAAGAATATTTCAGACCACCAAAAATGCATCAAATAAAGCAGTCATGACTCGTCGTGTACACTTGCACAGAGCTGTTAATTATTATTTTACTGGCTTAACTTGAATAACGGGGTGGCGCGTTGATGAATTCAGACTACGTTAGTGAAATCACTCGAGCAGTTTAATTGCCCATAATAATCTTGGCAATATTGATATTAAAAATGTACAATAAATACTTACGTCTGAGGAATAACTTAAAGCGATGGCGACGTTGGCGTCAACGTCACTAATGTTAGTTATTTTTAAGTGTATATGTTTTCACTGACACTGGTGACACTTCCTCAATGGAAACGAACAAAATGAACGATCGAACGAATGATTGTTCGAAAACTAGTCGCAAACTGGGAACATTGTTACTACACTGCGTCGACACCGTGCGACCAAATGTGTCTGCGTCGACTCTTCGCCATTTCTGGTAACGGCGACTACACGGCGACCACACGGCGACCGAAATTGTTACTAGAATAGAACAGTGTCGACGCGAAATGTGTCGACATGTTTCGTAACGGCGACTGAAAATGGTTATATGGGATATTCCGGGGTCCCTTATCTACGAGTAAATCAGAGAGACAAAATCGTTTTCAAAGTAACACCACAGAATAACTAATAGTACTACCGTACAGAAAATTCACTCCTACACAAAAGTCAGATTTAGGTATAAAATTATACCTATACTCGCCGCCTGCAAGCAAAATTGAAACTTATAACCGCGCACGAACCGTGAATCTTCTTTGCGCGCCGCAGTTTTATGATCGAGCTGTGGGTGTCGGCACGGGGTTGTCACTTGACAAGTCTTTGTACCTATACCTACTGATTTATTATTTTATTTAATAATAAGATAAATATGTAGGAATTACAAAATATAAAACTTTTATCCGGAAATAGTATGTCTGATTCTTACGAAAGTATGTCGTAAAGTAGATATGTCGGTCAGTTCCTAATATTGTTTCTAGGCAACCAATATTATATCTTTTATACGGATTCGATCGAGGTTTAGGTTTCGAAGCCATTGTGTATTTTCAATTTTGCGCGAGCGCGACGTGACACGACTATCGCGCGGACATAACTGACAGTAGCTAGCGAGACAACTATGAGATCACACTTTTGTGACAGTTGAAATTTGGGGTGGAATCACTCAAGAGTGACATCTAAAATGGTGGCCATAGCCATAGACAAAACGCTATAGGGAGACCTACTGACAGATTGAAAGTTAGGTGAAGACACGTGTGCACAGATGGATTTCACTCTATCACCTAGCGAGACAAGTGTGAGAGCCACGTCTCGCAGTTTGGCATGTCGAATCGCGGCCCTGGAGTCGCTTAGGTTAAATTTTATGATTGGATGACTAATGATTACATTATTTTGTTTTGTTGCTGCCTACATTTGTTGCTCAAGTAGTGCCAATATTTTTGGATCGAATTATTGGATTCCCCATCGTTTTTTACGCTAGACCTTTGGCTGATGTACCCAACAATTTTTTGGTCTGCCCAATTAAATTGAGTAATAGTATTAAAAACAATTCAATAATTTGATTAACAACCATTGGCACTACTTAAGTAAGAAATGCCGCGCATCCAAGCAATGGAACAGTTTGACAATCTTTGGTATTTTATGTTAATTTTTGGTTACAATGTTTCTGCACAGTTAAGTAACGTTATGACACATTGTGTATACTTAATTTAAAGTGGTTTTGTTTTTGTTTTTATATGTTCTTTATTTCAAGATAAATACAAAAATACATAGTAATGTGCTGTACACACAAACAGTCACTTACAAATCATAATTAATTACATAACTACTTTATCAGGCTAAACACCTCTAAAAGTTTATGGCATACATTTTTGTTTAATACTGGTTTGAACATAGAATGAGTATTTTAAATTTAACTATAACATAAAAGTGTGAACTTATTAGTAGTAAATTCACTTTTAACATGCTTAATACTAAAGGATATATTTATGCACGACTAGTACAATTCAATGATTTTAATATAATTCTTTGACGGTTGGCGAACAAAAACCAGGCTTGACTGAGCCGTCTCCGCTACCTCGGTGCAATTTTAAGGAAATTTAAAGTGGTAACGAACTTTCTACACTGTTTCTACACGTTACCACTTTTTGTTCTTAGTTTTTACATCTGGTCACAAACTGAACACAAGGTGTATAAAAATGTTTCGAAACAAATGTGACCGAAAAGTGTGAACACTGCGTCGATTCTTAGTTACTAAAAAAAATCTAGCGCATTGTGTGCACACTGTTACCACACGAAGAAACCAGAACTCAACACAGTCGCGAAGTGTAGTAACTGTTTCGACACTTCTGGGTTTATGTTACTACTTTGAAAATCCTGCGACCGGAATGGTTATATGGGATGATCCAAAAAATATAAAACGTATAGTTAAGCGAACTGGCAATGATTACAATTAATACAAGAAAATGCACATGTAATTATTTTTCTTCCTAGCCTTATTATATTAAGTTAATATATTAAGGCTAGGAAGGATAAGTTAATATAATAAGGTTAATATAATATTCTTTATTGCACACCTCAAATTATAGAAACAAAGTATACACAAGTCACAAACAGAAAAACAGAGGCAAAACTATAGGCGGTTTTATCTCTTCCAGACAACCTTTGCGAAGAGGAAACCTTTGTAAATTAACAGAAAAGTAGGTGTTGCAAAGCAAATAAACCAAACATTAATAAACTTACACATATAAAAGAAAGAAAAAAAAAAAAATAAAAAAAAAAAAAACTTACGTAGCTCATACGTACATATTTATTAAATATATATAATAAAATAAACTAGGACCAAACACACTACACAGTATATATAATATTTAATTCAACATTTATTAATAAAACATAAAAGAGGATAGAATAAAACACTTATTTTTCTTTTTCCCCAATAAGTAATAGTTACGAATTAAATATGTTTTTCTATTATAAACCCGGCCAAGGTGCGAGAAAAACAAACAAGCTACATGACATAAACAAATGGCGATCTCCTTCATTTGTTTATTCATAAGTTTTCACGTGTTTTGCGCCGGCAGTGAATGTTTTCTCCACTTCCTCCTTTGCATGAATTTTTGAGTGTGTTTGTAGTTTGTCAGAGGAAAAATAACAACAATATGTACAACAAGAAATGCTCTGTTTCGTTGGTTATGATTGCAACATTGATCAATATTCTTTGAACTTTGTAGTCTGCTTGTAGTAATATAAAAATAAGAGACAAAAAAATTTAAATGTCTATTTTTTCTTAAAAGTAAGGACTGAGACTTGAAATTGATTTGCGCATTAAAATTAAGCATTTCTGTTGTCCTTTGCTTTTATTAATTTGGTAACTTCCTAAATATCTAGACTCCTACTTACTTTGGTACCTACCTAAGGAATTTGTGACGTAACAAATGCAACAATGTTCACAGGTGTTCAAATTTGCGTACTTATTTCTCTTTTCAAATACATAAAACAGTCGCATCTAAGAGAGACTGGCAGTCATCATACAGCCTTAACCGTTATATTTAGAACCTTAAAATTTAAGTTAAGTAACATTATTTCTAGAAATGTCTTAGGGCTAGTAAAATCAAAGCGGACGCGGACGTAGGCTTGTTTTCAAAGATTTTTTACTTTTATTACGTTACGACAAAATATAATACCAACAATCAATTTTTATGTCCTGTTAGCACAATTACTTTAACGTAATTGGATTTAAGAAATCATTCAATTTTATATAACGCCTGAAATAAACCACACTGACTGGAGAAAAAATTAAAATGCCTTGTAATTCTCATTCCATATCCTTTAGGGAAGCCCACATTTTTCAAGAAAGGTCGCTGAAATAAGTGGCTTGAAAAAAACCTGCACCCTGACACGGAAATAGCGACCTTATCTGTTCTTTCAGAAGGCATAAATCAAAAAGTTAATATGGATCCCGGCTTTCCAATATTTAGACATATGGCAAATTCAAACATTGTGTCGTGAATGAATTCCCTTGGAAATTAATGCCAGGCCGCATATGTAGGAAATAGATTTATGATCAGGAAGCGCTATGAAGGGACTTATGGTTCTTATAGCTTTAGGTTTAAATGTAAGGCATAGTTTACTTAGGTATGTATTTATTTTTATTTAAACTTTATTGCACAGTATTGAATATACAGTTACAAAAGTCGGACTTAATGCCGTAAGGCATTCTCTACCAGTCAAACTTTAGGCCAAACAGAGAATCATCATTGTTGCAGGGTATGTAAAGAACACAGAACTAATAACTAAATAAAATAGCAATAACGTTATCTAATATAAATAAGACGATTTATATATTAATAAGATATAAAATATGCAAAGATAGTATACAGTACAATAATACAGTAATAAGTACAAATAAATAAATATATATAAAAAAATTACCTGCTACTGAATTTACTATGAAGAGTTATCAAAAAACGCTTGCGCTTGAACGTAAATTTTGTTTGGTATTATAGTGTGGTTAGTTATTATTTATCATATATAACAATTTGGCAAACATTTCAATTATCGAAAGTCATACTAACATTTTAATAAAAAGCCAAAACGGTTAAACTCACCTATGAATATCACATTTATGCGCGATTAGTCGAGAGTTTCCATCTACTTAAATTACGTGGTTAATGATAACCGCTTTTCATGTTTATTGAAGTGAGCATTTACAAGATTTACTTTGGGTCGCTGAGCTAACGGAGTAAGTAAGTAGTGGGTTGGTAAAAGCTTATGTGATGAGTCCAAAACGGCTATATTGTTGTATGATATTACCACTACTTAAACAGCAACTACTACTACCACCAACTGCAAATAACAGGTACAATTTTTTTGTATACATTCACTCATAACATAACATTCATATACACACATGTTTGCTGATGACCTTTGCACCCTACGTGCAGGAACCAATATAATTGAAACTTGTCAATTGGTTCAACAGGACATAGATTCAGTTGTAAAATGGTCCCACGATAATGGCATAATATTAAATTCTGACAAAACTAAATTTCTCATGATCCAGTCGCCCTACATGTGCACTACAGAAACACCTTTGCCTATGTACACTCACAGTTTTAGATGTTTCCATAATAATTTTCAAAATTGTAAATGCTAACCAATAGAAAAAGTAGATTGTGTTACATATCTGGGAGTTAAAGTTGATACTAAATTTTCATGGCAACATCACATAAACCACATCTGCAGCAAACTTAGAATTCTACTAGGAAAATTTTACCACCTAAGCTTTAAAGTACCAACTAATGTTCTAAAATGTCTATACTATGCAATAGTTGAATCCATATTGAGTTATGTCCTCGATTGCTATGGTCTTACTTTTAAATCATACATAGATAAATTAGAAGCTCTACAAATTAGATTCTTAAAATTGCTCGTAAACAAGAAAACAAAACGTGGTTGCAACGGCGATCATTCAAAATTATTTAAAATCTGTAAAATACTTCCAGTTAGTTTAAAACATAAATATCTGTTAGCAGTCAACAACCATTGCAATGGAGAACATAACCCAATATTGATACATCATAAGCACACAACAAGGACAGTAACCGCGCGCAAATATGAAATACCCCGCGTCATTAACTATTTCGGAGACAGAAAGTTAAGTAAAAGAATTCCATACTTTTTAAATAGTTTACCAGAAAATATCCGGCATGAATATAACAAAAATAAATTTAAAAAAGCGCTTAAACTGTACCTACTACAAACACTTAAATGACATCTGCGCTAATGTAAATGTCACTTCAGTGTTTAGCGAAACTTAAGTTAGTAGATTAGTAAAACATATATTATTGAAATTAGGAATTACATAGATACTCATACTTGCAGTCAAACTGCGTAAACAGTTTTGCAAGAAACTGCCTTAAATTTAATTTCTGTACTGTTTTTAATAATAATAAATAATAATAAAAAATAAAAAACACCGATCAATATAGCTCGATGCATATAAGTACATAAATATGCGGTCACTTTGTATACTGTAACACACTTTGTAGTTTGTATGGACATCTATACAAAGTGTGAGTATATTATTACATATAGTTAAACATAACTATCGGACCTAACATCCTGTCTTGTATCTGTATAATCTCGGTAAGACATAACAAATTGGATCCAAACTTCCACTTAATCCAACTTAGTTTCATGTAATGAAGTTGATCAGTATCCGGACACGTGATCGGACCCTGTACTATCTACGGCAGGAACTTGTATTTTACACCTTATTACAGTTAGATAAGGTAGAAATTTGAATATTTGTGAACAAATCAAACGGGATTCTATATGCACGGCACGATTTCTGAGTTAACATTGGAATGAGGATCCTCTGAAGTGAGCAAAATTTTATATCTAGGATGTTAAGAAATAGACGTAGAGCTGGCCACGTCAAATATGACAATAATGAGTGAGAGCAACGAAATCCCCCTTCGTTTGCTATACTATGCTTATTCCTAGATCCGGACATCTGGCAGCTGTAAAGTGGTGGAGGTCAAAGAATGCCAATAACTCGAAGAAAACAAATCCTAGAGTTCTGGGTTTGATGCAATGTTATGGGAAATTATGTAATTAATTAGATTATATCATAGCCAGAAGTTTACGTAGCGGGAAAGTAGTGCCAAATGATGTATAATGCCAGTATATTAGTTTAGAAACAAAAACAGTAGTTTTTGTTTCCAAAATAATATACAATGGTTTTTGCTCTAATGTTAAAATATAGGCCCTGTCCTCTATAAATGACACAACATTAGCAGTTAACCTATTTTGGTATTACTTTTTTCCAACTTAAAAACTTTGTTGGTCTGTCACTCTGGCCTCCACCCATTCAATGCTGCCAGATGCCCGGATCTAGAAATAAGGATGGTAAAGCAGTCTAACTAGACAGGTTTCATTGCTCTCATTATTGTGTCATATCTGACGTGGCCAGCTCTTAGACCAAAAGGTGAATGAAAGTTTGGGGTAGATATGGGTTAATGCATAGCACTGAATATAAAATAAATAATTATACCTCATCGTACGAGAAGCTGAAGTAAACAGCAAAGTAAATAGAGTAAGTTTTGATATGCTATTGTTGTCTTAACATTTGCAAGTACAAATTAAAAAAACTTTAGTACAGGGCTGCGATTCGACATGCCAAACTGCGAGACGTGGCTCTCACACTTGTCTCGCTAGGTGATAGAGTGAAATCCATCTGTCCACACGTGTCCACACCTAACTGTCAATCTGTCAGTAGGCCTCGCTAGAGCGTTTTGTCTATGGCTATGGACACCATTTTAGATGTCACTCTTGTCTTGAGTGATTCCACCCCAAATTTCAACTGTCACAAAAGTGTGATCTCATAGTTGTCTCGCTAGCTACTGTCAGTTATGCCATGTCGAATTGAGGCCCAGGAAAAAAAACATAATTCATTTATAACTACTAGTAGGTATAATCATGTGTTATTTAAGATCTCACAAAAATGCATTTACTAGTAACGTTCACATAAACCCTGTTAGGATAAAGCAGTATTCATACTTAACTAAATATGTTTAGTACATAATTGGTATTTAATAGCAGTTAACTACAATATTCTCCATGATTACCGCCAAACGAGAGTTTTCATATATTTTAATTGTTATAAAATATATTAAATTTCCGTTTTGATAAATATGTTTTGTATACAAAAACCGTCACTAAAACGAGTATTGTCCATAAAAGTTATATTAAAATACGTTGGCAAAATAGCCAAATCTCATTAAAGCCACACCAAACGATCTTGTTTGCACGTCGTAATTTAATAACCGCGAAGCGCAAATAAAACGTTATTGTAATATCCTCAATTTTAATATCGCTAATAAAAGAGACCGTTCAAACATCCCGGGCTGTATCAGCCATATTACACGTATAGACTGAGAGATGGCAGTAAAATTGCTTACCTCATTGTGGTAACGTCAAATATAAAACGCAAAATAGGTACTCAAATCAAAGGAGCGTTTCTAAATATTCCGTATGTAAAGTTGTAGACACAGACATGAACAACATTTCGCGGTTTTAGACTAAAGCCACAGAGAATAGTCATTAAAATATGTAGTCTTTTACCAGGGAAAAAGACCATGATCTTTTGTATCTCAAGCTGGTGTTGAGCTGCATCTTTAGCATTTACATTGGGCAGAGTTCATGGTAAATTTTCTTATACATCATTCATTCATTCATTCATTTATTCGCTTCAGTTTATGAGGTTACTAGCTGTGCCCGCGGCTCCGCCCGCGTGGAATTCGGTCTGTGTCAGTAAGCGGCTAATTCACCCCTAATTTCTCTCCCGCTACCCTGGAGGCGGAACTTGAAGTAAAGTTGACAGATGGATACGCTAGAGGACAGTAGTCCCAATAAAATATTTCACAATTACCACTAAATGAAACTACACTCATAAATGAATACTTTTTTTTAATTATATTTTTTTTTGGCATGATTTAAACTATATAGAGAGTAGTAGGTGTATAACGGACGATACAGGACCACTTTTGTATTTATACGTTCATGTCCACGGCAAATATCATCCAAATCGATCCTCCCGTCAAATCAGTCAAAGCTGAAAGGTAAGAACAGGCGGGGGGTCACAAATGCAGAAATGATTTTTTTCTATTTGAGGTGCACTTGGACTCAATCGAGTGTAGTGGCGTTTTTACCACACTGTCACAGATAATACACTGATGGTACGTTACTGGTTGCAATAATGTTGGTAATTAATTACATACGGTTCCGAACGCGTAATAGAGGATTTATGATATTGGTGTAGATCAAGATATTTATTCGTCAATGTAAACACTTTACAATGCACTAATGAACGTCAGACAAAAATAAAATACATGAGTGTCGTGGAAAGTGCGTGCGAAGTGGAATCGAGTGCGATTGGAACGAAGTTGTTATTTAATTTTTGACTTTTTCGTAAATTTGGTGGTTTTAATTTTTTTTGCATTTTTTGGAAATTTTGGTAATTTTGGAACTTTTGGAAATTTTGGAAAATTTGGAAATTTTGGAAACTTTGGAAATTTTGTATATTTTGGAAATTTTGGAAAATTGGAAATTTTGGAAATTTTGGAAATTTTGGAAATTTTGGCATTTTTGACATTTTCAAAATTTTCAAAATTTTTGACATTTTTAAAATTCTCGACTTTTAGGGTTCTCGACTTTTTTCACTTTTATCACTTTGTCACTTCTCAGTTTCACTACACTTCACTTCACTTTATTCTATTTTATATATTTTTTATTTCATTCCATTTTACATGTTTCTCAACCGTATGGGTGTCGCGTTTTCGTGACGTGACGCTTTTTCGTGACGGTCACGTGACTTTTTTTCGCCTAGGCCCCCATCCGCGAACCGTCCGATAAGGAACTTCGTTCCAAAACTACCACCGGTTCTAACCCTACACCTCTGGCCCAAGAAGTATTATGACCGAAAAGAAATTCGACGGGACTTATTTTTTTTCAAAACAGTAATACATTATTAGATCTTAAGATACAAAATAATGCGTAGTTCTTCAAGAAGACATATCAAAACAGCTTGAGAGACAGATAATGTACCTATTGTTTAATTATAAAGAAAAATAAATCCTAATCTAACTGCTTCACAAAACGTTTGATATGTTTTCCTACCTAAACCTATAAATGTGTCCTATATAACCTGTGTCCTATAAATGTTAGATGATTTTGTAGTAGTTTTTTGGTTTGGGCCATGCATCTTTGTCCGTCATATATAGTCCTCGAACCTGCACTCATGACATTTTCAAATATTTCTTAAGTGCGGGTAAAGGTAAATTTAAAGCATCGACGGGTAACATGTTATAAATAAGAACACCTTGACAAAAAAATTACAAATTATTTCAATACCAACTTTCAACATACAAACTTTCAACCCCCTTTTCACCCCTTCCAGGGTTGATTTTCGGGATGAAAACTATTCTTTGTCCTTTCCCGGGACTCAAACTATCTCTACACAAAATTTCATCATTATCCGTTCAGCCGTTAACTACTTAAAAATTCTTGGAACGTGTTCTGTTATCGATTCTAAGTATTTCCAGCCAACTTTTTTTCGAATCTATTCCATGAACAGACTTTCGACCCTCTTCAGCTTTAGTATATGTATAGATAGTTTTTATTGGAAGTACCTTTCAGGCGTCACTTCCATTATTTTTTTTTTTGGACCTATGGTTCTAAAGTAAGATGAGGGGGGGGGGGTTTGGAGAAGAAACTATCCTTTGTCATTTCTCGAGACCCATACTATCTCAATACCAATTTTCATCTAAATCAGTTCAGCGGTAAAAAATTCCTCATACTACCTTCCAACCCCCTTTTCACCCCCATTAGGGTTTGAAAACGATCCTATGACGTTTCTCGAGACTCAAATTATCTCCATACTCATTTCAATCTAAATCGTTTCAGCGGTAAAAAATTCTCCATACAAACTTTCAACCCCATTTTCACCCCCACCAGGGTTGATTTTCGGGATTAAAACTATATATTATCCTTTCCCAGGACTCAAACTATATCTATATAAAATTTCCTCAAAATCCGTTCAGCCGTTTTCACGTGATGCGCGGTCAAATAAACAGACAAACAGATAAACAGATAAACAGACAAAAATTTTAAAAATTGTTGGAACGTGTTCTGTTATCGATTCTAAGTATCCCCAGCCAACTTTTTTTCGATTATCTTCCATGTACAGACTTTCGACCCTCTTCAGCTTTATTATATGTATAGATGTATAGATTGTGGTTTTCAACCAAGATAATGTATAGTGTCTAACCCATAGACATATAAAATAAGGAGACGTAACGCCGTGAAGACAAAACTGTGATTCCATAATGAGCCGATTTCTTAATGTTTACGCGTGATACGCACATATACAACTCGTGGACGAGCGGTGATTGGTTCAAACGTCAAAAGTGAGTGTGTGTGCACTAGACCGCGGCTTATTATGGAGTCACAATATTATCTTCCTGGGACTACGTCTTCTTATTTTATATTTCTATGGTCTAACCCACATACGAGGGCGGTTTGATAACTCGGTGACTTTAAGTAAAACAAAAATCATTTTAACATATAAACTTTTTAATTACGATTCTGAACTCCTTGGTAGCTGGCAGTTTTTTTTTTTTTAAAAAGGTGGGAAAATAAAAAAGTTATTGAGGCATATGTCAAATACGGTCGGAAAATTGTTGGAAAATGGAGAAAAGCGAATATCGTGTGTTAATTAAACATTACTTTTTACGTGGAAAAACTATTAAAGAGACTGAAAACTGTTTAAAAAAATATTATGGGGAATCTGCTCCTTCTCATGGAATGGTACATAAGTGGTTTACAGAATTTCGTTCTGGGCGTACCACTACCAATGACGCAGAACGCTCTGGTAGGCCAATTGAAGTCACCACTGATGATGTCGTGAATAAAGTTCACGATATTGTTTTGGATGACCGTCGAGTTAAGATTCGTGAGATAGCTGAGACTGTACACATTTCATCTGAACGAGTTTTTCATATCTTGCATAATATTTTGAATATGAAAAAGCTTTCCGCAAGATGGGTGCCGCGTTTGCTGACAGCCGATCAAAAACGACTTCGTGAAACAACTTCCGAGCAATGCTTAGCCAAATTCAAGCGTAATCCCAATGAATTTTTACGTCGTTTTGTGACGGTAGATGAAACGTGGATCCACCATTATACGCCAGAGACGAAAAATCAGTCAAACCAGTGGACTTCTGCTAACGAACGGGCCCCAAAGAAAGCGAAAACCGTTAATTCGGCAGGAAAGGTAATGGCCACTGTTTTTTGGGACAGCCAAGGGGTTATTTATATAGATTATTTGGAGAAAGGTAAAACAATAAATGGCCCTTATTATGCTACATTGTTGGAAAAATTCAACGCAGAAGTAGTGAAAAAACGGCCACATCTGGCAAAGAAGAAAATCCTTTTTCACCACGACAATGCCCCTGCACACTCGTCGGCAGTCGCAACAGCCAAATTAGTAGAATTGCGTTATGAAATACTGCCCCACCCACCTTATTCTCCAGATTTGGCCCCATGTGATTTTTTTTTATTCCCAAACATGAAGAAATGGCTCGGTGGGAGAAGATTTTCATCAAATGAGGAAGTCATAGCTGAAACTGAAGCATATTTTTCAGGGTTTGATAAAAAATATTTTTTGGAGGGGTTGAAAAAGCTGGAACATCGTTGGATGAAGTGTATGGAGTTGAAAGGAGATTATGTAGAGAAATAAAATTATAAAAGGTCAAAAAGATTTTTTTTTCTGCAAAAAGTCACTGACTTATCAAACCACCCTCGTAGGTACGTTTCACCATCTTATAGCAAACGATAAAATATTTTTATAGATAGGTTAATGAATAATTCAACAGTCGATGCCCTACATGATTTTCCGTCTATCCCTCGGACCACGCGTCTAAGCGTATTACGGATTCAGGTGTCTTATCTCTTCAAATATTAGCTCAAGCGTGGCCTTTGATTTTTGAAGCCCGATATTAATATTTCACGGGAATAATTAATATTTTATAGACGTAGCGTTGTTTCAACTCGGGCCTGAACATACATAGGCTTACCGGTTCGTGTTGTGGGAAGAGGGACAATAGAAGCATATCTCTACGGGCGGAGGCTACGCTTAGACACTTTGACAGTCCAAAGTTAGCGTTAATTTATTAAAAAAAATTTTTTCGAAGAAATTATGTTGTGAGTTGGTTCTTAAGTTTTAATTTTTTTATCTTCTCTTTCCCATTTTCATTAATAACATTTCTGGCGCTAAGGCTGTCCATAGTTATCCAGCGTGGTAATGCCGCGAGAATTATTGGGTTTTTTGTACCGGAACCTTCAAGGAACAAGTATGACTAGTTACTGTATGTAATTATTTATAAGATAATGTTAGATTTGATATTGTTGTTATATATTTTAGTTAAGTATGTGACTGTGACCATTATTGTATATTTTATAATTGACATGTATAGTATGTGCTTATTAATTAATAAATAATATTAACTAACACTTTTTTTTTCAAATGCAAGTTTTATATTTAAGTTATTAAGTAAATATAAATATTTCTTGATAATTTGAAAACCACAGTTGTTTGATTTCTCCGAGTGCATGTTAACTTGGAAAACGTATTATCCTAGAAATTAAACATCTCCGTATTTTGGAATAAAAAGTCGAGTGGTAAATATAATTCCAAAATAAGAAGAGAGATAATACACAGTTTATTTCGTATAAGTTTCCAGTAAACAACCGAAATAAACGCCGCTACTAAATCATAAGGCATTTTCACAAAAAATGTTGAAACATTTAACACAGAGATAAGTGGGGGCGCTGAAAATGCTGAAATACGCTCCGTGCCGCCGGGACGGCGATTATTGCGGGACATTTTGATGAATATTATATGTTAAGTAGACTTGGAGCCAGGATATATTATGTTTATATGAGTCCGTGCTTTGTAATGGATAGTTGATCATTGCTGCTGGATTTTGTGCTGGTAATTTTGTGTAAACAAATAAAATAGGTACTTAAATTTTACTCTTTAGTTCTAAGTAGGTAATGTCTTTTCTTTAAGTAAACTTAAATTCATTAAATAAAATAATTACGTAAATAATTAAATCACGATTAGGTGTACCATCGGGTTCATAATTGCATACGCAATTTATAAATGAAATCATTCATAAATTGACTTGAAATTGAATTACTTATAGTTTGCGAATGACAAATGCTGCAATTTTATTTTTTAGCTTTTTCAAACACAAATAAAAATATTTAAATAAGGTTCATCTAAAATGTATAATGAAACTTCACGACTATGTCAAGGTAAAAAAAAACTGTATCACAACTAGAAAAAAATATCTAAACCTATTCTATGAACTGGGAAATTTTTGAGATATTAAACGACTTTTGTTCAACAACATCGCCATGTAAATTGAACTGAAAATCTCAGAGTACGTTACCACATCACTATACATAAAGACAGTATCAAATAAGAGTTTTATATGCACTTACTACATTTATCTTCTAAGCAACTGACAGCTTGTTAAAGTTGTTAACAAGTATTACATAAGGGGTGAACAGAATCGTGTGTGAGACTTCGAAGGTTGCATAATTTGGAGTCAAATTTGGGGTTTCAATTGTGTGTGAGTGTTATGTTTAGATGAAGGTGAGACACGTTTATTCGAATCTTGATTTTTTTTATATGTGAAAGTTTAATTATAATGTAATGAAATGTCACCAATATTTACAGTTTACAGATAAGTTTTGTTTGGTGTTTAGAAAATAATTATTGGCTTCAAATATAAATAATAATAAATATTATAGGACAATCTTACACAAAGCGACCTAGTCTCACAGTAAGCTCAATAAGACTTGTGTTGTGGGTACTAGACGACGATATATATAATAAACCCGCGGGGGCAGCTTGTGGCGAGCTGACGGTGAGTGGCGACACCGCGGACCCCTATTCCACAGGGCCCTTTCCATTTGGCCCTCGCCTCTGTGCTTGCCTTAACTGGCCGGCCAGAGTGGAGTCGCAAGAGCGGGACCTATGCTCCAGGTTGGAAGTGTAAAATGTCATAACGCCGGCGGCCTGCTGAACGGATTACCGGGATCTGGCTACCGCAGACTCACCTCTCGACAACCTCACAGCCCACGCACCGGTGTTGCCCTTGAGCCATCTTTGATGTCGCTTTTTACGGGGGCCCATCTTGCGGCGGGCGAGTCACCGTCTGCCGGAAATAAAATTGGATACCGTTTTATTAGGCAGGCGTCCGGTTCTTCATCCAATAGCCCAGTAGTTAGTCCATACTTTTCACCCAATAGCCTAGTACATTTTAAACTCCATTAACTCTCAATAGTCTTTACACCATGGCGGGTGCTGTCTCTGCGTGCGTCCCATGACACGGGTAGGGGCAGCATCCGCTTAGTGTACCCCTCACTTTTCATTCAATTGTCGAAAGGGCCTCTGCGCGTTGGCTTCGGCTCCGCATATGCCTCCCAAAGGTCCGAAACACAATTGTTCCGTGGTCGGGAAAGACATACAAATAATAATAATAGATAGATATAGATAAATACTTAGAAAACATCCATAACTCAGGTACATCTAATTATCTGTGATAAAAACAAATAAATGCACTAACAAGGATTCGAACCCGGGACCTCCTGCTTCGTAGGCAGGGTCACTACCGACTGGGCTAGGAGGCTATTAAAAATATAAAATAGGTTCTAAACGAATAAAATTTAGCGACCATCCCCTGATCCCAATTAAATTTACACGATACCAATATAAAATCTGAACTGTTAACAAACAGGAATAACATCCATGCACAAAAAACTCGATCAGATTTTCCGCCCAATTTCACAACATGTTTAAACTTTTATCGCTCGCTCGTGGATAAAACACAATGAAACACAAAGGTCCGAAGGGTATTTTCACGGAACATGGACTTGGCTATATAGAATACAAAAATCATGCAAAGCCACTTATAGGTGACCAAAGCTTATACAGGTATCCGTCAAAGATTTAAAAAATAAATTACTTAAAGTACAATGAAGTTTAAATTGAACTTAAATTAACCGAAACTAAATGAAATTTACTCTACAAAAATGTACAGAAACAAAGAAAGTGATGTTAAATTTAACATAGAAAGGAGAGAAAACTTACCTATGTCAAAAATTTTAATTTTACCTAATGACAGGCGAGTATAATACTATATAATATAATATGTTATACGGTATAACTTAAAGCATCACAATCACTTCCCGTGTTTAAATGCGACAAAATTGCGGATCTAAACTGATTGGATGAGTTGTTTAATTTAAAAAAATCTACTATTATAAGTACTAGCTGATAAGAATACCCGTAAAATAAACCATGCAGAATTTAATAAAGCTCATATATATGAAATAAATAAAAGGATGTATACAAAATAAAAATTATACAATTTAAAACTTATATTAAATAAACAATAATAAATAAATATTATGGGACAATCTTAGACAAATCAACCTTGCCCCACATTAAGCTCAATAAGGCCTGAGTTGTGGGTACTAGGCGACGATGAATATAAAGCTTGACCAGAAATATATGATCATGCGCCATGTTGCGGAATTTCATTGGAACTAATTTCTTGCACTGACAATAATTTTAATGACAGAATGATATGCATGTGTGAGGGCATATAATAGGTTGTCACTTTTTTCAATGTCATTGTGATGGTTTATTTAAATAATAGTAAAGTGTTGAATATTAAATAATAAACGACAAAAAAATCACAAAATGATTCATAGTCAAGAGCGAAACATTTTAAATAGTATAAGTAATAAACTGCTGTAAATAATAGGTTCGGAAAATGAAACTATTTCGCAGTGAAAGTATTTTAAATTAACGTCAGAGCTGAACGGTAAACAAATCAAGATGACACCATACCATAGATATTAACACACTCTATGATTATACTGAACTGTTGCCACATAAATGAAAATAATAGCGCCCTCTTGACAATACTCATATATTTCTGGTCAGGCTTTAATAAAAATATATACTTAAATACATACGAGTATAAAACATCAAGACCTCAGGAATAAATATCCGTGATAAACACACAAATAAATGCCCTGACCAGGATGTAAACCCGGGACCTCCTGCTTCATAGGCAAGGTCACTAAGTACTGACTATTTAGGCTAGGTGGCCTTTGAAAATATAGGACCCATAATAATAACAAGACAATTAAATTTATAAACAACCTAAACTAACAACAACTAAACAAAAGAACAAAGCATTTCAACTGTCTATAAAGAATGCATTCACTCATTATTCTGACATTCGTTCACTGCACTTCCACATCTTTTGACATAATGAACATCCAAATGTAGGTTTGGCTCTGTAAAAATACTCTTAAAATTAAACATATCCACACAGGCGCGGATACAGGGGGGCAACAGGGGCATTTACCCCCCCCCCCCCCCCCCCCCCCCCCTGACGCGTGAGTCTCGTGTACTACGGGAGCCATAGGTGCGGACCGCAAGAGTTTTAGTGAAGGAAAGTGCCCCCCCTGAATGAAATCCTGTATCCGCGCCTGTATCCACATAACAGAGATTTCCTATAAATTAGACATTCTTTAGTCCAGCATGGTAACGATTACATCAGATTATTATAGCGATTGTTATTTCAATAGAGATTCGGTAAGGCGCATAAGTACCGTAAGCTTCTTTGCCACCAATGTGACATTAAAAGAGATTAATAATGTCTCTTGTTCCAGCCATATCACGCAGACGGCGAGTTGGCTGCCTCCAGTAGAGAGCTGGTCCGGCTCCAGAGATGGCAGCAGAAGCAGCCAAGATCCCGACGAGGAAGACCTGCCGTATGGGTGGGAGCAAGCATTGGATAGCCGGGGGAAACCTTATTACATCAAGTACGTATATACATCACGTTTATGTCATAAATCATAATATTGTAAGAGTCAGGATCGTAGACTTGTTATTGACTGAAAGCAAGTTTTGGATACTTGTTTAAAATCTTACTCCACTTAACAATGTAGAGGACATTCATAGAGATGGCATCAGAAGCAACCAGAAACCTGAGGAGAAAGAGCCATGCTATTGCTGCACTAAATATACTATTTCAAGTGAGTATCGGCGTCTTCAGAAAAATGTAAGTCAGGATTTTTACGTGAAACCTGTTAAAAAGCCACGAGAAACCTTTCTTACTTACTACTTGAAGTACAAAAATCTTGCAACCCTCATAAGAGAAAGTGTTTAAGTTTTCAACCGACTTCAAGATTTCGAAGTGGAGGTTCACAATTCGTCGGGATCTTTGTTATTGCTGTATTTAATGTATGGTCAGCGATTCTTCGCCGACTGGTTTACCGATTTTGAAAATACTTTTTTGTTTAAAAGAGTATACTTCACACAACTGTGGGACCAACGTCCCATTGTCATCAGGTCAGGATCTGATGATGGGATCCTGGAGAAATCGAGAGAACTCTTCAAATATTATAGGCACATTTATAGTGATTTAAGTATTTTTTGCAGTAGCTCGGACATTTGCTTTTGGATAGACGAAGGCTAAGTCAAGTCGGTTCTTTTTTGTTCAAAATTATTTATACGTCACACCCCCCTACTATGACATAAGAACCCGCAGTATAATCTTACATGTAATAATAATAATAATAAATAAAAATAACTTTATTAAACCAACAACAAATGGTACATAAGGTAAGGTACAGTACTTTACTTACTAATTATTGAAGTTGAAAGTTACTACATTTGAGTGTGACAATGCCCATCACTCCCCGTACTAGTTAAAAACTGTATTACGGTGAAGTGAGATTAATCATCCACTATCATAACATAAGGAACAACTTTATATATGTAGGTAACAACTTTATATGTGTATAGGTTCTTAAGAGTTAGACTATAAGCAGAATACAATTACATTAACACCAAAAAGCACTAATGCGTAAATTTAAATTTAATGATTAATTAAAACTAATAAAACATAACAGAGGGTATTTAGAAATAAAGCGCATTACGAGTGCAGCTCCAAGAGTACCCAGGTAACTAGGTGCTAAGTTCACGTAAACAAGTAGTAAACGCAAAAATGCAGATGCATCTTCACTTTACCTAAGGAAACGAAATATTAACAATAATACTTCAGTATAATATATTAAGTGTAAGTATTTGAGTGTGTATATGTGTAGGAGCGTGAGTTGTGTGTGTGTGTTATAAATGTACCCTCTTTATTTCAGAAGTTTTTCAGTGTCTTCATAACTAAGCGAATTAAGAAATACTGCTAATGCCTTTTTACATTGATAGAAGCTGAGATTACGCAGTTTAGTATGTGTACTAATACGATTATATATTACGGGTCCTAGAATTTTATGAAATTTACGACAAAACGCTGTTCTAAAAGAAGGGATGGAATAAACTAAATCCAGTCTGCGTCGTGTTAGGGAAAAATCAGGCTGCCTTCGATGCTGAATCATTATTAAGTTATTTATAAATAGTTGCCTTATTGTTAGCATGGAGGTCTCTTTATATAGGGTTAGAGTTGGATATCTGAACTTTTTAAATGTCATAACTTTAAGGACAGCACGTTGGGCACGTTCAAGTTGAATAAATATAGTTTTAGCAGCGCCTCCCCATGCGGTGATACAATAAGTTGAAATAGATTGACAGAGTGCATAGTATATTGTGGTTAACAACTTATTGTCACACACGTGTCTAAGGTTTTTAAATATGTAGATCAGTTTTCTTACTCTACTAGTTAAACCCATAATGTGTTTATTCCAATTAAGTTCCAGTAAATATGCACGGTTGATAGTAAAACCCGTGTATATAGCATACAACTAAGATTGCAGCACTTGGATGGTGAGGATGTTTTACGACACGACAGATGTTCTTTTGCTATAAAAAATACACACGAGACACTTTACTTTTATGCCACTAGTTTCGAACTAAATAATATATTAGTTTTGCATCTGGTTCTTTGGTTCAACACACTTACCTTTCTTGTAGGTATTTGATTCTGCATATTTTATACAGGTACGATTTTCAACTCAATTCTCTCTATCGTAGGTAACCCTGAATATTTATTTTTTTAATATACCTAAGAACCCAATTGTTTTCAGTCACGTGAACAAGACGACAACCTACGTGTCACCGGAAGGCTGCTCCTGCGAGTCTCCCCCCGCGCCCCGTGATGTCACGCTGGAGAGGCACCCGGAGCTGGGCTTCGGCTTCGTGGCCGGCTCCGAGCGGCCCGTGCTGGTGCGGTTCGTCACTGACAACTCGCCCAGTGTTGGGAAGGTGAGCATCACACTAGAACTCGTCGTGACGTCAAGCTGGAGAGGCACCCGGAGCTGGGCTTCGGCTTCGTGGCCGGCTCCGAGCGGCCCGTGCTGGTGCAGTTCGTCACTGACAACTCGCCCAGTGTTGGGAAGGTGAGCATCACACTAGAACACGTCGTGACGTCCCGCTGAAGAGGCACCCGGAGCTGGGCTTCGGCTTCGTGGCCGGCTCCGAGCGGCCCGTGCTGGTGCGGTTCATCACTGACAACTCGCCCAGCGTTGGGAAGGTGAGCATCACACTAGAACACGTCGTGATGTCACACTGGAAAGGCTCCCGGAGCTGGGCTCCGGCTTCGTGGCCGGCTCCGAGTGGCCCGTGCTGGTGCGGTTCATCACTGACAACTCGCCCAGCGTTGGGAAGAAGAGCATCACTAGAAAACGTCGTGACGTCACGCTGGAGAGGCACCCGGAGCTGGGCTTCGGCTTCGTGGCCGGCTCCGAGCGGCCCGTGCTGGTGCGATTCGTCACTGACAACTCGCCAAGTGTTGGGAAGGTACGATTAAATCGCAAGTGGCAAGCATTACTAGACACCGACCAAACCAAATCAAATCAAATCATAAATTAAATCGTAAATTTTATTCGACCGCGTTAATTCTACATGGATTTGCAGGGACTAATATGGAACAGTCACCGAAACGTCAATTTAATATGAATTTGATGGTTGTGCTGGCTCTCTATAATACAACCCAACACTTAACTTGAAGGGACAATCATCTTTTGGATAGGAAATTGATTTCAAGCTTCATCGCCAGAATACATTAGTCATAGAATTTCTGATGAAATCCTCATCTTCTTACAAAGTGTCTCAACCTTTGAGGCTTTTGAGCCTCTTTCGTTATCGAATGTAAATTAAGCCAATAAAATTGCTTCGAGTGTAACTCCTCGACTTCATGTTAACGAAAACAATGTTGTCTTAATTAATTAGATCATTGTATCGCGGCCCCAATCAGAGAGTTATCCGTGAACTTACAACGAGGGAAACAACGTTAACTTTCCACCCGGGACCATGCCACAGTACAGATTGTAAAGACAGTTGACTAACATTCTTATAATAGGTAAGGATATTTTACATCCTCTGAACTTTTTTTAACTGTTTAAAAAAGTTGGAATTGCTGTCTTTCTTTGCTTTGATTATTATAAAACTAGCGAAACTTGTTTTTGATCTACATCAGCTGTTATGCTATTTTTTGTTGGCAGTGCCAGGTGGCAAAAAAACATACGGCTCGCCTGATTATAGATCGAAATATTAATTTTATGAAACGTCTATTGGCTGTGTGCAGAGAGTTCTAAACCAGGAGAGGCCCTGAGTATCATTTCCCCTCTGTCAAAAGTATTGGCGGAAAATCTAGTACATCTATAAAAACTATTTCAATAATCGATGTCACGCATTTTCGTCATCGCTGTCAATGGATAACAAGCTCCGTGAAAATGCCCTTATGCGCTGTTTTTGGATGTAAAAAATGTTATATTTCGTCTAGTTTACAAAAAGATGAAATACCATTTCAGATGTAAGTACAGTTTTACTTTATTTTTCATTAATTTCGTAATAAAAGATTTAACCTAAATCGAAAATCAAGCTTCGTTTACAGAATCGATTCAAAGACAATCGTTTTCTTTCTGACGGGCAGTAACTATTTGACGTTTGACACTTCTCCATATTTAACGCGCTTAAGGATTGCTGTCTTCTATATTTTGTTTGAAAATACAATCAAAAATGATCCTTGGCTTTTTTGTTTGACATTTCCAAAGACTGCATTCAATAATGAACCATATGTTAACATATGTACAGTCGACTATTTATCGCTCCATTTAGTGTTATGAAGTATAAAAAGAATATGTCAAATATGTTTGGTGTTTTCAAGTCAAAGGTACATCTTTGTCGGTTTTCAATAAAGCGTTGCTGCCATAAAAATTCATTTAGAAATAAACTGTATTAACAACCGACAATGATGTACCTTTGACTTGAAAACTTCACATGCGTGCTACCTCGCCCCCCTCAGATTTTGGCAGACTTTTTTGTTTGGAAAGATGAGGCGAAGCGTACTCCATTTATAGAGCTTTATGGCTGTGTGTGAAGTGTATCACCACCAATGTCAAAAACATGTCGATCAAATCAATGTAGTGTACTCTCCTCTATATGTAGAGTATAGGTATTATGCAGCCGCGATGAGAATGCGATTAGACTTGACAGATTTGCCATACACTTACGTCAAAATTAATATGGATTGACAGCTATCTCAATCCCATTCTAATCGCGGTTTAGTAATACATTCTACAAGTTGGTCAATGCACCAAAGATGGGAAGAAACTTATGCCACCATCAGTCTCTTTCCAAATGATGGGCTTAGTCCAAAAATCGTATCCACACACCTCTGAAGCTGAAATACTGCCAGTCCTGAATATACTGTGCCATCGCGGTGTCTGGCATTCCAATGTGGATTGGGTTCTTTCATCTTAAGTAATGAGTTTCGGTTATGTTTTATCTTTAAACTTTCTGATAAAGTGATGTAAATATGAAAAACAGCCCATATTTCTCCTTTGTTTGATGTCGAAGTTTAGTTTCTTATAACTTCGGATATATTTCGGATAAGTACCTAATAATTTGCGTAAATGGTTTCGTGTTTTGTATAACTTTGTATTGTAATAAAACGCCGTTGCGTAATTTTGTTATTAAACTCTGTGAAACAAGTTCGATATGATTTTGTGTAGGTGGAATAGAAAATATTCTGTTCATTGCAGTCTTGTTGTAATTCAAATTCGGGTGTATCTTAGTCAGAATTAAGAGGAAAAATTCCGGTAAAGATTCTTCCAGTGAAAAAAAAAAGTAAAACTACAAAAAAACTAGTTATTTTATTTCACGAACAAGTCTTAAATAACTGAAGAACAAATCAAATTATTTTAATAAACATTTTGATTTGTTAAGGCGTGCGGGGGTGTTGCTGTTTGAGTGGTTAAGGCGTCTACTGCGACTGCGATACAGAAGACGCTGGTTCGATCCCAGCCCTGGGCACCGGAAGCCTAGGTCACTTTTTCCTTTGTATATATATATTTTTTTTTTATACTACGACGGTGGCAAACAAGCATACGGCCCGCCTGATGGTAAGCAGTTACCGTAGCCTATGGACGCCTGCAACCCCAGAGGATTCACATGCGCGTTGCCTACCCTTTAAGAACCTATACACTCCTTTTTTGATGAACCTCATACTGTAGCCCGCTGGGAAAACCTCGGCAGGGAGTTCATTCCACAGTCGCAGCGTTCGTGGGAGGAAATTCCTCTTAAACCGTACAGTGCGCGACCCATTAGGCGCCAGGGTGTGAGGATGAACACACATCTATATAAGGTTAAGTCTTAAATAAAATCATTTGATGTAATTTCAGCTGGAGCCCGGCGACCAGATCCTGTGCGTGAACGGCGCGGACGTGTCGACGGCTGCGCGCGAGCACGTGATCGCGGCCGTGCGCGCGTGCGCCGAGCGCGTCACGCTGCGGGTGTGCCAGCCCGCGCGCGCGGGGAACCCCGTGCGGAGGTCGGCGCTGCTGTCGCACGCCAAACGAGCCAGGTTTGCTCTTCTGATATAATACATATTTATCTACACCAATATCATAAATCCTCCGCGTTCGGAAACCGTATGTAACTACGACCATTATTGCAACCAGTAATGTAACATCTCTGACAGTGTGGTAAAAACGTATGAAAATTCATTACCCACGGTAACGTTACCAAGATCCGCTCTCCCCGAGCGCCGGCACGCGCCCGCGCGACCGCCGACACAATCGAGTTGGTCATGGCGGTGCAATGGCGGTCATTCTAATGGTTTCCGATCACTTCATTTAGGATTTATAATATGTGTGTAGATAAAGCAGTGTATGCAACTGTACGTAATTAGGCCTTATTACGTAATAGTTGCATAAACTACTATTACGGATAAATATAAACTATAACTATCTCAATAACCTACCGTATAAGATAAGACACCAGTCTGACAGATCTAAATTTTAAAAACAGCTAAAGAAATATCTACTGGATACACTTAGGTGACACCTGTATCACAAACAGGATGTCGCTTAAGTGTGCCAATAAATAACAGTAGCATAGAATAAATAATATAACAGTAGAATAATCTATCTCACCTGCAGACAAACTGTGGAAACAGTTTTGCAGGGCACTGTATAAATTAATGACGCTTATAAAAAAATATTGTCGCTAAAATATTAATTCACGGCCAATTTATATTATTACTAGCTGTGCCCGCGGCTCCGCCCGCGTGGAATTCGGTCTGTGTCAGTAAGCGGCTAATTCACCCCTAATTTCTCTCCCGCTACCCTGGAGGCGGAACTTGAAGTAAATGAAACTACACTCATAAATGAATCCTTTTTTGTATTAAATTTTTTTGGCATGATTTAAACGACATAGAGAGTATAGTAGGTGTATATCGGACGATACAGGACCACTTTTGTTTTTATACGTTTATGTCTACTGCAAATATCATCCAAATCGATCCCCCCGTCAAATCAGTCAAAGCATGAAAGGTAAGAACAGGCGCGGTTGAAATTGGGGGGGGGGGGGGTCACAAATGCAGAAATGATTTTTTTCTATTTGAGGTGCACTTGGAGGAGGGAGTTCCATGACCCATGCAAATTTAACTCAATCGAGTGTAGTGGCTACCCCCCCCCCCCATTTTAAACGTTGAATTTTTATAGGCTATAACCTGGCTGGGGACTTTCTGGAATTGGAATTAGTAATCCTTAAGGGGTGATTTCCGGGATAACAATGCAAAAAAAACCGGCCAAGAGCATGTCGGGCGATGCTCCGTGTAGAGTTTCGTAGATGCTGCCCTGTTACAAAACATCCGTTCAAAAGGTCGTTTATTTGGCGGCACTTACGTCATTTTACTATTCGGCACTTCCTTTCACTATGCGTTTTTGACTAATAATTCAAAAACGGCTGGACCGATTTTATTCAATATAGTTTTTATTGAAAGTTCTTATCAGGCCTCAAATTTCGGCTTTCTAGTGCGAACGGTAACTGAGCTAGACCGCGGACAGACGGACGGACATGGCGATATAACTGTCACGTAATAAGGCCTAATTATGTACAGAAGCATACACTGCTTTACCTACACACATATTAAAAATCCATTGAAACCATTAGAATGAACGCCATTACACCGCCATGACCAACATTATTGCGCCGGCGGTCGGGGGGCGAATTTTCATTACGTTACCGTAGGTTATTTTATTTTCATACGTTTTTACCACACTGTCACAGATAATACACTGATGTTACGTTACTGGTTGCAATAATGTTGGTAATTAATTACATACGGTTCTGAACGCGGAATAGAGGATTTATGATATTGGTGTAGATCAAGATATTTATTCGTCAATGTAAGCACATTACAATGCACTAATGAACGTCAGAGAAAAATAAAATACGTGAGTGTCGTGGAAAGTATGTGAATCGAGTGCGATTGGAACGAAGTTATGTTATTTAATTTTATTTCATTTTGACTTTTTCGTAAATTTTGTGGTTTTAATTTTTTTTTGCATTTTTTTGAAATTTTGGATGATTTGGAAATTTTGGAAATTTTGGATGATTTGGAAATTTTGGAAACTTTGGATATTTTGGAAATTTTGGAAATTTTGGAAATTTTGGAAATTTTAGAAATCTTGGAAATATTGGAAATTTTGGAAATTTTGGAAATCTTGGAAATATCGGAAATTTTGGAAATTTTGACATTTTCGACATTTTTAAAATTCTCGACTTTTAAGGTTCTCGACCTTTTTCACTTTTATCACTTTGTCACTTCTCAATTTCACTACACTTCACTTCACCTTATTCTATTTTATATATTTTTTATTCCATTCCATTTTACATGTTTCTCAATCGTATGGGTGTCGCGTTTTCGTGACGTGACGCTTTTTCGTGACTGTCACGTGACTTTTTTTCGCCTTGGCCGGATCCGCGAACCGTCCGATAAGGAACTTCGTTCCAAAACTACCACCGGTTCTAACCCTACACCTCTGGCCCAAGAAGTATTATGACCGAAAAGAAATTCGACGGGACTTATTTTTTTCAAAACAGTAATACATTATTAGATCTTAAAGATACAAATTAAGGCGTAGTTCTTCAAGAAGACATATCAGAACAGGTTGAGAGACAGATAATGTACCTATTGTTTAATTATAAAGAAAAATAAATCCTAATCTGACTGCTTCACAAAACGTTTGATATGTTTATCTACACTCACATTGTAAGTTCTCTAAAACGTGTTCGAAAACGGTAGGCAATGCTAGCATTACCACAACCGATTTTACTATGACAAGCTTTTTATCTGTATCAGTAACGTAATTTTAACTTTACATGCTCAAATATTGATGTGTTATGAGTTTTGATAACATAATGTACACCTGCACGCTCCCGCGCGGCCGCCGATACGCGCCCGCGCGACCGCCGGCACAATCGAGTTGGCCATGGCGGTGCAATGGCGGCCATTCTATGGTTTCCGAATAATGCATTTAGGATAAATAATATGAGTGTAGATAAATCAGTGTATGCAACTGTACGTAATTAGGCCTCGTGTGATCTTATTATGAAAACCACACTCATGTTTTAAGGACCCTTATTACGTAACAGTTACATAAACTACTATTTCCTACCAAAACGGTGTCCTATAAATGTTAGATGATTTTGTAGTAATTTTTTGGTTTGGGCCATGCATCTTTGTACGTCATATATAGTCCTCGAACCTGCAAAATAACCCTTTGACATTCATGACATTTTCAAATATTTCTTAAGAGCGGGTAAAGGTCAATTTAAAGCATCGACGGGTAACAGGCGTCACTTCCATTATTTTTTTCAATTTTTTGGACCTACGGTTCGAAAGTAAGATGGGGGGAGTTTGAAAAAGAAACTATCCTTTGTCATTTCTCGAGACCCATACTATCTCTATACCAATTTTCATCTAAATCAGTTCAGCGGTAAAAAATTCCTCATACCACCTTCCAACCCCCTTTTCACCCCCACAAGGGTTTGAAAACTATCCTTTGACGTTTCTCGAGACTCAAATTATCTCCATACTCATTTCTATCTAAATCGTTTCAGCGGTTAAAAATTCTCCATACAAACTTTCAACCCCATTTTCACCCCCACCAGGGTTGATTTTCGGGATTAAAACTATATATTATCCTTTACCAGGACTCAAACTATATCTATACAAAATTTCATCAAAATCCGTTCAGCCGTTTTCACGTGATGCGCGGTCAAATAAACAGACAAACAGATAAACAGACAAACAGATAAACAGACAAAAATTCTAAAAAATGTTGGAACGTGTTCTGTTATCGATTCTAAGTATCCCCAGCCAACTTTTTTTCGATTATCTTCCATGTACAGACTTTCGACCCTCTTCAGCTTTATTATATCATTATATGTATAGATGTATAGATGTATAGATGTATAGATATGCCTTGGAAAAGTTGCCGATTCATGTTTTAGATACCCGGAAAATTATAAGCCTAAATTCATGTGTACTTTTCGAATAATAAGTCTATCTATCTAAAGAAAACCCAGAAGGAGAAGGATATCTGGGGTTAAAAAGCTTCGTTAAATGGTTCCGAAAAAAGGTTAGAGTGGGTTCAAGGTTGAATAATTGCCAAACTCATGTAGCACAGCACACACTGCTGAACTCTATACAGGATGTCTCCTGTAAGGGTCTTCCCACATCTATGGACGCGGATTTGGCAAAATCCGGTGGAAAAAAGCTTTATATATTATTTAAGCTTTTATGTCCACGCAATAAGAGCTAAGAAGGCACGGTTCGGCTCGGATCGGCTCGGCCGACGCCTGCCGACGCGTCGACGTCTTTTTCGCTCGTATTGCGTAGACAAAGCTTTTTTCTAACGGCTATTGCCGATTCCGCGTCGATAGGTGTGGGGAAACCCTAATACGAGTTAAAAATTTAAACGTAGAAGTAGATTATACTCCTCAAACAATAAACTTTTGTTTAAAAACTTGAAAAAAATATGTACTCTTTTCTTTTTCATCAAAATTTAATAGCATTTTCAATGTATTTTAAAATCGGTCGTATTGACATTGCTTGTTAGTTTTTTCACCCTACATACATAGTCAATTTTTCAATACATTGCGTGTTCGAATAAACTTTAAAGTGTACTGAAAATCAAACCACAAGTTATGTTTAAAAGTAGCTGAACAAATGTTGTCTGGTAAGTACAATCAACGTTTTAAATTTTTACTCGAGTAACAGGCACTGTATACCTAGCTAGAACGTCATAACTTACGTACAGTCGCCATCAGATATATCGGAGCAGCCAAGGTGGTCAGAAATATCTGAACAACGCCTCTATTGCCAAGGCGATAACGTGCATGTTCAGATATTATTGCCTACCTGACGGACCCGGGGTATGTCCTTAAATTACGTCCGGACCTGGGTATGTCCTTAAACTATGTCCGGACCTGGGTATGTCCTTAAACTACGCCAAAAAGAGATGTATGGGCACTGCGAATGGCATCTCGCTAAGTGTGGTAGGGCACGTTCAGCGAATGTCATCGCTCAAATCTGGAGCAGAGCCCGACTGGGGAAGTACCTCCACCTTACAGAAAACCACAGCCAAATAGCACTAGTCCCTACTCAGTGTTGTGTTCCTGCTGGTGAGTAAGATTGCCAAAGAGCTCAAAGAGGACCCAGTGTGTTGACGATGAGGGACCTTCTTGTTCCTTTAGTCGTCAACACAGAGAATCCTCCTTTTTGTAAAGGGTCGGCAACGCGCATGTGACTCCTTTGGAGTTGCAGGCGTCCATAGGTTACGGTAGCTGCTTACCATCAGGCGGGCCGTATGCTTGTTTGCCACCGTCGTTGTATTAAAAAAAAAACCTTGGCCGCTCCGATATATTTGATGGCGACTGTACAAGCACTCGTGTCAATAACAGGACCTTCCCACATTTTCTGTTGTTGCTGTTGCTGTTGTCATAATAAGAAACTTATTCGAAACTGACGATCAACTGAGGAAGTCGAAAATTTAATTGAAGACTTACCTACTTACGACTGGAATTTTATAAAAATAACAGCAATATACTTATATCCATCTTTTGGGTTTTCCAGGTTGAGAGCTCGTCCTCCAAGAGTGCGGTTTGCGGATTCTGTGCAGCTCAACGGAGCTCCAATGTACCCTGTAAGTAGTATCCAAGACTTAAAGCGGATCGCACTGCGCAAAATTAACGCACTGGTCAACGTTAAATATAGCAACGCATCTGTCATCCCATAGAAAACTGTCAATCTTATCATACAAGAAAACTTTAACGATGACGATGACGTTAACAGATATTTTGGTGCAACTGGTCTCATTTTTAGGGTTCCGTAGTCAACTAGGAACCCTTATAGTTTCGCCATGTCTGTCCGTCCGTCCGTCCGTCCGCGGATAATATCAGTGACCGTTAGTACTAGAAAGCTGAAATTTGGTACTAATATGTATATCAATCACGCGAATCACGCCGATAAAGTGGTAACATAAAAAGTGGGAACAATAGTAGTTTATGTAACTGTTACGTAATAAGGGTCCTTAAAACATGAGTGTGGTTTTATGAAATGAGCCGCAGGCGAATTTCATAATAAGATCACACGAGTATTTATATATTAGGGTACCTCCCCTATACGTAAAGTGGGGAGTGATTTTTTTTTCATTTCAACCCTAACGTGTGATATATTGTTGGATAGGTATTTAAAAATGAATAGGGGTTTAGTAAAATAATTTTTTGATAATGTAAATATTTTCGGAAATAATCGCTCCAGAAGTAATAAAAATGTGTCCCCCCCCTCTAACTTTTGAACCATAAGTTTTAAAAATATGAAAAAAATCTCAAAAGTATAACTCTATAAAAACTTTCTAGGAAAATTATTTTGAACTTGATAGGTTGTGCGGTTGTTGCGGTTGAAAACTACGGAACCCTACACTGAGCGTGGCCCGACACGCTCTTGGCCGGTTTTTCTTTTTTAATCTCATGTTCAGATTCTACCCACCAAGTTTTTTGCTCTTGAAAATAGATTCGTATTGTAACGATAACTTGTCAAAAGATGCCCTGACAAGTCGTGGGCGATAACGATAAATAGTTTGACCCAAGGGGGGCAAGGATAAAAGGATACATCTAACCAACCTCACCTTCTGTTTGGGCCGCAAATGCCCGCGATCTGGGCTGTTCTTTAGTTTACCACCCTCGGTGGTTAATGTATTATAAAATTTCTGAAAATACTGTTAATTAAAATTTCTAACAACTTAGAAGTTCTGAACACAACGACTGAATCATTCTTGTTTTCATTCCAGCCTTCCGCCTTCTCCCTCGGCGACCTCTGCCTACCCCCCATGGCTAACGTCCTGAAGGTGTTCCTCGAGAACGGACAGACCAAGTCCTTCAAATACGACACCACGACTACCGTCGCTGATGTGGTCACCAGCCTGAAGGATAAGCTGTGTATCGTAGCAGAGGAACACTTCAGTTTGGTGGTTGAGCATGTCAAGAGTGTCAGGAGGAATAAACTGACGCTGTTGGATCCTAAAGAGTCTTTAGCGAGAGTAAGTTTTTTGTTATGTTTGCTATATTATTAGACCCTTATCTTAGCTTTTCCTTGTTGTAGTTTATTCTGGATACTTTCACAATTCTCATAATTATATTCACAAATGTAACTGTGATCTCTTTTGCTTATTCCTAGAAGTTTTTCTGGCCACTCTGTATGTTTTTCCAGAGCCCCACAAGATAACTTTTTATTTAAATATTGTTTTTATTTCTTATATGTAAATAGGTATTCAATGTTTAACTGTTTTATTTTAATCCAACATTGCGTATTTCTAGTTACCAGTGAACTGAGAAACCTACCAAAAAAGAGGTAAAGTCTCAACGCGAGACGTGACTCGAGAGGAACGTGAATATGTATAGAGATGGTCAGCCCTTGCTAGCTTCTAAATTGGAGGAGTTTTCTCAAGTGTATTTCACAATAATTTTCAGATCGCGTCCCGGCCCGGCTCCCACAAGATGCGTTGTCTGTTCCGAGTGGTCTTCATGCCGACGTCGGCTGCTGAACTCGCACAGAGAGATCTGGCGGCGTTGGATTATTTGTATATGCAGGTAATTGTTTACGGCACAGAGTCATTCAAACCAAACAGTTAGTTAATCTTAGCTTTTCAGATGCAAATGATTCACCTGCCTATCCGTCCATCATTATCATCATTAGACCCTCAGAGCTGAGGATACATGGCCTTCTGTTGAAGACCAGGTTCCTCCATAGGCTTCTATTCCTTGCTAAGCGCATGGCTTCTTGCAGTTTTGATTGCATAGGTGCAGTGATTTGGGCACACCATCTTGCAGGGGGAGAACCTATCCGTCCATTCCCTCCTTATATTATAAATGCGAAGATATTAGGATCCTCCTTTAGTCGTGGCCTCTCAGACCAGGGCCCCTCTCAGGCCGAGGGTATTGGTCAACTCGTTTGCAAACCGCGAGTTCTCGGTTCGAGGCGGACCAGTTTTAACCTATTCAGTGCGGATGGCACGACAGGCGTGTCATCAATGTTTTTAACATGTGGCGTACCATCATATTCTATGGCGTAAGGCTCGCCTGTCGTGTCATGAAATAATTGTTCGCCGCCACAGCCAAAAGTTTTTGAAAATGGAAGACGCAAGGTACCGGTTAATATAGGAACGTACAATTCCAGTGCTGCAACGACGTGGCGCAGGAGCGGTTCTCGCCGGAGCTGCAGGCCGACGTGGCGCTGCGCCTGGCCGCGCTGCACGTGCACCAGCACGCGCTGGCCACCAACCTGGCGCCCGCCAAACTCACTGTCAAGGCTGTCGAGTGAGTAGACACTAGGATCTTTAACTTTAAGATAAAGTAAAGTTTCACCAATAGTTGATAGATTAAGGACAAACCGTCAGGCTGGTACGGGCGTGTGATACGGATAAAGGTCATGTCATGTGACAAGAAAGTAGTAGTAGTAGTAAACACGTTATTGTACAAGAAAGCAAACGAAAGACATATAACACAACATATACGTACAAAGGCGAACTTATCCCTTTAAGGGATTTCTTCCAGTTAACCTTTGAGCAATTGAGAGAGAAAGTTGGAAGTGCTAGGTAGACTTAGGCAGACTAGAAAGGTATTAGAAATGAATGTAGAGGAAGGTAAGAAAAGAGATAAATTCGGAAAAGATGGATGGACTGTGTGTGAGTCGACATGAGAAGAGAGTCAATAATGAGATGATGGGCATAGAGATGATGAGTATCATCTTATTCTTCTCTTATCTCTCCTTATTCCGTGTCATGGTTTAATTGTGTTATAACAATATTGCTTCCTTTCCTTCCGTTATGTAGGTACTAGGTACGTGTCTACTACTAGCTTTAAATCTGTAAGTGTGTGTGTGTGTTGTGTGTTCATTAGATTAATTTTGTCTGACCTGAGTGTATTTGATTGAATCAATATTTGATCTCCTCTATTGATCTAGTTGTTCTTGTATTAATGAATTCTACGAAAAAGATCATTGAACTCATATGATTCAAAGAATAACAATCGACAAACAAAAGTGGCACAGAAAAAGTGCCACTTTTGTTTGCTGACTCTAATTTCCCCTTGACCCTTTTGCCGAAGAGATTCAACTATTACCTCAACTGTAATTCTCTGTATCACCATAAGGTGTTTGAAATTCATCCATCAAACAGTTCAGACTGTTGTAAAAAAAGGAAATAAGTAATAGGAGTGTAGAGGACTAAACATCGAGAGGGACTAAAAAAGTACTTGTACTATGTTTCAGGAGAGAATTCGGCCTGGAACGATTCGTCCCGAGCGGTCTACTAGAGAGCATGAAGCGGAAGGAGATCCGCCGCCTCATCGGGCACTTCCTCAAGCTCAACTCGCAGATGACCGGCAGCCAGCGGCAGCTTACGCAGTTGCAGGTAATCATCATCATTTTAAGAGTCAAACAAGCAAACGGCCTTCCTGATAGTAAGCACCTAAAATTCTAGAGGTGTCACATGCGCGTTGCCTACCCTTTAAAAGTAGGATTCACTGTGTTGACAGCTTACCATTAGGCGGGGCGTAGGCTTATTTGCCACCGTCGTAAAACCGAACTGATTATCTGACACAATTTTGTTTTTATAAAGAAAAGCCTTCAAACGAGAAATTACCAATTTCTCCAAAATTTTAGGAAATATGCTAAGCATGGATATAATTGTTAGGATCACTCTTAAGCCCACTTTTATAAACAGGAGATACTTGCGCCAGTTTCCATCGATCTGGGAAGCAACTAGAGATCAGACTCAAGTTACAGATATGGGTTAGTGGTTCAATGATAATGTTTTTTTTTTTTTATAATTAGCGGTTTGACAGAATCTGGTCCAGGAGCACTAGTATTTGATTTAAGATTAGATATAATAATCGGCAGAATAAGAAGAATAAAGAGTTAGCGGTTAAATCATGAGATTTTATTTTGGACGCTAAAGAGGCTTGAGTCTCAGAAAGTTTATTATGAATATCAAAAGCCAGCTTCTGTCCCACCGTTGCAAAGTGCTGATTACTGGCATTGAGGAAATCTTTCGGCGAGGTTGACGATGTCATGAGTTCGGTAGCTGAAATATTACATATTATATTACACACATTTTTTATTGATTTTCATAATTTTTTGGATTGGTTTTCCCTCCATTAATTTGGTATTCATTTTTTAGATTATACTAAAGATTGTCAAAAAGTTTATACATTTATAAATAAGCTTTAGACTAATATCGTTTGGTGCAGCTCGTCAATTACTGTGTAGTTTGCCCCTGTGTTTCATGCACCTAATTAATCCAGGAGTTATCCAGAGCTTAAAGAATATATAAGAAACTTTTTAGCTTAAGGAATAGTAGGTCTGCTGTCGTTCCTGAAGTGTGGCGTACCACAAGGTAATGTTTTGGGTCCGCTGTTGTTCCTGAAGAGTGGCGTACCACATGGTAATGTTTTGGACCCACTGTTGTTCCTGAAGTGTGTCATACCACAAGGTAATATTGTAGGTCTGCTGTTGTTCCTGAAGTATGGCGTACCACAAGGTAATGTTTTGGGTTCTCTTTTGTTCCTGAAGTGTGGCGTGCCACAAGATAATGTTGTGGGTTCGCTTTTGTTCCCGAAGTTTGCCGTACCGCAAGGTAGTTTTTTAGGTTCGCCGTTGTTCCTGAAGTGTGGAGTACCGCAAGGTGATATTTTGGGTCCGCCGTCGTTCCTAAAGTGTCGCGTACCACAAGGTAATATTGTAGGTCTGCTGTTGTTCCTGAAGTATGGCGTACCACAAGGTAATGTTTTGGGTTCGCTGTTGTTCCTGAAGTATGGCGTACCACAAGGTAATGTTTCGGGTCCGCTGTTGTTCCGAAGTATGGAGTACCTCAGTACCGCTGTTATTCCTAAAGAATATAGTCCATAGTTCGAGTCTCAACGCAAGGCAACGTTTTGGGTCCCGAGGCTCGAACTATGGACTTTTTGCGAATTTTAAAAGTTAAATAAACCTAACGTTTCTGATTGCAGGCGAAGCTCCACTACTTGGACATCGTGGCGGGGCTGCCGTCGTACGGCGCCAAGTGCTTCGGCAGCACGAGACCCGAGCGCGTCATTCTTGTGTCGCCGCGCTTCGGTCTCAGTCAGATCATCTCCCGCGCTAACCCTGGGGTAAGTTCACACGCACATCCATCTCTTTTTGTCTTATTTTATATGACATTTCACGGTCTGTAATGTATGGTTCGAGCTAATTTAGTTGATTAGTATTACGCCATAAAACACCTAGCGTCAAATAAACCCTAAATTACTCTACAATTAAGGACCTTACCTGGGACGTATATTAAGTTAATGTTCGTCTGATGAATTGAGGTTACAGGCAACACTCAACAGCTTGTAGAAGACTGAGACATGTAGGTCTTGGGCTTCCTATTAAAACTTTACCCCACGTGAATATTACCAACATTTGTTACCAACATTTTAATTTCATAAACAATGACTCACTTTGGAGTATGAGAACTGAAAAATGAAATCGTTGAATATTTGCAGCCTCAACCAATAGCTTCTCTGGAGGAAGTGGAGGGCGTGAGGGTGAAGCGCGAGGGGTCGGGTGAGGGGGGGGGAGCGGACGTGGCCGTGTTCCTGGCGCGCGAGCGCGTGGTGGCGCTGCTCATGGAGGAGCGCGACGCGCGGGAGATGCCGCTGGTCATCGCTGGGTACGTGCCCAGTGCGTCTGCACATACTGATACTGGCTGCCAGTGTCCACCCACAGTGGCCATACTGAACTAATTTTCCTATGGGGCCCAACCGACCGTTAATGGTATACCAAATATGTATGTGCATACGCCCATATCCATATCCATACTAATATTATAAATGGGAAAGTGTATGTGTGTGTTTGTTTGTCCGTCTTTCACAGCAAAACGGGGCGACGAATTGACGTGATTTTTTAAGTGAAGATAGTTGAAAGGATGGAGAGTGACATAGGCTACTTTTTGTCTCTTTCTAACCCCCACTTCCCTAATATGGGGGGTGGAAGTTTGTATGGAGCATTCCGGGGGGCAATCAGGAAAGGGGAACCGTGTTACGCCGAATTTAACGCGAGCGAAGCCGCGTGCAAAAGCTAGTAATCAATAAAGTTAAAGACAAACTCCTAATAACTATCGTCCTCTTTAGAACCATATTGCTTCCTATATTTCCGATGAATTTACTAAGTTTCACAAACGCTATAATCTTACGTTGTGTTTTCATGTTACAGATATTACCGTCTAGCTACGGGTAAAGAATTAAACGTGGAATTGGATCGAGAACCAATCACAGAGGATACAGGTAAATACAATTCAAACGTTATACCTAGATGACTTTTTGCAATCAAGTTTTATTAACAAATACTGTAAAATTTCAGCTCCGCCTTACGTCTCGCAACACAACGTGGTGCCGATGAAGTGGAGTTACCTGCACTACGACGATCCAGTCGTTCTGACCAAAAAACACTTCGCGATATTCACGATGCCTCCTCCATACCATTCCACGCCAGATCAAGTTAAAGCCAGCTTAGATACCAATATGAATTCCAGTTTAACCAACAAAAACCACAGTAACAATTCCAGTCCGTTAACGGGCTACGATTCGAAACCGGGATTGCTCGGTCATGATGTTCATTTCGAGAAATGCAAACGAAATGAAGATTTCAGACTTTTCGATCCGAACGATGCCTGTTACCTGGATGATGGAATGGGTTTCGACCTTCAAAGTGTTCTATCCATGGAACTCTTAGAGAATGCGGGCGACAACCCAAGACTCGTCGAAGCTAAAAACGAAGAGGTGCTTCGAAGAGTCGCAGAGATGCAGAAACTGGTCGAGAACTCCGAGCAGTATTTGACTGAGAACTGTGATGTGTATAATGAAGATGCATTTAGTAATGGAATGTTGAGAGATGAGCTAGTCGGTAAAGAAACTAATGTTGATCAGCTAGAGAGTGATACTGAATCAAATAATAGTAGAATGTCGGCGGCAGATGATGCGCCGGGAATCCTAAAACATAGCGATTCATTGCTTCTTTTAACGGAGACTATTAATCAAGGACTCTCCGGTTTAAGTATACCCGAAGCGCAGAAAGATGACCTCACGAGACGACAATCGCAAGGTCTCAGTGCTATACTTAATAACTGTGGGCTGACGGACGCCTTGATAGCTTTAAACAATGATCTCTCGCATTCTGAAAGTGATAATGATTCTCTATATACACCGACGAATAGTCCTATACGTAAGCATCAGAAAGTTACGAATAAAGTTGTCAGAACTAGTTTTGGTTTACATAGTCCCGATTCGACTCTAGACAATAAGGATTCGAATTTGAAGGAGTATTTAAAGCAGCTCAGAGAGAAGAGTAGTAGAGAAGAAGAGAAAGCGACCTATCCTTATTATGAAGAAACTAGCGTCGATAATGACGCTGAGCTTATAGATTTAACTTTGATTCCCCCGCCACAGACGCCTGACGAATTAGACTGTGCGACGCAAGTGCCTCAAATATTACCAGTCGTGCCACCGTCCTTCGCGGACGAGAAGAAAAACTCACTAGAAAATTTAAATGGAGCACCAAAAAAAGGTGATATAGAAGAATTCATAGCGAACGTGACCGTTCCGCCTCCTACTGTAAGAGTCACTCCCGCTATCGAGCTTACTCCTGAAGAAATCATGTCTTATATAATCCCGCCGCCCCCAGGATCAAACTCGTCTACTTTAGACAGAGAACAAGTCAGTTACGTCAACCATACTCAGATAATGGAAGCGAAGCAGAAAATGCAACAAAACCACAAAGATGTCAAGGCTAATGGTGAAGTAGTTAAAGGCACGTTGAGCGTCAGCGAAATAAGAAATATGTTCACAGCTAAAAGTCTAAGCGACGCAAGAAATAGTCTACTATTGAAAGAGAAAAGTAAAACTCAAACGCAAACTAAATCAGATTCGCCGAAGAGTAAAAGAAAAAGTGTCACAGAAAAACAGGCTAACGGCACGGCACACGTAATAGAGTATCCTACAGTCGAAAGAAAAGGCATGTTTTCGTGTTGTAGCAAAGATAAGAATAAAAGCGACGATAGTGACGAAGCGGATAAAATAGGTCAGGTCGAAAAGTCGGATTCGATGCCTGACGTTTGCGAGATACGGCCGCCTCCGAGAAGAAAAAATGCCGATAATATGCCTCCCGAGAGGCCTCCTAAGAATCCTCCTCCACCCGCATCGCGACCACGATCAAATTCGTTTACGTGTCCCAATAACGAATTGACGGCAGTGGAAATTCCTAATAATCACTTCAGTACCTTGAACAATAGAAGACTAAACTATAAAGTAGTTTGTGAGATTAACGATCAAATGCAGCCACCGATTCCTCCCAGACTAGAACCTAAAGTGTTGTCGCCTCCCCCACCATTACTACTTCCGCCTAAAAAGCCCCCTCTCCCGCCCGTGCCGAGTATCGAAGTTCTGCGAATGAAAACATCACAAAAACAATCCCCCGTCAGGGAACAACGGCTAGCTAGCATCGGGTCGCCGCATTTTCAAAGAAACTTAAATTCGTATAGAAACTTAGAGAACGAGAGCCGGCTAGACGAGGATCAAAGCTTACGATCGACACCAAACTACAGCTCGATGACTCTTCAGAGTCGGCACGTCCGCTCCAGCTCCGAAACTAAAAACACCATCTTAAAAAACAATGAAATGTCAACCGTTCTGTCGCTCTGCTCCCCTCAAATGAACCGTCGATTTAGCAACCGCCCCGATCTTCTAAACGGCGCAGCGGGGAACGACACAAAGCCGTTCAGTCCACCGACGGATAGGAAATTCCGAGCGAGTCCGACGCCAAAAGTCCAGAATCACGTGCGGTTCAAGGACGACGTGGTGGACGACATCCCGACGCCGCCGTCGCCGCCGCTGGTGTTCCCGGGGGTGGGGGTGGGGGAGGGGGAGGGGGTGGGGGAGGGGCGGGAGGAGGCGCTGCTGCTGGCGGGCGAGGCGGGCGCGCGCGCGCTGCTGGCGCGGCTGCACGGCGCGGCGCAGCGCGCGCGGCACCAGCACGCTCACGGCGGGGGAGAGGACATTGACGAGTCCAAGTTCCAGGTACGAGTCACACTCACTCATTATATTCTTAAGCAGGAGGTCCCGGGTTCGAATCCTGGTCAGGGCATTTATTTGTGTGTTTATCACAGATATTTGTTCCTGAGTTATGGATGTTTTCTATGTATTTAAGTATTTATCTATATCTATATATTATATATTATATATATCGTCGTCTAGTACCCATGACACAAGCCTTACTGAGCTTACTGTGGGCCTAGGTCGATTTGTGTAAGATTGTCCTTATAATATTTATTATAATATTTATTATAATATTTATTATTATTCACTTTATTTCATTAATTTCTTAGATTAGGTTTTTATAATATTTTTACAAAAGTAAAATATAAAATACATCTAAAACATACAAAAACAATAAAAACATTATAAAAAACCTAACCTAGGGTGCCGCCGGCAACGGAGCAAGGCCCAGGCTGCCGGTGGTCAGGGCCGCAGAGAGAGGAACCTTCGGACAATGCGCGCCGTGTCCAGGATAACCGCCTTCTGAATCTGACCCTTGATCCAACCACAACCCCGTAGCGAAAGTCTCTCTAGATGTTGGTCGAGACTCTTCGCTATGAGACCGTTCGCAGAAACAACTATCGGTACAATGATCGCCGAATCAACCTCCCACATGGCGGTTACCTCGTGAGCCAAGTCTAGGTACTTGCTGGACTTGTCCTTCTCGGCCTTCACGAGGTTCTCGTCACATGGGACGGTGATGTCGACGAGTATGGCCCGGCGTTGCGGTCGATCTATTACCACGATATCAGGCTTATTGGCTACAATAGTCCTGTCCGTGATAATAGATCGATCCCAATAGAGCGTGGCACGACCATTTTCGAGAACTGGTGCAGGTGTGTACTTGTAGTACGGCACTTCGTGGTCCACAAGACCATATAGGAGAGCAAGCTGCTGGTGTATAATCCTGGCTACGAGGTTATGTCTGTGCAAGTACTCGCCGTTAGCAAGATGAGGACAACCGGAGATAATATGCCTGAGTGACTCTCCGGGACGGCGGCATGCCCGACAAATGTCGACCGTACCGTCCTTCAGGATATATTTCCGGTAGTTATTCGTCATGATAACTTCGTCCGCAATTGCACAGGCAAAACCTTCGGTTTCTCCGAAGAGGTCCCCGAATCGTAACCAGTTCACCGACGCGAGCAGGTGTACGTCGGGTCCCGTGAGGGCCCTGTAGAACCGCCCGTGTAGCTCCTTGCTCTTCCATACCGCCCTGCGATCCTCGGTGCTTAGCACCACAGGTTTGCGCCAGTTCTCGTTTGCCAAGGAGAGCGGCGTGAGACCCTTATCTACTGCCACCACATCACGATGCATCCCACACTCGTTGTTAAGGAAATAATTCCTGAGATTGTACACCTCACGGTTGTGGAGATTTTTGGCGTTTAAAAAGCCCCGACCTCCACACTTCCGTGGGATGTACAATCTCATAACAGACGAGCGTGGGTGAAGCATACGGTGTGTGGTGAGCAATAGACGGACTCTCCGATCCAGGACATCCAGCTCGGTCTGTGTCCACCTTAGTATGCCAAAGGAGTATGTGAGTAGGGGCATTACCCAGGCATTGAAGGCGCGCACCTTGTTGCCACCTGACAGAAGACTATTAAGTACTTTTGTCAGCCGACCGAAGAAGCGCTCCTTCAACGCCTGTTTAATACCCACATCCTCAATGCCCAAAGACTGTGACATACCAAGGTATTTGTAGGTTTCTGATTCAGAGATAGATCTGAACGTCATTGTCTCAGAAAGCTGTAGATTTGTTGAATTTACTACTTTCCCCCGCTGTACATGCATAACCGCACATTTATCAACACCAAACTCCATCTTGATGGAACTACTGAACACTTCAGTGGTCTTCAGTAGTTCCAACAAGTCTTGGTTATTTGGTGCAAATAATTTGAGATCGTCCATGTACAGAAGGTGAGATATGACTTCACCCTCTCTCCGAAGCCGGCAACCTAGCCCCGAATCCTTCAGCAGATTGCTGAGCGGATTTAGAGCTAGGCAGAACCACAGGGGACTCAGACTGTCGCCCTGAAATATTCCTCGCTCGATCCTTATAAAGTCCTGCGGGCCAGGGGAGTCATCCCCGCCTCCTGGTTGACGAAGGACTGTGGTCCACTGCCTCATACACGCGCCAAGGAAGGATCCTAAAGCTGCATCAATTTTATACAGCTCCAAGATCCTCCTCAGCCATGAATGAGGCACCGAATCATAGGCCTTCTTGTAGTCAATCCAAGCGGCCGAGAGGGCCCCCCTGTTCCGCCGGACTCGTTGGCAAATGGTCATGTCTATGAGGAGGAGCTCTTTAGTACCACGGGACCCAACCCTACATCCATTTTGAGCGGAGACCAAAATGTTGTTTGCGACCATGTGCGCGTTTATTTTTGCTCTCAAAATGGATGTAAGAAGCTTGTAGAGCGTAGGCAAGCACGTGATGGGTCGGTAGTTCTTCGCTTCCGTGGTACTACCGGACTTATAGAGCAGGAAGGTTACACCAGTTGTTAAGGAAGTCGGGAGGGAGCCAAGTTCAAGGGCTTGTTGAAATTGTGTTGCCAGCCGCGAGTGCGAGCATCGAAACCATTTTAGCCAGAAGTTGTGCAACCCATCCGGGCCAGGACTTTTCCAGTTCTGGGCCGTACGGATTGCACAACTTACGTCGTCGGGGCTGATGGTGATAGCCCCCATTGGTTCGATGGACTCGCACCCACGTTCAACAACACTCATCCACTCGCCCTCCGTGTGTTCAACGGGCGCCGACCAGATGCTACGCCAGAAATCAGTCATGGCAGTAGCATCCGGCAGTCGCATGTCGGACACACGGGGGTCGGTTTCCTCCCACCTTCGGTATACCTTCCTTTGGTCACTTTGGAAAAGACGATTCTGCTTGAATCGGTCCACACGCTCTCTGTAACGGCGAATACGGCTTGCCCATGCATAAACTTTCTGCTTCAGAAAGTCGATGCGCTCTATGACATTGGCCATGTAGTCGCGGGGCTCGATATCCGTCCCCGCGAACGCCTGGTGCACAAAGCGCATTACTCGGGGGCGGTTATTGCCCCCCCTGAAGCAGATCAGCTTTGCAATGAGAGTCCTAAATGAGTTGATACGACGCTCGATCCGCACCTACCAAGCGGGGACACCCCCGGCGGTCCTAGGTGCACGTTCAGCGTCCGGAAACTTGACTCGAGCAACACGGCACGCCGCGATGGCCCCGCAGTACATGATCGAGTGCGTATCATCTAAGTCTTTACTAGTCCGCAGGAATGGATCTAGCAAATCATTTAGGGCTCCCATTAGCGCTAGATTGCGTCTATTCATAGGCAAGCGTGGTAATCGTGGCCTAGGGATGTTTGTGGAGCGATACTGCGTAATTATCTCTTCCAAAGTCCTCCTCAGTTGCTCATTGGCTGTACTACTCACACTCTGATTCACGATCTCCTCCTCATCGACACTGGGATCAACCCGCGGCGCCCCCGATGCCAGGTCGGGTGCGGGCATCGGATCCGGCGACGTGGCGGGCGGATCCCGCGTCGAGATGGAGGCCGCGTGAGCAGAGAGAGCCTCCAGGCGGAGCCGATCAAGTGTCGAGTCATCCAACCGTTTATCCCGCTGGATGACTCGGACCTGATCCGATAGTCGTTGCGCAGTCACGTTGATGGTTGGTTCAAGGAGCTGAAACAGAGGAAGTATCCGGTCACGATACGCGCACAGATTAGTTCCCCCCTCTGTAGCCCCATAATAGGCGCGCATGACGTTCTCATTAATGGATGAAGTCCATTGCATGCGACGCACTATACCACCGGCAGCGGGGGCCCTGGGCGGGGCAGGATGTCCCGCAAGCCCCAAGCGTGCCGGCAGCGGTGGCCGTCCTCGTCGCGCAGGTGGTCGTGGCGGCGGCGGCGGCGGCCCGCACTCGTCGCTCGACTCGCTGGTGTCGGGCGCAGTAGCGAACTTATCGCCCGACGACGATGGCGAGGAGACTGACGAGGCGGGCGAGGATGGTGGGCGTGCGTTGGTGGATTCCGCTTTTGTCCGACTTCTCGTTATCATTCTATGCAAACATATACGTGTTTCGCCTATGAGTTTGAGCACAAGCTGTCAATGTGCTATGTTTTGTACGTTCGTGATCCGTAATTGCATTTAAACTCTGGTATGTTGGTATTCCACATCTTGGGATTATTTTAGGGGTTACTTGAAACCAAATTTGACCAAGTTTAGGCAAAATAACACGTATAAAAATATATTTTTAGCAAAATTTGATTACAAGACGTCTGTCATTGTCAGCGGTTGTTGTTTTTTTTTTTTTTTTTTCTATTATTATTATTATTTTTATTATTATTTGTATCTCCTTTGAGAATCACGGGCCTTTATATCCCGGTCTTTTGATAGGCTTGCGTGGGGATACAGATCCAACACGCAGAGGCCCCTTGGAGAAATTTGCTATGTTGTACAACTGCTAGAACCCATTCACGGGTACATTAATAGATACCCGTGAACCGGTTCCAGCAGGCGTTGTAGATATTGTAAATAAAATGGACAGAGTAAAGGGCTATGGTATTGAAGTTTGGCTGGTCAAAGATTAGGCTATTGTACAGAGGTCAGGACACCTGCCATAACAATTTTATAACATGTTATCGAGGCAGGCGGTGACTCGCCGCCAACTAGATGGGCCCCTGAAAATGCCGTTGCAAAAACGACCAGGAGCAACATCGGTGTGAGCGGCTCAGGTTGTGGAGAGGTGTACACCGCTTTCTGCCAGTGACTGTAGGAAGCCCAGCCACTGTACCAACTCGCGACTTATGCATATTTCACTTCCACCCTGCGAGCATATAGCTCTGACGGCTCCTCTCTGGACGGCCAATTAAGGCAAACCAGAGCCAAGAGTCCTGCGGGTCCCCTTGGAGTCCACTCCGACCGACGAAGACACGCCGGAGACGGGGACCCTGACCGACTCTCTGGAGCACTCGGGTCCGCGGGGTCGTCACTCCCCGACAGCTCGCCACAAGCTGCCCTGCGGGCTTATTATTATTATTATTCTTACTCACCCCTAATAAAAACGTTTTCATCTCTCCTGTTCGGAAAGCTTTATTTTCCTGGGTAGATAGCCGGGTTGAAAATTGCTTTTCCATCCCTAGGGTGGAAAGTAATTAGCTGTGTTATTTGTGGATTAACCCGGTGCCTACCCGGATGCCCTGCCAACGGCAAAACATTGAATTAGGGTGGGTTGCACCAAACCGCCTGTAAAAGTAAGCCAAATGTTACGCTAATCGGAGCTACTTAACGATTGCTAACATAAATGGGTTGCACCAAGTGCAAAATAACAGAACGTAAGAGTTACGAGGGATGCCACTGTATAAACGCATTTCTAACAACATTTTTATGGTAGAATATTTATTCAATATGGCAACACAACCATAAATGCCAAACTAAACTTGTCAAAATCGTCACACGAAGAAAAAAATCTAAAGAAAGGAGCGCGAACTAAACTTAACTTTGCACTCTGCAGCTTGAAAATCAAGAATATACAAACATTTAGCCATTCCTGAACATGTTTATTACTCAATCAAAAAGTGGGCTATCCATTGCGCCTTACGAGGAAATTTTTTCAAAGGATAATGCAACTTGTGCTGAGAGTGGAGTTTAAAGCGAAAGCCAGAATAGTCGGCTGGTGTATTGTGCATTATATTATAGTGAGTAAATCATCCTGCTAGTTTATTACTACTTACAGAGCCCTAAACAAGTAAAGCCGTTGCTGGAAGCACCAAATGGCGAGAAGGAGCCCAATCGCAAAACAAAGGCATCACTAGTTTTAACTCTTGAAAATTCGTAAAAATAGGGTACTGAATCCCTCCAACCTGGTTGATTATGGCTGGCACTGTAACCAACGTCCTAAATATTGAACTTATACATGTACTTACTTATTAAATGAGTGTTCTAAAGTATCTTAACGGCCTCCTAGCCCAGTCGGTAGTGACACTGCCTACGAAGCAGGGGGTCCCGGGTTCGAATCCTGGTAAGGGCATTTATTTGTGTCTTTATCACAGATATTTGTACCTGAGTTATGGATGTTTTCTATGTATTTAAGTATTTATCAATATCTATCTATTATATATATCGTCGTCTAGTACCCACAACACAAGCCTTATTGAGCTTACTGTGGGACTAGGTCGGTTTGTGTAAGATTGTCCTATAATATTTATTTATTTATAATATTTATCTTTGTTAACAAATGATGAGTAGCACATATGTTACACTAATGAATAATGATACACAATGTTTTTTATTTCAGGTTTGAATTTACCTTTGGTATTGAAGACAAGATGAAATCGAGGCTTGTTATGCTACTCAGTGCCTAACTCCAGGATGTTTGAAAGTAAAAATGCAGTGATTTCAAGAAATTGGTAGAATCTCAATGTAAAAATAAAGTATAATTATACTAACCTAATCAATCAGTATTTTAATTTTGATAATAAAATACATAATTATATTTATTTAGTTACCTTATTTTTGTTTTATTTATTATTCAAACACTGGCATAGGTTTCCTTTGTAGATGGAAGCAAGATCCTCCCCCCTCCAAACATATTTCTACTGCAAATATTATTCACCAGTTTTCTAGCACTTGGCATAAATAATCAATGAATCTTGACACTTGAAGTATTTTAAGTCAGATCAATCAGTTCTTAGATAGTGTGAAGCGGACCCTTGGCCAAAGTGAGCCAGCTTATTGATCGGACAAAAAACTTCATATACTGAACCACAGATCTTTGATAATGGTTATTAACAATACTCTACTCTTGATACATGTTACAAATATTATTCAGGTAAAAGTGACCATAAAACAGTGTGGCTAGGATTCCAAAAATGTTTTCTTATCACTTGTATCTTAATAATCATAATCATTTATTTCTTTGTAATGATATATGTTTACAAGTCATACAACAGCCATGTAGGTAGGTACCTAGTTACTATTATGTTTTATTTGTAAATAGGTACCTATGCTGGTTGGGAAAGATATATGATAAAGAGAGACCTTTATTATTTATTACTAATAAATTCATAGTAAAATCATAACATAACACATATTTTATAATTGATTTTGAGCACTGATGATAGGACTAAGACTAATCAAAAATGCATGCATACATACATCATCTTAGGAAGCTTTTTCCCTTATAGAAATGTAAGTATGAAAATATATCTACTTTTTATACTTACAAAATGAAATGCATGTACTTATTTTGCGTACAGTCACCGGCAATAGTATCTTCCTACATGAACTGTACAGTGAGTAGGTACAATTTGGATTAAAAAAAGCATGTTCATAATAATGTCCGATTTAAAATATACTAATGGGGAAGGTATCTGTCAAAAGTCAGGAGGTGCCAGCATAAGTAGGCACCTACCACTAGTTTTGTTGAATGAGATTTGGCTTAAAGGGCTAAAATTAATGCCAGTAAATTCCAAATAAAACAAGAATTTGACACTATTGGTAGGACTGAGACTACAACCTATGCCGGCACCATCTGTAAACACTTGATTGGCCATAATCCTGATTGCAGCGACGAGCAGCAAATGGTAGGTAACAATTGCCATAGAAGAGCGACACACATGAAGTCAAATTAGTTGTCAGTAGATAGTTTATTTATTTATATGGGTTTAATGTTTCAATAGATCTGTAAAATCTTTGTGTTTATTTCACAAATTAAACTGAAATACAGTGTAAGCTCTTTATCAACACTCAAGGGACCGGACATTTTGTGACATTATCACAAGTTGTCATTAAATAGAGGCCTACTGTGCTTGTTTTAAGGCAAATAATGAAATCAAATAAAAAACAAGAATTATATGAATTACTATAATGAATTTTCATACACATTTGAATTTGTGGATACTTAACCATTGTTGAACTATTTTTTTATTGTCCCACAACACATGACACTCTTATTTACTTGATTGTAAATTCCGCATCACACTTTATTTACATGTACTGTTCTGAACATTGTTTAGTTAGGTGTCGAGGCTCGATTTCTGTAGGACATTGGCGATAAATGTTTGGTGGTATAACTTCATGCCCTTATTAAAAGCATTAAAGAAACCTCTCTGATCATCTGGCATCTTTTGAATCGTATGACTTGCTCCCATCAAGTCCCGTTCGTGGGCTGTTCTACCGTGTCATAAAACTTGTTTTTCTTCTTGACCTGGTCATTCCACCGCGTCGGAGGTTTACGTTCCCTTTTGTCTTCTACCTTGCAGTATTCAAGTCAACCGTTGTTTCCAAAGGTTTGGTCTTCATTGACAAAAACAGAGTGGTTTTTTAATGGTTGTCATGATTCTGGTCCTGCTCATTCTACGGCTGTCGGCTTTCATGACAATGACTGTAGGTTCTGGTATGTTTGTGATACATAACAGAAGTCTGTACTATTTCAACCTGAAGTCACTCGGCACTCGATTTTAACTAAATAACGCACTTTTTACAAAGAATTTTATGTACTTATTATTTAATACCGTTATCTGATCTAAAAATTGTGAATAAAACCAAACGTCAATCGTATACGCCTTTTTACGTTCAGATACTCGCATATATTTATTACTGCAAACAATATTTTAATATTTTTCATCAAATATCACTATCTTTTTGTCTAATAATGCATTTATCCTTGAAATACGAGACATTTTTGCAAACTGTCAGCCATATTTAAACGTAGATTTGAGTTAACCAGTGCTCGATGGCTGGTTAAGGTTAACGTAACTTTCTGACTGCTAAAGTGCATGGTGCAACGGAAAAACGGACTTGACGTCTACTGTAACCATGATGAGTTCGTTAAGTGTGCGTGGTGCAACCCGCCCTTAGTCTTTGTCAAATTGTTCAAATTTTACGTAACATTTTTATAGATTATTTTTTTATATACCTGTTTTATAAAATGTGCGTGTGGTATTGTACTTTCCTCACGGTCGAAATGAAAAGCGGAGTTTTTAACTCAGGTGAAATTACCCATTTCACCCTCGAACTATTGGCGCTCTCACTTCGTTCGAGCGCCAGAAATATTTCAGGTGAATTGGGTCACTTTCAACCCTTGGTTAACAATCTACTATTTCATTAAGTAATATGGGACTATTTAAGCTGTTTGCATCATATTTGCTCACAAAGCGTATCATTGCTTTCATGCGTAGCGAGAATCATAGAAAAGTGAAAGTCCCTAAGGAACTCCGGAAATTGTAGTAATTTATTTAAACACTTTTCGTCTTAACACTTTATTTTGTATGTATGTAACCCAGATGATAATAATATTGCCAACTCTTTTGTACAATTTGTAAATAGTATATTGTGTTTCAGCGAGCACGAAGTGAATTGACTTCTTGCGCTGTAACACTAGTGGGGGCATCTCGAACGTTGGTGGGAGCGCTGGGAGGCTCCGGGCCCGTAGCCCCTGCGCTAGCAGACTGTCTTACCCCGCTTCGAAGACTGGCAGATCTTGCACAGGTATGAATTATATTATGCGCGCTTCTCAAAATCAAGCGCGGTCCGAGGGAAGGGGGAGGGGTCACATGGGACATGACCACCCCCCAAGGATCGTACACGCCAAATTAAAAAAATCATTACTGACCTCCTAATAATCCAGTGGTGATTCTTGTGAAGTTTAGGTTCTATCATACAGTAAAATGCCTGCGCATAATTAACACGAGAAGGAAATTCCTTTTTGAGTTTTTCAAGTCCTCTAAGGATGTGAATAAGTTAAAATTCGCTTTATGAAATTGTAAAGCAGGTCCACTAAGATAGGCTGCTAATGCATCTTTGTTTTGTTCCTCTTTATATTTATTGACTTGAGAAACGATTTTGAACTGGATAATGAAGTCCTCCATGGCTGTCATTCCGTTAAATTTGTCCGACGACATTTTGAGTTATTTTTGCACGGCTATTTTATAGGTTTCTAGTAAATACAGTGAATGGGTGATGGAATGAGACGAAAAAGCAAAATATCACCCAAGGGATCCTCTTGGTTTAAGCACTCGTAATTGGGGTATCTAAACTCGTGTATAGCTCTTCCGATAGATAAAACTTGCTTTTCTGTGAGAGCTTCTTCCAGCTTTCGCGCCTCCACCACTTGTCGGGGTTGCGGAAAGAATACTACTTGATATCTTTTATAATTAAATATATTCTCTTTAATCAACGAATTACAGGATCTCAACTAACTGTTTAGGCTGACTTGTTAGATCATTTCCCCAAAATCATAATTTACCTGTAGCATAATTTCTATTCGCATTTTTTCCTATTCTTAATTTACACCAGACGCATTAATTCCTAACATGATTTTTCCATTCGCATATTTTCCCATTAGACAATTTAACCACGCACAAATATTCTACAATCGATTTTTTTCTTACAGACCTTTTTTGCGACATTTTTTTTTATACATGCCTAATTTAATTTTCGAAACTACATTTTTAAAATTATCGAAACAACTATCTTAAATCGGTATAGTCGCCGACGGTCTAGAACTCTATATCGCTTTTAGTGTAAATCGCGAAAGGTTTAGAACGTAAAATGACGAGTCATAGGTAGTTTAGGTTCGTTAGTTATCTTCTAATGGCCGAAGGCCAAACCGCACAGAAATAGTATCCGTCGACATCGCTAACGTAAAGATAAACGACGAAAATGATGTAGACATTTTGCGTTCTTCATTTACATGGACATTTTGATACTCTAGACCTAACGCCCCTGAAGGGGTAAATGTGGGTTGAGAAATTAGGCATGTGTAAAAAAAATAGTCTGTAAAAAGGTCTGTAAGAAAAATATTGATTGTTGAATAAACGCCGTTAGAAATATTTGCGCGTGGTTAAATTGTCTAATGGGAAAATATGCGAATGGAAAAATCATGTTAGGAATTAATGCGTCTGGTGTAAATTAAGAATAGGAAAAAATGCGAACAGAAATTATGCTACAGGTAAATTATGATTTTGGGGAAATGATCTAACCAGCCTTTAGGCTGTCCCTTCCCGACTCTTTCTGAAAGAATCTACATCGTCTGACATAGAACGTGGGAATTCCTAATTTAAAATAACACCGTGTCAGGCAGTATTCGAGAAGAGAGGTTGTAAAGGTAGCAAAACTTTACAGTAAGTATATTAAACCCATTTTATTATTTCAGGCTCTCGGTAGACACACGTCATCCCCTCTCCAAACCAGAAACCTGATCCTCCGCGTGCACGACGTCACGGCGGCCTTCAAAGACTTAGCGGGTGCAGAAATGGCACAAATAATCCGTGACCACAACAATAAGAAAACTGGCCCGGGCGAGAGTAACTCCACTCTGGAAGGCCAACTCGCGCTCCGGGCGGAGTGTCTTGCGAACGTTCTGGCCACGCTGCTTAGAAGTTTGAGAGTTTTCTCGCCGTGATTATAGACAAATGAGTTTATAGGGCCGTGTTATACTGTCACTATTAGCACAGTTACACTAATACTCGTATACTGGAATATTGATACGGATCGCGGCAAAATTTGAACAAAATTAAATGAAAATATAACACATGAATATGAGTGAGTGATAAATACGTGTTAAAGAGTCCTTGTTCACAAAAATTATTCCAAATCATTTTGGGTTTTGGTCAAATGTAACGTGACATGGAATAAAAAGTAATACGTTTTCGTCAGTCGCTTTGGTGTGACACTTGTTTTGGGCAAAAAAAAAAAACATTGGACTACGATACGTCCACGACCATAGATGAAGTTTATCTATAAATATGGCGATTATATTTTTAATTTGTTACTCAAGTTCCAATTTGTAAAATATTTTCCATTCGTTAATTAAGATTTCTGTTAATATTAACCGTTACTAAAAAGAGACCAAATAAAATTAGGTACGTTGGTATAATTGTAGCTAGCAACACTTTGTGTTCATTTAAGTTGTACTTTTGTAAATTTTAACATGCGTTAATGTTTAATATTTGTTGATAATATAATTTTCGAGTAGTTTTTATCTTAAGTATAATTACTTTAAAGTTTTGAGGTGCAGTGGTGCATACATATTGAGTATTATTTATACAAAAAATGGTTTAACCATCATTAAAAAAATGTATCATAGATAATAAAATATTCCCTGCACCTCTAACTCTCTTCTATCGCTCTATGATTCCGTAGACAGTGTTACCATAGTAAATAAATACTAAGTTTACTTATATACATCTATTTACATGAAGTGTTGTATATTTCTATAGGTAAGGAAGTGTGATCGGATTTTAGGGTGCAAAACTATTGTGTAATCATATTCATATCTCTTGAATGTCTAAACTAACCATATCTTGTATCGTTTTTAAAACAATATTGAATAGATTTTTGCATGCATTTCTGTATCTACTCGAACTTGGCGTAAAAATTCAGGGTTCTAATCTAAAAAAATCTTTTCTTGAAATGCTCTTAGCGTAGACAATTTCAATGTTTTTTTAATTGAAAATGCGTGCTTCCCGCACTTCTGCATGATTACGGTTTTGCCATACGAGACAGTTTCGTTGAAAGTGAATGTTGCCAGCGTTTTGAGGTTTACGCGATGTGCTGATATTTAAATATTGGTGCTATTTTTAAATGTACGTTTTTGTATCAGAATTGGTTTAACTTTGCTTTAGACGGTGAACTGACGTGAGAGCACCAGTGATTTGAACGTCTATTGATTTAAGGCTGAGCCACACCGAATGCATATTGTTCCACACTCACACACGTGCAGACACACTCCGATTGTAATGTTTGGAATTATATGACAGCTATCACATTACGTTGCGTGCTCGCAATGAATAGGCGTTTAGTGTGTACTGGCCTTTAAAGCTGCGCAATGATGCAACATAAGCAATATTTACACTGTAAGCCTGTTAAAGTACAATTATTTTCACATACCAATCTTCGCGGTAACCAAAGAGAACTTGTATATCCAGTTTTATTTTTATTTTCGTATATTTTATAAAATTGTAATAACGTTTATGTCTCGTTTTCTTGGGCTTATTATTTTATTTTCCTATGGAATAGAAGACACGTGGAGGATTAGAAGAAATTATAAAAACTAGAGATTTTTCTCATATAATCAAAACAAGTTGAACACACAACTGTTTTAATCATTTAAATTGAATAATTTCTTAAAATTATATTAGGAATTTGTTCTTTCAAATAGAGAATGCCAGAACAAATCATCATGACGTATCTAATCGGTAAAATATGTAGTAAATTGTAGTAAAGATGTCTAACTAAAGTTTCGAACTATCGACAATAGTTTTAACGTCAATTTGGTATCTTAAAATAAATGAGTCTAAAAAAGGTACCTGACCCCCAACCCAATAGATTGTGTTAGACTTTTATTAATTTATAAAAGATAAACAAATGGGTTTTACGGCGAAGGTATCATCGAAATTACTGAACTTGCTTTAAATATTGGCCTAAAAAAAGTCAAACGCCAAAAACGGTGTCATGAGTTATGGTGTCCATAACGCCAAGAGTTCTTATAAGTGTTATAGTTTATTCGCTGTCAAAGTAACCTTAATGCTTTCTGTTAAGGTTTATATTTGCGTGCTTGTACTTGTTGGTCTTAAAACACCCTCAAAAAATTAGCAACTTGTCTTCTTAATTTTGACGCAAAAACGTTTTGTGCTTTGCTAACTTAGCTCTAAGGCTAATTATCCGGTCAGCTTGTCAAGTGGTTTGACTTATATCTAGGAAACTAAGTGTGTGTTCAACTTGTAATCGATCTAATTAAACTCTACGTGTTTGCATGTATGCGTCTGCATAGAACATGCCCGCATATATGCATATGTGTGAGATACAAAAATATACAGAAACTACTTACGTAAGAGGAAGATAGACAAGGTAACATTGTATCACAATAATATGAAACCGATTTATTTATTGTTTATAATAACATAATGCAATGCATTTGATGTAATAAATGATAAATTCAGTGCGATCGTTTTATTTCCCTCTTTGTTAGTTGTCGTCAAAGACCTGTTTACACTATCGCACCTTGCTCCATTTTCATAAGGTTTAAGAGTGTAAAAAAAAATGGTAGACGAATGTATACCTACGCAAAATCATCCATAATTAGCGTTGCATTTTCTGTTTCAAGACATGCAAGAGCACTTGTAAGGCCTACTATGATCTGCTAGAAATCAAGAATGAGAATTTGATACTATAAGTTTTTTAACTAAGAAACATTTAAAAAATGTATAGATGAATTATCGAGATCATGGAATTGCATTTGTAGTGGTTGTACCGTTTGCAACAAAAGGAGAATAATTTTCTCTTAATTTAATAAAATTACATACCCTTAAGAAATGGAATAAGTAGTAGTCCTCTGTTTTTTGCTTTTAGTCGCTATCATGTTCTTCATCTGAGCTGTCACAAGTATTGATAATAAGATTGTTTGAAATTCGATCCATTTCCCCTTCCTGACATCGATATTTATTTTCTTCACTTTCGACATGGCGACAAATATTTTCCCAGTCCTCAGCAGTAATAGTATTCATTCGTTCAGTTGCTAAACTCATAATGCCTTGCATGTTTAATGAAACGTTTCTTTTCGCTACATATCCTTTTACCGTGGACCAAATATTTTCGATCGGATTGAATGTCGGGTGATACGGTGGCAATCGTAAAACGGAGTGGCCATGTTCTTTTAAAATTGCATCTATGTGGTACTCACGAAACCGCTCTTTATTTTGTTTAATTCAATCATACAAACTGGTTTTGTACATCAACGGGCTATACGAAATGTTGTGTTCTGTCAACCAATCCATCATTTCTTGTTTATGAGAATTTGACGTTGGAGCACGATTCAAAAGTTTGTTGTGATAGGACGCATTATCTACGATAAGTACGCTATTCGGTTTAAGGTTCGGTATTAATTTTTCTTTTAACCATTTTTCGTAGTTGACAAAGTTCATCTGGTCATGGTAATCTCCCGTTTTTTGGTTTGCCTTAAACATTAACAAAGCGTTGGGAATAAAACCATATTTTCCTCCTGCGTGCACTATTATTAACCGCTGGCCTGTACTGATTTGTTTTTTTACACCAAATTCTGTTCCATCGGTCCAAGCCTCTCCGGACACATGTGAATTGTGGATGTAGGTTTCATCAGTATAAACTAGTGGTCTATCTTCAGACCGATATTCCGCAATTTTGGTAAGGTAATTTATTCTTAGCAGTCGTATGTTGTGTCTTTCCATTAATATTTTTCGGTTGTCCTCGGTCTTTTCCCATTTAAATCCTAATTTTTGTATTTGTTTTCGTAAGGTGGAAATGCCAAATTTGTAATCTATATCGGATTTTAACACAGAGTGGAGTGCCTTTAAGGTTGGAAATCGCTTATGGGACAGATGAAAATTGTATATAGTTCTCCGGATGACTTCCTGATCAAAATCGTCTACTGCTGATGACGGACAAGTACGTAACTTTTTATTTCTCGGGGAGGTGAATTTCTTTGTTGTTACGAATTTCTCACTATTGCTCTCAGACACAATGTTATAAACAGTAGAGAGACAAACACCTGTAGCTTTTTTAACTAACTGGGCAGCGGTGTAAGGGGAATTTAAATTTTTCTTCAGTTCAAGTTCAAAATATTTATAACAGTTAAAAATAATTTGCTTACTTTGACTCTCAATCGGACCAAAATTACTCACTGCCATATTTTTTGAAAATTATGTAACTTACACTTAGTCGTACGGGCTGACACAAAATTATTCTGATAATTGTGAGAATACAATAAAATCAGACGTAAATATATATGCACAACGTAAATAATATTCACAATTTGACACTGACATTATTTTGGTATTTACTTCTTCAATATATAACAAACCTCTTTTTATGCTGATAGTACGAGAAAATAGAAAATTCAAATATAGAATGCCTGTAAACATACAATACTACTACATATGCAATTCCATGCTCTCGTTAATTTATCTATATCAATAGATGTTTTAGTAGGTATTGCTGATATTCTTATGTAAGTCACCGCACCGCTCGCCGCCGGCAGGGTGTTCATCCTCACACCCTTGAGCCACGAACGCTGCGACTGTGGAATGAACTCCCTGCCGAGGTTTTCCCAGCGGACTACAGTATGAGGTTCTTCAAAAAGGTTTCTTAAAGGGTAGGCAACGCGCATGCGAATCCTCTGGGGTTGCAGGCTTCCATAGGCTACGGTAACTGCTTACTATCAGGCGGGCCGTATGCTTGTTTGCCACCGTCGTGGTATAAAAAAAAAGTACTAATTGCTACTCTGCCAAATTAATTAAGTCTTTCATTTTAACAACTTCCATAGCCTAGTTGGCATAGAATATGCCTACAAAGACGGAGGGTCCGGATTCGAATATCGGTTGTCACGAGTTCCTGAATTATGGACGTTTTATATGTATCTAAGAATATAGATATGTATGTATATCGTCCCTGTACAAACTTTGATAAGGCTTTTCGACGCCATGAACACCTATAGATTCCATCAGTAGTCGTGCCTACAGCGCCAAGAACACCTAAATGTGCCATCAGTAGTCGTGCCCACAGCGCCAAGAACACCTAAAGGTGCTATCAGTAGTCGTGCCCACAGCGCCAAGAACACCTAAAGGTGCCATCAGTAGTCGTGCCCACAGCGCCAAGAACACCTAAATGTGCCATCAGTAGTCGTGCCCACAGCGCCAAGAACACCTAAAGGTGCTATCAGTAGTCGTGCCCACAGCGCCAAGAACACCTAAATGTGCCATCAGTAGTCGTGCCCACAGCGCCTAAAGTTGTTATGGCGTACGCTGTCAAAGTATCCCTTCCAAGAAAGGTATACGCTTGTGCTAGTGATTTTTGCGTGTGAGTGACGTTTTGTATATGACTTCTGGCATTAATAGGGTTAGTTTGGGGCTAGGTCGATCTATGTAAGATCCCCCACTATTTATAATTTATATACTCTTTGGTTAGAGCAACAGTGTTCTAACGTCTAGATAGTCGCACGTAATGATAGGGCATCGCAATGATAACTGCCGTGTCGTCATAAGCCAACGGCCGCGGTCCCAGGCGAGCAGGCGACCAGTTATGTAAGTGTATTCGCGCCCTCACACTGTTGATGGGCAAGGTTCCGCAGCTTTGTTCCTGAACATGAGGTTTATGTTGTACAGTTTATATTATGCATACCTACTCTTTAGAGCAACAGTGTTCAAGCGTCTAGATAGTCGCAAGTATAATGATAGGGCATCGCAATGATAACTGCTGTGTCGTTATAAGCCAACAGCCGCGTCCCCGGCGACCGGTTATGTAAGTGTATTCGCGCCCTCGCACTGTTGATGGGTAAGGTTCCGCCCTTTTAGTCCTGAAAATGAGATGTACGTTGTAATTTAGTTTTTTTTTATACATAACTAAACTGCATATTTGACGCAATTTACGTTCCCATTATTTTTAAAATTATATATTGTTGAAAGACACCATTACATTATATTACATTATTAAGAAAAGTCAAATAGGTATAGGTTGTCTAGATATGATCGTTATTCACCTATAAGACTACAACTTCAGGCTTACTAGAGAACATAATAGCTCCAAGTATAACGCCAAGCTGCAAGTTCCACGGTTTATCACTGTCTCGTTCGACCTCAGCACCGCTGCCCGCGGGCCCCTAACCAACTAGTTTCAATTGCGATCGGTACAGAGCCCTCAGAGCAAAAAGATGTCCACAAATAGACGGTAGAGGCGGGCTGGCAATGCTGGCATTCCTGCGTTAGACGTTTGTAATAAAATTGCTGGCCGTTTAAGGCCAAAGCCGTGAAATGATCCTTTTGAAGACCTATGTAGCTAACCAAAAAAATGTTAGCGGCTAGTATAAACATTTTACTATTCCCTTATCAAGATCAATTTGAGAAAGCATTGCTGGGCAGCATTGCAGCAGGGAACAGTGACATCGGCCTTTCCTTGCTGCTGCAATGGTGTGATATGCTTTTCTATTGGAACCTTTAAATACAGATGCAGAAAATACAATTTGTCTGCTCTGTTCCCGAACAATGAGGTAAAGCCTAATTTTAGAGGCTGTACCAAAATTGGAGACGCGTGATCACTGATCGTAACATAAGAAGACTCGTCCACGATATAGGCAAAGGCGAACTTATCCCTGTAAAGGATCTCTTTCAGCTAATCCCTGAGCAATGGAGAAATATTGATTGATTTGTTTCACGAGTGTTATTTTTAAGAATAGAACGGCGTTCAAAGAGTTGAACGTTACAATGGACGTAGTTTGCCATATCTACTTTTTTATTTAATAGACATTATATTTAATTTAACGGTTATTTATTAATAACTATTGTTAATCTATTATTTATTATTCGTACAGGCGCATACAATAACTTCAAGTTTTTACACCTACTTACTTTTCGGACCCGGGGTATGTCCTTAAACTACGTCCGGACCTGGGTATGTCCTTAAACTACGCCAAAAAGAGAGGTATGGGCACTGCGAATGGCATCTCGCTAAGTGTGGTAGGGCACGTTCAGCGAATGTCATCGCTTAAATCTGGAGCAGAGCCCGACTGGGGAAGTACCTCCACCTTACAGAAAACCACAGCCAAATAGCACTAGACCCTACTCATAGTGTTGTGTTCCTGCTGGTGAGTAAGGTTGCCAAAGAGCTCAAAGAGGACCCAGTGTGTTGACGATGAGGGACCTTCTTGTTCCTTTAGTCGTCAACACAGTGAATCCTCCTTTTTGTAAAGGGTCGGCAACGCGCATGTGACTCCTTTGGAGTTGCAGGCGTCCATAGGTTACGGTAGCTGCTTACCATCAGGCGGGCCGTATGCTTGTTTGCCACCGTCGTAGTATAAAAAAAAACCTACTAATGTGTCAGTTGTCTGTCATCATTAATTAGCATAAAGTGTAAAAAATAAGCCTTTGCAAAGGGGCCTAATGGACTAAGAGCTGGCTTCGTCAGATATGACACAATAATTAGAACAACATAACCCGTCTGGTTAGATTGCTATACTAACATTTTTGCTACGTCCGGGCATCTGGCAGATTTTAATGGGTGGAGGTCAGAGGGACAGTCCAGCAAAATTTTTGAATTGGAAAATAGTAATACCAAAATAGGTAAAAACTGCCGAAGTTGTCTCATAGTTATGAAGGACAGGGTCTATTTTAACATTAGAACAAAAAACATAGCGTAATATTACGGAAACAAAAACAGTAGGCGACAAACTATGAATTACATTATACGCCGTTTGCAACTACTTTCCCCCAACAGAAAATTTTGGCAATGATACAATCTAATTATTTATATAATTTCCCATAATATTGCATTAAACCCAGAACTCTAGGATTTGTTTTCTTGAAGTGGTTTGCATTCTTTGACCTCCACCACTTTACAGCTGGCAGATGTCCAGATCTAGAAATAAGCATAGTATAGCAAACTGACTAGAGGGGTTTAGTTGCTCTCATTATTGTGTCATAACTGATTTGGCTAGCTCTCCGTCTATAATGTCACATTCCCACTAAGCCACTGAGGTCTTTTTTGTGATCTTTTGCGACCTGACATTACACGATAATTAACAGCATGTACATGTGATGCTATGAAAACGGGTAGGTTTTTATAAGTTTCACAAAGATAGGACTAATTTTATTGTTCCGAATGAAATGACGCTAAATATGTTGGTGCTTATAAAATTTCTGCGGTCAACGCTAAATAAATTATTTTACAATTTGATTTATTAAACCTAATAACTAGTGATGCAACGAATACTAATACAAATGGGCAAACTTATCTTTACCGTTCTCCCCATACAAGATCATAGGCAACCAACTGCAAATATAACATAATATAATATATCAATAAATAATATATAAATATTATACGACAATCTTACACAAATCGACCTAGGCCCACAGTAAGCTCAATAAGGCTTGTGTTATGGGTACTAGACGACGATATATATAATAGATAAATATGGATAAATACTTAAATACATAGAAAACATCCATAACTCAGGAACAAATATCTGTGATAAACACACAAATAAATGCCCTGACCAGGATTCGAACCCGGGACCTCCTGCTTCGTAGGCAGGGTCACTACCGACTAGGCTAGAAGGCTGTAAACTCACATGAATTTACAATTTTATTTTTAGTTACAGATGCATAGGGTGGTAAATAAAATGAGACTGTTGTTTTTGTCTTAGGCCGCAATAACGCCATTAGAAAGGCGTTTTGTGATGAGTTATAATAAAGTGTATTTTTTTTAAATTGGTATTTACTCTGAAACTAGGCGTATTCCAGAAAAGTTTATAGGACATTTTAGTATCTAAATATGATCAGGAATACACTGTTAAAATCTGTCTAGTTATATGGGCCCACGGTGTATCTATACATATAATAAAGCTGAAGAGGGTCGAAAGTCTGTACATGGAAGATAATCGAAAAAAGTTGTCTGGGGATACTTAGAATCGATAACAGAACACGTTCCAACAATTTTTAGAATTTTTGTCTGTTTATCTGTTTATCTGTTTGTCTGTTTATTTGACCGCGCATCACGTGAAAACGGCTGAACGGATTTTGATGAAATTTTGGATAGATATAGTTTGAGTCCTGGGAAAGGATAATATATAGTTTTAATCCCGAAAATCAACCCTGGTGGGGGTGAAAATGGGGTTGAAAGTTTGTATGGAGAATTTTTAACCGCTGAAACGATTTAGATAGAAATGGGTATGGAGATAATTTGAGTCTCGAGAAACGTCATAGGATAGTTTTCAAACCCTTGTGGGGGTGAAAAGGGGGTTGGAAGGTGGTATGAGGATTTTTTTACCGCTGAACTGATTTAGACATACATATAATAAAGCTGAAGAGGGTCGAAAGTCTGTACATGGAAGATAATCGAAAAAAAGTTGTCTGGGGATACTTAGAATCGATAACAGAACACGTTCCAACAATTTTTAGAATTAGTCTGTTTATCTGTTTGTCTGTTTATCTGTTTATCTGTTTATCTGTTTGTCTGTTTATTTGACCGCGCATCACGTGAAAACGGCTGAACGGATTTTGATGAAGTTTTGGATAGATATAGTTTGAGTCCTAGGAAAGGATAATATATAGTTTTAATCCCGAAAATCAACCCTGGTGGGGGTGAAAATGGGGTTGAAAGTTTGTATGGAGAATTTTTAACCGCTGAAACGATTTAGATAGAAATGAGTATGGAGATAATTTGAGTCTCGAGAAACGTCATAGGATAGTTTTCAAACCCTTGTGGGGGTGAAAAGGGGGTTGGAAGGTGGTATGAGGATTTTTTTACCGCTGAACTGATTTAGATGAAAATTGGTATAGAGATAGTATGGGTCTCGAGAAATGACAAAGGATAGTTTCTTCTTCAAACCCCCCCCCCCCCCCCCCATCTTACTTTAGAACCGTAGGTCCAAAAAATTTGAAAAAAATAATGGAAGTGACGCCTGAAAGGTACTTTCAATAAAAACTATCTATACATATAATAAAGCTGAAGAGGGTCGAAAGTCTGTTCATGGAATATATTCGAAAAAAAGTTGGCTGGAGATACTTAGAATCGATAACAGAACACGTTCCAAGTATTTTTAATTAGTTAACGGCTGAACGGATAATGATGAAATTTTGTGTAGAGATAGTTTGAGTCCCGGGAAAGGATAATGAACAGTTTTCATCCCGAACATCAACCCTGGAAGGGGTGAAAAGGGGGTTGAAAGTTTGTATGTTGAAAGTTGGTATTGAAATAATTTGTAATTTCTTGGTCAAGATTTTTATAACATGTTACCCGTCGATGCTTTAAATTTACCATTACCCGCTCTTAAGAAATATTTGAAAATGTCATGAATGTCAAAGGGTTATTGCAGCAAACCAAAAAACTACTACAAAATCATCTAACATTTATAGGACACCGTTTAGGTAGGAAAACATATTAAACGTTTTGTGAAGCAGTCAGATTAGGATTTATTTTTCTTTATAATTAAACAATAGGTACATTATCTGTCTCTCAAGCAGTTTTGATATGTCTTCTTGAAGAACTACGCATTATTTTGTATCTTTATGATCTAATAATGTATTACTGTTTTGAAAAAAATAAGTCCCGTAGAATTTCTTTTCGGTCATAATACTTCTTGGGCCAGAGGTACACCTACAGGGTTAGAACCGGTGGAGTTTTGGAACGAAGTTCTTTATCGGACGGTTCGCGGATGGGGGCCTAGGCGAAAAAAAGTCACGTGACCGTTACGAAAAAGCGTCACGTCACGAAAACGCGACACCCATACGATTGAGAAACATGTAAAATGGAATGAAATAAAAAATATATAAAATAGAATAAAGTGAAGTGAAGTGTAGTGAAACTGAGAAGTGGCAAAGTGATAAAAGTGAAAAAAGTCGAGAACCTCAAAAGTCGAGAAATTTAAAAATGTCGAAAATGTCAAAAATGTCGAAAATGTCAAAAATTTAAAATATTTAAATTTCCAAAATTTCCAAAATTTCCAAAATTTCCAATATTTCGAAAATTTCCAAAATTTCCAAAATTTCCAAAATTTTCAAATTTCCAAATTTTCCAAAAATTCCAAAATTTCCAAAATTTCCAAAATTTCCAAATTTTCCAAAATTTCACAAATTTCACAAAATTTCCAAAACTTTCAAAATTTCCAAAATTTCCAAATTTTCCACTATTTCCAAAATTTCCACTATTTCCAAAATTTTTAAGAAATGCAAAAAAAATTAAAACCACAAAATTTACGAAAAAGTAAAAAATGAAATAAAATTAAGTACTTCGTTCCAATCGCACTTGATTCACACACTTTCCACGACACTCACGTATTTTATTTTTCTCTGACGTTCATTAGTGTATTGTAATGTGCTTACATTGACGAATAAATATCTTGATCTACACCAATATCATAAATCCTCTATTCCGCGTTCGGAACCGTATGTAATTAATTACCAACATTATTGCAACCAATAACGTAACATCAGTGTATTATCTGTGACAGTGTGGTAAAAACGTATGAAAATTCATTACCTACGGTAACGTAATGAAAATCCGCCCCCCGACCGCCGGCGCCAATAATACGCATACGCCAATAATATTGGTCATGGCGGTGTAATGGTGGTCATTCTAATGGTTTCAATGGATTTTTAATATGTGTGTAGGTAAAGCAGTGTATGCTTCTGTACATAATTAGGCCTTATTACGTAACAGTTACATCGCCATGTCCGTCCGTCTGTCCGCGGTCTAGCTCAGTTACCGTTCGCACTAGAAAGCTGAAATTTGGTGAGGCCTGATAAGAACTTTCAATAAAAACTATATTGAATAAAATCGGTTCAGCCGTTTTTGAATTATTAGTCAAAAACGCATAGTGAAAGGAAGTGCCGAATAGTAAACTGACGTAAGCGCCGCCAAATAAACGACCTTTAGAACGGATGTTTTGTAACAGGGCAGCATCTACGAAACTCTACACTGAGCATCGCCCGACATGCTCTTGGCCGGTTTTTTTTTTCATTGTTATCCCGGAAATCACCCAATTAAGGATTACTAATTCCAATTCTAGAAAATCCCCAGCCAGGTTATACGTAGCCTATAAAAATTCAACGTCTAAAAGGGGGGGGGTAGCCACTACACTCGATTGAGTTAAATTTGCATGGGTCATGGACCCCACCCCCCCCCTCCAAGTGCACCTAAAATAGAAAAAAATAATTTCTGCATTTGTGACACCCCCCCCCCCCCCCTCTCACCCCCCAACTAATTTGTCGGGAGGATCGATCTGGATGATATTTGCCGTGGACATGAACGTATAAATACAAAAGTGGTCCTGTATCGTCCGATATACACCTACTACTCTCTATGTCATCTAAATCATGCCAAAAACAAATATAATAAAAAAAAAGTATACATTTATGAGTGTAGTTCATTTAGTGGTAATTGTAAAATATTTTATTAGGACTACTGTCCTCTAGCGTATCCATCTGTCAACTTTACTTCAAGTTCCGCCTCCAGGGTAGCGGGAGAGAAATTAGGGGTGAATTAGCCGCTTACTGACACAGACCGAATTCCACGCGGGCGGAGCCGCGGGCACAGCTAGTAGGATATAAAAACATTCCTCGCAACGCATCCTCGCTCATCTCCAGGTGAAATCTCATCCTTCATATATTCTCAATCTTATGGCAATAACGTGTATGTAACAATCCGTTATACTGAATGTAAACAACACCGCAAGTATCCAGTAGTAGTGGGTCGGTAGGAGAAAATCTCCAAGCAACATTATTGAGGGTACCTACCCTAAAAATCGAAGTGCGTTCCGTTTCACAAAGAAGTATTATTATTGCGATATTTTTACATTAAAAATGTTACTCCTGTTACTTATAAATTCTTACGAATACATAATAGATATTTGGCGAATACAAATATTCGTAAAAACACTGATATTCGCCGAATACGAATATTCAAGATTCAAGAATATACATAGAAATTTACATACAAACAAAATAAAGACGTATAGGTGTAGCACCACGGTGTATTCGGATTCGTATAATATCTTTAGGGTAAGTGAGTGGTTTTTCAAACAGCAATAACATATTAAAAACTGAAATAACAACCTATCAAATCATAAATTCAACGAAGGCAAAAAGCTATGAAATTACAGATAACTCTTTCTGAACATGCTCAGACGTAAACGCTCACAATTTTATTTGCCCACACACAGCAAATAAAATCTAGCATTTAATAGCCTACGTCTAGGAACGTATCTGCCCATGACCGATGTCCCGATGTCAATGAATCCGGCTTATTTTATCGCCAACCCTAGTCTCTAAGTCCACATTCTTTGCTAACCTGCGTTTGGGTTTAAGGCACCACACACTTAGCGGAGTTGAGACCAGGGGCCCGTTTCTCAAAAGCTTGTAACTTGTAATACTCGTACAAGCGGATGTCACTTTTCGACATCTTTTGCTAGAAAGGGAGTTCCGCTTGTATTCGCTTTCGAGAAATGGGCCCCAGATCTCAGCGGTATTTATAAGACCATTTCAACGAAATTCAGTCGGAAGGCGGAAAAATGTCGATAGGTTCCACCTTCCCCCTGAATATTATCTATAGGCTTCATAGGATTCCTTTAAGTGTTTGCTGCGCCTGAGACCCTATCGGTTCAGGATTGAAAAATGTATGGAGCAGTCGGGATTATTTCGTGCGCGACGAAAGAGTTTTTTGCAATGCAATTGCAATTTTACTATACTGTATATATATTTTACTTTAGCTAAAAACCATTAATTATAATTACCTACAAAAGTATGTAACTTTTATACACTTTTATACCTAAGGGAATAAGAGCGGTGCCTCCCAACACAGGCATTATTTTACTTACCGGGTGGCCCCATCCCCTATCCAGCCATCATAACCTTGTATACTTTTATAAAATAAAGAATTTTGTAATTTGAATGCAAATGTGAATTGAGAAGAAACTAAGCACATAAAATATTTAAGTAGGTAGGGCCTGCGTGTACGGACTTTAAACCTAGGGCGCAAAACACACTTAGCGGAATTCATCCCAGATCTCAGTCGTATTCAGTCAACCATATACAATATTCAGACTGAATATTGACTACCCTAGCCGTAACTTAGCTACACCCGTTCACCCGTTTGAAAATCTTAGGGCCTGCGTGAAGGGGTTAAAGACTTTAAACCTAACGCATGTGGACGCGTTCATGTTACGTTGAAAGGAGCTTTAAGAGGACACACGCTTTATTTTTTATAAAGGTATCGAAATTCTATAGCGCTCCCGTACCGTTTATACCGTAATGAAAACAGTCCCTGGACTATAGTCCTCTTGTCCTTACTATAAGGTTTTCTCGGTATAGTCCTCTATACCGGTTAAAATATAACGGTACGCTACCGGTATAAAATTACGATATCCCTATTTTTCGATACGGTACTTATACCTTTATTATAACGATATCCAACCTATGATATATAATAATGAGTTGGATATCGTTATAATAAAAGTATAAGTACCGTATCGAAAAATAGGGATACCGTAATTTTTTATCGTAATTTTATTTTCTGTATCGAAATATAACGATACCGTTTTTTTTTCGATACCTCAACCGTTTACATAAAGGTATAAATTGAGATTGAAGTATGCGCTACCTGCCGGCTCCCCGTGCTCTGCGCTTCGCTCGCACAGTTCCTTAATCGCCGTTCGCGCCGTACAAGCTATGACCTAAAATTTCGATACCGAAATAATACCGGTTGGATACAATGATATTTACTATGGATGGGTTATATTTTAACAAAATGAGCACAAAAAATACTTCCGGGGTTATTTTATAACCTAGCAACGATTCTGTTATGTTTATCTATTTTGACAATCATTACATCTTTTTCACCCTCTTGGTTAGAAAATTACAGTTGGTCTCTTTCTCACGCGGGTAACTGCAGTTCATTGGCACATCCGCATCTCTCGCTTGCTTGAATTCACTCATTTTAAGTGCTTCACTTTTGAAGCGTGCTGAACCGATAGGCATTGCCAGATATGGCATTATTATATATCATAGGTTGTTAGTTTAATTGTAAGTTTTTTTGTTATTTGGGATAGTAGTAATAAAGGCTATTTTTTTGTGAAAATCTTATTAATTTTATTGCAACTTAAAACTACTAAATTAAAAATGCCACCTTGTGTCCCCTTAAGCTGTAGTTGAACCGCAAACGTGCTTAGTTGAGAGCACTGCACCGCGCCGCGGACCGGTTCCTAATCGCCGCGCGCCGCCCCGTCCGCTCCACGCATGCGCGGAAAAACTTATAAAATATAGCCATTGTTTGAGCGAAACCGAAACTTCGCACTTTTGCGCGCGTGGTTGTTTAGTTGCTAAGCACAAGAAGTGTCTGCAATTTTAAAACTACGAAGGAAAAATGTTATCAATACATACCTACATATAACTAGACAGATTTTAACAGTGTATTCCTGTAATTATTTTACATTTTTTAAAGTGGGTATTCCACTCATACATTAGTATGTTATTCAATCAAATACAAACATTGAAAACATTGAAAAAATAATCAACCCAGTTGGACTTGAACCAACATCGATGTTGTATTCCTGATCATATTTAGATACCAAAATGTCCTATAAACTTTTCTGGAATACGCCTAGTTTCAGAGTTAATACCAATTTCAAAAAATACACTTTTAATTATAACTCATCACAAAACGCCTTTCTAATGGCGTTGTTGCCACTATTGGACATAGTTTACACGTCCTTATTGACAGATATCAAAGTGACAAGGAAAACTTTGCAGAAACTAAATTTTTACAAAAAAAGAATGTACCAATTTGTTTTAGGCGATTATTTTATTAATAACATTTGCTTTTCATGTGCAATAAACATTCAAAAAATGGAAAAAAAAATGAAAAAAAATATTTTTTTTGGCGAAATTGACCTAAAGTCACATAATAATATTTTTTCCTTCTTTTGGTCTTAGAAATTCGTGGTTAAAATCTGTCCGGTTATTCCAGCCCACGGTGTATAATAAACGCGTAAGGAGAAAAAAAAATTACATTGAAGATATTTTAGAAATACTTATTCGGGGGGTCTTAGAAACGTTGACTGAATATATTTCAATGATTTTTGGAATTCTTGTCTGTCTGTCTGTGAATTTGTCCGCGCACTACGCAAAAACTACTGCTCAGAATTTTACGAAATTTTGTATAGTAACAGTTTATACCCCGGAGCAACGTATAGGGTAGTTTTTATTCTGCTTATTACAAACATAATTTAAAAAAAATTAGTTCTCAAAAGTGGTCACAGATGGCGCTGTATAAGTAACCTGTATACTGTATACAAACATTCTTTAGGGACTTCTTTAGAGTAATTTAAGCGATTTGGTCTGTTGCGTTCCGCCGAGGTTCAAACTATGGATTTTGGAATGCTTTCCCAATTTTAGGATTGCGGGTTAAATATTTTTAAAACGTGTTACTTCGTTTTGGAAATTGTACGTATCTGGACATATACTGTGATCCATTAGTACCTGGAGGTACTTTATCCTCAACGTAAAAACCATCTATTTATCAATACATCAAACCTACTTAGGGAACGTACCCATACTACGTGACCAATTTTTTTTACAATTTTCACCCCCTCCCCCCCCCCTCGGTGACCAACCGTAGTATATGCCAAGATCCCCCCCCCCTCTCCCCTCTGGTTGTCACGTAGTCATTCTTAATATTGTTTTTTGCAAACAGAAAGTAAAAAATATCATAATTTGGCGTTAATTTGTATTTATTAAAACGGCGGTTGCCGCGTAACGCCTCAAGGTGCGTGCAAACCATAATTAAAAAGTGAAAAAAAAAAATTGCGCGAGATTTCCCTAGAGCATAATTATAATAAGTATTGATTACGTGACGTAAACCTAAACCCCCCCCCCTCCCCCTTGTGACCAAGAGTAGTATTTTGATGACCCCCCTCCCCCCCCCTAAACGGGTCACGTAGTATGGGTACGTTCCCTTACAATATACCTACGTAAAAAAAAACAGGTAGTTCAGACTTATCCATTTCGATTTACCCGATAGCAAAAATGGAACCTTTTGTGAGAGCAACATGTTTTATCTCGCTTTAAAAGCTGATTACAATAAAAAGGGTAGTCATGAATCTAGCAATTACTAGCTGCTAGCTGTCACGCTGCTGCTGAAGAAATTCTCGCTGCGACGCTCCGGGCATGGGCCTACTCCGTACCTACTCGGTCTATGGCTTTTGCACACATTGCCGCTCACCCTCGGGCCTTAAGACACTTCACCATTGAGATATGTCCGGTCCCTGACATGCTGCTGCTGCTGCTTAAGAAATTCTCGCTGCGGCTGCTGATGCAATTCTCGCTGCGGAGCTCCGGGTCTGGGTCTGAGCGGTACTCGGCCTATAGCTATAGCTTTAGCAGACATTGCCGCTCACCTTCGGGCCTCCGGCCCTCAGATTTGCTAAGACTTCGCCATTAATTTTTGTCCGGATTATGTCATGCGGCTGCTGCTGCTGAAGAAATTTTCGCTGCGACGCTCCAGGCTTGGGCCTACGCGGTACTCGGCCTATGGCTTTACACACCCTCGGGCCTTAAGATAACTTCACCATTGAGATATGTCCGGTACCATTTCATGGTACTGCTGCTGACCTGAGCCCTACACGGCACTCGGCCTTTGGCTTTCCCAGACGTTTTCGCTCATCCTCGAGTCACGGCCCTCGGGTTCGCTAAGACACTTCGCCTTTAAGTTATGTCGGGTCCCTGTCATGATGATGTTGAATAAGTTCTCGCTGCGATGTCTCGGGCCTGGACCGTACGCGGTACTCGGCCTTTGACTTTCTCATGCATTTCCACTCACCCTGGTGTCCGCAGCCTTCAAGTTCGCTGAGACACTTCGCCATTGAGTTATGTCCGATCCCTGACATGCTGCTTCTGCTGAAGCAATTCTCGCTGCGATCCTCCGGGCCTGAGTCCTGCGCGGTACTCGCCCTATGGCTTTCGCGATATTGCCGCTCACCGCGCCACGGCTTCAGCCTTCGGGTTCACTAAGAAACTTGACCATTTAGCTTTGTCGGGACCCTTTCATGCTTCTATTGAAACAATTTTTGCTGCCTTCGGCTTTATTAGATTTTGGCCTGCTGCTGCATATGCAGTTTCCGCTGGGACGTTGCGCTCACAGGTTACCTCGCGCTCATACCTTTAGCGTTTGACCCTCTGTTCGAACCATATTCTCCTGCAGGAACTCTGGCATTAGCATTTACGGGTCTCGACGCACGCCTTTTAGTTAGTTATCTTTATCACGGATGAACTAATAAATTTAGATAGATATTGACATGTAGAACGCGTTAGTTCTACACTAATGTCCTGGATAGTAAATGAAAATAACAAAACCTCCCAAACACACGCGGGCGAAGCCGCGGGTACAGCTAGTAGTTAATAATTCCTTCCATCTACAATTTAGCAGGGCTCATCATTTTTTTTAATAAAGTTATGAAATAAGATCAGCTCAACGAAACTTGGGAAAGTGCGTTTTGCAACCTAAAACCTCTCTAACCTAAACCTATGCGTAATACAAAGACACATTATAGTACCTAGTTTATGTAACTGTTACGTAATAAGGCCTAATTACGTACAGTTGCATACACTGCATTATCTACACACATATTATAAATCCTAAATGACGTGTTCGGAAACCATTAGAATGACCGCCATTGCACCGCCATGGCCAACTCGATTGTGCGAACGGTCGGGGAGGAGGTCCGGATTTTCATTACGTTACCAAAACCGATGTTCCAAATTTTAAACTCCTAACTTAACAATATTTGAGCATGTAATGTAAAAATTACGTTACTGCCACAGATAAAAAACTTATCATAGTAAAATCGGTTGTTGTAATGCTGGCCATTGCCTACCGTTTTCGAACACATTTAAGAGGACTTACAATGTTAGTGTAGATAACGTAGATAAAAGGTTGTAATTGTAAATACTTATTTTTAATTAATTTAACTTGCTAGCCTAATGCTAATGGTTTTTCGTCATGGCTTGATGAAGCCTTAGGATCCGCTTGCTAACCTAATTGTTATTTATTTACAACCGAAAAACAACTTACCTAACAAAGTTTAAACAATATAAAAATATTTTTAAGTTCACTTGTAATAAATTGAGAATGAATCCCATAAAACTATCACAGTAACATTAATTACGACATTTATAGATCATTTAATATGATATACGGTCATCAGTTCATCACACATCATTGACGCTATACTTATGTACTTAATAAAAAAATGAAATTGCTCATTATTTCCATTTTTGTTAAATTACAAATATCTACAAGAAATTAATTGCAGAAGTAGGTATTGAACCTCCCAAGTAACACATCAAAGCAGTATAACGGCCGTCTTACAGCATATCTGTATGCTTTTAGCATTTTCACTTCGTTTTATAGTAGCATTATAAACGTTTATAGTGCTGATATAGGTCTTAAATGGGCACGAATTACCTAGCTTGAGATCCTATACAGGTCATTTAATAGCATTACAGGCGCAATATATCTGCGCTATTAGCATTATCGTTGTAATAGAAAGTGCCAATCGCATTAAAGAATCATTAGTACGCTCTAATATGTTGCCAACTGCATTAAAGAAGCATTAATACGGCCAAAAAACTTGCTAATCGCAGTAAAGAAGCATAAGTACTCTCGATTAACTTGCCAATCGCAATACAAAAGCATTATACTAGCATAAGAGTGTAGTAAAATAAACCTTACGTCAATGCAAAAACGTCTCTAACACCGACGCAACAAATGTTATAATACAAAGAACGTTGTGATTTAACTACTTTGTCTCGCAATATAAAATGGACGAAGACGGTACAAAAAACTGAATGAGTGACACGTCATATTTGTTTGCATCCTAACAAAATTTATAAAAGTTTTTGACTCTTTTACGTTATTATATCCTTCAAATATTACTGCGCAATGTAGGTTTCTGTAAATGTGTATATAAGTTTCATAGAAAATTTTCACGCGCCTTTGATTTATTGTGGTTTTGCTATAAAATATTATAAAAAGATATGCGTCAAATAAACAAAACAATTGTGTAATCCTCGTATAGAACGAGTTTTGCATTATTATTTTATTAACATAACTAGCTGTGCCCGCGGCTCCGCCCGCGTGGAATTCGGTCTGTGTCAGTAAGCGGCTAATTCACCCCTAATTTCTCTCCCGCTACCCTGGAGGCGGAACTTGAAGTAAAGTTGACAGATGGATACGCTAGAGGACAGTAGTCCTAATAAAATATTTTACAATTACCACTAAATGAACTACACTCATAAATGTATACTTTTTTTTTATTATATTTGTTTTTGGCATGATTTAGATGACATAGAGAGTAGTAGGTGTATATCGGACGATACAGGACCACTTTTGTATTTATACGTTCATGTCCACGGCAAATATCATCCAGATCGATCCTCCCGACAAATTAGTTGGGGGGTGAGAGGGGGGGGGGGGTGTCACAAATGCAGAAATTATTTTTTTCTATTTTAGGTGCACTTGGAGGGGGGGGGGGGTCCATGACCCATGCAAATTTAACTCAATCGAGTGTAGTGGCTACCCCCCCCCTTTTAGACGTTGAATTTTTATAGGCTACGTATAACCTGGCTGGGGATTTTCTAGAATTGGAATTAGTAATCCTTAATTGGGTGATTTCCGGGATAACAATGAAAAAAAAAACCGGCCAAGAGCATGTCGGGCGATGCTCAGTGTAGAGTTTCGTAGATGCTGCCCTGTTACAAAACATCCGTTCTAAAGGTCGTTTATTTGGCGGCGCTTACGTCAGTTTACTATTCGGCACTTCCTTTCACTATGCGTTTTTGACTAATAATTCAAAAACGGCTGAACCGATTTTATTCAATATAGTTTTTATTGAAAGTTCTTATCAGGCCTCACCAAATTTCAGCTTTCTAGTGCGAACGGTAACTGAGCTAGACCGCGGACAGACGGACGGACATGGCGATGTAACTGTTACGTAATAAGGCCTAATTATGTACAGAAGCATACACTGCTTTACCTACACACATATTAAAAATCCATTGAAACCATTAGAATGACCACCGCCATGACCAATATTATTGGCGTATGCGTATTATTGGCGCCGGCGGTCGGGGGGCGGATTTTCATTACGTTACCGTAGGTAATGAATTTTCATACGTTTTTACCACACTGTCACAGATAATACACTGATGTTACGTTATTGGTTGCAATAATGTTGGTAATTAATTACATACGGTTCCGAACGCGGAATAGAGGATTTATGATATTGGTGTAGATCAAGATATTTATTCGTCAATGTAAGCACATTACAATACACTAATGAACGTCAGAGAAAAATAAAATACGTGAGTGTCGTGGAAAGTGTGTGAATCAAGTGCGATTGGAACGAAGTACTTAATTTTATTTCATTTTTTACTTTTTCGTAAATTTTGTGGTTTTAATTTTTTTTGCATTTTTTAAAAATTTTGGAAATAGTGGAAATTTTGGAAATAGTGGAAAATTTGGAAATTTTGGAAATTTTGAAAGTTTTGGAAATTTTGTGAAATTTGTGAAATTTTGGAAAATTTGGAAATTTTGGAAATTTTGGAAATTTTGGAATTTTTGGAAAATTTGGAAATTTGAAAATTTTGGAAATTTTGGAAATTTTGGAAATTTTCGAAATATTGGAAATTTTGGAAATTTTGGAAATTTTGGAAATTTAAATATTTTAAATTTTTGACATTTTCGACATTTTTGACATTTTCGACATTTTTAAATTTCTCGACTTTTGAGGTTCTCGACTTTTTTCACTTTTATCACTTTGCCACTTCTCAGTTTCACTACACTTCACTTCACTTTATTCTATTTTATATATTTTTTATTTCATTCCATTTTACATGTTTCTCAATCGTATGGGTGTCGCGTTTTCGTGACGTGACGCTTTTTCGTAACGGTCACGTGACTTTTTTTCGCCTAGGCCCCCATCCGCGAACCGTCCGATAAAGAACTTCGTTCCAAAACTCCACCGGTTCTAACCCTGTAGGTGTACCTCTGGCCCAAGAAGTATTATGACCGAAAAGAAATTCTACGGGACTTATTTTTTTCAAAACAGTAATACATTATTAGATCATAAAGATACAAAATAATGCGTAGTTCTTCAAGAAGACATATCAAAACTGCTTGAGAGACAGATAATGTACCTATTGTTTAATTATAAAGAAAAATAAATCCTAATCTGACTGCTTCACAAAACGTTTAATATGTTTTCCTACCTAAACGGTGTCCTATAAATGTTAGATGATTTTGTAGTAGTTTTTTGGTTTGCTGCAATAACCCTTTGACATTCATGACATTTTCAAATATTTCTTAAGAGCGGGTAATGGTAAATTTAAAGCATCGACGGGTAACATGTTATAAAAATCTTGACCAAGAAATTACAAATTATTTCAATACCAACTTTCAACATACAAACTTTCAACCCCCTTTTCACCCCTTGCAGGGTTGATGTTCGGGATGAAAACTGTTCATTATCCTTTCCCGGGACTCAAACTATCTCTACACAAAATTTCATCATTATCCGTTCAGCCGTTAACTAATTAAAAATACTTGGAACGTGTTCTGTTATCGATTCTAAGTATCTCCAGCCAACTTTTTTTCGAATATATTCCATGAACAGACTTTCGACCCTCTTCAGCTTTATTATATGTATAGATAGTTTTTATTGAAAGTACCTTTCAGGCGTCACTTCCATTATTTTTTTCAAATTTTTTGGACCTACGGTTCTAAAGTAAGATGGGGGGGGGGGGGGGGGTTTGAAGAAGAAACTATCCTTTGTCATTTCTCGACCATACTATCTCTATACCAATTTTCATCTAAATCAGTTCAGCGGTAAAAAAATCCTCATACCACCTTCCAACCCCCTTTTCACCCCCACAAGGGTTTGAAAACTATCCTATGACGTTTCTCGAGACTCAAATTATCTCCATACTCATTTCTATCTAAATCGTTTCAGCGGTTAAAAATTCTCCATACAAACTTTCAACCCCATTTTCACCCCCACCAGGGTTGATTTTCGGGATTAAAACTATATATTATCCTTTCCTAGGACTCAAACTATATCTATCCAAAACTTCATCAAAATCCGTTCAGCCGTTTTCACGTGATGCGCGGTCAAATAAACAGACAAACAGATAAACAGATAAACAGATAAACAGACAAACAGATAAACAGACTAATTCTAAAAATTGTTGGAACGTGTTCTGTTATCGATTCTAAGTATCCCCAGACAACTTTTTTTCGATTATCTTCCATGTACAGACTTTCGACCCTCTTCAGCTTTATTATATGTATGTCTAAATCAGTTCAGCGGTAAAAAAATCCTCATACCACCTTCCAACCCCCTTTTCACCCCCACAAGGGTTTGAAAACTATCCTATGACGTTTCTCGAGACTCAAATTATCTCCATACCCATTTCTATCTAAATCGTTTCAGCGGTTAAAAATTCTCCATACAAACTTTCAACCCCATTTTCACCCCCACCAGGGTTGATTTTCGGGATTAAAACTATATATTATCCTTTCCCAGGACTCAAACTATATCTATCCAAAATTTCATCAAAATCCGTTCAGCCGTTTTCACGTGATGCGCGGTCAAATAAACAGACAAACAGATAAACAGATAAACAGACAAAAATTCTAAAAATTGTTGGAACGTGTTCTGTTATCGATTCTAAGTATCCCCAGACAACTTTTTTTCGATTATCTTCCATGTACAGACTTTCGACCCTCTTCAGCTTTATTATATGTATAGATAGTGTTGGTTGAGCAGTCTTAAATTAAGTAATTTCATTATTATATAGGTATTTTCTTTGTATAAATAGGTCCGCATGATTTTATTTTTAGGTTATAAATTATTTACAAAATGGCGTTGGTGTATATAGACGGAGAGCTAGCCACGTCGGATATGACACAATAATGAGAGCAACCACACCCCTCTAGTCACTTTGGTATACTATGCTATCGGGTATATCTGGACATCTGGCAGCTTTAAAGTGGTGGAGGTCAAAGAATGCAAACCATTTCAAGAAAATAAATCCTAGAGATCTGGGTTTTATGCAATATTATGAGAAACTATACAAATACTATACAATATTAAGAGAAATTATACAAAAGTTTATGTTGGGAGAAAGTAGTGCCAAACGATGCATAATAAAATATAGTTCATAGTTTGTCGCCTACTGTTTTTGTTTCCGTAATAATCATACATCGGGGTTTTCGGTGCGGGAACGATTTGAGAAAGAGTAGAGATAAACAGATAGGTTGAGAGTTAGTCTGAGAAAATATCATATTATGCCTAATGAATAACTACCTCTCTGTGAATAGCTTACACACTGTGATACGAGCTTTTTTTCTTAGAGGCATGTTTGTATTGACTATTATATACTTAGTATTTTAAAAATGCAATTGCATATCCGAAATTTATTAACTAGATCTACCTAAGACAAAGACACGGTATAATAAGTGTCAAATATTAATCTTGACGTCCGATATTTATGAACTATTTGATTAACTGAAGAGGTTGACAATGATCAGTCATTACATGAATTAATAAAAAAATACTTGAAAAAATCATAGGTATTTACTATACATAAGGTATATATACAATATATATACATAATAGTCAGCTATTACATATAAATTGTATATACGTATGATTTTTTAGATCAATTATTCATTAGGTAGAAACGTGCTAGAGTACATTCTGTTTTTTAAGTTAATGCCTACTCTTTGGCTAATGTCAAGCATTCCCGCACCGAAAACCCCGATTTATGGTAATAATACACAATATTTTTTGGTCTAACGTTTTTTTTTATCGATTTTTGACCAGTTTTGAGTCGATATTCCAACATATTCACTATAGATAGAATTATAAGGCAAACGACTATCGGTTTTTGAATCTTTTATCTCCATTCTGTAGAGCCGGATTTTGAAATAAATGAGCCGTTATTTTTTTATGATATTTTTAAAATATGGTCTAAAAAAACACTTTTATCGATATTCGAATGGTGTAAAGAATCTTACATATACGTAATCTACATATTAGGGTTCCTCTTTGATGTCTTTAAAAACTATAGAGAGATTTTAATTTTTAACTAATTAAAACAAAATTTATGACCATAAAACCACTTTTTTAGCCTAAACCGGTTCGACTTTGATGTCAAATATCTCGAAGACAATGAATATTGAAGTAAATATAGGATACTATATTGTTTAAAGCCGTTACTGATAATATGATAAGCTATATAAATCATTAGAAAACTAAGGGAATCAGATCTAAGGTCGTTGGCGCCAGGGAGCCCCTTAAAATATAGGCCCTGTCCTTTATAACTGAGACAACTTCGGCAATTTTTACCTAGTTTGGTATTACTATTTTCCAATTAAAACATTTTGCTAGTCTGTTACTGTGACCTCCACCCATTAAAAGCTGCCAGATGCCAGGATCTAGCAATAAGAATAGTATAGCAATCTAACCAGACGGGTTTTGTTGCTCTCATTATTGTGTCATAATCTGACGTGGCTAGCTCTTAGTCCAATAGCAGCTCAGTGACCCTTAAAAAATGCCTTATTTATGCCTACAGCATTACACGTGAATAATTATGCTATTAAACAACATTAAGCATTTATTTATGCTATTGTAGAACCTAAGGCACTGAAACCGCTAAAAGCTGTATAGGGGCTGTTCATAAATTACGTCATAAAATTTTGATGATTTTTAACCCCCCCCCCCCCCCCCCTAAAATCATCCAACCCTCCCCCTGCCAAATAGAGTGACGTCATGAAAAAAAATGCGTTTTAAGCTTAATTGTAAAATAAAAAACTATTTAGTAGATAATATTTTAAAGCATTAAAAGTTTATAGAAGCACGACTTTCATTCCTTTTTTTACACATTGATGATGTGATCTTCGGAATGACCGCCCCCCCCCCCTCCTACGTCAAGCTACCATCATCCGATGTCCAGACCCCCCCCCCCATTTGAAATGACGTAATTTATGAACAGCCCCTTATAGTGAATTACTTGGCTTTATAATGGTTTATATTATTGCTATTGTACTGCATTAGGAACGTATTACCTACTTACTTATAAATGCTATTAAGTAATGTACACCCTAAGGCATTAAAAATAGCTGAAAGCTGTATAGCGAATTTACATGGCATTATAATGGCTAATATTCATGCTCTTAAACAGCATTAAGCATTTATTTATGCTATTATAGAACCTAAGGCTCTAAACCAAACCGAAGCATTAGTGTAGCAAACCAAAACGCAACTGTACAGCATTCAGCTGTACAGTTGCATGTTGTTCGCTGCACTAAAACTAATGGCTAAACAAAAGCATTTACATATGCCATTATACAACCGTTATACAGCGTAAAGCATCATAAAATGCTATTGTAGAACCTAAAGCACTAAAAACAGCTGAAAGCTGTATACCGGATTTACGTGGCATTATAATGGCTAATATTCATGCTCATAAATAGCATTAAGCATTTATTTATGCTATTGTAGAACCTAAGGCACTAAACCACACCGAAGCATTAGTGTAGCAAACCAAAACGCAACTGTACAGCATTCAGCTGTACAGTTGCATTTTGGTTCGCAGCACTAAAACTAAAGGCTTTAAAAAAGCCTTTATACATGCCATTATACAACCGTTATACATCTTAAAGCATTATATAATGCTATTGTAGAACCTAAAGCACTTAAGTGCTTTTAAACAAACGAAAGCTGTACAGTTGCGTTGTGGTTTGCTGCACTAAAGCTAAAGGCTTTACAAAAGCATTTAGATATGCCATTATACAACCGTTATACAGCTCAAAGCATCATATAATGCGACAAGTTGCTCGGTGAACGTATATAAGAGTTTATACGGTCCTTAAGTTCGAAATAAGTTAACTATTCATATGTTATAATGCTTCCTGTGTTACTTGGGCTGTCTATTGTAGCATAAATAGGATGTACTGTAAACTTGATAGGTGTGGACACGTGTGGATAGATAAATATCACTCTATCCAGTAGCGATCCAACTATGATATCCACATGTCACAGTTTGCCATGTCGAATAGAGGTCCAGTTGCACTCGTTACAACATACATTGACATGTTGGCGTTATTGTCTAACGACGTCTTTATTCCCATGTTGTTGCTTGACTACTAATTCCGCCTCATGTTTTGGGCGGAGTCTACACTTCAGAGTACAGTAGGTACGCGCATACACCATACATTGGCGCCGCGCAAACGTAATTTTAAATATTGCTATATCTATCAATTTTTAAAGTCGGTTAAAAGAACTAAATCATATTTTTTGTCTAAGTTCCTGTCTTCAATTTTCTGAGAAGGCACTTTATGTCATGTAAGCGTTCAAATAATTTACACTTATTACAATTTGCAAGGCACCCCTGTGTGCTGGCCAGACGTCCAGGTGCTGTAGTGACCTATAAAGTCCGTTCTGCACCATTTGTTTACCCATTAGTAAAGTTTTTTCTCGGCTGAGTCTTATCAGTTTTTATACATCGTCCCTCGTTGCTTGTGGTAAATAAATTATTGTACGTACTTGTGGTACTTGTAAATTATGTTATAGTTTAGTTATCGACGTCACAGTCGTATTAATATTAATACACTATGAAAACATCAGACCACAGAACCTCAGCCACATTCAGTGCAGCAACAATATTTTGCTAAATACTCGTACAATACTCAATACTGTTAGTAAATATAATATGTAAAGTAAATAAATAAAATAATAATAGTACATTACTTAGCAAGGACGGTAAAAGAAAGAAAGCCCGAAATCGCAGGTATTTGTAAATATGCGATAGAGGGCTTTTTTTTTTACTGCCCGTGGTGAGTAGGTACACAATTTAACGTCTCCACCTGGCCATAATGCGAGTTTTACCGTACGCGTAGCGTGCGATAAAACTCACATTATGGCCAGGTGTGACGTAAATAAATATTATCGAACAATCTTGCACAAATGCACTTATGGTGGTAGCTCTTAAGCTGGCCACGTCAGATGTGACACAATAGTGAGAGCAATGAAACCTGTCTAGTTAGACTGATTTATCATCCTTATTGCTAGATCCGGGCATCTGGCAGCTTTTAATGGGTGGATGTCAGAGTGACAGACCAACAAAGTTTTTAAGTTGGAAAAAAGTAATACCAAAATAGGTAAAAAATGACAAAGTTGTGTAACTTATAGAGGACAGGGCCTATATTTTAATATTAGATTAAAAACCATTGTCTATTATTGCGGAAACAAAAACAGTAGGCGACTAACTAAAAATTGTATTTTACATCATTTGGCACTACTTTTCCCCAACAGAACCTTCTGGATATGATATAACCTAATGAATTACATAGTTTCCCATGTAATATTTCATTAAACCCAGAACTCTAGAATTTGTTTTCTTCAAGTTATTTGCATTCTTTGACCTCCACCACTTTACAGCTGCCAGATGTCCGGATCTAGAAATAATCATAGTATAGCAAACTAACTACATGGGTTTCGTTGCTCTTATTATTGTGTCATATCTGACGTGGCCAGCTCTCCGTCCAGTCCCACGGTAAGCTCAATAAGGCTTGTGTTGCGGGTACTAGGAGACGATATATATAATAGATACATAGGTATAAATAAATACATAGAAAACATCCATAATTTAGTAGGAAAAACATTATAAATAAATCCATAAATATCAGTAGGAAAGCCTAGTAGCCAAAAATGTTTAGTGCGACTTGTGAGGCGTCTTACTTTCGTTATTTAAAATTCGTCCAACTATGCGAATCTGCATGAGTGCATGTCTACCAGGACATTCTCATTTACATTCGCGAAGCTACTTGCGCCTCGCGAATGACTATCTGTCAGCCATTCACATGCGTACAAACCTTCGGCCAATTCACGGATCACGGATGAGGGGCCGTCATGATATGCTCTGTCTTGTAAATACTTTAGGTGGTCTGTGCCCTGCCCTTAGACCTCGGAAAAAGGTACCTATTTTAGAGAGCTAAAACTGTCTACATCCAGATCGATGGTCCAAAAAGGACTTATTTTGTGGTGACTGACGGGAGCTACAGGGAAGGCCTTTGCCCAAAAGTGGGATAGAAATAGGTACCTACCTAATTAAAAATAGAACCGTCTGCGCACATGAACCGCCATTAGTCAGTTTTTATGACAAGATGGCGGCCAAAGGTCAGCGCGGCTGTGGCCCTATCAATTAAAGAAAGTTTTTCTAAATGTCAAGTTGAACTTTAGGTTAAATGATATTCATCCCTACCCACGCAAACGTATGGACGGTTTGCGAGTTTTACATTTTTATTTCCATTAACTATGGTTATAATATGTCAAGGAATTGTAATATGATTAGTATTTTTTATAGGTTTATTTAATCGTATGGCATGTCTTGGTCGCTTTACAAATTTACAACTGATATTTAATGGCTGCGGACAAGTCCCCAAACACAGCAACTGTTTTCAACTACTTTAGAAATCCAGTCTCAATATGTGTCGAAAGGATGAGTATACTTGGACAGCAGAATTACGAACTTCTCTGAAACCAGCCGTTCCACGGGAACGATCTTATGAATAAAGGGGCCGTGATCCTGCTTGAGTGATACTTTTATAAAAGTTTACATAAAGAGCTAAGCAGGGATATTGGTCTGTAGCTTTTAAAGGTCTTTCTTTTAAACCTACTTTGTCTTGACCATGAACCTAGACCTAAACTGGACTGAGCACTTCGACCAAAAAGTGAGGCCAAAAGAGAGGACAACGAAAGGGACATGACATACGAGTATCTAAATGAGTAAGTGTCAAAAAACTTGTTATACTTACTCGTACATGTGAATTTTTAACCAAATGTCTTGAACTTGGACATACTTTAATAGAAGTGCTATCTAATTGTACAATATTGCATAAATCCTTTATGAATGAAATCATTCATTCATCCAAGAAATTTTGCAGCTCATGCAATTTCGGGCCTGTGTATGTAATAATGTATTGTAACTTGTAATTACCTAGAACCTCCGTTCTAAATTTTAAAATCACATTTGATTTGATGTTGATTTGACATACTTACGCAACGCAACTTATGCCTAGATATGCATGCTCTTACAAATCAATGAACGGACAATTTAATTTCAAATTTCAGTTCAAAATCCTCTCCAGCACGCTCCCGCGCCCTTTCGCCAAAATGGCGGCCGCATTTCTCCCCAAGGCCACCCGGCTGGTCCTGACCGACTAATGAATTCACTCAGCTACCTGTTCCGAAGAACTTTACTCGATGTACGTACAGGACGATAACGATAAGTAGAAGCTGCCACGAAATTGGTAGGCGTGTGACTAGTCAAACTATAATTATAATAACATTTTCGTATTTACGAAATGGTGGGAAAAAGCCGTGAAAAAAAGCTTCAAATCATGTCATTTTTTTTAAACATTAAATACACAAGTAAAAACGGGGCGAAATAATTAAACACTTATATTATTTTGTCTGACGTTGTAAGAAAACTGGTGTCTAATTTTACAATTTCGAATTTTATCCATATCAACACCCCCTCCCCAGTTACCCCAGTAACTATCCATTTTTATACCTACTTGTCGTCACCTAGTACCCACAACACAAGCCTTATTGAGCTTACTGTGGGACTAGGTTGACTTATGTAAGATTGTCCCATAAAAAATAAATAAATATTTGTTTCCTTATAGAAAAATAAAAAAAAATTGTTATCGTGATATCAAGTGGCTCAATTAAATAATAATTATTAAAAATCGTTTAACTTTACCCCAACTTACGATTCAAATATTTTCTAATTTAATATCAAGCATACCAAGACATGATGAATTAAGTATTGTTCTAACACAAAACTATTTTAAAATGAAAACCACATGTACTCTACAACCAAACTAAAGCCTTAACTTACAAACCCTAGTCTTTCATATGTCACGCAACAACAATCTAAAACATTCGCTTAGCGCCCAAGTTCCCAAGGGACCGAGGAATGCTGTCCCAGTCTGCAATGTTTTTGCTCACTTATACCACTGCTATTGACCAGCTACTTATTCTACACAAAACGTTATAAAAACCAGCAGATTTCCAATGTAAAACGTACTTTGTTTTAAGGCATTTAGGTTTGCGTTTGGCTCGGATTGGAGTAGAGTTAGGGTTGTAAGTTTTTGAGGTAGGGTTAGTGCATTGATGCCTGGGGTTCTTACGTTCCAGTATTGTGGTCAAGTTGTAGCGCGAACTGATTTAAAACTGTTGAGTTAGATGTGGATAAAGCTTTGCACCCTTTCTCATATAACTTAGCAAAACTCTGTTAAATATTTTCTTTTTCTATAAAAAGACGCAAATGTGTTAATTACGGACAGCGGGCAAACGATTATGAATTTCAAACTTGACAAAAATTTTGTAATAATTCATAGGTGTCTTGTAAAGGACTATTTTTTTTAAATTATTGGGCATTTATTTATTTACGTATATTATTTATGTGGACCCGGAGTATGTCCTAAAACTACGGCCAAGACCACCGGGGGATGGGCAGCAGAATCCTCGGAGTGCGGTGGAGATACTGCGATCGCCAACCCGCATGCCAAGCGTGGCGATTACGGCATTCACGCCCCATGGAAAAAACACAAAAACCACGGCCCCGAGTGTCCGGCGACCCCCGGTGCCCTGATTATGGTAGCGGCCAGGGTACTAGCGGGGTCAGGGGTGCTAAGAATCTCCGGCAAAGATCCGGCTACCACCACCGACGACTTCTGGCCCTGGCAACATATAACACGCGTACACTGCGGACCGACGAAAAGATAGTGGAACTGGAGGAAGGATTGAGCAAGTTGCGTTGGGATGTCATAGGGTTATCTGAAGTCCGAAGAGAGGGGGAGGAAACGATAATCCTAAAGTCCGGCAACTTGCTTTATTTCCGGGAGGGCGACCAACAGTCCCAGGGAGGTGTCGGGTTCATCGTCCATAAGTCCCTCGTGAACAACGTGGTGAAGATCGAGTGTGTCGACTAGGGTGGCGTACCTTATACTCAGAGTATCCAAGAGGTACTCGTTGAAGGTCATACAGGTGTATGCGCCGACTTCGGCACACTCCGATGGCGAGGTGGAGGCTATGTATGAGGATATATCGAAGGCCATGCATAGCTCCAAAACCTACTTCACCGTTGTTATGGGGGACTTCAACGCGAAACTGGGCAAGAGAGATGGTGAAGAGCTGAGAGTGGGGCAATTTGGATTTGGAAGTCGGAACCACCGGGGCCAACTACTGGCTGGCTTCTTGGAGAAGGAGGGACTCTACATGATGAACTCCTTCTTCAAGAAACGTGAGCACAGGAAGTGGACCTGGATGAGTCCCGACGGTGCAACTAAAAACGAGATTGACTTCATCATGTCGACGAAGAAGCATATATTCAATGATGTCTCTGTGATCAATACGGTTAAAACCGGAAGTGATCACCGTCTGGTGAGAGGCACATTGAATATATGTGTTAAGCTAGAGCGCTCTCGACTGATGAAGTCTACGCTCCGTCCAGCAGCACTTCAAATCCAAAACCCTGAGAGCTTCCAGCTGGAACTCCAAAACCGTTTCGATTGTCTAGGCGGCGATGAGGACGAATTCAACGACGGGTTTGTGGAAGCTGTCCATAGTACTGGGTCTAAGTTTTTTAAGGCCCAGCGGAGCAACAGAACCAAAAGGCTCTCTGACTGCGTCATTATACCGGCAGCTCAATAAACGGATCTCTAAGTCCCTTACCCGTGATTTGCGCCAATTCAATACAAATCGTATTGAAGAGGCCATTGAGCAGAATAAGGGCTCTAAAGTTTTCGCAAGAGATTTGTCTATTGGGCAGAGCCAGCTCGCCAAATTAAAAACTGAGGATGGTAGAATCGTTTCATCCAGACCCGAGCTTCGGGGGGAGATAGAGGACTTTTATGGACAGCTATACACATCAACTAGCAGACCTGAAGTTGATCTGGCGGAAGACCCTAGAGCTAATCTGACCCGACATTATACCGAAGACATCTCGGACATCAGCCTGTACGAGATTAGAATGGCTCTTAAACAGCTCAAAAACAATAAGGCACCTGGTGAAGACGGAATTACAGCCGAACTTCTGAAGGCGGGTGGTAAACCGGTCCTTATGGCCCTTCAGAAGTTGTTCGACTCCGTTTTACTAGAAGGGAGAACGCCTACGGCATGGAACAGAGGTATGGTGGTATTGTTCTTCAAAAAGGGTGATAACGCGTTACTGAAGAACTACCGACCCATTTCACTTCTGAGCCATGTCTATAAGCTGTTTTCAAGAGACATTACGAACCGTCTCGCACGCAGGCTAGATGACTTCCAGCCTCCCGAACAAGCCGGTTTCCGAAGAGGCTTTAGTACCGTAGACCACATCCATACGCTCCGTCAGGTTATACAGAAGACTGAGGAGTATAACCTGCCCCTCTGCTTAGCGTTCGTGGACTAAGAGAAAGCCTTCGACTCGATCGAAACCTGGGCTGTACTACAATCTCTCCAGAGGTGCCAAGTGGACTATCGCTATATCGAAGTGCTGAAGTGTTTGTACAAGAACGCCACTATGTCAGTCCGACTCCAGGACCAGAACTCGAGGCCTATTCTGTTGCAACGGGGAGTCAGGCAAGGAGATGTTATTTCTCCTAAACTGTTTACCGCTGCACTGGAGGATGTTTTCAAGACTCTGGACTGGAGAAGGCTAGGCATCAACATAAACGGCGAGTACATCACTCACCTTCGGTTTGCTGACGATATAGTAGTCTTGGCTGAGACCATGGAGGATTTGAGTACGATGCTCGATGACCTCAGTAAAGCCTCCGAGCGAGTTGGTCTAAAGATGAACATGGATAAGACGAAGATCATGTCAAATACCCATGTAGCACGAACTCCCGTTACAATCGGAGACTTTACACTCGAAGTTATGGACGATTATATATACTTAGGACATACTGTCCAGTTAGGTAGATCCAACTTCGAGAAAGAGGTCAATCGACGAATCCGACTCGGTTGGGCAGCGTTCGGGAAGCTACGGCACATCTTTTTGTCCAATATTCCGCAGTGTCTCAAGACGAAAGTCTTTGACCAGTGTGTGTTGCCAGTGATGACATATGGTACTGAAACGTGGTCGCTTACAATGGGCCTCATAAGAAAGCTCAAAGTCACCCAAAGGGCAATGGAGAGGGCTATGGTTGGAGTCTCTCTGCGTGATCGCATCAGAAATGAGGCCATCCGCAGCAGAACCAAAGTAACCGATATAGCCCTCCGAATCGCTAAACTAAAGTGGCAGTGGGCGGGGCACATTGCTCGTAGAACCGATGGCCGTTGGGGCGGAAAGGTTCTCGAGTGGCGACCACGATCCGGAAGGCGCAGCATGGGTAGACCCCCCGCAAGGTGGACTGATGACCTGGTGAAGGTCGCGGGAGTCCGCTGGATGCGGGTGGCGCAGGACCGGTCATTGTGGCACTCTTTGGGGGAGGCCTATGTCCAGCAGTGGACGTCTTTCGGCTGATATGATGATGATGATGATTATTATTATTATTATTTATGTGACAACTAGAACAAATTTTATGCGCCATGGTTGATAGCTGTGGCTATGACTCAATCAAAGAGTAGTGATATTTTCACTTGTTGGGACAAATAATTTCACACTTACGGGTACACTTACGTACATATTGTCGCAAAAGGCACCGAATTAACAGACAAAATCATTAATTCATTAGTTATGTTTTAATTACTAGCCTCGGAAAGAATATCCGTTCTTAGTGGAGCTCGAGGTAATTTAGAGACAGATTGTGTGTTATCTATCACTATTTATGTATTTAAATTACCTAAATATGCGCAAAGTGGTAATGGAACTAAACTCGATCATGCTATACAGCAAAAATGAGATCATTCGTGAGCCTAAAATCGAGAAATCCTCGGCCTCTTATTTTAAATAACACTAGACAGAAAACATTCATTTAATCCGAAAACTCATTCGCTTAAAAATTTGTCTTTATTACAGTATACTGAATAAAAAAAAATATAGCTTACAATTAAACTTACAATATGATATTTTTTCACATTAAAACTTATAGTATTATAAAATTACGCTAGGATAGTACCTAGTCGCCTCTTCTAGGCGTAGGCCTCCCCTAATCCTTTCCACACTTCTCTATCGCGAGCTTTTTGCATCCAGTCGTTACCAACTATTTCTTTAAAAAAATCTCTCCATATTTTCTTCGGGTGTCCTTGGTTTCCAACCAAACCAAAAAGATTTTCATTTAAATATATATATAATCTACTTACCAAGTTTCATCTAGCCCTTGTTAAAAGCCATTATATGCAAGCATGTAAATGATACCTATATTTACAGTCACCAAAACTCAAATTAATGTTGACTACCCACGCTAACTGGGACTACCACGCTAATGATCGCTTTATTACTCTGCCGTGGACGTCAACGCTACCCTCCCGATGTAATGGTGGATTCACCAGTAATGGTCTCATTCTAGCATACATGTAAGCGCTCCATTATACCGCGATGATAACGTTGCCGCTCATGGCGATGTATAAACGCGAGCAATCTGAAAGACTTTCTGTCACTCATTCTGTAATCGTGCGCAATCTTTTGCCGACTGCATTTTCTCCCTGGCTTCTAAATCCTGCTCTAGCTTGTATATAACGATAGGGGCCTATATAAACGACGAAATAAAACGCTAGTGGGGTCTTGTAGTGATGTACCCACCGACCGTGTAAGGAAAAGTTATTATGTACATATTTTGTTCATATTTCAAGTCTGCGTCGACCGTCCAGTGGCGCACTCATTGGGGGGATTGTATTTCCTAATCAACTAACCAACTTCTGTATAATCCATCGTGTTAAGTTGTAGTCCTACTGATTCCGCAACTTATGATCTATGTGATACAGTTTTATATTACTTAGTTTTGGCTTCATCACCTAAACGGAAAAAAGTGGCACCATTTGCCATTTAGGTAATGAAGCAAAAAATACGCAAAATGAAACTATGTGACAAAGATCAAAAGTTGCGTAATGTAATGAGTAGGACTACAGTTTGACACTGAGGGATTATACATAAATTGATTCGTTTATTAGGAAATACAATCCCCCCAATGAGGGCGCCACTGGACGGTCGACAAAGTCTTAAACGGATGACCAATTATCGTACAACTTCAATGACCAACTATCGTACTAACAATCCATGTTGTGGAATTCTGTTTTTCTATTTTACTAATTTTATTGCAAGATAAATAGCAAAAAAACTTCTAACATTTTTATCAGAAGTAGCTATCATTAATACAAGCCATCTTAAATAGTTTATTATACAAATGTACTAGAAATTGTTTTTTTTTTGTATTCTTAGGATTATTTAAGTTACCATACTTACCATTACCTAATTACACCTAACTCGTAGACATAGTAGTTCATAATATTTCTGAATATTAATAAAATATTTGGAACTGGTTAGTTTAGCTTGTATAAGTAATGAATAGTTTAATCAAGAAGCAATTTTAGTAACTTGCTCAAACCACACAATTAAATAAGTTATATAAATTAAATAAGTTAGAAATATTCTCATCCCATATAATAATTTTTTGACGTTCCATTTCTAACGTTAGAGACAGTCAGACAGATGGAGACATTGGAGGCGCCGTATAGGTCACAACATTTCAATTTATTAGCAATAAAAAAAGTGAAATTAAACGCGTAAATAAACACAGATCGACCCGGACCCGGGTCAGTCCTTAAACTACGTCCGGACACGGGTATGTCCTTAAACTACGTCCGAAAGAGAGATATGGGTACTGCGAATGTCAATTCGCTACGTGTGGTAGGCCACAGCACAGCGAATGTCATCTCGCTCAAATCTGGTGCAGAGCCCGACTGGGGAAGTATCCACCTTACAGAAAACGACAGCTAAATAGCATTAGACCCTACTCATAGTGTTGTGTTCCTGCTGGTAAGTTAAAGTTGCCAAAGAGCTTTTGTTTCTTTAGCCGTCAAACCAGTGAATCAGGCGGGCCGTATGACTGTTTGCCACCGTCGTGGTATTAAAAAAATGATTAAATTTTGTCATCAATTCATCGTACTCAAGGAGGAAAAATTTTGAACTAATCAGGGATTGAAATATTCCCATTCCAAAAATATGTCCATGGGCAATATTCCCAATAAATTCCCATGGGCAACATCACTAAGATCAGCCTATTAAAGTATATCTTTTTGCCGTTCTATTCTAACGTTGGAGACGAATGGCGGCGCACCTTATAGGGCACATGTCAATTTATTGGAGTTGCGGCTCCGAGCGACCATAATACCATAGACTAAGCTAGACCATACACTACAGCAATAAAAATAATAATGTAAGAATCAAGCGCTTTTTTTCGGAATGCATACTAATATTATAAATGGGAAAGTGTATGTGTGTGTTTATTTATTTGTTTCCAACCAAACCAAACGTCTTTCACGGCAAAACGGGGCGACGAATTGACGTGATTTTTTTAAGCGGAGATAGTTGAAGGGATTGAGAGTGACATAGGCTACTTTTTGTCTCTTTCTAACCCCCCCACTTCCCTAAAATGGGAGGTGGAAGTTTGTATGGTTTGTTACCCCGAATTTAACGCGAGCGAAGCCGCAGGCAAAAGCTAGTAAATTGTAAAGGTCTAACCTACAGTGTATACGTAAATATACAGATTTACAAATATGTGTCGGTCCAACCATTTTTCCTCGCTAGGTAATCCGCAAAATTCATTCACATTTAATATTATAAGCCCATTTCGCTGTTTGCTGAGCTCCATACATTTTTTTTATTTTTGCGCGAAAAATAAAAAAAATGTATGGAGAGTTGGCCGGCTGGGACGATGTGTCGCGTACAAAAAATATATGGAGAGTTGGCCGGCTGGGACGATGTGTCGCATACAAAAAATGTACGGAGAGTTGGCCGGCTGGGACGATGTGTCGCATACAAAAAATGTATGGAGAGTTGGCCGGCTGGGACGATGTGTCGCATACAAAAAATGTATGGAGAGTTGGCCGGCTGGGACGATGTGTCGCGTACAAAAAATGTATGGAGAGTTGCCCGGCTGGGACGATGTGTCGCATACAAAAAATGTATGGAGAGTTGCCCGGCTGGGATGATGTGTCGCATACAAAAAATATATGGAGAGTTGGCCGGCTGGGACGATGTGTCGCGTACAAAACATATATGGAGAGTTGGCCGGCTGGGACGATGTGTCGCATACAAAAAAACTATTTTTTTTTCCTACTTTTTCTTAATCGCAATACGTTATCGTATTTTTGTTACACCCTGTATATAGACAGCCATAGTCTAAGAAGTTTTTGAGGCTCCAAGTCTGAAGTGCCATCTGAACGAGACTAACCAAAGCTGCCGTATAACGTAGGGCAGAGTACGAGTACTCTCTGCACCTCAGCGCCATCTAGTAATAGGCATGATGACACATGTTGAATTATGCAATAAAATTTGATGACATTTAACATTTTACTGTAAAATAAATTGTATAGCAACCATATACATACATAAACGCAACATTTCACCGTAAAAATAGCAATTTCATAATATTTCCATACTTTAAATAGGGCGACTATGTGATCGTGACGTCACGTTTGCACGTCATTTTGTTAGGAGCGTTTTGAGAAACAAATGCAAATCTCGGACTTTAAGTCTCATTTCTGGCTTTTGTGTTGCTTTAACGCAATTGGCCCCATAGATACATTTGATCCTCACAACAAAACGAATCGATTGATACCATACATGAAACAAATTCACCATGCCTATTGATAGTGTTACTATTATTACGGTATTACTACGGAAACTTTGGGTTGGTCGTTCTCCTTCGTTCAGATGGCGCTTCACACATGGAGCCTCAAAAAGTTCTTACACTGTAGCTGTAGCCAGTAGCGTAGTTAGGGGGGGGGGGGCGGGGGCGGTACGCCCCGGGTGTCACCATCTTAGGGGTGACACCTGACCGTGAACGTCAGAAGTGCCATCTTCAAGGCGCGGTTCCTACAGCTTCGAGGACCACCAGAGTCGGTTGCCATCATGCAAAGTATATCCATTTTTAGTTTTTTTGCACGTTTACAAAAAAATTAATCGTTATGCAATGAATGTGTATGGCAAACGAAACTTCATTAAATTCCACTCAAAAAAGTGTATGACACCATATTTCAAAAACTTAGCCTTCTTGTAGTAATAGGTTATCAAAAACCTATCAATTGCCGAATGTATCCTTAGTTAGTTGAAATCTGCTAATAGTTTGGACACCAACACAAAATGTTGACTTCTGAACTATATTTCTAAAAGAAGGATACATTTTTGTGATGTGGTGTCGTACATTTTTTTGTGTGCAATTCAATGAAGTTTCGTTTGCCATACACATTCATTGCATAACGATTACATTTTTTGTAAGCGTACAAAAAAACTAAAAATTGATATACTTTGCATGATGGCAACCGACTTTGGTGGTCCTCGAAGCTCTTGTTTTCAGACATGTATACTAGGATCCCAGAGAAAATAGGTGTCGAGTTTCATTGCTGCCACTATTGGCTGACCTCTAATTAAGAGCAAAAATAGGGTTTTATCATTATATATTTAGTCTAAGTGATTCATCCTTCATACATTTTAGAAAATTTGCAATGCATGGCACTGGTGTGTTGATTACAGACCTTGTAGTGTATCTGTCATTGAAATCCGCGCAATAGTTTAGGCACCAAGGAAAAAACATGATTTCATATTTGGTGACGTCTTGCAGCCGCCATATTGTTTTTTTTTTTAGATATATAAGTGTGGATTCATTGTTCAGATCAAGTGGAATTAAGGGATATGTCACTTGTAGAAATCCGCTTAGCATCCTAGGCTACAGGGTGTATTCAGTTTTCAGTTTTGAAACCATTACCTTACTTACTGTTTTTGTCGCAGTCGGTCAAAATGTTGATATTGGTGTAGCTCACATACAAAACTATAAATAAACGTTAACTTTGTATTCTCACAAGTTTCATATCATGAGAATATCCCCTGGAAAGGCATTGACGATACACTTCACTTCCACAAGTGATATATCTAAGGAGGTGCATTTTTCAGCAAAAGAGTACGCATGTTTCCATGTAGAATTTAATGAGCTTTAATATTGTCCTAGATCATATTTTCATAGAGTGCGTATATTCGGAGGGAAAAGCGAATTTCTTCAGGATGGAGGACACTTTCCAAGGTGCTGGCGGTTCCTCGAGGTCCTCAAATGTCAAATGGTGTGGACAATAAAACGGGACCTCTAATCAACATACACACCAAATTTCAAAACTGTCCGGCGGATTTCGAGTTTTGTCGTATTTTGATTGTGCTATTAGTTTCTGATATAACTTTAAAAAAGTCGTGCAACAAATCCTTTTCGCAGAGTAAGATTTTTATCGTATTTGGACGATTGGTGAAGTGGATTAAAACACTATCTTACTGTCAAGAATAGTATTTCATCATCGACTTCGCTATAAAAAGTAAAGTGAGCATTTGATCATAATACGCTGATGTCACGTCTTAAGTCGAATATAGCCCCAGGCCTTATAAGGAAGCGGTTTGTACCGGAGGTTCAATCAAGGGCTCATCGATCCTTCTGTTGTTAACAACGCTAATAAAAATAGCAAAACCAGTATAAATTTGACCTCTATGTACACATAACTGTTAGGATTTAGGGGCCAGATTATTCTGGACTGCTTTAGAGTCAAGATAAGATGGTTTGTTTATAAATAACTCAGACCACTTACATATTAGATGGGGCATAAAGATTACTCCCGGTCACCATACTTGGCGCTCTCATACGTAAAAACATACATAGAATAAAAAAAATAAAAAAATATATAGTGTGACTGCCCATTTTTGTTGCATCCACGACGGTAGTCTTTTCTAATATTTAGGGTGGATTCACATCTGTCAGCATCGTTGCATTTTATTGACAATGACCGTTTAGTAGTATTTGTGACCCGAGCCGCAGGCGAGGGTTGTAAATATGCGATAGAGGGCTTTCTTTTTTACTGCCCATGCTGAGTACACAATTTTACGTCTCCACCTGGCCATAATGCGAGTTTTACTGTACGCGTAGCGTGCGGTAATACTCACATTATGGCCAGGTGTGACGTAATAACTTTTAAAGTGATTGTTTTTAATTGCTCTTGGGCGCGTAAATAAAAATTGCGTTTTATGTTTAGGCAATCAACTGATCATAGTTGTAGGAGCTAGTTTAAATAGGTAGCATAGGAATAGCATATTAGGTAGCATAGGAATAGCATATTAGTTAGCATAGGAAGGATACGAATTATTGTACTATAGGTACTGAAATAACAGTTAGATTGCCCTCTACTATCCAATCTGCCCTCATCTTTTACCGATTCCAGATGATTAGGCAGTAAACAAGTTATTAACCTTCGGTTACCGCGCGGTCTTCGCAAAGATTCCAAAAGAGTAGTCTGTTGGTGGTGGACTGGTGGTCTATGATAGTCAAACTATTAGCGTCATCTAGTATCGCCTTAACAGGTTCTAGTTTTTCTAGTAATAATACTTTTTTCTTTTTTTTCTTAGCTGCCTGCTTGTTTAATATGGACATGGGTAATGCCATCAATCTCATGTTTTTCTACTCCTTAAAATCTGTCAACTAAATGAGTGATAGCATAGGAGACATATCGTTCTACAGGTAACTTTTAGAATTTTGTTTCTGAATAATATTTTAACGTTTAAATATTTCGAAGGTTTTCGGTAGGCTTTTTTTATACTACGACGGTGGCAAACAAGCATACGGCCCGCCTGATGGTAAGCAGCTACCGTAGCCTATAGACGCCTGCAACTCCAGATGTGTCACTTGCGCGTTGTCGACCCTTTACAAAAAGGAGAATTCACTGTGTTGACGGCTGAAGGAACAAGAGGGTCCCTCGTCGTCAACACACTGGGTCCTCTTTGAGCTCTAGGCTGCCAGCATTCTAGGGACAATGCTAGAAACGGGAAATATAGGTATTGGCGAGATTTTTTATACTATTTTGTATTTCATTTGTTTTAGATTACCGAGCTAAGCTACTCGTGGTCATAGTACGGAGAGCCCCAGTTTATAATCTAAGCGTTATTAACAACTATAACATTAAAGTTTATCAGCTAAGGCTGGCTGCACATCAACGACAATGCAGATTTCTTTCAGTTACCTACATATACTATGTCTTTCTGTTGGACGAAGGTGTTTAGGTACTAACTTAATATGCCCCAGCTTTTTACCACTACTCATATTGAGCCAGGGCCCGCTTGGAAATCTAATCCCATGAATTGATGAAGCAACTAGTTTGTATGAAAGCGACTGCCATCTGACTTTCCAACCCAGAGGGGAAAATAGAGATTGAGAATAGGTTCGGTTTCCTCGGTATATGTGAATGATACATAAGCTTCGAAAACTTCAGTAGTAGGTACAAGCCGGGGTTTGTAGCTTGAACCCGAGATCTCCCAGATTGAAAGTCGGACGTCTTACCGCCAGGCTACCGGCGCTTCAAACTACAAGCTAAATATTAATTTTATTATGACTACGATAATTACGCACTCTCCTTGAAAATTCCACCTTTAGACTGGCGACTACTTTGCGGATTGGGGCATTAATAAACGCCCCACATCGCTGCCAATGCGGTGCGATGGTTGACAACCTGGGTCACCATGGCCTCTCCTGCGGTAGAAGTACTGGGCGCATACCCCGTCATGCCAGCATAAATGATGTCATCCGAAGGGCCCTTGTCAGTGTCAAAGTCCCAGCCACCTTGGAACCCGTTGGCTTGGCAAGGGACGATGGCAAGAGGCCCGACGGCATGACGCTGGTGCCTTGGAGGATGGGACGGCCCCTGGTCTGGGACGCTACATGTGTAGATACCCTTGCCCCGTCCCATCTTCCAGGTACCAGCAAAAATGCTGGCAATGCCGCATCTGCAACAGAAGACCTCAAACGCCGCAAATACGCCACCCTCGGTTATATATTTGAGGCGTTTGGAGTCGAAACGTTTGGGGCCATGGGGGCCGAGCGCGCGCCGCATCTACAAAGACTTTGAAACGACGGGTGACCAGAGGGCTGGCCAATACTTTGCACAACGAGTAAGCATCGCAATACAACGTGGCTCTGCGGCCAGCCTTCTGGGCACCATGCCTATTGGCAGCGGTTTGGAGGACATTTTTTATTTGTAAGTAGTCTCTAGTTATTTAAATTATAATATTTTTTTATTATATTGTTACTTGTAATTTTAATTAGGTACAATACCTTTTGCACATATTACCGAACTCAAATAAAATTATTTTGTTTTATTTGAACTGGCGTCTTAAGCTTTCGAGGCTAAACGCCCTGACCACTAGACCACCGGTCACAAAAGCTGACAAAAGTTAGTTCAAATCTGGCCTCGGATACCGGAGGATGTGGTCACTTTTTCTGAAGCACTTATTTGACATCAATTTCAGTTAATAGGTATAATCAAACAAAATAGGTTATCTTTTTGTTGTCACCATACTTGACGTGACACTTGGCGTGGTCAGACTCTATAATATATCATTGTATACGCCTCAACTTAGTAACAACAAAGTAAACTAAACAAAAACGTCAAACGTTGTGAAAATAGCTTAAGGGCCGTTTCCATGTCCATCCCGACGGAAGCTTCTAATGTCGTCGCCTCCCACCGAGGAGTCAGGGCTGCCACACGGGATCCTGCCTTTTCGTCGAATAACGTTTCCCGAACTATTTCATTTGCCAACTGTGTAATTTGGCATACTGCCTTTTTTCTGAAACTAATAAAAACGGATAGTGAAAGGACGTAATTGTCGCACATAAAAATTACGTAAATGCCGCAAATTATCCCTCAATAAACGGCCTACGTCCAAAAATGGACGAACCCACATTAATATTAATTACATTTAGTTTTAATCTCTTTTATATTACTTTCTTTTAATGAAACTATCATTATCATATCACTGCTACTGTACTTTTTACTATGTTGGGAAAATAAAGGGCTTTTTATTATTATATTATTATTCTCTTTATTATTCTTTTTTCTTAGGCTAGGTCATTTTATAATATTTTTACAAAAGTAAAATATAAAAATACATCTAAAACATACAAAAACAATAAAAACATTATAAAAAACCTAACCTAGGGTGCCCCCGGCAACGGAGCAAGGCCCAGGCTGCCGGTGGTCAGGGCCGCAGAGAGAGGAACCTTCGGACTATGCGCGCCGTGTCCAGGATAACGTTTAATAATAATATTATTATTATTATTAAACGACCTTTTGAACGGATGTATTGTAACAGGCCGGTGACTACGATACATTTAGCATGGCCCGACATGCTTTTGGCCGGTTGTTGTTTTTGGTTTTATTCCAAGTAAACTGCTTTCATATGCGATTCAGATTTTAGTATCTACTTATATAAAAACGAAAAACCAGAACGGGATAAAAAACGAGGGATGAAGCGAGATGGCGCCTTACCAAATTTTAAGAACTTCCTTGACACGTTTCTCCAATACAACGCACATATCATTGGAAAAAACTATGCAAATCTATTGTCTAAATATGAGAATAGAACAACAGCACAAAAACTTCCGCTTGCACTCCGTATTTATTTTACAATTAGCCAAAGAAATTTTCATAATTTTCTTCATTTCACGACTATCGGTCATTTTCGGCGACGCTCGGTTGGTTTCGCCAAACTTGAAGTGTGTTAAACCTTAGAGAATTAAACCAACCGGAGCGGCCATGACTGTCATTTTCTATACAAAAAAAGTCTGCCGATTTTTGCGGGGGAGGGGAACGTCAAATGTATGGCTATTCGTACGTAACGTACAAATAGCCACGTCAGATAAAAGTCAGTCCATACAATAAATACCCCGGTCATATGTTTTCGGCAGAGGGGAACGCCTGTCATGGCCGCTCCGGTTGGTTGAATTCTCTAAGCTTATATATAAGATACTCTGTGAGACAAATGTCATAAATGTCATAATGAACATAAATGGATGTTTATGTCATATCATAATTATTGTTTTTTTAATATATCTATATTGCCGGCCGCCTGAAATCATTCCTGAAATAATGATAAGTGATTATTTATAGAGGAAATACCAAGAGTTGTAAGTATTAACTTATCATTAGAGACACTGGGCCCCTGGTCGGCCGACATGAAGTGTTTCATGAGGGCCCTGGGCAAGGCTGGGCGAGACTACAGGGGACCATAGATCTGGCGCGTACGTCTCCCAGCGTATATCTTTAGCTATACAGAGAGGTCGCAATCAGCGAAACGGGGACCATGCCGCGAGCGGACGTTTTAAACGGAGTATTCTTTTCAAAGTTGGGATTTTTATAGGTAAATTTATTTTTATACATATATTTAAAAGTAGTTTGTTAGTATAGGTTTATTTTTTAAGTTGTATTTTAGTTTTAATTTAATTTAGTGATATTTATTTTCAAGCCATCAGATATAAATTAAAATTGTGCTTCTTATTGAAAAAACCGGCAAACAGGATGGGCGATTTTTGACAATCGAGCGAGACAAAGAATTTAACCTCGAATATAATCGCACACAAAAGTTTGTCGCCATTATTTACGCCTGAAATTAATAATATAAATAATCATGATTTTAAATAACTATCGCTGTTGTTCTTAAAACATAATTTCTTCGTTTTATCCAGAGTTTTAAATGTTATATTCGAGCGCTCGAATCTCAAAAATCGCCCCCCTGCGCAAACGGGCGAACGGTAGCGGAGATTATCAAAGCAGCCCACACTGATAACTTGACAGGCATGATTCCCGGCAGGGTTGAATGCTGAAGGTTGCCTAATGAATGATAGTTTCATAATAAGGTGTCGGAATTTGAGTATACACTCTATACATAAGATACACTCTATATTTAAATTACGCGAGCGGAGCCGCGGGTCCGTCTAGTATTGAATAAAATCGATTCAGCTGTTTTTGAGTTGTCAGTCAAAAACGCATAGTGAAAGGACGTAAGTGCCGGATAGTAAAATGATTGAAGCGCCGCCAAATATCCCTTAATAAACGACCTTTTGAACAGGTGTGTTAACAGCAGTTACGGAACCCTACACTGAACATGGCCCGACATGCTCTTGGCCGGTTTTTTTTGCATTGTTATCCCAGAAGTCACGCCTTAGTAAATTCCAATTGTCAAAAAAATCCCCGGCCGTAGGCTATAAAAATTCAACCTCTAAAAGGGGGGTAGCCACTACACTCGATTGAGTTAATTTTGCACGTGAATCTTATGCCTACTTAGGAATGAGGTGCAAACTTTTTTCCCAAATATGTCCTAAGACTAACGAGTACCCTGCTTAACTAACAGATGGCGCTTAATTAATACGTTGTGACATGAATAAGCCACTTAGAAAGGATTTTGCCAAATGAACTCTAAGTTTAGAAGTGGGGTAACGGATATCAACAAATTTAAATTAATTATTGACTTAATTAATAGTACAACAAAATTAAACGACACTAAATTAATTGCCACATATTGCACAGTGCATGTAAATACTCAGCCTCACGATTTTGATATCTATTCTCCTTTTCTCTAATCTTACTTCTAAGTCTTCTAACTAATATTAGACCTAAATTCGTTGTTAGTATATTCGTTATTAAGTTGTTAGGATAAGATATGAAGTATGGATTTTTATGTCTTTATTTCTTACCCAGGCGCGGTCCGATGGGGTGGGGGAGTTACATGGGACATGACCCCCTCCTACCCCCAAATCGTACACGTCAAATAGAAAAATTCATTACTGACCCCCTCAAAAAATCATTTCTGCTTAGTGAGTGACGCCCCAATTTCATAGTCCCCCCCCCCCCTCCCCATTTTAGGCTGCAACCGCGCCTATTCTTACCATTTCATTCTTAGACTGATTTGACTGGAGGATCGATTTGGATGATATTTGCCATGGACATGATACGAATAGGTAAAGTCAAGGATGTATAAAAACAAAAGTGGTACTATATTTTCCGATATACACCTACTATTCTATGTCGTTTAAATTATGTCAAAAAATGTATTATGGACGAAAAAAACTATTGATTTTGGAGTGTAGTTTTATTTAGTGTTAATTGTAAAATATTTTATCTGGACTACTGTCCTCTAGCGTATCCATCTGTCAACTTTAATTCAAGACCTTCAAGTTCCGCCTTCAGGGGGATAGAGAGAAATTAGGGGTGAATTAGCCGCTTACTGACATAGACCGAATTCCACGCGGGCGGAGCCGCGGGCACAGCTAGTTAAATATAAAAGTTATATAAGTCATAGGACATTTACACTCATTACCTATGAAGTTACATTAAGTAAAATCCTGACGTCAAATCGCGTTTCTATTTCTAAATATCAGTGTAGCAACCCTACTCGCAGGAACCAGTCTGACTTATTAGAAGTTATTAAATAGTTTTTTGTCGCAGATTGCGCTCCTAACTGCGCGCGCGCAGCTCAGCGCCTGCGCGTAATGAACGCTCCTTTTGGCGCAAATGCCGATGACTTTAAACGCTTAGAACGAGTATTTGTCATTTATGGAGATCCCTAGGGATCGGGATGTGGACAGAATATAGATAGCTTATGCCTGCAACTTCGTCTGCGTGGAATTAGTGATCCAACCCCTTTTAAAATGATTTCGGGGAAAAAACTGTTACATACCCTTCCCCAGAACTCAAACTATATAAATACTTCATGTTAATCAGTTCAGCGGTTATTGATTCACCCTTTTAAGTGATGACTTCTGGGATAAAAACTATTTTGTATCGTTCCCCAGAACTCAAACTAACCATACATAATTTCATATAAATTAGTTCTGCGGCTGCGGTTGCGGTCTTTCACCATACAAACCCACTCCCACTCCCCTTTTCAACCCCTAAGGGATGATTTTGGGGTAAAAACTATTTTATATCCTTCTCCAACATGCAAACCATCTTCATACCAAATTTCATCTCAATCAGCAGTTATTGATTCCCCATACAAACTCTCACCCCCCTTTTCATCCTCCTGACGGATGACTTTTGGGGTAAAAACTATTTTATATCCCTGGGGATCGGGATGTGACCAGCTTAAGGAATATGTATATAGTTTATTACAAATTTATATATATTCTTGTAGATATTATCTACTTTCTACGCAGAGATGGGTATTAATAGATATTTTTTAGGGTTCCGTACCTCGAAAGGAAAAAACTGAACCCTTATAGGATCACTTTGTTGTCCGTCTGTCTGTCTGTCTGTCTGTCTGTCTGTCTGTCTGTCTGTCAAGACCATTTTTCTCAGGAACGCGTGGAGGTATCAAGCTGAAATTTATTTCACAGCTCGAAGGAACAATAGACTTGAGTATTCAAGTCTATTGTTCCTTCGAGCTGTGAAAAAATCAAACTTAAAAGCCAACGCAATCAAAAGATACAGTCGTTTATGCTGCAAATTTTAGTTTTTCGGCACTCGCAAAACCTACGGGGTACTTCCCGTGAACTCAGAAACTTGAAATTTGGCACGAAGCAACGTCATATAACATAGACAATGGGAAAATTGCAAAAGTAGAGATTTTTAGTAAAATCATAAAAAAAAATATTTTTTTAAATTTTAAACTTACTACGTTTTTCCTCGTAAACGCGTTCAGGTATTAAATTGAAATTCATGTCAAATACTCAGGGCTATAGGACCTTTCAGATGTAGCAATACCAAACTTTTATGTCAACGCAATCAAAAGAAATAGCAATTTAAGTCGCATATTTTGAAACTGAGTACTCGCAAGAAACTCAAAACCTAAAGGGTACTTCCCGTAAACTCAGAAACTTGAAACTTGGTACGAAGAAACTTCATATAGCACAAACAAAGGAAAAATTACGAAAAGTAGACATTTTTAGTAAAATCATACAAAAATTATTTTTTTAAATTTTAAACTTACTACCTTTTTCCTCGTAAACGCGTAGAGGTATTAAATTGAAATTAGTAATAAACATACTGCAACTTTTGCTTGTTATAGGTTTGTACGGAACCCTCGGTGCGCGAGTCCGACTCGCACTTGGCCGGTTTTTTAATTAACTAATTAATCGAATAAAAAATCAATCGTCAAAATTTATCGCGATTAAATTAATGGCCCGATTGTTCGAATATCAATTAAATTAATCGTCAATTTCATCGATTAAATTTCCCGATTAGATGCTCAGTTTCTCTTATAAAAATCATGTCTTGGATAGATAATGCAATCTCGATCTCACGAGACCTCGAAACTGATAGACCTGCGCCTGAGGGTCGGCAGGTCATGTAACTTACTCAGGCTTTGCTGTAGTTACTAGGGCACGTGGTCGATGGCCACAATGAGAAGACTGCAGATCCAGGTCTATCTTTTATTAAAAAGATTGCCGGGAAAAACATTATACAGACACTCACCAATACTACGACATTATAGAAATTATGATTACATTTAGATGAGAGGTTTAAATTATTTAACAATTAAGAGACATGCAAAAACCGTATAAGCCATATTGACGGCTATGACGGAAAGGGGAGAGAAAAATCAAGTACCACAGATATTTATAGAGTATGCATACCATAGACTAAGTAAAGGATGGTTTGAGGAGATTACATTATTTAACAGAAACCGCAGTCAAGAATCGAGAGAATCAATATAAACCCCAGGTCCGCTTGGCAACTTCATTTTCTATTTGATTTGCATTTTCATAATCATTTTGCGTGATCCGTTTTTTCATTTCCATTTTTATTTACATTTTCCTTTTCCATATTTTAATATCTCCGTCTCCAACTTCATCCTTATCTTTATCTTCAATTTCATTTTCAACTCCAAAGTTGATACGGGGTAAAAGTTGTTCACAATCAGAAATATGTTCATGTTTTATTTGTTTAACGATTTTGATTTCACTTTGTATAGGTACTTTGTTCCTAATATTAATTGAAAATAATTAATCGGATTGATTAGTCGACAAAAAATTAAGTCGTTGGAAATTAATCGACGATTAAATTATTCGTAAGTAAATAAATCCTCATTTTAATCTACTAATTAAATTAATACTTATTTTTAATCGACTAATTATCGTCATTTTTAATCGTAGTTGTTAATCGTTATTCGATTACATTTTGCCCATCTCTGGTTCTACGGGCGTCCGCCTGAAACTGCAGACCACCAAAAATTGGTCGAACGTGTTCGCCTGATTCTGGACTAGGCGTAAAAGACAGTACGAGTCAAAAATGTATTATATTGTTTGACACTTTGACTGTAAATGCAGTTCGCTTTACCAAATAATGTCAGATCAGATTTTTGCCACGGCTCAATCGAACCTAGGGTCCGTTTGACAACCTAATCCCATTAGCCCGAGGTAACTGTGATTTGTTTTGGAAACGGCTACCTAATCATAATTTCAAATTAAATCATTTACCAAGCTTTATGTATTTTTATAATAGATTGCCAGTACATTTGCCACACATCAAGACAGTATTATGTATTACTACCTCAGATGTTACGAGTAATTGGTAAAATCATTAAGACTGCAATGTTTTTAATAACTGCAACTTATCCGCGATTATAAGTCGTACTATGCATCTATTTTATCGAGACAGCCAAGATTAGATCCAGTCCGCTTTCCCATACAAATATTAGGTGTATGTACTGAAATAAGACATGTATTTCCTAGAAACGAAGTACATAGATAAGGTCTCAACATGCAATTTTATATTCTTTTTTTTTAGTTTATAGTGCGAATTTTAGTAAAATGATTTTAAAATTCGTAAATTTTGCATCTTAAACGATTTTTTGCTTTTTTTGGCTTAAGCGAGTAGTATCACTAATAATGGAAAAAGTGGTCTCATTGAAAATTTTCCCTGACATGGCTAAAAAAAAAAAGATACATTGGCGAAATCGACCGTTATTTATCATCTATACATAATAATTAGATATGCCTTGAACTGCTTAAATTTTTATGCTCTAATTTTTGTTTGAGTGCTTCAGTCAGATTGCTAAAATTTCGTACGATAATACGTAAGTAGAAACAGCAAAACTCTTAATTGTACATTGTTGGACCTTATTACATAAGGCATAAGGTCCTTCGATGGGCAGTTAACAGTGTGAGCGATGGTACAGTCGCCATCAGATATATCGGAGCGGCCAAGGTCGTCACAAATATCTGAACAACGCCTCTATTGTCAATGTGATAAAGTGCATGTTCAGATATTTTCTACTACCTTGGCCGCTCCGATATATTTAATGGCGACTGTACCACAATTTATTTAGAGGTATTTGAATTATTTTTTTGCTTTTTCTTGTGCTGACTCTCTCCCTCTATGTTACTGTTGTGTATTGCCTAGTGTTTTATATAAGTACATACTATAAACAATGTTGTATATGTACATACAAGATTTTAGTTCCGTTTGTCTGTCTGCCGGCGCCGGCTTGTCCTCACTAATGATGGGAACGGCACAACTAGTCCAGACGAGTTCTGGACTAGTCTAGATGTCTAGATGCTATCTATATATTGGTTCCTTCCTATATCTTGTTGAAGCTCGGGTCATACTTACCGTTTGTAAGTGTATCCTTCTTATATATCAGATACAATAAACGGTAGGTTTTCTTTACCTCCGGGATGTACTATTGTATCGGGCATTTGTGAAAACAATAATATTAATTTCACATTTTTTTTTGTTTTCTGTTGCGCAACTTAGATATTGTAAAATAACGGATGACTGTTATTGGCCTTTTTTCTATGTAACTACTATTACATCATAATTGTATCTATGGCTGTTGTTGTCCTGAATACCAATAAAGTAAAAAAATAGGGAATGAAATATATGAGTATTCAATATTGACACAGAAATTAACGCACTTAACCTAACCCGTTGAAAGGCTATCCTTTCTACCACTAAGTTTCTTTTTAAATTGAATTTCTAATGAAAAGTTTTTTGGTGCTAGAAGTTTGTAAAGATAAAACTGCGGACGAAGCCTCACATATACCTAGTTTGGTTGACGTGAATTACGTATATTCTTAAATAACTTCAAAACACTGTTCTAAACTCTATTTTTCGTAGAATTATACAATGGTGACATTATGAAAACCTTTTCAGCCGAATACTAATACAGATAAAATAGCATATTTTACTGGCAAAATATGTACATTAATGAAACTTCGTTTATTAACTTTCTCATGGCACTAGAAATAAATAAATAAATAATAATAATAAATAAAGTTCTTTATTGACAGGCATACACCCATATTAAACATAGAAGTAAAATTAAATTAAATTAAAATAAACAATAATAACACGAACTACACAAGTTAAACAAGTTAAAAACTTATTTAAATGCCTATGCTAATATACAGTCACAGATAGGAAGAGTTTACTTCCTGTTCCTCTCACGGTGCACGGAAACCCAGTGTTTATATATGGGATTTTCCAGATACCCGGACAGCTCACGGAGAATACCGTTATTAGATGTTCGTAGGCGATTCCAAAAAGAAGCGACGCGGGAACGTATGATGGCAAAAAAGTCAGGAACTTCGGCGTCAGCAAACATGGTTGACGCACTGCAGTATCTAGGCAGTTTCATTAAAATGCGGTATGCGTCATTATACTGCACTCTAATTTTGCTCACCGCGCGTCTCGTAAATCTGCTCCAGAGCTGACATGTATAGAAGCATAAACAATATGCCCTAAACAATGTCACCTTCACTTCATCACTACAACGCGCGAATCTGCGCGCAAGCATGTTGCACCGCACAGCCAAAGCCCTGCGCTCCCGCTCAATGTCATTGTCATCAAGCAAAGTCTCCGTAAGCATATGTCCGAGGTACCTGAACTCTTCCACTCTTTCAACTTGCGCACCATCCAAATAAACTGGCGGAACATTAGCCGGACCCCTCCCGGACTTGAAAACCACCATTTTGGTCTTCAGCACATTGTACTTCAGACCATGGCTGCAAGCATATTTCTCACATACCGCCAGTAGTCTTCTTAAGCCCCTGATCGATGGGCTAAGAAGCACCATATCATCGGCATAACTGAAATTGTTTGTACATGTAGTGCCTATATGGCAGCCCACTCTGGTGCTTCTCAGCTCAGCAATCAGGTCGTTAACATATAGACTGAAGAGGTCCGGCGATGTCAGGCCTCCTTGGCGTACTCCACACTCTAATCTATAATCATTAGAGGTTGTGTCACCCCATCTTACACAGTTTGATTGATTCTCGTACCAGTATCTCAAAGAAATGAGGATCTGCCGAGTCCTATCAAAATTTAGGGGTCATACCCCAATCGGGGGGTTATTGTCAAAATACGAAAAAAAAACAAGAAAATGCGCCTAAACACTAATTTTCTAAAGATAATATTTGAATATTATCAGTTCAGCCATTTTTGAGTTTTTGACCCAACTCAGAAAATTTAATACGGCCTTTTACAAATACAAATGCGTTTATTTCATTACTTTTGCCTTTTGGCATTAGTTCTTTCCTATTTAAACGAAGGTACGGAACCCTCTAGTATTAGAACCTCTAGAACCTGGTCGATTTTGAAGCTCCCCCTGCCCCCAACCCCCTGCCCCCAACCCCCCGAAAAGAGATAGGACCCCTAAATTTTCGTAGGGCTCAGCAGATCGTCATTTGTGTCAAGATAAAGTTATATTATAAACAAAGTTTTATTGATGTACTTAATTTGCCGCCAAACTGTCATATGTATATAAGTATACTTATTATACCTGTACCCTGTTTAGGCTACAAAGCTTGCTGAGTGGCCTAAGTAAGATGGAAAAGCTTAAATAATTAAGCTTTTCCATCTTACTTAGGACATAAGTCACTATTGAACATGAAAATCCATAAGACAATCGTCGGCGTTGTTAAAATATGTGACCATAAAAGCACCATCAAAAAGTATGCGCTAGTAGTTCGGTCTACAAAGTCTCAATTCAAGCATTAAAGTCGACGAGTAGAAAAATATATATACGAGTATGACATTTTCGAAATGACCCCTTTCATTTGATTATAAAGATAAAATATATTTATTCTTAAATTTAGGCACATTACAATGCACGTCAGAAAAAAAAACGAAAAACTACCGATTCGAGTAACAAGTCATGTGATTTATATTGGTTTACTTTTCTTTTATTTACTTAGGTAGGGGAGACCGAGGTGAGTTGTGACAGAGGAGAGTTGTGATATAGTAGATTTATCGGAACTTATAACTGCGAGCGAACTCACGACAGCGTGCGTTTTTTTAATTCGAGACATGAACTCTCAAACGCGCGCTGTTGTAAGCTCGCGAGCCGATTTAACTTCCGAAAAACCGACGTTGTCACAACTCACCTCTGTCTAGTAGGGAATTCCCCACTTTCCCGGGCACGTTCCAGGGGAAAGCATACAAGTTAAAAATGTTCCATAAGTGAAAATTAAAAATGAAATAGACAAAAAGCATATGTACAGAACAGAGTACATTGTACACCCTAAAGTTGCAATAAAGATTGTTTATAATTGTTATTGTTATTATTTATTGTAGACAAAATAAGATGTCATAATTAGTCATTATATTATTAGGACGTATAGCGCACTCCGAGTGCAATATAATAACGCTTTTAGGGCATTGTTAGGGCTTCGTTGGAGGTGCAGTGCTTCGGGCATGTTTACGGAGGCAGGAGTCGATGGTTTTCATGCGATTATGAGGAAGCGCTGCGCCTCATTATTGGAAAGGATGAGAGAAAGCCCTAACAGTCTTCTTAGGGTGTTTGCCGACAGATGGGATTCGCCCATGTTAAAAAGATGGATCGGTATGCATTCTACTTTTGTTAATTTCAATTGGTGACATGTTATTTGATTATTATTTGAATTTAAGTAATGTTTTTGTTTTTATAATTATTATCTAGACACACGGCAGTGTGTCCGCCAAGTTCGAGCAAAAAAAAGCGACACACCGGCCGTGGGTTATATTACACGAACCATTTCGGGCCAATTTCGACCACCCTATAACTCAAAACATATTTTATCTACGCATATGAAATTTCGAGTGTCTGATGACATCCCCCTAATTGTCTAGAATACAAAATTTCATTATTCTACCTATAGCAGTTCTTGAGATATTGACGTCAAATCGCTATTTTTACTATACACTCACTGACTCACTGACTCACTGACTCATCAAAAACCTAGACCACTTCCAATGGTCGTATTGACTTGAAATTTGGTATGGAGATAGGTCTTAAGGTCAAAGTAAAGGGAAAAATCTGAAAACGGCCAAGTGTGAGTCAGTTTTAAAAATAGCGAAGGTGTAACTTTGTTCTACTATGAAGTCATAATGAACTAAGTGGGTCTATCTTCCAATGGTCGTACCGACCTGAAATTTGGCTCGAAGGTTTGTCTTTAGGTCGAAATAAAGTAAAAATCTGAAAACGGCCAAGTGTGAGTCAGTTTCGAAAACAACGAATGTGTAATTTTGTTCTACTATAAGTAGGTATGGAGTGGAAATGAGATAAGACTTATTTAAATTTAGATACATACCAATTTAAGACAATACATGTTTGTCTTAAAGACAAGAACAATAAAATTGTTCACCACTCTATGTGTGTCTGTTGCGGGAACCGAACCCACGATTTACGAAGTATAAAGCAGGTCACTAGGTACACTAGGTGCGCTAAATCAGTCAAACAAAAATGAAAAGACTATTTTTTCTCGCATAGTCTAAATAATTTGTAATTTTACAACTAATAAAATCGCAGATTCAAGAACATGGAAATCATATATACTCTAAGATGGAATTATATATACTACTGCCCATCTCACCCTCCGATACGCCACGGGATGAGATGGGATGGTGCACTTCTAGAGCTACATAATAGGCCACCAATTATAATACCTACTGGTAGGTAGGTATTACCAAGTTATTAATTATCTATGTAGGTAGCGTACTTACAAACAGAATAAAGTACGTTATTGATGTATGTATTTATATGTAAGTAGGTACATTTTATAGGTGTAGGGAGCCAGTTTATTTGTAAAAATCACCTATAAATAAATAGTAAAATAGAATTAGACGCTTAGTATAAAGGGTATAGTATAAAGTACATACCTAAGTGGAATGAGACATTTCCTAAGGCAAAAGTGATAAAAAAATAATAAAGAACCAACACCTAACAAAAATAAATGAAATCCCATCAAAAACATAAATGTGAAAGGCTGCCAAGTTCGATACTATGGGAATGCTTCGCCTATAAAAGAAGTGAGATCTGAATAAGTACCAAGTTCCATAAAAATACCTCAAATCATAAATAGTTATAGGAATGCACACTTGATTTCCAGCAGTTTTTAAGGTACATTTTGAATAAGTATCACGTTACATAGAAATACCTAAAATTATAATAGTCAGAGAAACGCACACCGGTTTTTTTAGCAGTTTCCTGATAACATTTATTATTTTCAGTACTTTTTAATGATGTAACTTGGCAAGTTTTAATAGAAAATTATATACTTGACACATTGCAGTCCAAAGGTCGATTCATTGCATTGAAAAGGTGTGTGGTGTGTGAAAACTTGCCAAGTAACATCATTAAAAAGTACTGAAAATAATAAATGTTATCAGGAAACTGCTAAAAAACCGGTGTGCGTTTCTCTGACTATTATAATTTTAGGTATTTCTATGTAACGTGATACTTATTCAAAATGTACCTTAAAAACTGCTGGAAATCAAGTGTGCATTCCTATAACTATTTATGATTTGAGGTATTTTTATGGAACTTGGTACTTATTCAGATCTCACTTCTTTTATAGGCGAAGCATTCCCATAGTATCGAACTTGGCAGCCTTTCACATTTATGTTTTTGATGGGATTTTAATTTACATATGTTGACATTTTTTAATTTTTTATTATTTTTTTATTTTGACATTTCAGATCAAATTATTATTATTTGTATCTCCTTCGAGAATCACTGGCCTTTATATCCCGGTCTTTTGGTAGGCTTGCGTAGGGATACAGATCCAACACGCAGAGGCCCCTTGGAGAAATTTGCTATGTTATACACCTGCTAGAACCCATTCATGGGTACATTAATAGATACCCGTGAACCGGTCCCAGCAGGCGTTATGGCTATTGTAAATAAAATGGACAGAGTAATGGGCTATGGTATTGAAGTTAGGCTGGTCAAAGATTAGGCTATTGTAAAGAGGTCCGGACACCTGCCATAACAATTTTATTACATGTTATCGAGGCAAGCGGTGACTCGCCGCCGACTAGATGGGCCCCTGAAACTGCCGTCGCAAAAACGACCAGGAGCAACATCGGTGTGAGCGGCTCAGGGTGTGGAGAGGTGTACACCGCTTTCTGCCAGTGACTGTAGGAAGCCCAGCCACTGTACCAACTCGCGACTTATGCAAATTTCACTTCCACCCTGCGAGCATATAGCTCTGACGGCTCCTCTCTGGACGGCCAACTAAGGCAAGCCAGAGCCGAGAGTCCTGCGGGTCCCCTTGGGGTCCACTCCGACCGACGAAGACACGCCGGAGACGGAGACCCTGACCGACTCTCTGGAGCACTCGGGTCCGCGGGGTCATCACTCCCCGACAGCTCGCCACAAGCTGCCCTACGGGCAAAATTATTATTATTATTAATAATTATTATATTTGTATGTCTTTCCCGACCACGGAACAATTGTATTCCGGACCTTTGGGAGGCATATGCGGAGCCGAAGCCAACGCGCAGAGGCCCTTTCAACAATTTAATGAAAAGTGAGGGGTACACTAAGCGGATGCTACCCCTACCCGTGTCATGGGACGCACGCAGAGACAGCACCCGCCATGGTGTAAAGACTATTGAGAGTTAATGGAGTCTAAAATGTACTAGGCTATTGAGTGAAAAGTATGGACTAACTATTGGGCTATTGGATGAAGAACTGGACGCCTGCCTAATTATTATTATTATTAATTTTTGCGATTAGTTGATTATATTTTCATTACTGGATTCAATTGATAATTAAATTTTTATTGTTATTTTATTTTTATTTTTACTATTATTGTTTATTGCTCATCCGGTTATGTCCCTGTGCTGTTTTCTGTGCTTCGTGTTTGCGTTTCTGACTTTTGCGTAACAATAGTTCTGTAAGTTTTTTTTGTATTTACTAACACTTTTATGGGCTTTGCCCGAAATAAATGATTATTTAATTGAATTGAATTTGAAAATAAATAATCTAAAAACAATAAATTCAATTAATAATAGAAATACCATTATTTTTTGTATTTTAAAAAATGAGAAAATTTTAAGTCTGATGATTGCTGTACGATTTTTACTTCATTCCAATTGGTTTTTTTAGCGTTGACAAAAAAATTATTTTTTTAACAATATGATTATTAAAAAAAGATAGGGTTCTGTGATGTTTTTTTTGTAATATTTATTTAAGTAATGGTAAAAAAAATGATTTTTTTAATGTTACCTTTTTTAAAGTACTAAATTACTTAGTCTGATTGCTGTAGGATTTTGACTACATTTCATTAGATTTTTTTTTTATTTTGAGCTGTCTAAAAGTTTAATTTTACTAAAATATGTGATGATTAAAAAAATACAAAATGATTCCGTGAAGTTTTTACAAAAACTTCACGGAATCATCGTTTTTATGACATTTATTTAAGTGATGATAATATGTAATTTATTCAATGTTACCTTTTCAAACTACTAAATTACATAAGTCTGATGTTTATTGTACGGTTTTTACAAAAGTTTACCAGAGTAGGTTCTACATTGACATTTTATTGTGAGACTTGTTTGTTAGAATGTTTTTTCGTAAAAGTGTAAATATCTAATATAAATAATACAAAATTAAATTTGAAGTTTAAAAACATATTTCTCCTAACAAATACCTACCAACCGCAAATAGCGTATTCAAAAATCAATGTGTTTTAAATACTCTTTGTAACGATTAGTGTTTGTAATTCATATTACATGTTAGTATGTGACTAATACTATATGTAGATGTCTATTATCAATATATCTTCTTCTTCTTCATGTGCCATCTTCGTCCAGGAGGTCGGCGACCATATGTCTATATGTCTCTCAATCTTCAGTCATGCAAATTAGTCTATCTATGCTCTCCACTTCTAACCAGTCTCTTATATCAATATATAGATGTATATATTTTTATATAAGTAACTAGTTATTTATTGCATTTATAATGAAAAAAATACGCGAGTGTCGTGGAACACACGGTTGGAACGAAGTTATGTTATTTTTTGACTTTTTTGTAATTTTTTAATGTTTGTCAGTCATTTTGTATTTTTTTGACTTTCTTGACTTTTATGACTTTTTTTACTTTTTATACTTTTCCTCCTTTTTTAACTCTTTTGACTTTTTTTAAATTTTTGACTTTTTGATTTATTTTGACATTTTGATTTTTTTTTGCTTTTCTTTTTACTTTTTTCACTTTTCACTTTGTCACTTCTCACTTCACTTTTCAGTTCACTTTATTCTATTTTAGTTTATTTAAATTAACATGTTTCTCAATCGTATCACTTTGTATTGCGTTCTCGTGACGGTCACGTGACTTTTTTTCACCTAGCCCCCCATCCGCGAACCGTCCGATAAGGAACTTCGTTCCAAAATCTGTGATAACTATGCAATAATATAAGTTTCTTTATGATTAAAACGCTCCTTCGCTTCCCCGGTACAATGGGGAATTTCCGGAAACATTGGCGCACGTTCCCGGGAAAGTTGGGGAAAGTTGGGGAACGTTCCCCATCTTTTCCCGGGAACGCGGGGGAATTTGCTTTTGTAAAAGAAATACATTATAACTATATTGTCATGCTAAATATTGTTATTATTCCTTTTATAATGGATACCATTCAAAAAATAAATGTAGCTCTACACATATTCAAATTTCCCCAGTATTCCCCACGGTGGGGTACGTTCCCGGGCACGTTTCCGGGAAAGTTGGGGAATGGGGAACGTGCCCGGGAACGGCCCATCACTACCTCTGTCACAACTGACCTCGGTCTCCCCTTCTATTTACCTACCACCAAAAATGGCCGCTGTGCCGCTACGTTGTAAATAGGAAATATAATTTACGGTGAACGTCCGTCTTTGTCGAACCGACTTTCATTATATGCATGAAATTTCAACTCAATCGGTCCAGCAGTTTCTGAGCAAATCGGCATAGATAGAAAGACCGACAGATACATATGTATTTTATTATAGTAATCCTTATGTATTTTATTTTTTTAAGAACCACAAACATTTTTTGTACATAAACAAGATTGTGTATACGTATATGTGGTTACATGCAAAGATATGGTTCTAATGAGCATGCTTTAAAGTAACGATGTTGCTCACATGACATATACAAGTCGCAAACCCGCTTCCATGGGACCACAGATCACCTCACTCTAGATCAACAATATAGGACATTGCGTTCATACCGCCACGCATCGCTCAAATCATCGTCCTCCTAGCGTACATCCCGGCTTTTTGCCGCGGTTCAATTGAGCATTTTGTCCAACCTAAAACCCATGAATTGATGTAACACTAGTTTGTACAAAAGCGACTGTCATCTGACCTTCCAACCCAGAGGGGAAACTAGGCCTTATAAAGATTAGGTCCGGCATCATCACGATGTCGTCCTTCACCATAAAACGACTTGTATGAAAAACAAAGTGGTACAAGCCGGGATGAGACGATTTTCGGATTGAAAGTCGGAAGTCTTACCGCCATGCTACTATAGAGCTTCACCATGCTACGCATCGCTTTCATATGAATGGACTTAAACCAGCAGGTCAAGAATGTATATGTGTATGTGGTGTAATGATCTACTGTCATTCTTGACCTGCTGGTTTAAGTCCATTCATATTATCATACGGATAGCGTGACGCAGGATTGTAAAAGATGACAGTTACCGCGACGTTACGTCATTTGTGATAATGACAATTCCATCATTGGCTTACGGGAGCCAAGTGACAAACGTTTATCGTCAACGCGAAAAACAGTGGAAAGACCCAAACAAATTTCCAAAAATATTTTTATGGACAATTTTCTTAAACGAAATCCATTCCTGCCAAATATGTTCGATATCTTTCCAAAATATTGATAATAGAAAAGCTTTTGACCACAATCTCACCTGATTAACAAGGATCGGACAAATGTCCGTCATTTTGAAAATATAACCCTGTTCCGTACAGCAGAGACTTCCTTATGTTAATTAAAAAAATAGTATTTTATGGATTTATTGGACCATAATTTATATCCAGTGACAAATTAATTAATTATTGACATTCCGAAAATTACTTTCGCCAATAAAATAGAATGACCAAATTTTTTTCTAAATTTTCACTTGTGAGCCTATAACGATGTGAATTTAGGACCCATTTATGCGTTGAAAAAGTCCGTTCACAGTCTACGGACGTCATAGGGGCATATGTAATCGTTGACATTGGTATACTGTTCTTCCAATATGCTTGTGCCTCGGAGTTAATTTTTTCATGTATTTCTTTCACGGTGACGTAATCAGGATATTCCTATTAAAAATTGCTTGAAATTTTGATATAGCTCTAGATCTAAAACTCCCGGGAATATTTTGTAAAACAGTATGTATGTCCTCAACAATTTTAAATGATTATTTTATGTGTAACTTCGTCTTTTCGTCTTTTCTTTTAGATCTAGAGCACAGATTATATAATAGTTCTTTAGAGCTACTTCAAAATTTCATTCATAAAATACTATTATTTTAATTAACATAAGGAAGTCTCTGCTGTACGGAACAGGGTTATATTTTCGTAATGACGGGCGTTTGTCCGATCCTTGCTGATTAATGACTATGAGTACGATGACGAAGCAGTAAGTACGTAGTCTAAAGGAGGTTTTCCAGGCATGGGAATAAAAAATAAGAAAAATCCTAACGTCCCGTCCGCCATTATCCCTTCATTCCAATAAGAGCACGACGTTAGAAACTAGAAACGCGACTATTTATATTAATTATTTATGAGTGCTTCTTACACACATTTTAATATCCTTCTTATTCCTATATCTTGGTGTAAATAGAGAATCGTGCGTAGTGGATGTTTTTCAATTTTCCCACGGAGTCTGCATGAGCTGTTATAGTTGGATAACTCTAAGTTTGAAACGTGAATTAAAAATAGAATTGTTATAGTTTTTTTTTAAGGGCAGGTCGGACAAATAGACCAACCCTAAATTCTTTGTGCAAAAATGTATTATAATCGTATTGTAAGCTAAATGCCCTTTAACGTTTTATCACTATTTTTGGTACACATTGTAAGAAAAATGCTTTTACGATAGAATTAATAATTCCGCGGAGTGATTTGACAGAACTTTACATACATTTGACAACCGCTTTGTATGTAAAGTTCTGTCAAATCACTCCGCGGAATTATTAATTCTACCTTAGGATAAGATATGTTTTTTAGGGTTCCGTACCTCGAAAGGAAAAAACGGAACCCTTATAGGATCACTTTGTTGTCCGTCCGTCCGTCCGTCCGTCCATCTGTCAAGACACTTTGTTTCAGGAACGCGTATCAAGCTGAAATATATATCAAATACTCAAGTCTACTGTCTCTTGGAGCTGTAAAAAAATCAAACTGCTGCAAAATTCCGCATATTTTCGAAACTCGCAAAGGGAATCAATACCTACAGGGTACTTTCCGTGATCTTGAAATTTGGTACGAAGTATCGTCTTATAGCACAGATAAAGAAAAAATGCGAAAACCGTAAATTTTTAGTTACATCATATAATAAAAATATTTTTAATAATTTTAAAGTTATGAAGGACGCGTAGAGGTATTAAATTGAAATTCATATCAAATACTCAGGTCTATAATAACCAGAGCTCGGATTTTTCACGGCAAAACAAAACACTAGCGTAATTTAGCCAGTGCTTGAAATATTATTTTATCGATATCGATAATTCAGAACTAGAAGAAATAAAAGTCACCAAATAAAATTAATATGTAATAAAACTAATAAAAACATTTGTATAAAGTTACTATATATTAGAAACAGACGCAATTTCTTCTTCAAAATCTACGTCAGTACACACAGCAGCACAAGACATTTTATTTGGGTAATAGTGATAGGAGTAGATGATCATTATCTTTTCAACATTCTCTGGGAGTAAACAGTTGAGTTTATCACTATAAATCCATTTATGTACACTAAATGTACGTTCAACTTCAGTTGACGTCAAGGGAGCAAATTTATAGAATTCATTATCAGTTCGGGTAATATTTTCAGATGTCTCTTAAAATTTCGTAATCAGGATTTCGTTCAAGCACGGCTTCAAATTTACGTATCACTGGTAAAAGTTTACTCCAGTTTACGTAGCAACGAACAGTATCCAGAATGAGGAAGGATTCCGCAATGGATAAAGTCGAACATTGCAATTGTTCTATTGAAGAGGCTATTACTTCGTAGTTGTCGCGAATGAAATTTAACTCCGGTCGTAGTTTGCGTGTTTGAAATCATTTTTTTGCAGCTCTTATAGCTGCCGAGTCATTAGCAAGTATGGAGACGACATCACGTATTTGCTCATAGTATTGAGCGTAATATACCGCAGCAGATATCCAAGATCTGGTGATAATTGGCTCGGGAGGTAGGGGAATGGACGGATATTTTGCCTTAAAAAGGCGTACACGCTCTGGAGATTTTAGGAATATCTTTTTGACATTCGATATCAACCCATCCACACCTTTGAAATTATCTCGCACTTCTTCGGCAACCCGGTGCAGACCATGAGCTAAACACGTAATGTGTTTCATACGAGGAAACGTTGCTTTTAAAATACGACCGGCTTTAAGCATATATGCGGCACTATCTGTGCAAAGTAAAAGCAAATTGTTTACGTTATCATTGAAAGAATTTTGAAACAAAAATTTTAATTGGTTTATTATTAGGTTTGCTATTGTTTCCCCATTTACCTTCTCAAAAACCTTCGACCCCAAAAGATAAAATTGCTTAGAACAATTTTTTTGCAAAGACCGAATCACCACGTTTGTCACATATTTTCCCATGAAATCTGGTGTTTCGTCTATAGATATCCACAAATAATTGGTTTTGTTTACCTCTCTTATACCCTGTATAGTTTTTTTGTACACGAGATTTAAATAAATTTTTCGCAGGGTCGATTCGTCCGGTAAAGAAGTCATAGAGCAGTCGCAACATAAATACTTGTTAAAAAAATGACGAAAATTATTGTTGTTGACTGTTGCCCATGGTATGTTGCATGAAATAAGAAAAATAATTAAATCGAAATAAAATTGATGTTTCCTATTTGGTTGCCCCGAACGGTAATTGTGGCGGTTGCTTTTCACATGATTCTCAATATTGCATTTCTTCAGTTTTAGATGCATATCGCTCATAGAGCAGTATATAGTGGAGGTCACTTCATTATAGACTAACTCAGGGTGATTTTCAATCCACGTTTTGATCCGATCTTGTACATTACTCATTTTTGTATTAATTGATACCTTGCAATATTAAGTTATTATACGTATATCCAACACGTCGGATTCAATGCGTAGCGAAATAAATAATACCTAGATGAAATTTACGTTTTATACGTAATGAAATGACAGTTAAAGTGTGAATGTCATATGTCATGTGAGATGAAATTTGCAGTCGTTTCTATCATTTTAAATGAGGTGGTATAGTTACTTCGTTCTAAGTTGTACATGCAGACCTACCTCTTTGTTGCTCGACTATGGCAAAGCTAAAATGAAAAGTTATTTTATTACTTATACAGGATGTCCGGTAATTAATGCACAACCTTCTAACCCCCAGTAGGTCACCATAGACTGGTCAAAAATATTGATTTTGAGCTCTAGTAAGTCTCCTGTTTTTCGAAATTTTCGCACGTTTGTTAGTTTTTAAATTTTGACATTCACACTGATAGGTGTACCATCGAATAAAAAAAGAAAAAATGTACTGAGGCAATACCTGTCATATACTCTAGTAAGACTCGATAGGTGTCGATAAAATAATATTTCAAGCACTGGCTAAATTACGCTAGTGTTTTGTTTTGCCGTGAAAAATCCGAGCTCTGATAATAACTGTAAGCTGTAACAAAATCAAACTTCTATGTCAACGCAATGAGTAAACTTTTACTTATAAACCTACAGGTTTGTACGGAACCCTCGGTGCGCGAGTCCAACTCGCAATTGGCCGGTTTTTTTTTAAGTTAAATATGTTTTTTTTTTTCTAGTGAATTGGTGCTCAGGAGCGGCCGTCACGTTCGCAATCGGATCAGTAAGGGGTTGCAACCCCAAAACAATAGCTTGGTAATACAATCTTAAATGTAAAAGATTAATACTAAGTTAAGTGAAATTGTTATTAACCCATTTCATTATAATAAACAGTTTAATTTTTTTTTTTTTTTAATTCTAATAATCCCAGCTGTGATGTTGTTTAGACTGAAACCATAATTCCGCAGACTTTACTGCCACTTTACTTAAGCAATAATAATTAGAGTAAATTTTTTTCTTATTGCATTATTTATTACTTGGTACTAATATGTATATCAATCACGCCGACAAAGTGGTAAAATAAAAAGTGGAAAAAAATGTTTTATTAGGGTACCTCCCCTATACGTAAAGTGGGGAGTGTTTTTTTTTTCATTTCAACCCTAACGTCTGATATATTGTTGGATAGGTATTTAAAAATTAATAGGGGTTTAGTAAAATAATTTTTTGATAATGTAAATATTTTCGGAAATAATCGCTCCAGAAGTTAAAAAAAATGTGTCCCCACCCTCTAACTTTTGCTTTGCACCATAAGTTTTACAAATATGAAAAACATTTCAAAAGTAAAACTTTATAAAAACTTTCTAGGAAAATTATTTTGAACTTGATAGGTTGAATAGTTTAAAAAAAAAATACAAAATAATTTCTGAACTAAGTTTGTAATTTAACCATATAAGCAGGTGTTTATTGTACCTGTAATTTCTACAAAATCACAATGAAATGACGTGCTTTCAAAAAATCTTAAGTGGGGACACTTACTGTGACGGATGGAAAACTACGGAACCCTACACTGAGCGTGGCCCGACACGCTCTTGGCCAGTTTTTTTTTTAATATGCTTGTATTTTACCTTTTATAGTATTCATATTTTGAAGAACACCAGTCTTCTAGTCAAACTCATCGTTAAAAAAATCTTGTATGAAAATTTTGACAGTTTTCTATGGGATGACAGCCCCGTCGCCATATTTAACGTTGAACAGTGCGTTAGTTATGCGTGGTGCTGCCCACTCTTACTCGGACAACAGTATTAAAAATACGAGTACTTATTCATTTTATTGTTTTATTTCTTTATACCATTGCAGGTGTTTTATTGTATCATAAATTAGATTATATAAACGTTAATAGCTTCAAAGTACTTAAACAAAAACTTAATAATAACATATGTTGAAATAAAATTTTGTAGTCTTCCTATAGTTCCTATACAACAAAACGTTACCGGTCTCCGAGTAGACCTAATACGACCTAATGGACAAAGAATAAACTGGCCAAGTGCGTGTCGGACCGCGCATAGGAGGGTTCCGTACCTTCAATGAAATAAGAACCAAACTAATACCAAAAGGTCGTATCTGATGCCTATGGATGAAGTTTTTTGGAGATAACTCAAATTACTAAACCGATATCGTTCAAATCAGTTTTCGTAGAAAGTTTATGATAAGGCGCATCTTCTCATTTTTTTCATATTATTTGGATTTACGGTTCAAAAGTTACAGGGGGGAACTCAATTATTCTGACTTACGAAGCGATTATTTAAAATGTAAAAGAACGATCTCGATTGTATTTTTAAAAACTTATCAATTGATGTGCATGTTGATATTTTTTTTTACATTTAGTTACATGTACTATAGAGCGCCCCCCTAAAAATATATTTTTCTGCAATTTAACTACATAACTAAATAGCGGCATAGAAAATATGTTACACCTTATGTCTAAATTTTATTAAGATACGTCTCATACTGTACGAGTAAAATGGCTGTGACATACGGACGGACGAACAGAACAGACGGACATGACGAAACTATAAGGGTCCCGTTTTTGCCATTTTGCCTACGGAACCCTAAAAAACGAGCAAATATGAATTAAATAAAGTGATAATTGCTTAAATATTAATTATTCTTAAGACTGTGTCGACCGTCCAGTGGCGCCCTCATTGGGGGATTGTATTTCCTAATAAACGAACCAATTTATGTATAATCCCTCAGTGTTAAGTTGTCCTACTGATTAAGTGATTACGCAACTTTTGATCTTTGCCACATAGTTTCATTTTGCGTATTCTTTGTTTCATTACCTAAACGGCAAATGGTGGCCATTTTTATCCGTTTAGGTGATGAAGCCAAAAGTAAGTAATATAAAACTGTATCACATAGATCATAAGTTGCGGAATTAATAGGACTACAATTTAACACGATGGATTATACAGAAATTGATTAGTTTGTTAGGAAATAGAATCCCCCAATGAGGGCGCCACTGGACGGTCGACGCAGTCTTAAGGTTATTTTATTATTTACTAATTAAAAAAGAAATAACGAATATTAACTGCAAAATTTACACTTTAAAAAAATTACAAAAAATGCAAAACACAGCCAGCCCAACGGGTCTCGAACGCAGATCACTAGCACTAAGTAACTAGCACTCTGCGCTCAAGCTACCGCTCGACCAGGACTATGTGTACTTGACGCGGCGAAATTTGCCTATATATACGACATGCCTGACAGCTGTCATCCTACGTATATTAATGAGCGTGTAGCGTGTGTGAACTGTAGGTTGTAGTTATGTTGTAGTGTTGCAGTAGGCACCTACTGCAAAGTACAAAAGTACCCTGGACTTACTTGGACCATTTAGGGTTGAAAGCCAGACTGCAGTCGGTTTCGTAAAATTTATTTACACATATTCATGGGATCAGGTTGTCAAGCGGACCCCAAGCCGCGACAAACGCTAGGAGGAAGATTGTATAATACTATGATTCTTTGCGGCATAGAAAATACAACTGATTTCTAAATTTTATTAAGATACGTCTTGGCACTTGCCATTTTGGCTACGGAACCCTAAAAAACGAGCAAATATGTATTATGTTGGAACTGGCCAACAGGGTGATGTTTGTATTGACTTTTATTTGAAATGTAATTCTGACATTAGACGAGCAAATATGTATTATGTTGGAACTGGCCAACAGGGTGATGTTTGTATTGACTTTTATTTGAAATGTAATTCTGACATTAGACAGATATTAATAAACTATGTTAAAGGAATGTTTGTTTCAATAGGTTATGGAGAAAATATTCAAATATACCTTTAATAGCTAGTTTCTCCGTATATTTTTGGGATTAAATGGTTTACCTTTTGAGTTTATTGTGTTTCGTAAAAATGAGTGGTCAAAAATTAGATCGCTTCAACATTGAAAAGCTACGTGGCCTGGACAATTGGCTAGAATGGAAGTTCGATTTAAACCTACAACTAACTATGCATAAACTGCAAGGTATAGTAAAAGGCGTCGAGACTCCTCCTGTTCCGCCTAGTACAGACGCGCCGGCTAGCGAAACTACAAGCTATCAGAAGAAACTTACCCAGTACGAAGAACGTGATGCGTTACTTCAATGCATCATAAGATGTAGTGTGTCCGCCGATCCTAAACGCCATATTCTTACTGCAAAATCCGGTAAGGAAATGTGGGATATACTTCACTCCGTCTATGAGCAGAAAAATGAGAGAAGACTCGACTTGTTGTATTGTCAGTTGTTTACCTATGCAAAAGATGAAGCTGATGGCATTGCTACGCACGTCTCTAAGCTACATACATTATGGCAACAACTAAACGACGAGCTAAAGGAAGAAGGAGCGCTCCCTCAGTCATTACTTATGAATAGGATCTTGAATACCTTACCTTCAACATACCTTGAGTTCAAAAATGCTTGGGAGTCCGTACCTAAAGAAAACAGAAGTATCTCCACTCTTATGGAGCGCCTGCGTCTTCACGAGCAGCGACTTGGTGATCTCAGTACTGATCCTTCCACCTCTAAGTCTGACGTAGCTCTCATATCAAATAAACACGTCCCAAAGTGCACACACTGCCTTAAAAATGGACATACGCGTTCACAATGTTTCTTGCTCAAGAAAGGTAAGAAGCGAAACAACAAAAAGAAGCCCACGAGTAACGAGACCACGCAGGGTGATGGTGATGCTTTCCTATCTTGTCTTAACGATTCAAGCTCAGACTGGATGGTTGATTCGGGCTCATCTCATCATGTCACGTCAAGCGCCAAGTGGTTTAGAAGCTACACACATTTCGATACCCAAGAGCCTTACGCCTTGGAGATGATCGAGTCATGTACGCTTACGGACAAGGAGTAATTGACGTTGAAATGTCTGTACATGGCAAATGGAATCGTGCTCATCTGAATAATGTCTGGTATGTTCCGCAATCAGGACAAAATTTATTCTCAGCTGGTTCAGCCTTAGACCTTGGCTATACTGAGTGGGCCGACAAGAACAAACGCGTGTTCAAAAACAAGGGCGGCCAAATAAAAGCTGTCAGTATAAGAGATGGTAATTTATATAAACTTCTTATGCGAGTAATAACCGCAAATGCTTGTGTCGTCAAAGAAGAAACTAGTCTACAAATTTGGCATGAAAGGCTTTGTCACCAAAACAAAAGGCGTGTAAAGGATGTCCCTACACACAACGGAATACAATTTTCAGCAGAGCAAGCTGACTGTGATGGTTGTGTATATGGAAAAATGACTAGTCCTATCTCCAGACAAGACTTGTATGGAATAGTTCCTGAACGCCCTGACCACAGAATTTCAAGTTCGAACTTCCGAAGTAGGCTGCTATCTTGGTCTAGAAATAAATCGCCTTAACGACGGATCAATATTTATCAACCAAGAAGCATAAATAATAACTATTTTAAAACATTCTGACATGTGCGATGCAACTCAGTGCTCATTCCGATTGACAAAAGTCAAATAATAGAAAATTTGAATTAAGATGGTGACAGGAGTGTCAATAATTTTCTTTACAGAGAATTAGGTTCGAAAATTGTTATATTTATTAGACCGGCCATATATAAGTTTTGCTGTAAATATGTTATCAAACATGTGGAAAAACCTGACAAACACCATTATGCAATCGGTAAACGAGTCTTGAGATACTTAAAGGGAACAAAATGACTTGGTATTTTATACAAGTATTCGACAGCCGCCGAAGAAAAATTCCTTCGTAGCATATAGCGATTCAGACTACGCTGGCGACAAAGACACAAGAAGGTCGACTTCTGGCTACGTATGGCTGGCCGCAGGGGGAGCAGTGTCGTGGTCTTCTAAAACACAAAGATGTGTGAGCCTTTCGACGACCAAAAGCGAATTTGTTGCAGCCAGCCTTGCAGCTCAGACGGTGTTATGGCTCAACCGCCTGTATAAAGAAGTACGAGGATATGACGTTATACCAACGATGTTTGTGGATAACGAAAGTGCTATCAAGCTTGTCAAGAACCCTGTGTTTCATTTTAAGACAAAGCACATAGACACACGGTATAAGTTCGTACAAGAATGGCATCATGAGAGGAAGGTCAATGTCCTCTACGTACCATACGTACTCATCGAAGGAACAGGTAGCGGATACGTTAACTAAAGCCTTGCCCAAGGAAAGCTTTCTCAAAGCACGAATCTTGTTGGGTATGGTGTCTAAGCCTGCCCTGATGTAGGGGGAGTGTTGGAACTGGCCATCAGGGTGATGTTTGTATTGACTTTTATTTGAAATGTAATTCTGACATTAGACAGATATTAATAAACTATGTTAAAGGAATGTTTGTTTCAATACGATTATATTAAAAAGAGAGTGATAACTGTTTATTAATTAGTTTTAAGGTTATTTTATCATTTACTACTTTAAAAAGAAATAAAGAATATTATTAACAAAATGTACACTTTACAAAAACTTACTATAAAATGCAAAACACAGCCAGCCCAACGGGTCTCGAACGCAGACCACTAGCGCTAAGTAACTAGCACTCTGCGCTCAAGCTACCGCTCGACCAGGACTATGTGTACTCGACGCGGCGAAATTTGCCTATATATACGACTTGCCTGACAGCTGTCATCCTACGTATATTACCGAGCGTGCGTAAACTGTAGGTTTAGGTAGACAGTAGGTTGCAGTACAAAAGTACCCTGGACTATTGGATCGCACATTAGGCGCCCCACACATTTGATTCGAATGAGGATAAACACTCAAAGGAACGCGAAGATGGCGCTGAAATCGTTAAAAAAGGCAGTCTCAAAGCCTAAAAAAAACAGCTGTGAGCCATCATTCGCCTCATTATTCATCAATTGTAGCATCCTTTAACGGCCTCCTAGCCCAGTTGGTAGTGACACTGCCTACGAAGCAGGAGGTCCCGGGTTCGAATCCTGGTCAGGGCATTTATTTGTGTGTTTATCACAGATATTTGTACCTGAGTTATGGATGTTTTCTATGTATTTAAGTATTTATCTATATCTATCTATTATATATATCGTCGTCTAGTACCCACAACACAAGCCTTATTGAGCTTACTGTGGGACTAGGTCGGTTTGTGTAAGATTGTCCTATAATATTTATTATCATTTCAACTTCATTAATATTAAAGAATTAGTATTATCAATTATGCAATCAGAATATTAGGAAAATATCGTAAGGAAACCGGGTTCAATCTCCACAAGACCCAGATTTTCCAGTTAGAGTTGTAACACTTTGAGGGTGTCAATTTGTAGGTTTATAAATGTAAGTTAGATGGTGTTTGTATATGTTAGGAACTAAGAGATTTCCAGCGGACAGTTGGTATTTGTAGTGGTAAGTTGTTTGTTTATAGATAGGTATTGATCATCTACATTGAAATGTTGTGTATCGAAGGCCTAAAGACGTGAAAGATCGAAAATACTTACATTGTAGTCTGGTCGTTTGCTGTATTTGAAATTCCATTGTTTTGCATGTACTCGCTCCTATAATCACGGAGGCGAGGTGCACATCGTGTTTGTCGTATGATACCATTGAGTACCATTTAGGGTTGAAAGCCAGATTGCAGTCGGTTTGGTAAAATTTATTTACACATATTCATGGGATCAGGTTGTCAAGTGGACCCCAAGCCGCGACAAACGCTAGGAGGAAGTTTGTATAATACTATGATTCTTTGCGGCATAGAAAATACAACTTATTTCTAAATTTTATTAAGATGCGTCTTGGCACCTGCCATTTTGGCTACGGAACCCTAAAAAACGAGCACATATGAATTAAAAAGAAAGTAATAACTGTTTATTAATTAGTTTTAAGGTTATTTTATCATTTACTGCTTTAAAAAAAAATAACGAATATTATTTACAAAATTTACAAAAAAATGCAAACACAGCCAGCCGCTCAAGCTACCGCTCGACCAGGACTATGTGTACTCGATTTGGCGAAATTTGCCTGTATATACGACTTGCCTGACAGTTGTCATCCTACATACGTATATTAATGAGCGTGCGTGAACTGTAGGTTGTAGTGTTGCAGTACTAAAGTACCCTGGGTGGACTATTGGGTAATCTAATCACTTGATTGGGTAGTTTCGAATGAGGAGTAACGCTCGAAGGAACGCGAAGGTGGCGCTGCAATCGTTAAAAAACGCCTCTATATACAGTCTGAAAGCGTAAAAAAATTCATCTGTGAGCCATCATTCGCCTCATTATTCATAAATTGTAGCATCATTTCAACCTCATATTTACGAATTAATATTATCAATTACTAGCGACCCGCTCCGCCGGCTTTGCACGGGATAAAAAAATGGTTATTGTTGGTTATCCCTAACCATCGCGAACTTTTTTGTAGACCTTTTTAAGATGTACAATACTGTAGTACATTATTTTGATCTATCTCGTAGGGTTCAGCCAGCGTTTGCAATGTAAGCGCAAAAAAATGTGTTTATTTACGACATTACATTAGAAACCTCTAAAATGATCAGTGTTTCTCTACAAAATATGCATGTATTATACATATAAACCTTCCTCTTGAATCACTTTATCTATTAAAATAAACCGCATCAAAATCCGTTGCGTACTTTTAAAGATCTAAGCATACATGGGGACAGACAGCGGAAAGCGACTTTTATTTTAACTTTTATACTACGTAGTGATGAAATTAGAATATTAGGAAAATATCGTAAGGAGACCGGGTTCAATCTCCAAAATACCCAGATTTTCCATTTAGGGTTGAAAGCCAGATTACAGTCGGTGTCGTAAAATTTATTTACGGCTATTCTTTGGATTAAGTTGCCAAGCGGACCCCAGCTCCATTGTGCTGTGGTAAAAATCCGGGAGAAACGCTAGGAGGATGAAGATGTGTGAAACGCCCTAACCGTATGTTTTCACTCGTTTCTTACTTATGTCATTACACAATTCACACAAAGTAAACTATAAACAAAATGCCTTTTTCAACCGACTTCAAGATTTCGATGGAGGAGGTTATCAATTCGTCGGGATCTTTGTTTTTGCTTTTTTTTATTTATTATGTTCACCGTTTATTCGAAGACAACTGGACCGATTTGGAAAATTCTTTTGACAATTGGTCCCATTGTAACCACGTCAGGGTCTGATGATCGGATCCTAGAGAAATCGAGGGAACTCTTCAACTATTATAGGCACACCTATATTGATTTGAGTATTTTTTACCTCAGCTCGAGCATTTGCTTTTGGAAAGGTGGAGGCTAAGTGAAGTCCGTTCTTTTTTGTTTAAAATTATTTAGTAGTAAGTTTCCTCCTAAAACGATACCCGTGCGAAGATCAGTGATAAAGAAGGAATTCGGTAGTGACTACGCATCTAAAGAGCTTTCGTTGGTGTTGAACCTTCAAAAAAAAACTAGGAGACTTTGAAGTGACATTTGAAGATGGACAATGGATACCAGGTAGGTTACAATAAAGAAATAAATAGCAATCGTACTGTTAACCGTTCTTCGTAAAACATTAGGATAGATCTTTTTGATGGTTGTCGTTGTTTACGTACCCATCTTGCACGCTAGGTTATGTAGGTAGGTAAGTTCTTTGTGTACGGTCAGTAAATTTGATTCCTAGGCCACTGTAGAACCTTGTCGTAATGACAGTTGCCCGTGGATACGTATAAACGTAACCTATTCGCTACCAAACTAGCTATTGTGACAAGGTTCTAGAGTGGCCTAGGAATCAAATTGGTTGACTGTACATACCTAATAGATATGTTCAGCTTGACCAGTGAATTTTGAAATATACTTAATCGCCGAACAAACGGTATGGATCTGAGGCGACGAATAGATGGCTTAATTGTATACTTCAAGGATGATATATAAGACATGGATTGTAATGTCCATACAAAATTGCGTTCACGTATTTCTGGTTACGCTAGCGCCATCTATCTGTCAACACAAACACTAACTCCCAGCTTCATATATTTTGTGATCACAACGGTTGCTGGTTTACCGCGTTTACATCGAGGTAACACAGATCCACCGTTGCAGTCCCTTACGGACTACGGTGTAGCCATGCGTCATACAAGGTGTAACAAAAATGCTGCATACGATAACCGTTTAAGGGTGTAATTGGTGGTATCGTTTTCTAATTGTGAAAAACTAAGAAAAAAATTTTTTTACGCGAATAAAAAATGGTTTTGTATGGAGGGTTGGCCCGTGGCCGGCTAGGACGACGTGCTCCATATAAACAAAAAAAATTCGTGTAAAAAAAAATGTTCTTCTATTTTTAGGGTTCCGTACCTCGAAAGGAAAAAACGGAACCCTTATAGGATCATTTTGTTGTCCGTCTGTCTGTCTGTCTGTCTGTCTGTCTGTCTGTCTGTCTGTCAAGACCATTTTTCTCAGGAACGCGTGGAGGTATCAAGCTGAAATTTATATCAAATACTCAGGTCTATTGTCCCTTGGAGCTGTGAAAAAATCAAACTTAAAAGCCAACGCAATCAAAAGATACACTCGTTTATGCTGCAAATATTAGAGTTTTTCGGCACTCGCAAAACCTACGGGGTACTTCCCGTGAACTCAGAAACTTGAAATTTGGCACGAAGCAACGTCATATAGCATAGACAACGGAAAAATGACAAAAAGTAGAAATTTTGAATAAAATCATACAAAAAAATATTTTTTTAAATTTTAAACTTACTACCTTTTTCCTCGTAAACGCGCGGAGGTAATAAATTGAAATTCATGTCAAATACTCAGGGCTATAGGACCTTTCAGATGTAGCAAAACCAAACTTTTATGTCAACGCAATCAAAAGAAATAGCAATTTAAGTTGCATATTTTGAAACTGAGTACTTGCAAGAAACTCAAAACCTAAAGGGTACTTCCCGTAAACTCAAAAACTTGAAACTTGGCACGAAAAAATGTCATATAGCACAGACAAAGGAAAAATTACGAAAAGTAGACATTTTTAGTAAAATCATACAAAAAATATTTTTTTAAATTTTAAACTTACTACCTTTTTTCTCGTAAACGCGCGGAGGTAATAAATTGAAATTCATGTCAAATACTCAGGGCTATAGGACCTTTCAGATGTAGCAAAACCAAACTTTTATGTCAACGCAATCAAAAGAAATAGCAATTTAAGTTGCATATTTTGAAACTGAGTACTTGCAAGAAACTCAAAACCTAAAGGGTACTTCCCGTAAACTCAGAAACTTGAAACTTGGCACGAAAAAATGTCATATAGCACAGACAAAGGAAAAATTACGAAAAGTAGACATTTTTAGTAAAATCATACAAAAAATATTTTTTTAAATTTTAAACTTACTACCTTTTTCCTCGTAAACGCGTAGAGGTATTAAATTGAAATTCATATCAAATACTCAGGTCTATAATACCTTTCAGCTGTAGCAAAATCAAACTTCTACGTCAACTTTTACTTATATACCTACAGGTTTGTACGGAACCCTCGGTGCGCGAGTCCGACTCGCACTTGGCCGGTTTTTTCTTAGTTGCAATACGGCACTTACTATGCCCTTAAACGGATGACCAGTATTTATGTTACATTCTGTATATCTACATTTTGTTCGGCGATTAACACTGACAGAATAAGGGTCTCCCCCTCATCTATCGACGGGGATTCGGCAAAATCCGGTGGGAAAAAGCTTTATGTCCACGCATTAAGAGCTAACAAGGCACGGTTCGGCTCGGATCCGATCGGCCGACGCCTGCCGACACGTCGCCGTCTGTTTCGCTCTTATTGCGTGGACATGAAGCTTTTTCCCACCGGATTTTGCCGAATCCCCGTCGATAGATGAGGGGAGACCCTAACTCGACTCCAGACCGTCCGTACCTGTACGTACATACATAGGTCGCGATTAGTTTACCAACTAAGTTTCTAATTACTTTTTGTGATAATAGCACAACAAATGTTTCCTTTACTTGCGCTGAAAGACCTTCCTTTATGCCAAATTTTATAAATACATTTCTATTGAAAAACCCTATAGGTTTAGGGAAATATTATAAAATAAGGTTGACTTTTTACAGCTTTAAGGAATTGCAAACAACTTGATACCTCCATGCGTTCCTGAGATAAAGGGTCTTGACAAAAAAACATCCATACAAACAGACAGACGGACAACAAGTGATCCTTATATGGATTCCAATTTTTTTTTACCTTTTGAGATACGGAACCCTAAAAATTATTTATTTATCGTATGGCGACTTATCACTGGATATAGATAGGCATTTCTTCCCTGGGGTAGTAGTAGTGGGAAAGCAGATGATAAAGAATTTCTAGTGAGTGCTGCGAGGTCCAGATGGGACAGTGCATCTGCCAAGTTTGTTACTCTTTTAGTTTACTAAAAATGATAACATGACTGCAGCAATGAGCTCAGAGTATGAAGCACATAACACCCATATTTATTCGTAACTGCAGATAAGTGTTGGAACAATACTTTTGATAGAGCATGTTACCTGAGACGAGTTAACATTAAAGACTTTTGACCTCTATAAATTCATGCCTTTATTTACCGAGCTAGTGAAACATGTGAAACGTTTGCGTTATAATATTGGGCTAAAAATATCTTGATTGTCCAGCAACTGTTCTCCTCTAAAGGTAGCTTTTCTATAATAGTATTTTATACAATCGTGACATAATTAAGAGCTTTTCAGTCGAGTACCGTGTTTAGGCGTTTAGACCACGAAGCTTGCTGATTGGCCTAAGTAAGGTACGAGATTGAAAAGCTTGATTATGTCACTATTGTATACAATAATTTTTCTACGAGTGCTCAATCTAGGCAAGCCGGTAAGAATAGAGTTCGACGAAAGACCTGCTGCCTCTATACAATTGAGTAAGTTCTATCTCTCGGTGGATTGTGCCGGAGGTCGGGAAGAAGGACACGGACGGTCGGGAAGGACAACAGTGTTACAATATTGTATGAAAATCCTTTGTACCATCGTTGGCGATGTCACAATATGCGACCATAAAAGCTCTATCGGAAAGTATGCGCTAGTAGTTCGGTCTACACAATCACAATTCAAGCATTACAGTCGACGAGTAGAAAAAGATTTTTATGAATTAAGTTTTTGTATTTTTCTCAAAATGGCGGTTTAGGCGCACAGGGGCTAAGTACTAAAGCTAAATTAAAATGTGTAGTGCTTGGTAAACAATGTAATAAATGTAAGATTTCACACATAAAATTCTTTATAGTCAGCAGCTACAATGAGGAACGTAAATAATGCTTGTGTTTTGTTCTTGCTATCTAAATATATAAAAGAAGAAACTGACTGACTGACTGATTGACTGACTGACTGACTGACTGACTGACATATCAACGCACAGCCCAAACCACTGGTTCTAGAGATTCCAAATTTGGCACGTAGGTTTCTTATAAGGTCTAGGGATGCACTAAGAAAGGATTTTTCAAAATTCACCCCCTAAGGGGGTAAAATGGGGGTCCAAAGTTTGTATGGCGAATCAAGATTTGTTAGATTATTTTATTCGGAACTTCACAGGAGTATTCCTAACGATAAATGAGTAAACACGTGTTTCAGGTTTTTTGAAAATTCAACCCCTAAAAGGGGCAAATGTGGTCACAAAGTCTGAAAATCAACATAAGTATCGTATCCTTTTTGAGTACTTATAGTACGCGGGCGAAGCCGCGGGAAAAGGCTAGTACTAAATATGTTTAGGGACTTTTTATCACAGACTGTACAGATTTCACACATCAAAAGCCCAGCATGATGTTCTTTTACGTTTGGACTGCCCCACTCATTACTTAGCCTGTTTGTTCTCATTTAATTACCATTTTATCAGTCTTTACAACATGTCTCGTCTCTTGTTACCTATTGTCACATGTGATGCCGTAAGCAACTGTTGGTAATCAGTGGGTTACCGTGAGAGAGTAGCGGTGCATCGGTATAAAAGGCGTCGTCAGCGTTCACTCATGACAATCAATCTGGCCGCCATTTTGTACAGCCAGCAAAAGAAAAGAAGGTATGCGGAAGTGCTAAAATGAAATACTAAGTTTACGCTCATTATTATTATTTGACGACCTCCTAGCCTAGTAGGTAGTGACTGTGCCTACCGGGGTTCGAATCCTGGTTAAGGGCATTTATTTGTGTGTTTATTGCGGATATTTGTTCCCGAGTTATGGATGTCTTCTATGTATTTAAGTATTAGTCTATTACCCACAACACAAGCCTTATTAAGCTTACCGTAGGACTAGATCGATTTGTGTAAGATTGTCCCGTAATTTGTATTTTATTTTATTTATTTAGTATAATTATACTTTTTGAATTTCAAGGGACTTTAATAAGGGCACAAGAAGAACAGACCTATTAACTGTGTAGCGTTTAGACGCAACCCACACTTAGTGGAATTCAGTCGACCATAGACAATATCCAGCCGGAATCTGCCGAATCCTACACTAGATTAGAGAACGCAACGGAGCCACGCGGTTACGTCGCCTAAATCCAACTAGTTTTAAGTATTTTCTGTATACATATTTTTTTAGTTTACTGTGCTTTGGTTTTAATACTGTTATGTTGTGTAACTTATTTGAATAGTAAAATAAATAAATAATGATCGACTGAATTCCGCTGATTTCTGGTTAAATTCCGCAGTGTGTGTGTTTCTGTGTGTTGCACCTCAAAAAGGCCTAAAAGCCCTGTTACACTTGTCCTAGTTTTACTATTGAAAAACCGGCCAAGAGCGTGTCGGGCCACGCTCAGTGTAGGGTTCCGTAGTTTTCCGTCCGTCACAGTAAGTGTCCCCACTTAAGAGTTAAAATAACACCGCCATGTAGGATATGATATGAGCGTTCCACGTACAGCGACATCTATCGGCAAATTAAGTAAACTATTGCGCGCGAGCTTAAAGTAAGGAAGATGATTTTTATGGGATAATTCTTTATTGCGTGAACCGATTTTCACCGTTTTTCCTTTATTTCAAAGCACGTCATTTCATTGTGATTTTGTAGAAATTACAGGTACAATAAACACCTGCTTATACGGTTAAATTACAAACTTAGTTCAGAAATTATTTTGTATTTTTTTTCAAAAACTATTTAACCTATCAAGTTCAAAATAAATTTCCTAGAAAGATTTTATAAAATTCTACTTTTGAGATTTTTTTCATATTTTTAAAACTTATGGTTCAAAAGTTAGAGGGGGGGGACACATTTTTTTTACTTCTGGAGCGATTATTTCCGAAAATATTTACATTATCAAAAAATGATTTTAGTAAACCCCTACTCATTTTTAAATACCTATCCAACAATATATCACACGTTAGGGTTGAAATGAAAAAAAAAATTACTCCCCACTTTACGTATAGGGGAGGTACCCTAATAAAACATTTTTTTCCACTTTTTATTTTACCACTTTGTCGGCGTGATTGATATACATATTAGTACCAAATTTTAGCTTTCTAGTGCTAACGGCCACTGAGATTATCCGCGGACGGACGGACGGACGGACGGACGGGCAGACATGGCGAAACTATAAGGGTTCCTAGTTGACTACGGAACCCTAAAAAAGTTAGGATCCTAATTAGGATGTTAGTCAAGACACGAAAAAAAGTAAAGTGTAACAGAGCTTTAATACAGGTGTAGTCGATAAAGTGTAAACAAGCGTACTGCAGTCAAATTATAAACAAAATTTCCCTAAAAACACAAAGCTGAGAAACTGCATTTTTCAAGCAAAAAAAAGTTGTGTTCCTCGCGTAGCAGGCAAAAAGCTGCGTAATTTTCGCACTTCAATTACATAAAAATTGTAAGTTTTTTGGAATTAGTTGCTTTGCAATGATTAAAGTTAATAAAATTAAGAACAAGTTGGGCCCACCAACTCATGAGAGATAAAAAGTTAAATTTTTTGAAGCTTCATATTTGATGAATATCTAGGGTACTGTGAGTCGGCTCAAATCGTTCCTAATTTTATTAACTTTTATTATTGCAAAGCAACTCATTCCAAGAAAATTAAAGTTTTTTAATGAAACTGGAAAGAAAATCGCACTTTTTTTAAGGGTCTCAAATAACATACCAAAAATGCAGCTTTACATCGCCCTTTCCGTGTTTAATATTATGAATGATGCAGTTTACCAGTCTCTTGTCGATGAAGAATAACATCGAAAGGAAACCGGATCCAATTGCAATAACGCCTAGTTTCCCCTCTGCGTTGTTACATCATATGGCAATCGCTTCGTAAAAACCAGTCCCTACGCCAATTAATGGGATTAGATTGCCAAGCAGATTCCAGGTTCAATTGAGCCGTGGTGCAGTCACCATCAAATATATCAGAGCGGCCAAGGTGGTCACAAATATCTGAACAACGCCTCTATTGTCAAGGCGATAAAGTGCATGCTCAGATATTTTTGAGTACCTTGGCCGCTCCGATATATTTGATGGTGACTCTACAAAGCCGATACAAACGCTAGGAGAATGATGATAATTTCTTATTACTATGCAGTCCCACGGCCAGTGTGCGCGCACCCCGCGTGTGTACTTAGGACGTCGGCGCGGGCGCAGCGGGCAACGTCCCTGCACAACATAGTTATGTTTTATTTATACTTTCTTACCGACGCGCCAAGCGCATCCGGACCTAACTGAGAGTAAGGAAATGCGAAAGGTCTCCGATTAAAAAGATCTGGCGTATTTAATTAATGAAAGATAGTTTTGGCAATTTTTTTTACTTAAATCGGAAAAGGGATTCAATTCAAATCAATGCATTTATTTCATCTGTAAGCACATACAGCTAAGCCTTACATGCTAATTGGTATTTGATTAATTACATTAGTGTCTAACATGCATTATATTTTTGTTGGTCATGTATTTGTTTTGTGCAATAAAGTGTTTTACTACTACTACTACTATATACAGTGTGGAAAAATAAGTCGGGCCCTGGAGGGAAACTACCTTAAAACGTTGAGATAGCTAAATTCGCTGAAAGATTATTTTATTTTTCTACTCTTTAAAAACTAAAACTACATTAACAGTATGTTTCTTAATTTTTACTTTTTACCATACTAATTGTATGAAATATCTTTTTTTATTTTATTTATGGGTTCTCTTGTGCCTTAAACTTGGTTGGTATTGAGAAGTTTTGATCCTTGTTAGAAATAGGACCGATTGGCATCAATTGTCATAAAAAATATTTATGGCAAAATTTACAAAATAAATGTATTTTTTGTGAACTGTACTTTTTTCAAAAATTTGTAAATGCAGTTATGTACCTTAAAAAAAATTAAAGAATGTTTTCTTTCAGTAAATTGATCTATCTCAACGTTTTAAGGCAGTTTCCCTCCAGGGCCTGACTTATTTTTCCACACTGTATATTTAATTCGTAGTTATACAATAAATTCATTAATCCAATAACATGACCAAAAAATTAATTCCGCGGGCGAAATTATATTTATCGAGCATAAACCTAACTTGGGATGGGTGCTGATCTGGGACGCTACCCTTCCTTCTTCCCATCTACCCACCGATCAAATAATACTTGGGATACACAATCAGCCCAAAAAAATGGCCCCACAATAGTACCGCAAGAACGACTTCTGCGCTTCTTTTTCTGACAGTCTTATTACCGTGATCGTAGATTTTCCAGCATTTTTGGTGCAGTGCCAGGGTTATTATTATTTTGAGGCTATTAAATGTTCCAGAATCAAATAAAATCAAAGCCATTTAACTACTAAGTAATAAATGTAATAATCTAGAGATGATTGGTAATTAAATAACAATTTTACAAAAAACTTTATTGCACCGGTTTTGCTGAAAGATCTACGATCACTGCTTATTACGGTAAAAGACTGGCCGTTTACAAATTTTCACGAGTCATATTTTCAGTAAATCTTGTTTGAGTTTGTACCTCCTTTATACATTGTTGTTTGAAGCATCTACCAAAAACCTCGATCTGCACGCCTAGCATAACTTGACGTTTGACGCTACAGTTCATACTTCAAGCGCGACTCGAAGTATGGAGTGACAGGCGACAACGTAAGATATGCTAGCCGGCCTGGGCTGGTGCGGCAGCGGAGGTAGCAAAAGCAAAAAAGGCTTAAATATCGGGGTCTCGGCTCTCAATACAACTTTGTGGCATTTGGTGTCAAGAGACTCGGCGAGTCTCGGGCCGTGTGGGTTAACAAAAAGCTGATTGACACCACCAGGGACCAGAGAGCTTTCTCTCGCAGCGCATCAGCATTGCCATCCAGCGAGGGATTGCTGCCAGTATTTTTGGCAGGATGCCGCGGGGGCCTTATTTAGATGTATTTTAGTTTAGATTACTTTTATTTTTTAGTTTATTTATTTTTAATTTTATTGTTTTTGTACTTAATGTAATTTTGTTTGTGGAACTTCATTTTAATCCATAATCGAATAACACAAAATTTATAGTGTAACCGACATTAATTGTTAAAAAGGCCAAATCGCCGGCTGTACCTTCTTACATGTTAAAGGCTCAATGATCAATAAATCACTTGATTGATTAAGATTCAAGAAGTAACGAACCTTATCAACAACCGGCAATCCAAATGAATGTGTAGTTATTTATTTTAATAAAAGAAAGTTACAATTAACACCTTGAATATTTTATGTAACTAATAATGGCTAATTTGGTCCCCCCCAATGGGTAATTTGGACCCTTCCAAGATTCACCCAAACAAAAAACCGTCAAAAATATCAACCGCCTTATCAGAATGTTCATTTCAAACATCCAAATAAGAACTTTCGTTTTCACCGAAATTTGACAAAAAAATCTCATTTCACTTATTACTTTTTTCATTGTGGTCCACGGCATTAGGAGTCGGTCTCACGTCCATGTATTGCATACGTGTCAGTGTGTGTGTGTGTTTGTGTGTGCGTGCGCAGGTAACCGGGATCGTCTGATGCAGGGTAAGGCTGGCTTCATATTGGAACTGAATTAGAATTCTTCTTAGAGGAATCTTAGTGGATGGTAAGGTTTAAAAACTGTAGAACGCTATAATTAGTTGTGAGCATGAGTACTACTTTCAGTGCTTTTAAAGAAAACTAGGTGTATATAAGATAGGTACGGTAATTGTGGTAGTTTTTGTTCACATATGTCAGTTTTCCGTCCATGCTTATTTATACATTTATATTCAGGTTTTCCCAAAATAAAAGCTTAAACTAAAAAATAAATCTAAGAATGAACTACAAATATAGAATTTGTTGACATTATAAAGTTTAATTGTAGCAGTTTAATCAAGTGGACGGTATAAACTGGCCGAGAAACCAGCACAATACAGGTTGTATTAAATGTTAAAATAGGTAAGCACCGGCAATACATATTATAATTACAATGTTGGTGCTAGCTTTTTCTGAAATATCAATGATTCCTTAGATATTAATGATGCCTAATGATTATATGAAAATGCAACGCTTATAATCTTGTAGGTACTTATTAAATATTATTTTTAATGTTACAAAGAGCTTTATTTAACACCAATATAAACTTTGTTACTTTGTATAAAAATAACTTTATTCAGTGAGTTTACAATATTTCTTGATTTTTTGTTTCTTATTCAATTTCTAAGAAATTACATACATTCGATGCAGTTTCATATTTATCATTATTGCATCTGTATTATAATCAAAAGATAAGACGAAGAGAGAAATACTTTAAGTACTATTAAAAACGCGGTATTTACATGTATATTTATATTTTATGGTAAATATTCAGTTTTTAATAGTATATAGGTAAGTAGTTATAATGTTAATGACCTTGTTAGCAAGCGATCGTACAAGAAAACTTATAGTACCTAACACGATATAGCTTACTAGCTTTTGCCCGCGGCTTCGCTCGCGTTAAATTCGGGGTAACACGGTTCTCCTTTGCCCTCCGGAATGCTCCATACAAACTTACACCCCCCATTTTAGGGAAGTGGGGGGTTAGAACGAGACAAAAAGTAGCCTATGTCACTCTCCGTCCCTTCAACTATCTCCACTTAAAAAATCACGTTAATTCGTGTGCCCGTTTTGCCGTGAAAGACGGACAAACAAACAAACAAACAAACACACACACTTTCCCATTTATAATATTAGTATGGATATGGATATGGATTATGAAGTTAGTTTAGTTACTCCTCAATCATAAATGAGTTTAATTTCAATATGTAAGAGACCGATAAAATAAATAACTTAGGTAGGTTACTAATGATGTAACTATGTACTTTTGTGTAATGCAATTGAAGCCTATTAACATGGCGCGCTTATCACCAAAGAGCTTCCTAAAGCTTAGCTGAGCTTTCTTCGATGTAGCGAAATATCTCAAACCAGTTTGTCAATGAACTCTAGAGGTAAAACCAAAATCTGCTGCACACCTATAAGCACTCGGTCAACATAATTGCCTAGTAGCTAACATTTCAATTCCGACGCTAAAAAAGCTCGCCGAAATCTCGCAAGAAAATAATTGGGGAAAAAAAGAAGAAAAAGAAAGGGGTGTGCGAGCCTGACGTAACGCCGCGTTTGCGCAGTGCGCGCCCGGCCGCCGCGCGACCCGGTCGCTGCGCACAACCCTGCCAAGTGCAACTGCCCTTATTTAAAAAGGGCTTTTGTTTTAAATTTCGAACTGGCCGCTAAGCTGGCTGGTTAGAATCCAACTTGAACCGCGCACGTGTGGTGACGTCACGAGCTTCCCGGAGTTTGTAAGTTTTTTTAGCTTCCTCTTTCTGTTTTATGATTTATCGGTTTTTGATTGGCTTTCTTCCGTTTTTTTTTTATCTAACCACTATTTATTATGAGTATATCTGTCTGTAATAAATATTGTCTGTCTGGTTATATTCTAATAAGATTAGTTAGTTTGGATGAAACATTGGTTTAGAATGACATGGCATCTTAAATACCCTCTATGTTACAAATTATTTTAATAAGTAAATATTTTTATTTGTTTATTTTAAGTAGACACTACTATATTATAAATTATAAACTGGTATAGATTCATTTTCTTTTTAATTTCCGTTTACCCTCTATGTTGTCAATATTTTTCATTAATTTATTTTCTTATAACAATTCTACCATCTTCCTTCGAAAAGTCACATGTTGCATACACTTGATCAATTCGTGAAGGTCTGGTTACTACGGACATACTGGTGGTATGGGTGGGCCGCGTATGAATTCCTATGTCATCTAGTTATACCTATTTCCGTTGTAGGTAACAGAGAATAGGTATCAAAATATGGATAATCCAGTATATAGGAAAATTCTAAATTACCTACTCGTTTAATAGTGAAGTAGGTACTATCGGGTTCATAATAGCATACCCAATTTATGAATGAATTCATTGATAAATTGGGTCGGTATGCAATTATGAACCCATGGTACCTATACATCGTCCTAAACCAAAACCATTTTAAATTTGTTGGCACAAACGTTTGACAGTCAAAACAAAAATCTGCCGTTATTACAAAAAAAAATGTAACTGAAATGATGTTAAAAAGTTTTTTTTTCTAAATTTTACCTTTAACCATTGTGGTATTGTACTTGCAGTAATGAGGCGAAAGTATGTCACTTTTTTAATAAAAAAATTGCTAAACCTTCAAACTACACAAGTAAGAAAATACGGACGCCCGCCGGTATAAAAGTAAAGTTTAAATTAAAAAAAAGGTAGTGATGGCGTGGCAGCATACAAACGAGCGTATTGCACTCTATGCACCACAACAATAAGTACATTTTTGAACTATGCAACGTTAACATATCATCTAAAAGAGCTTCAGTAGGTATGTAATGTTCTTGCCTAACGCATTAGTCCCATCCGTATTTTTATACTTATAATTAATCATAAAATAGGTCACTCCCGCTTATGCATAAGTATGCTCCTCCCTCCGACTTAAAACATTGATGCTAAAACTGTGTTGGGGAGGAAAGGTGGATTTTAGCATGGCTAGCGTGGTCTTCACTGTTTCCTCTCATTTAACAAATAAATAAGTTTTAATGACATCACAATTATGATACCTAATACCTATGTATAAGAACAAGTTGGTTCAAATAACAGAATACATTTATCATTACTTGCACACTCCGCTATTTTCTTTAACCTCAAAAGTTCCTAGCTTTTCTAACTTCGAGTACCTATCCTACAAAGAGAGAGGCTCTTCATAAACAAATATCAATACAAATTTGCATATTTTTAAATTAACTATTTTTTCCAACCCTAAAAGTAGATCCTCGATAAAAATATTTTTTTATTACCAAGTGTTTTAGAGTAATCAACGTGGATATTTATAAGAGTCCGTGACCACTTTTTCTAATCTAAAATGTTAGGTTATGTTTTGATTAAGTATCCTGTAAAAAAAATACAAAACAATGAATGAATGAAAGGAAAAAGAATTAAATATCTGAGTACATAATAAAAATTACATAAAATAAATTTCTTCCCACGAACGCTGCGGCTCGGCTGCGGAATGAACACCCTGCCGAGGTTTTCCCAGCGGGCTACAGTATGAGGTTCTTCAAAAAAGGAGTGTATAGGTTGCTAAAGGGTAGGCAACGCGCATGTGAATCCTCTGGGATTGCAGGCGTCCATAGGCTACGGTAATTGCTTATCATCAGGCGGGCCGTATGCTTGTTTGCCACAGTCGTGGTATTAAAAAAATTTAAACTATCAATATGGCGCCACCCTGGCTATCTATTGCACTACCTGCTCCGGTTGCTCAATAAGAAATACTTAATATGTTTTTTTTATGTTATTTAATCAACATAGACACTCGACCATTTATTTTGTTAACCTCTAAAATGTATCGACTATTTTTAATTCATAAAAATACTATTTGCACAGTATTTCTCTATCTTTATTTTACTGTACCTCAAATTTTCTCTATCCTCCACAAACGAGATAGCCCTTGGGGGCCTTAACATTTAACTAATATGAAATTCTGAAATGTTTAATGGTTTTTCGTAAAAAGTATATATAATGTCAGAATTCAAACGCCATTCAAGGAACAACGTTTATTAGCAACCATTTAAATATTTATATATTTCTAAATTATAAATGAATTTATGCAGAATTTATAATATAATATAAAACAAAATATAAAAGAGGATTTCGGTATTTCTACCTTTTTTTAGGTTAGTTTTAAGTATTTTAGCAACGTGTAAGATTTTAGCGTTCAATATTTTCAAAAATACATCAACGATTTGAAATCATTTACAAAAACGATTATGCCTCGCACAATAAAAGTTTCCAAATACTCAGTATGTAGGTACATAATAAGATTTATATAACATAATTGAAGAACCAGCGTGCATTTTTGTGTCCGCCATTTCCTAACCTCTTCGCATACTAAATTAAAATTCTAAAAAAAGATAAGGCCTTTGCAAAATAAATATTTTAAAATAGGGACTAGGTTCGCAAGAAAACTTTAAAATATTTTTAGCATAGTGTTTAAATATTAAAAAAAAGAAAAGAGCGTGTGTTTTATCGTCCGCCATTTTCTAACCTCTTCGCTAGGCCGGCGCGCGCGCACTAACCTAGGCCAAGCGGCAGGTCATTACTCTCGGTCACGGCCGCACTTTCTCGGGACTAGAAAGGTTGGCTCGTAAATACCTCCCACGGTACGAGCTATTTTATGGTAGGGACGTTAGGAAGACGGGATTCATATATTTATTTAAAAATATTTAAAAGGTGATATTTATTGTACGATTGTGATTCTAATTACAGAGGAAAACCTGTATGTCCTAGCTTAATACGTATCATAGACAGAGGTGTATAAAGTTAGGTTATTGGCGTTCCATACCTAAAGGGTCTTATATTCGATTTTGAATTAAGCATGGATTCTAAATCTACATTACAAGCTATCTAATACAATAAATAAACACCCCAACCAAAAATAACGCCACATATTTATATTAGAATTATTATTTTAACTGTATTTTACTTAATTCAATTGATAACTAAAGCTACTCCAATGTGATACATCAAACGTTAGTAGCTGTGGAAACGCCTGAATGATAATTTGTTTATGATTTTGATGTAATTCCAATACAATTGAAATGTATTGGAGTTAGATCGTGTCTGAAACATATTTTAAAGAAAAAAAATATGTTTATTACTAATACCGACAAACAACGTTTTAATTGCTTTTTTTATGCCACATTGTTTAACTACAGTGTGGTGGTAAGCGGTTACAGTTTATGGACGCTTTGCAAATCCAGATAATATCCGCGTGTCTGACCTTTTCAAAACCTGTATTTGTAGGTACGTGTACCTAACCTACTACTTTTTGAATAACCTTTAGTTACACATGTAAAAATAAATATTATGTAGGCATGTGAAAATTAGTTCAATGACTAATATCAATTTCTTCATTTCTTTTGTTTGACATAGAAAATCGAGATTTTTTTAACTCGATTTATTTGTATAAGTTCACAATATTCTCATTCCAAATTATTTGAATCCAGAATATTAAACATTAACTTAACATCTAAAACCACCATTCCGAAAAATTAAAACATCAATGGAATAAATGGAGTGATTTTTTCTTGAAATATTAAATATTTTTTCCTAATAGTATTAAAAATGCAATTATAACTAGCTATGCAGTTTAAAGTTTAAAAATAGAACTGCAGTAAAAAATAGAAGCTGTAAAACGAAGTCGGCTGCACTGCACTGCGCCTGCGCTTGACACTCATAGACTCATAGTTTGTTACCCTAGGTCAGTGTACGCCAGCCCGAGCGCCTCCGAAGCTAGCCGAGCGAGCCCGAAGTCAATGGCGTACGGTTGTGATGTGACTAATGCCATTCATATTTATATTTACGGGTATGTGACGTAGAACTGCTAGAGAGAATATAACCCATTAATAACTACCTTCTAGTAATTAGGTACTGATATTGCTGGTTACGGTAACGGAGTGGTCACAGTGACAGACGACCACGTAACGTACTACGAGTATCTAGCTGTAGTGTAGGTATTCCATATGAATCTAAAAATAATGTAACAAGTGGCATAGATGTAGGGTATACATACAGGCTGGTTTATTTAGATCGGTCAGTATGGCCAAGTCTGTAACTATGAGTCTATGAGACATACAAAGATCTATTCTTAGGAACCATGTCATTGATTTTAGGGACAAGAAAAACTGCATACATAGATTTTTAAAAATAACTTGTACGCAGTTCGGAAATCGACCCGGTGGTTTAAAAAAATATAACTTATATTATTTCTATTTGGAGTCATAAGCAGTAAATGTTACTATGAAATACGATATCTAAAATGAATAAAATGCATTGTTTATCACATTTTTTAAATTAAATATCATAATTAACATGATAAAAATTCCCGAACTGAATAAAATGTTTTTAAATCTATGTATGCAGGTTTTCTTGTACCTAAAATCGATGACATGGTTCCTAAGAACAGATATTTGTATGTCTCATAGTTTGAACTGTCTTCGTGGTCTACAAAATTCAGATAATTTTGACAGGGATTGGATCATATTAATTTTGTAATAAGTACTTGTAGTAGAATGCTATTTAATTGCAGGACAAGTTCTGAATAGGTAGCCTGAATCGGAATCCAGGTAAATTAACTGTTGTAATATGTCTCATTATAGACTTTTTGGATATCTGCCAGATGCAACGAACGAGTGTTCTACAAAGTAACACGGGAATTTGACAAACCAGTGCATTTTCTTTGAATTTAAGGCGATTAACACACTGGCGCCGCAACCGGACGGCGACGGTGTGCAAGCGTGACAGCGCTATACACATGCAGAGCGCTATCTCGCTCGCGCACCGGCGCCGCATGCGGAAACCGCAGCAGTGTGAAAGCCGCCTTACACTGACTTATATTGCAATGTTGTTACAGTAGTACAGTACGCGAACAGTTTTGAGCTTCGATAACTCACAAGTGCGATTTTCTTTTTTAGTTAGAGAATACGATATGATTACTTATAGTAAAAAACTAATTCTAACAGTTTTTGACGTCGCGCTAGGTATTATATAGATATTTGTTCATAACAACAAGAAAAGATTATACAAGATATATTTTCCTTTACCATACTATTGCATTCAACTATTTCAACATCATCTGTCATTTTATAACAGTTTGGTCAATAGATTATGTGAGCATAATCGAAAACAATTTGTCAAAATATAAGTGATCTTGAATTTTAACCGAATTACAAATGGCTAAGACGACATATGCTCTTGACAAAACCGTTATAAAATGTGAAGTTATGTTGCAATAGTAAAAAGCGTTAGCCTGGTGGAGAAAAATAAAACTTAAATAATCTTTTCTATGTGTAGCAAACAAATACATGTATTATACTTAGCAATTGTTAGAAAATATTTTTCATTATTAGTACTTAACGTATTCTAACAGGTCACATAATAAAATCGGACTTGTGATTTATGTAATTTTTATAGGTTAAAAAGGCGTTCCCGTACTCCACTACAGTTTGGCCAGGGAGTTCCAAACTAAGCATACAGAGAAAACCATACAGTCATATGTAATGATATTAATGATATAATGTATTACACAGTGTAACAAAGGACATCGTTATAATTATTAATAACGGTACCTTTCTGTGACGGGGCATCTTGTAGATTATACATTGGTCAAGTGATACGACAGTTCAACATGTTATCAAGATGTATTTTGGATGACGTGTTCTCAAAAGGTAAACAGAAATATGAAAATCATAAAAACAAGGCATTAGAACGTAGTACATATTTTTATTCAAACTTATAACACCGTTTACGGAATGAGAACTAATATCTACATTCTTACAAAAATTATAAATAGTCTTCCAAAACACATACAAAAATTATAAATAGTCTTCCAAAACGCATACAAAAATTATAAATAGTGTTCCAAAACACATACAAAATTTATATCCAACTTAAAGTCAATTAAGGATGTTAGAATTTTTTTGTTTCCTAATATTCACGACTACGCTCTGTAAAACTGTAAATGCACTGTTAGAAAAAATAATCACAGCTAGTTAAGCAAGTCCGAACCCTTGCTGTAAATAAGCTGTAAATGGCTTTAGCAGTTAAGTACCGATGAAACTCTGCGATTTAATAAATTATTATGAACTTTAATAAAAAATAAAAAACCGGCCAAGAGCGTGTCGGGCAACGCTCAGTGTAGTGTTCCGTAGTTTTCCGTCCGTCACAGGAAGTGTCCCCACTTAAGAGTTAAAATAACACCGCCATGTAGGATATGATATGAGCGTTCCACGTGCAGCGACATCTATCGGCAAATTAAGTAAACTATTGCGCGCGAGCTTAAAGTATGGAAGATGATTTTTATGGGATAATTCTTTATTGCGTGAACCGATTTTCACCGGTATTACTTTATTTGAAAGCACGTTATTTCATTGTGATTTTGTAGAAATAACAGGTACAATAAACAGCTGCTTATACGGTTAAATTACAATCATAGTTCAGAAATTATTTTGTAATTATTTTTCAAAAACTATTCATCCTATCAAGTTCAAAATAATTTTCCTAGAAAGTTTTTATAAAGTTCTACTTTTGAGATTTTTTTCATATTTGTAAAACTTATGGTTCAAAAGTTAGAGGGGGGGGGGACACATTTTTTTTACTTCTGCAGCGATTATTTCCGAAAATATTTACATTATCAAAAAATTATTTTAGTAAACCCCTATTCATTTTTAAATACCTATCCAACAATATATCACACGTTAGGGTTTAAATGAACAAAAAAATCACTCCCCACTTTTTTTTTTTTTTTTATACCACGACGGTGGCAAACAAGCATACGGCCCGCCTGATGGTAAGCAGCTACCGTAACCTATGGACGCCTGCAACTTATAGGGGAGGTACCCTAATAAAACATTTTTTTCCACTTTTTATTTTACCACTTTGTCGGCGTGATTGATATACCTACATATTAGTACCAAATTTCAGCTTTCTAGTGCTAACGGTCACTGAGATTATCCGCGGACGGACGGGCAGACATGGCGAAACTATAAGGGTTCCTACTTGACTACGGAACCCTAAAAAATGTTCCTTCGCATAGTCAGTAATAAAACTAATAAACAAGTACGTATATGCATGTTAAAATCTAACATCAGTTTGGCTGCACCATTAACCATTACTCTAGTCAAGTAATACTATCACCCCAAAAAAAGGAATGGGTATAGTTTAAAAAACCAGAGAGTAGGAGTAGATTGTTGGTTTATTAGTATTTAGATATTTTTAGTTAGTATTAGGTTAGCTTGATTTTTATACACCGTGGGATCGAGTAAATCTCGAAAAAAAACCACGCATTTCTGAGACCAAAAGAAGGAAACAACATTAAGTATAAGAAATTCACAAAAAAAATTTTTTTTTTCTTTGTTAAATTTTTGTGTTTTTTACACATGAAAAGTAAATGTTAATATAATAATAAAATGATCACCTAAAACGAATTGGTACATTTTTTTCGTAAAAAATTAGTTTATGCAAAGTGTTCCTTGCCACTTTAATACCTGTCAATACGGATTTGTAAACTATGCCCAATAATGGCAACAACGCCATCTAAAAGGCGTTTTGCGCGAGTATTTATTATTTTATTGGTATCAACTCTAAAACTAAGCGTATTCCAGAAAAGTTTATAGGACATTTTAGTCTCTAAATATGATCAGGAATACACTGTTAAAATCTTTCTAGTTATTACGGCCCGCGATGTATTTTGTTTTTCATTCTTTTGCAAGAACCTATACGTACTGTAGGTAGGTAGGAAGATCGCATACCTAAATCAAAATATACATTCGCATTTCCCTTTCCGTTATCTGCTAACTCTGACGTCACTGTTTACTTAATGCAGTCTGCAAATGTGCAGACGTTTACATGAATGACAACGCGCGTTTGCTATGCCGATGGGGTTAAAGCCCTGGCCATGAGTTCAAAGGTACTTAATCCAGGCTACCGCGAATGAAACTCGAAGATTTTATCTCGATTTGTATTGCTTTTGGTATATTGGAGTGATAGAGATAAAGGTAAACAAATTTCACTAAATTACATCACTATGTATATATTTAGTTATCTTAATTGAAAATAAAATATGTCTGTGGTATTTACGTAATGGTCTATTTATGTAAAGAGTTGATCGATTTTTAAATTATTAAGGACAAGCATACGGCCCACCTAAAGGTAAGTAACTAACACAGCGCATGGACACCTGCAACTTCAGAGGTGTCACAAGCGCGTTGCGAACCCTACCTCTTTTTTAAATATCATGGTTACCATGGGCCGTGCTTTGAACGTCGGATCTCCGAGTTAAAAGTCGAATGTCTTACCGCCCGGGTACCAAAATTGTATTAAATAACAAAAAACAAGATTTTCTGTAGGTAACTGGTAGTTTCTGTAACTGTTATAGTCTGTCTTCGCTAAGTTTGCACCGACTTAGTAAAGATTCTATGGGTAAACTAAGCGAGGTTGAACTGTCCCTACTAACCCCTACTAATATAAATTTGAAAGTTCTCTGTCTGTGCCTGTCTACACTTAAACCGCTGACCCGATTAAGATGAAGTTAGATATATAGAATATTGGAGATAGTTTAATTCCCACGGAAGGGCATATAATAGTTATTATCAAGGAAATCACTAAAGGGAATTTTCAACAAACTTTACTTGTTAAAAGTGAACTTTACGGTAAATTATATTGTATTTAGTCACTACGTGCGATATTTTTAGGTCTCCATCTATATTTGTAGTCAAGTGGTTTTTCAGTTTTAAATATTTTTAGGTAATCAATAAATAATGCCTTTTTGGTGCAAGAAGTGCGTACGCGCAGGAACGGCCGACGACAAAGAAAGGCTGCGGGACCTTGGCAGTGAAATGTCAAACCGGCTGCGCGACATGCCGCGCCCAGGGCGGGGAGCAGTCGATACTCGCAGTATCGATAGTTCAATGTTAGCACGTGCAAGAATGACGCTGCTGCTGGTAGCCTAGCGTTAAGATGTCTGGTTTTCAATTTGGAGTTCTCGGGCTCAAATCGAACCCTAAGTTTTTCAGAGCTTTTTGGTGAAGGCAACCACACAGTATCCCGAGGAGACCACACATAATCCCAATAAGACGTAGTTTCCACTCTGGGTTTGAAGATGGAGGTCTCTTTGGTAAAAACTAGTGCCTACGCCTACCCATGGGTAGGTTATCCCATGGGATAAGGTTGCTGAGTGGACCCAATGTTTAATAGACGCAATAAAAAGGCCACAACAAACGCTTAGGAGGATAATGAGCACGAAAACTGCAGGAATGGAGCAGTGATGTATGAAGACCAAAAGGCTGTGCCGAAGGCAGCAGAAAGGTGAACCGAATAAAGCTATAGTCGCACATCGCTTCCACGACGACAGGGCACGGTCACGGGCGACAGTAGTAGATACTATTTAGCTGCAATTAAAATAGGAGCAGAGTTGACAGATTTGTCATATAATTACATACGTCAACAATCATTATAGACGGAGAGCTGGCCACGTCAGATATGACACAATAATGAGAGCAATGAAACCCATGTAGTTAGTTTGCTACACTATGCTTATTTCTAGATCCGGACATCTGGCAGCAGTAAAGTGGTGGAGATTAAAGATTGCAAATAACTTGAAGAAAACAAATCCTAGAGTTCTGGGTTTAATGCAATATTATGGGAAATGATGTATTTAATTAGGTTATATCATATCCAGAAGGTTCTGTTGGGGGAAAGTAGTGTCAAATGATGTAAAATGCAATTTTTAGTTAGTCGCCTACTGTTTTTGTTTCCGCAATAATAGACAATGGTTTTTAATCTTATGTTAAAATATAGGTCCTGTCCTCTATAAATGACACAACTTTGGCGTGTTTTACCTGTTTTGGTATTACTTTTTTCCAATTTAAAAACTTTGTTGGTCTGTCACTTTGACCTCCACCCATTAAAAGGTGCCAGATGCCCGGATCTAGCAACAAGGATGGTAAAGCAGTCTAACTAGACAGGTTTCATTGCTCTCATTATTGTGTCACATCTGACGTGGCCAGCTCTTAGACCATTATACTCGTGAAATTTATCGATACTTCGCCACATCCCTAAATCGGAAATAAAAAACCTGTCTGCCGGGCATCGGCGTCCCCAGGTAAGGCCCTAATCGCAGTGAGCGGCTACAAGGCACTAGGCAACAAAGGACGCTAGGGCGTTTGGTTTAACCCTTTGAACATAAGAACCGTCGACTGTGGTCGTGACCATGGCGCCAAGAACGCCTATAAGCTTTCTGTGTGCTTTTATTTATAAACATACTTCAGTATTTATTTAGTGTACTGATCGACTAAGTAGGGAGTCAAAAAGAAACTGCCTACGTGACATTTCAGTCGCAGATTAGAAGCTAGTTTAATAACGATGTTAAAAAAAGCTCCGTTGACATTCGTCAAATGTCAAAAAAAGTAAAATTTCGTTTATTAACGGAACAGCACGTGGCGGATACAGATGTCAGCTGACGGTAACGTGTATGTTAAATTGGGGAGACAGAAACCTGTCACTTCTGTTATAAACATATTACAAACCAATTATAAACTACGAGATAAAACTGCACTAAAAATATATTTTTTTAGAAATCACGCAAAAAGTGCTCGTATTAAAAATAAAACGGCCAAGTGCGAGTCGGACTCGCGCACCGAGGGTTCCGTACAAACCTGTAGGTATATAGCGGTAGTAACTTTAAAATTTTAAAAAATATTTTTGCGTTGACATAGAAATTTCATTTTGTTACAACTTAAAGGTATTATAGACCTATTTGATATGAATTTCAATTTAATACCTCTACGCGTTCATGAGGAAAGGGGTAGTAACTTTAAAATTATTAGAAATATATCTAAATATATATAAGTACCCTGTAGGCTGTAGGTTTTGATTCCCTTGCGAGTTTCGAAAATTTGCGGAAATTTGCGGCATAAACTGCTGTATCCTTTGATTGCGTTGGCTTAGATGTTTAATTTTTTCACAGCTCCAAGGGACAGTAAACCTGAGTATTTGATATAAATTTCAGCTTGATACCTTTACGCGTTCCTGAAAAAAAGGGTGTTGACAGACGGACGTACGGACAACAAAGTGATCTTATAAGGGTTCCGTTTTTTCCTTTCGAGGTACGGAACCCTAAAAAATATCTGTCTGATCTAAACATTGACGGGTTATCATCAAATGGTTTTGGTAGGTTTACTGAATTTTAAAGGGTCAGCAACGCGCATGTAACTCCTGGAGTAGCATTTAGGGTAGGCAACGCGCATGTGAATCCTTTTGAGTTACAGGCGTCCATACGCTACGGTAACTGCTTACTATCAGGAGGGCTTGTTTGCCACCATGGTGGAATTAAAAAAAAAGGAATTGTCGATATGCTACGCTACTGTGACCGCTTACCTTTAGGTGGATTGTATGCTTGTTTGCCATCGACCTGGTATAAAAAAATACAATCACGGTCATGGTTCTCTTATCAAAATAGGTTACCTACTTTCAAAAATCTACTTTAAAGTCATTCCCGCCTTAGCTTTCGCCGAGCCTTAAATAAGAAAAAGAATATCACTTAGCTTAATAGGTGCGAGGGAGACGGCTAACATCCTAAAAGTGAGTTTAAAGGCACCTGCCGTTGAATTTAACATGCGAGCGCTAATTGGCCGGGTCCGGGAATCGAACCGCGTTAATAAATAGAAAGGTCACGGTATACTTAGTAATGGTGGCTGGTCAACATTAGGTATGTGGGATCGGGCTCTTTCGGGCTAAGTCGAGTTGAAAAAAGTCTATTGTCAAGGTATCTATGCCCCTACGAAGCAAGGGCACCCGTAGGGGCAACCACTCCCAGGCCCGTAGCCAAAGTTGCAGTTAGATGTAGGCCGTAGCCATAGCCAATTTTAAGTTAAAGGTTTGGAGACTTTATTTTCATAGCTAGGCCGCGTTCGGTTTTCAAAACCGTTACTTTTAATGCCTACTGTTTAAAAACTAGTATTACTGTAATTGCCGGAGATCATCACGTACACAATAATTATCGAAATGTCACCAAGGCAATGCCTTGCCTTGGTGACATTTGACTCCCTATGTCCTAGTTGACGAGTTAGGAACTTAATTGTAGAAACACTATCTTAGATATTTTTAAAAGGATATGCGAAAGGACAACGACTCAAAAAAACAATTGATTGATGATGATAATTGGTCATTACAATGCAAACGGGAATAAAGATACGGGAGAAAAGAATAATATTACATCACATTAATAACGACTAAATGCCATCGCGCCACAGGGTGTTCCATATAAATATAAACTTTATTCAATTCAATTCAAATTATTTATTTCGAATCAATTAAGGATCCATAGATTGTTAGTACATACAGCTAGAGAAGACTTAAAATTAGGGTTAGTGACATAGAATTACATAATAATTAAATAAAAATAAAACTTAAAAACAATAAAACAATCGGTAAAGTATACGTACATAACATTACATACTAGCTATTTTTATATTTACATTCATATATTATTAATTTTGCTGATTTTATGTTCTGTATGGTACCTACACCATGTGATATTTTCCCTTACCCCCTTGTCCGTTGTGATCATATCAATTATATCAAACCCATTACATTAAGCCCACCAGACACTGTCATTAATTTATTATTTTACATTACATTATTTCTGTACCCGTCCTTTTCTATGTATAGGAAGGATGAGAAAGACGAGTAGAGAAATATTTTTTAAATTTTTTTTTATTAAGAAACAAACAGTCATCTACATATAAGAGCTTATAAAATATTGCTTAAAATTAAGACCTGGAGTTTCCTTAAGGTTAATACAAAATTGCAGTCTATAACTAACATGTATGTGGTTATTCTTTATGAATATCAAGAACTAAGTGTGAATAATAACATGAAATTTGACATAGGTAATTACCGAAAAGCTGATTTTAGTGAATTTATGGAACAGGTAAACAAATCAATTTCGCTGAGTTTTACATTTAATGTCATTATTACTGACAGTTATAACTAATATCATTGACCCACTCATATAATAACAAAATTTGTTTGCGGGCTACGTCTCTGATTCTTTAATGTTAATACTTTAATGTAAATTCTTCATTAATGTAAATACTTTCTTATCAAAAGAATAAAAATTATATCTTGACATAGGTACTTTATTTAAAAAAAAAAACCGGCCAAGTGCGAGTCGGACTCGCGCACCGAGGGTTCCGTACAAACCTGTAGGTATATAGCGGTAGTAACTTTAAAATTTTAAAAAATATTTTTTTGTATGATTTTTACTACAAATGTACTATTTTTTGTAATTTTTCCATTGTCTGTGCTATATGACGTTGCTTCGTGCCAAATTTCAAGTTTCTGTGTTCACGGGAAGTACCCCGTAGGTTTTGCGAGTGCCGAAAAACTCTAAAATTTGCAGCATAAACGACTGTATATTTTGATTGCGATGGCTTTTAAGTTTGATTTTTTCACAGCTCCAAGGGACAATAGACTTGAGTATTTGATATAAGTTTCAGCTTGATACCTCCACGCGTTCCTGAGAAAAATGGTCTTGACAGACAGACAGACAGACGGACAACAAAGTGATCCTATAAGGGTTCCGTTTTTCCTTTCGAGGTACGGAACCCTAATGACATGTAAGATATTGATATGGGATAGGTACATAATAAGATAGTGATGAAGGATTACTATAATAATAAAACAGAGGTTCAAGAAATCGATCAAGATCGAGGTCGATCGACAGAGTAGACTGAACTTTAGTTTTGCTCTGTTTGAGATCTCTCAGGTCGCTGGCTCTACCTGTTTAGGTAAAGTGTATCATCGACCGACCATGCCCTTGTCAGACTTATGTACAGGATGGTACATTTAGATCGGTCAGTATGGGCAAGTCTGTAACTATGATACATAGAAAGATATGTTCTTAGGGACCATGCCATCGATTTTAGGGACAAGAAAAACTGCATACATAGATTTAAAAAAACTTGTACTCAGTTCGGGAATCGAACCCGGTCGTTTTGAAAAATAAAACTTGCATTATTTATATTTGAATATCGATTGTGTAGGTCATAAGCAGTAAATGTTACTATGAAACACGATATATAAAATGAATAAAATGCATTGTATTACATATTTTTTTATTTAAGTTGACATAATAATTAAGATGATAATAAATTCCCAAGTTTTTTTTTTAAATCTATGTATGCAGTTTATCTTGTCCCTGAAATCGATGACATGGTCAAGAACAGATCTTTGTATGTCTCATAGTTACAGATTTGGCCATACTGACCAGTCTAAATGTATCTAGTTTTGTTTTCATTAACACCAAAGAGATATTACTTTCCTCGTACAAAATGAAAGTAGAGTTTAACTTATCCATTTCACTAGATTTAGAGTGAAAAATGTATTTAACCCTAGGGTAGGTAAGTCGCATGAATATAAACAATATTTGTACAACTACTTTGTTTAAACTTTGACACGTGTCAATAGAGTTGAAAATATTAACGGCCATATATGGATTCGTATGCGGTAAAGTATCTGCAGAACTAGTAACTGTAGGTTATTTTGCCGTATCAAAAACCTTTCAATATTTGCATGAAATACTATTATATTATATGTAAGCATACCATATCGAAGTGTAAGTAGTCCAATCATCATTTTGTCCCTGCTTTTTGCTACTGCTGGCTCTTTAAGGGAACCTGGAGCCCGCTCAGCAAGCTAACGCCAAGAATTCAGATACCTACATAAGGGTAGTTTTTTTATTTTTTTATTTTAGAGAATTAAGTGACTACCAGCGGGGAATCCATGGAACTCGATTCCCACCGGCTTTACTATGAATAATTTTGACACACGACCACTGTTGACTCCAAAACTGGACAATGGACATACATATGTAAATTGTCATTTTTAATAAATATACTAAATCTAAATATATAAAAGAAGAAACTGACTGACTGACTGATTGACTGATTGACTGACTGACTGACTGACATATCAACGCACAGCCCAAACCACTGGTTCTAGAGATTCCAAATTTGGCACGTAGGTTCCTTGGATGCACTAAGAAAGGATTTTTGAAAATTCACCCCCTGAGGGGGTAAAATGGGGGTCCAAAGTTTGTATGGCGAATCAAGATTTATTAGACTATTTTATTCGAAACTTCACAGTAGTATTCCTAACGATAAATGAGTAAACACATGTTTCACGTTTTTTGAAAATTCAACCCCTAAAAGGGGCAAATGTGGTCACAAAGTCTGAAAATCAACGTGCGTATGGTATCCTTTTTGAATACTTATAGTACGCGGGCGAAGCCGCGGGAAAAGGCTAGTATAGGTATAAACGTACCAGCAAATATGCAAATTATGTCGCGTAACTTATTAATAGGTCCGGATCCCAATTCAATCGTTGACCTAAAGTTGTTGTCCGATAATGCCCTGCTTGTTATGTCTACCAGGGATGCCACGAATAATCGTATTCGCATTCGTATAATGCGAATTTCGTATAATTTTTGACATTCGTATCGACATACGCATTTGCAATAAATGATGCGAATATTTTTGCAGAATACGTTGTGCTTTTTGACGCGCTGACCCGGCCGCTGGTCATATAGAAAAGAAAACATTACATGATATTATAACCTTATATAGATGTCATATACACAGGCAAAAGTGACCTAGGCCTCCGGCGGACAGGGCTGGGATGAAACCAGCGTCTTATACATTCGCGGCAGAGGCCCTAACCACTAGGCTACCTGGGTCACAGGGGCATCGGTCGATTTTTCCCGTGTATATACAATCTTTGTAAATGCTCAGGAGTGCGATTTTTGAATCTCACCAAGTGACTAATTCTCACCGATGTGAGTGATTTACTTTCGGAAATCACTCACATCGGTGAGAATTAGTCACTTGGTGAGATTCAAAAATCGCACTCCAGGCTTTGTAAATACAATACACTTTTTCCTTAGTAAGTATATTACATCTATATAAGTTTATAATTTATATAGTAGAGTGTCTACTTAAAATAAACAAATCAAAATATTTATTAAAAAATAATTTGATTTGTTCTTCAGTTTCATAACATGTCATAACATTAATACTCGTATTGTCTTCGGTTGCCGCGATAGTTATTCATGAAATAAAACAATTAAAAACGACCCGTCGACCCGTTGACCACGAACGCTGTAAAGTGTTCGAAACGTCGGGATGTAATTTAAGCTCAATACACGCGATAAAATCCGTTTTTAATTGTTTTATTTCATGTCATAACATTGTTTAAAATCTTACGGGAGCATCTTACTGTGTGTCAATCTTACCTGCCTCAATTATTTTGTACTTAGGAGCACATTAAAAGCTGTATATACCCTTTACACGTCTACACTTGCAATTAGTAAGCTCGCTAGCCGCTAGACCCCCGATAGACTATAATCGGCCTGGAATGTATCCCACCATTGTGCGCGATTCCCACCGGCGGCGCGGCCGCAGGCCGCCATCTTGATTGCCACGTCAGGCCGTTGCGTTTGAATTACGATTTGGAATTGTTTTGCAATTTGGGGTCATTTCCACAGGTACACTTTTAACTGGTATTATGCAGGTTGTATTTTACAGTCTAGGTATACTCGTAGGTAGAAGTTACAGAGATTTATTGGTACGTCGAAGAAATTAAAGCGTATTTGCTGAAAATGATGTTCGAGAAGTATTACATACTGACCTTGTTAGGGTTCCGTAGCCAAATGGCAAAAAACGGAACCCTTATGGATTCGTCATGTCTGTCTGTCTGTCTGTCCGTCCGTATGTCGCAGGCATTTTACTAGGAAACTATACGACGTATCTGAATAAAATTTACGCATAGGGTGTATTTTGTATGCAGCTACTTAGTTATGTAGTTAAATTTGAAAAAAAAAATATTTTTGGGGGGCGCTCCATACAGGTAACTAAATAAAAATTAACCAAATATCAACATGTGACACATCAATCGATAGGTCTTTCAAAATAACATTGAGGTTTCTTTGACTATTTTGTGATTAAGTGAACATTTTCTGAAATAATCACTTCGAAAGTCAGAAAAGTTGTGTTCGCAGCCCCCCTGTAACTTTTGAACCGTAAGTTCAAAAAATATGAAAAAATTTGAAGAGATGCGCCTTATCATATACATTCTACGAAAATTGTTTTGAACATTATCGGTTCAGCCATTTTTGAGTTATCTCCAAAAAACTTCTTCCATAGGCATCAGATACGACCTTTTGGTATTAGTTTGGTTCTTATTCCATTGAAGGTACGGAACCCTCCTATGCGTAGTCCGACACGCACTTGGCCGGTTTTTGTCTATGAATAGCTGTATTCTAGGCCGGTTTTTTTAAATTTTGCCTCTGTATCTTCTATTAAGCGAATTGTATGACAACTATTTGTCAAGCTCACGCAGTGTTGCTTATAGTTTAAAAAACCTGCTAGCAGGCTATAAGTACAAAACTTGCAACAAAAATAAGGTCAGTCGGTGCATGTGGCCCCATGTGGGTTGCAGGCGTCCATAGGCTACGGTAACTGCTTACCATCAGGCGGGGCGGGGCGTATGCTTGTTTGCTACCGTTGTGGTATTAAAAAAATTAAAAAAACGGTTGCCTACCGAAGATAAAACCAAAAATAAAACGAATAGAAACTTTATATGTTACGTTGTATTTTAATAAAAAATAAACAAAAAACGTAAATACAAGTACGTAAACATAAACACATATAAGTTCTATAGGCCGTTTGCACATATACGTTCAAACCGCACAAAAACCGGACGCCATTCACCCAAAAAGAAAGGGGCCGTTTCCTGATGATGCTAATTACTGCACATTGCACAACAAGTGATGTAATATGTACATATATGAAGGGTACACGGAAAGAACATGTCTAGTCATATTGACAACATTTTGAGTTAAAGCGCTTTTAAAATTTGCAACGATTCAATTAACCATACTATTTTCGTAACTAGATTGTTTTCATGAGTTAAGAAGTGGATATACGTTAAAATTTACATCTGTAACAGACGTTGTTACTAATAGTTCATTGCAAGCTCTACATTTTGATATAAAAATCTCATTTTACAAAAAAAGTGACTAGACATGTTCTTTCCGTGTGCCCTTCATCTATACATATAATAAAGCTGAAGAGGGTCGAAAGTCTGTACATGGAAGATAATCGAAAAAAAGTTGGCTGGGGATACTTAGAATCGATAACAGAACACGTTCCAACAATTTTTAGAATTTTTGTCTGTTTATCTGTTTGTCTGTTTATTTGACCGCGCATCACATGAAAACGGCTGAACGGATTTTGATGAAATTTTGTATATAGATAGTTTGAGTCCCGGGGAAGGATAATAGATAGTTTTAATCCCGAAAATCAACCCTCGTGGGGGTGAAAAGGGGGTTTAAAGTTTGTATGGAGAGTTCTTAACCTCTGAAACGTTTTAGATAGAAACGTCAGTCAAAAACGCATAGTGAAAGGACGTAAGTGCCGGATAGTAAAATGACGGAAGCGCCGCCAAATATCCCTTAATAAACGACACCTTTTGAACAAATGTTTTTTAACAGGGCGGCAATTACGGATCCCTATACTGAACATGGCCCGACATGCTCTTGGCCGGTTTTTTTTTGCATTGTTATCCCATCTATACATCTTCTTCTATATCCATATCTTCTATATTCTATACATATAATAAAGCTGAAGAGGGTCGAAAGTCTGTACATGGAAGATAATCGAAAAAAAGTTGGCTGGGGATACTTAGAATCGATAACAGAACACGTTCCAACCATTTTTAGAAGTTTTGTCTGTTTGTATGTTTATCTGTTTGTCTGTTTATTTGACCGCGCATCACGTGAAAACGGCTTAACGGATATTCGTGAAATTTTGTATAGAGATAATTTGAGTCCCGGGAAAGGACAAAGAATAGTTTTCATCCCAAAAATCAACCCTGGAGGGGGTGAAGAGGGGGTTGAAAGTTTCTTTAGAGAATTTTTAATAGAAATTAGTATGGAGATAATTTGAGTCACGAGAAACGACAGAATAGTTTTCATCCCGAAAATAAACCCTTGTCCCCACAAGGGTGAAAAGGGGGTTGGATGTTGGTATTAGGATTTTTTTACCGCTGAACTGATAAAGATGAAATTTGGTATAGAGATAGTATGGGTTGTAAGAAAGGACAAAGGATAGTTTTCACCCCGAAAATCAACCCTAAACGGGTGAAAAGGGAGTTGTAAATTTGTATAGGGAATTATTAACCGCAGAATCGATTTAGATAAAATTTGGTATGGAGATAATTTGAGCTCTGGCAAAGGAAATAAAATAGTTTTATCTCAGAAATTATCCCTTAAGCGGATGCAAAAGGGGTGGAAGTTTATATGGGGAAGAAAAAACCAATAACCGCTGTACGTACTTAGATGAAATTTGGTATTGAAATAGTTTGTAATTTTTTGGTCAATGTGTCCATATTTATAACAAGTCACCAGTCGATGCTTTAAATTTACCTTTACCCGCTCTTAAGAAATATTTGAAAATGTCATGAATGTCAAAGGGTTATTGCAGGTTCAAGGACTATGTATATGACGGACAAAAATTCAAAAATTTCAAAAAATTCAAAAATTCAAAAATTCAAAAATTTCAAAAATTTCAAAAATTTCAATAATTTCAAAAATTTCGAAAATTTCAAAAATTGGCGATGTAATGGCGGTCATTCTAATGGTTTCCGAACACGTCATTTTAATTGTATGTAGATAAAGCAGTGTATGTTTCTGTACGTAATTAGGCCTTATTACCAGTGATCGGAATTGGTAGTGCCATTTCGCGGGACTTCGGTGCGTAAGCTTAGTATGGATATAGTTTTTAACTCCGGGATTTGATATGAAAATTTTAAAGTTTGTGTTTGGTTTAAAAAATGTTTTAAAGAACCGCGGGCCTAAAGTAAGTATGAATAATGTGGTTTCAGTTAGATATCGGACGTCAAAAGAAATAGATTGACAGTAGAAAATATTGATAAAAAATATGATTTGCTACTATAATTTCAAAGAAAGTAATAATTTAATTTTGTTCATTTAAAATAATGATGTTGATGTTTCGTGTTTTATTTTATGATTGTATTATTATTTAACGGCCTCCTAGCCTAGTCGGTAGTGACCCTGCCTACGAAGCAGGAGGTCCCAGGTTCGAATCCTGGTCAGGGCATTTATTTGTGTGTTGATCGCAGATATTTGTTCCTGAGTTATGGATGTTTTCTATGTATTTAAGTATTTATCCATATTTATCTATTATGTATATCGTCGTCTAGTACCCACAACACAAGCCTTATTGAGCTTACTGTGGGCCTAGGTAGATTTATGTAAGATTGTCCTGTAATATTTATTTATTTATTTATTATTGTTAATTGTAACTGTTAAACGAAAGTAATTTTAAATGAATAATGTACTTATAATGATTTTTCTTTTTACTTTTGCGTTTTGAAGAAAATTTTTGTGAGAAATACGAGTCGAAGAATCTCAAGTCTTATCCATGTTATTTACAATGTTTAAGGTCATTCACCCGAAATGGCACTACCTATTCCGATCACTGCTTATTACGTAATAGTTACATAAACTTGGAGTTACATAAACAGGAACCCTTATAGTTTCGCCATGTCCGTAAATGTCGGATAGTAAAATGACGTAAGCGCCGCCAAATATCCCTTAATAAACGACCTTTTGAACGGATGTTTTGTAACAGGGCGGCAACTACGAAACTCTACACTGAGCATCGCCCGACATGCTCTTGGCCGGTTTTGTTTGCATTGTTATCCCAGAAATCACCCCTTAAGGATAACTTATTCCAATTCAAGAAAATCCCCAGCCAGGTTATACGTAGCCTATAAAAATTCAACGTCTAAAAGGGGGGGAGCCACTACACTCGATTGAGTTAAATTTGCATTGGTCCCCCCCCCCACCCCTATATTTTTTATAAAATTAACTGGATTTGTATGACGAGAAAATACTGTAAATGTACTGACGAGAAAATAAAGGCTAGCTCAAATTAGGACTTAAAAATAATTTTAGATTTGACAAAAAAAAAACAACTTGATTTTACAAAAAAACATACAATACTGTTTTTTTGTAAATTGTAATTAGGAGGCCTATTCGCCGGATATAATTTGTACTTTGTTTTGATTTAAATTTGATATTGAACAGGATTGTATCTGTCAAGAAACGTTTGGCTTATTCAAGTTACCCTTATTTGTTATCAATTGGGTATCAATGTTACTCTGCGTCCGTAGGAAACACCTTAGACAACCCTACACGTGATCCCTAGGTGGTGCTAAAAGAGTAACAAACTTGGCAGCTCCATTGTCCCATCTGGACCTCGCAGCACTCACTGAATTTTCATAATCATCTGCTTTCCCAATACTACTACCCCAGGGAAGAAATGTTTATCTATATCCAGTGACATGTATACGATAAATAAATAATTGGTTATCAAATTCATGTCAAATATATGTCAACGCCTAATAATGATTTTCTTCACGTCAATACGATACATAAAACATTTTATACAGAATTCGTCCTTACTTTGTCTTATCATGTAAAACCTGTGTGAATCTATCGTAATGTCATTAATTTTTCAGGTTATTCGTTCGTCATTTCGATTATTGATGAATATTTTATTAGAAGTTATATTTTTCAGTGGCTACTTGGTTAAATTCAATACGTTTGGAAGTATAGGTATAACAACACTTTAGGTGACAATCCCAGAGAAAATTGTGACAATTTCATTGAGAAGTGTTTGTTTACATCATAAGACAAGTAAGGATAAATAATGTATAGAGAGTATAGAGACATTGATTGTCAGAATCGTTATTTGTCATCAATATTTTTATTATAAGAACAAGTTTTTAACAGATCGGTATCAAAAATAACTTTGATAAACTACATATATAAACAAACTAAAATTAATTAACTTAAAAGAATTCAAAACTAATAATCTTCCTTTAAAAGCGGCTCCTGTACCAAAGACGCTGGCAGCATTTCCACGTTGAATACTAATAATACTACATACTAATGCTACCAGCTCGTTTGTCCCGTGACTTCGACCAGCCATTTGGCTACTGTCAATACGGCCCTTGTGCTGCTGGACCCCACGAACTGAGGATCTCCACGACAACCAACATTTTAACATCAGTTTAGATGTCATTTTGATAACTAAAGAAGATCATATTGATTACAAATTAAGTCATGTTCTAAAGTTAGACTACTATACTTATTAACCTATACCTACACACATTGGATTAGTTGTCAGATTGTGTTTCAATAACTACTTAAATCAGCATATTTACGATATGATCTGACAGTCCAGCCAAGCTTTGATTTTAATACCCAATCAAATATCTGTGTTGCCAACGGATTATGAACGGAAGTTTCATTCATCTGCTTACGTGTTTTATATTATTACTTATACCTATTAGCCTTGTCTGTTGTCTCATATCGACGTAGGTAGTAGGAATGCGACACCTATGACGCAATAATATCGTGAAATAGATTAAGTACCCACCTTTTATAAATTCAGAATTAAAAAGTGTGTTAGTATCCCACCAAATATTAAATTAAAAAAGAAATAAGCAATAGTTTTCGTAACTCTACCGATGTCGCCAATAGGAAATTGATTATAATTATATATATTAATTATAATTTATAATAAACTTTTAAAAAAATGCTTCACAGATATAGGGTTACCAACTTTGATACCCCCAAATTATGTTGACGGAAGTTGGTAGTAGATAAATCTATAAAAGAATATGACTCCAAAACAAAATGAAAGCTTTCATATGTACATTTACAAAACAAATTTCCGAAAATTCGCACATTAGGTACCTAGCGTATGAAATATTATTGGTGAATTACAATTTTTCTCTATCTCCAAGAACCCCAGGTATTTAATTACAAGTTTAAATGTGTAATATGGCATTTTGGATCAAATATCGCTACGAGTAATTGTGACAGTAAAAATATGCTTCAAAACTGAAACTTCTAGGGCGGATACCTAACTATTACTTTCCACCTGTTTCATTAACAGTTACCCTCATTGCATGAAAGATTTGTAGCCTTATAAAATGTGCAAGAACCCATATGAATCGACCCGCACAAGCAAAGATAACTGGTTTCCAGACAGATTCCATGCACGGCACGATCATGAGATAATTTCGAGTAATTAAAAACTTGATATGATCCGTAGTCACGAGAACACCTATAAAAGTTTTTTATAGTTTAACTATAACTGTCTTATGTTTCTCTGTCGGTTGTATATTATCGATAGATTTATTTTCAATTATTTTCTCTTGATTAAAAGATCTTCTTTGCCTGGCCCTTTCCCATTTTATTTGGGGTCGGCTCTCGGTTCATGCGTCTCCGGGCAGCTCGGTCCTGGGTTAATACAGTAAAGATACGGTTGCGTCGAACATTAATTTATAATAGCCTGATTTTTTTATGTTTCATTCTTATGGCATATATATAGATAACTTATGCATAAATCCTACAAACTTTTTACCTGGAAGTAGTTAAATGGGTAAAAAAAATGTATAAAAAAATTTATATTTTTATTTACAATAATATCAATTATTTTTATTTGTAAACATGACGATATTTAAGTCTTCTTTCTGTTGAAAGCAAAAAACAAGAAACCGTGTTCATGTAAAACCACATAATTTACAAAATGTACGGCGCGGGCGATATATATCCTAATTCGTTAGAAACAAATAGTAATAAGTGGTAGTTTGTTCTTAGACATTTTAAATGACTTAGAAACGATATATTCATTAAAATCCTACAAGAAAAACGCTTGTAATATGTGTGTACATATTAGTGGCGGTTAGCGAATAACGATATTTTGTAGGATTTCATTGCATAAATAATACTAGTATCATGATATATCCGTTACACTAAAAATATTAGCTATTATTAATTAATTCCAATTCCCCATACTAGCCGCCCGTAAAATGACTGTAGTAGGTCGTCTCTTTGTTGACCTGGGCTTCTTTGAGGTTCTTATTTACAACGGACAGTGATTCGGGGTCTTCCTCGGGGTTTAGTTTCGAAATCTAGTACTTTTCTAGATTAAAAGATATGTAAGTTAAATTACTTCAAGTCAAGATACTATAGGGTCAGGGAGGGTACAGTCGCTCGGTGGGAACAGTGGCTCGAATGTGCTGTGCGGAAAACGGAAAGAGCTTTATGTCTATCCTCTACATCAATCGGAAGCGTTCCGTAACCTATCATGTACGAACTAGTTAGTGAGCCGCTTCGGCGCCATGCGAATGTATTATGGTGCGTTTTTGTGTTGAATGCTATCAAAATTACATTTCCAGGTAAGTTTCACTTCTCTTTTTTCTTAACTCGAACGAGATTTTTAATTACTTATTTTTATTCAAGAGTGTGCCTAATCTACTTAGTATTGGCTGATAACTCAAGGCCCTCGATGTTTCTATTTGTTTTTAGTTCTATCTAAAATACAAAATGGCGCGAAGGTCAACAGTCGTTCGTTTCAGAAAAGTACACGGTGGCTCGCGAACCACTGTGCACCTTACAGAGTTGGGCTAAAATTTACTTGATTATGAATAAGAATAAAAGTTCTTTTATTATTAAAAATCATTCTTGCACTCTTTTTTTTATAAAATGAAAGTGAATCCTGAAGCAAATCAAATTATTTTGTTCAATATTTTTTGATTTGCAATTTTTAAGTAGTTACACTACTATATATAAACTGAAAATAGATGTCATATACTTCAGGAAAAATCTGGCCTCGGACACCGGAGGGTTTGGTCACTTTTTCTGAAGTATATGACATCTATTTTCAAAATGAAAGTGAATAAATCATGCGACATTTATTAGGTAAGTACCTATTTTAAATGAAGAATGAATCAGGAACGATTATTCCGGAAGTAGGCTTACCTATTCTAATTACCGTTTTATTCAACAAAATTTTTTTTTTGTTATAAAGTTTATTTAGGTTCGATTCTTACGTAGCCATTGTGTACTGTTAGAACCACTGTGTACAGGGCGTAGTACGCAGTGACTCGAGCCACTGTGTACTGTTAGAACCACTGTGTACTAGGGGGTCCTAGTCACTGTGTACAGCAACGGGTACACAGTGGCTCGATTCCCAATTTCTAAAAAAGAATGGATATATCTTTTTTGGTGAAAGTAACAGCAAATATATTTGCTACATATGAAAGTTTAATAATGCACTGTGCTCTGTGCTTGCAACAATTAGTTCAGGGATTTATATTTTTCATGCTACAGCCTCTTGAAAAAATCCTAGCGACTGTTCCCTCCCTGACCCTAAGTCTATATCCTACGAGTGTTACTATTATGTTCACTGTAAATTTAGGCATACATTATATTTCCTGTTTTAGGCATAATCTTAAGTTTTAATCGACAACACAGGTCAAAACAGCTATCGTCATTTAGACGCGTTCCGTAAATCCATACAAGTTCTTAAAATTGGGTCTAAGCCCCAATATATATATATATATTAGGTATATTGAAAGAGTATAAATATTATTTCTTGTTATAAACGAGTAGCTAAACATGTAACTAAAACCCGATGAACCAGACTCCTACAATATTTGTTCCGAGGAATTCCTTTACACTTGTCAAAAAGCAAATAGTCCATACAAAGACTTCGGAAAGTAAAAAGTATAGGAAGAAAACAAAAGGTCTAAGCGAGAGGTGAATACCAATGCGACTACACGTTCAACCTTAAAAGAATAAAGACGTAAGAAGCTATGTAACTTTAAGGCACTTATGACTTTTGCAGAGTAGCACGCTCAACCGACTACGGCATAAAATAAATCATTATGTATTCGAAACACGGCATACTCGATAATAATAGACAGGCCACAGGGTTGACTAAAGTTACATCACGCCCGTACTGGAATCTCTTAAGGGACCCTAACGATCCTTTACGCTATAAACAGATATTAAAATACCACAGACGGAATCATTAATGCAAGTTAACATCGGCACTCAATTAAATAATTCGAGAAAAAAATAAAAGCTCACGTGAGAGCTTTAGAAAAAGCTGACACCCCTAGCGATCCAGTTGAGCAAACGACGCGCGCCGCTGCGCGCGGGCAGCCCTCCCACGAGAGCGAGTGAGACGAGTGTGTAGCTTACACAAGTTGGAGTGAGACAGAGGGGCTGCAGTCGGCGGATGCGAGGGTACCCGATCGTTGACTCCTTTCAAGGCCATCGTCGGTTTGTTCGGTGTCATCGCGTGTGCGCTGGAGGGAAGAATTTTCGCTGTAATAAGGCCAAGGGTGCGTTGCGTCATGAGACGGCCAGACAATACCTACAAGGACAACACAAGTATATACAGCGTTTAGTCATCAACAACAAATGCAATTCGTATTTCATTCAAATTCTGACTGAATATACGCGCTCTTCAGCTTCAGAGTTGACTAACCGGTGAGGAATTGAAAACTATCCTGAAACGCCGATGACATGTATAGGTGTCTGCAAATGACGCGTTTTCTATATCGCAATTAACGCAATTTCCAAATATCGCTTACAACTTCGATACATTGCTGTCTAGCTAGGTGCATGGAATGGAAATCAATCGATAGAGCAAATGCCTTATCCTAACTTTAAAATACGTTTAAGATATATGAACTAACTCAGAATTATTCAATGCATATGTAATAAGTTGCATCAAAATGTAATGGTTGCATTCAGCAAGTGTGTAAATTCAAGTACCTAAAAACATTTCTGGCAGTTACTTAAATTGTTTAGTTAGACTTTACCATGTTTCCATTCGCCGTACACTTTCTCCAAACAATAGAGTTTTTATCACTGACCTACCCTAACTAGTGCTAGATAACCAACGACGGTTCAACGGCCCGTTATCACTGATATCGTGCCACCCTAAAACAAACATGGAAGAATAAGCTGATAAGTTCGTCGTTCGAATACTAGTTTTCAGGAAATTTAAAACCATTATTAAAGTCCAAGGTAAGGTAGGTAGGCTTGCAAGATTCAAAGATGGTTTAAAGCAGAATGAAGTTTTGTTTCTTTTTAAAAATAAAAATAAATGTTTCCTTTACGTAAAATTTTAAAGAAGAAAGATAGATCTCTAGGGCCCATACATTTTTTTCCACACTGTATAGAAGTAGGTGTATACCTTTAGCCCTTCTTACACTAAATTTACTACAGGCAAAGGGACCAAAGAACATATTACCAGCGCCATCTATCGCATTACCTACTAACGCAGCAGGTCTCGGTTTCATACATTTTATTTTGTGATTTAAAGCTGTCGAAAGAACTCGTATTAGATTCAAAAGATGGCGCTGGTACGGTAAACAGAAGTATAGCCTGTGCATTGGAGGAACGTGATTTTGTATTGACAGTTCTGCAGGTGACGCTACTCATAGTGTTGTGACCCTGCCGGTGAGTAAGGTTGCCAAAGCTCAAAGAGGATACAGTGTGTTGACGACGGATCTTATCCCTTTGGCTGTCAATACTGAACCCTCTTTTACAAGCGTTGGCAACGCGCATGTGTTACCTCTGGAGTTGCAGACGTCTATAGGCTACGGTAGCTTATCATCAGGCGGGCCATACGCTTATTTAGAATCCTGCTACTAATACATTGACTAAGCGGACAATCCTAACCGATGACACGTAAAGCATGTTATTTTAACAAATCTTGTCTATTGATTCCCTTTGCTTTGACGTCTAACATATCCTGTGAAAACAACCGTTTGAATTGGATCAAATTATTACAAACACCATTCATAAAGGACAATAGTCACGCGATAGTATTTATAGAAATATAGTGCCCTGCGGAATCTCTTTGTAAATGACGTTTGACCTATAATTTATTATATTATACATATTTGCAAACACGTATTTAATTCGTATTAGATTCCAAGTAGATTGGTGGAAATATGTGTATGGGACACGTCGTCCCAGTCAGCCAACCCTCCATTAAAAAAAAAAATTTGGCGTGAAAATTTTTTTTTCTTCGTTGTTCATAATTAGAATGCGATACGGATTATGCCCTTAACAGTATTTTTATTACACCTTGTATACATGGTGAATCTGAGTAACCCTTCAGATTTTAACCATCTAAGTATGTTACCAATTTTAATGTATTATTTGATGTTGAATTTTAATTGTTAGTTATTTATTTATTGAGTCCTATTTTACTCGCGTTAAGAAAACTGTAAATTCGTATTGTATACTACTAACATGAATTCTGTGTTTACTAACAACGATATGGGCAATAGCCTGAAATAAACGTTTATTTAATTTAATTTAATTTAATTAATTAACAAATCAACTTTCAGAGCATCAGAGATGAAAATCTTTTTTTAAATAAAAAATACAAAGAACAAACAGTCTTTATCAATGAACAGATGCTAAGTTCACTCACAATCAGATGGCCGCGTTTTTTGTAAACATTCAAAAATTAGGGTAGACTACAAAATAGTACGAGTAACATAGGGGCGAATAGGTACATCTGTTTTACGACACCCAAGCTTTAATTCCCTTAAACAGCTGTAGGTTATTAATTGAGCACGAGTCTCAGTCTCAGTGGGTCAACTTAATTATAACCGACCCCACTACTGGGGTTCCTGTTCCTCACTGGGTCACGTTTGATCTTGATGTTCACTTGACTTGTAAAGCTCTGACTCCATGGTTTAATCGTTGGTAAAATACGTTAGATGCATATGAACTATATACATTTTTATAAGTAGGATATGTTACCTGCTAGCCTAATATGGTCGGATTTTTATCGCCTGTCACCATAGCTGTCCTTCTAACAAGTTTGTAAGTGCGAAAGTGATGCATGACGTGATAGATGATAAAATGACAACCATGATACGCATTCTGGACCCCTATTCAACACGCCAAACTGTGACCCGTGGTTATCCATGCGAGATCACTATGTGAGTGATACCACTGTGTAATGTGTCAATTTGGTCTCACTAACGACTGACAGTTTTCAGTTGTCGAATTGAGCTCCTGAGCTTTCTCAGTGGTCGTTATAAGTTCAAGAATCCGAAAATATTCCGAAAAAAAACTGTATTGTTAGATCGTAAAGTACTGTGGGTTACTAAAGCATTCCAATATACTCTTATTCAAATCTACTAACGCTTGTTTTTACGGCAGGTGTATGATAAATAGTTTGGTACCGACTTGGTTTGAATTGTGGCACTTTTTGTGTCCTAGAAGAATTAATTCTGCCCAGCATGATTCTAAGTAGAAACATTGAGTAACAGGAGATGACATCCCTAAGAAATTCTGTCCCAAAAGTTGTAGTGATTTGATTCTGTCATAGCTGTCAGCATCTAGTAGAATACATAATAAATCAATGAGTAGGAATAATCTAATATTTTTAGAAATCCAAACAGCGCTTGAATTTTTAGTAGTATGATTTTTGATAATCCACCTTTTGTCAAGGGTTTTAAATGAAGGTAGGTAGTTTTACATTATGACTGTCTAGTGTTTAGTCGATGCAAACACAGCGGATCGGATTTAATTTAAAGTAGACATAGGTACTTTGGCAAATAGTTAAGAAACTGGAAAATTACAGCACCAACCCGATCTACCTACACTTGCTTTAGCTATAAACAGTAATTTGACATCAACAAATCGAACTGAATCACAGCCATCGCATCCCGTGCTGAGCCACGATGTCATCAATGCATGTTTGACACGATTATAGCTTTTATTACAAAGGGTTTAAGGGTAATTATAGGGATAAAAGGGATCCGTGGGCGCGCCTACGCAGTTTTGATGATTCATTATGAGAAATGAATTTTGTAGTGTCAGGATCAGCGTCATGCTTTCTAGTCGTTGCTAGGTGGCCTGATATTGATATATATTTATGTCTCGCTCTTGCAGCTTGTTTTAAAATGAGACAAATAGTTAACTTAAACTGAATGAATCTGTCTAGTCCAAGGAAGTAGTAATTCTAATAAGCAGTTATTGTATTACTGCAATTCAATATAAACAAAAGATTATATTTGTGTGTTGAATTCTGTTAACTAGGCAACTAAACTTGGAGCTTAATAATAATCAGTTGATACGTTTGTACCTAAAACTAACCTAACCTAGAATATTAAAGTTCTTCTAATAAGTTAGGATTACTAAGTATAAATAAGTATGTAAAAATACTTAGAGGGGCCAACCTACTACATTTCCTTTACCCTCATAAAAGTCCCATGGGGCAACTCTAGCGATTTTAAATTTGAAACCTTCTTTTATTTTGATAAGAGCTCATAACTACTTGCCGCACGTTATCCGTACGTCGTACAACGGGGACTTACGAGGTTACTCCCCATTTCTACTTCAATAAAGAATGATTTAAACTATATATTCTCTTTGGTAATCATAAAGTCTACATAAAAATATGACCGACAGACTTCCAGCTCGAAAAAACTTCTACTAAACGCACGTGTTTTTCAACAATTACGAACAAAGAACTACCCTAATTGAAGAGGCGTCTTGGAATTAAATTAGCAAATATGAACTTGAAAACGCTGGCCCATAAACACTATAACAGTCGACGAGCGAATATGTGTTTTAAAAACAAGGAGATAAGTTAGAATTTACAAGGGATGGTTTATTCAAGATGGAGTCGCTAGCGCAGCTTTTATTTCCTTTTTCTTGAAATGCCCAGACCGGTGCAGTAACTTGCTAGGGGTGGAAGAGAACGCGCGTTCGAAGTTCGATCCGAACTATGCGGTGTTCAAACAGTCTTATTGTAGGGTTAGTTTTTGTTATCAAGTGATAGTCTGGGAGCAGTGAGCCGTGAAACGGAAGCGCGGGGGCGTTTTTCGAAACGGAAAGAATGGTTGAGTTATGTGCGAAAAAGCGGTTGAACGTGTCTCTATCGTCTGTGATTGGCAGAATGCCGTAGCCGGCGTCTAGTTTTGTCAAAGAAAAATGTAGGTACTTTATAAGCAGTAGATTCAGTTTTAAAATAACAAGAAATATGAAAGTTTTTTTTTTAATTTTGTCTACCTATTTGTTGATTATGAAACATATGTGTTATAAAGTTTTTCATTTATTTTCAGGTCGTAGCCACGCAATCCCCCGAGCTTTTTCCGTTGAAGTTGAAGACGTCTAGCGTTATGTAAGTACCGACATAAATATTTACCCCCTTATTCTTAAACGTGTTATAAGCGTAATTTAATTAATCATCGTTTGTTCTTATATGTCACTAGTTCCTCATCTTTGTTTGAAATAGACAATTAAAAAATTTACTAAATGTAGCTGTAGCTTGTAAGACGTTTATGACTAAGGGGGTTAGATACTTACTAAAATCTAGTGTTCTTACTAATATTTTCTATATTAGCAATTTAAAGATCATTTTAATTAAAAAAAATCATTTTAATAGCTACTAGAAACTTGTTACTTACCTATTAGATTCTTATTAGTTTGGAGGTCATTAATCTACCTATTTAATTATTAGTATTTCTACGCGTTTCGTACCTAGTTACTAAAGTGAAATGTACCTACTTACAGTCGAGATTTAGTCGTTCATACCTCAAAACGTAATTATATCTATCGCCCATAGTGAATACACTTAAAATACCTACACCTTTCGTTTGTGCTTGATTAGAACCATGCACACATTTTTCGGTCACCTTGTTGAATTTTTGTCCTATTATTTTTCTTTTGCCCTATGGCGGCTTTCACACTGCTGCGGTTTCCGCACGCGGCACCGGTGCGCGAGCGAGATAGCGCTCTGCATGTGTATAGCGCTGTCACGCTTGCACACCGTCACCGCATCCGGTTGCGCCGGTGTGATAATCGCCTAAGTGGTACGATCGAGGTTTGAACCCACGACTTCTTGACTTAAAATTATTATTTACTTATTTAGAAACAAACAGTCGTATACATTTTTATATATATTATGTACAACAGGGTTTTTAGAGGTTTAGGGCCGGTTGCACCAAACCGTCTGTTAACGTCAACGTCATCGTAAAAAAAATCTTGTATGAAAAGTTTGACAGTTTTCTATGGGATGACAGCTCCGTCGCCATATTTAACGTTGATCAGTTCGTTAGTTATGCGTGGTGCAACCCACCCTAGGGTTTTTACAGGGGGTTTAGGGGTTATAAGTATGACTCGAGTGTTGAGGTATACTCGTATAACCCTTTGACATTTTTTACGTCATTTTATAAGGCAAGCTCATCCCCGCCTCTGGTTATATACCATTACCCGTAAGTACTCACTTAACTAAGTAACACTTATTTTTGAAAAAAATTGAACCGGCGGAAATGCCCGCATCGCTCCAACTAAGGGCGATACTTAATTTACTAACGGCAAACTTTAAACAGTATTATTTTGTATTGCAATATATTAGACAACGCCGGAACTAGTTTTATACCTTCCTTAATTACTAAAGCCAAAGAGAATGATTAAATAGAAGCGCACAGTGTAAGAAATGTTTGTGCTCCAAATTTCATAGCTTTACTAGATGGTGCTGTACGGCCATGCGGTAACTCTGGTTTTCTCATACAGGAATACAAAAATTTCTAACACTGTGCTCCTCTATTTGTGTATTCTCTTAACTAAATCTTAAGGCGTGAACACACCAACGCAAGCCACTTGGGCGGTCCCATGAAAAGTAGACATTTCCCGCTATTACCGCTATCATGTGTCATGTTATGTCAAACTTTTTTTTTTTAATTGCGATGAAACCAGGTTTTTGTCTATGATCTTGCCAAAAGTGCCAAGATAACGCGTCTAATCTTTCAATAAGCGGTGGAATTATGAATGAAGCATTTTTATAAACGTCAATTAAAGCTAAACAGCATTCGACGATCAGACCCCGATTTTTTAAGAATATGGCTGAAAGACTGTAGCCCTCTATTTGTGTATTCTCGTTGCTAAAGTTTAAGGCGTGAACACACCAACGCAAGCCACTTGGGCGGTCCCACGAAGTGTTCCAACATGACTTAATATGAAGCGTGGGTTGGCGCCGCTGTAGGCGCGAGCCGGCATACGAAACAAATAAAAAACGCACGTAGCGTAGCAGCATGGTAGCGACCTCTGCAGTGTAGATACTAAATACAATGTATTTTGTCCTTTTGTGTAAGAAACAACGCCCAGGGCGCGATTCGACATGCCAAACTGCGAGACGTGGCTCTCACACTTGTCTCGCTAGGTGATAGAGTGAAATCCATCTGTCCACACGTGTCCACACCTAACTGTCAATCGGTCAGTAGGTCTCGCTAGAGCGTTTTGTCTATGGCTATGGCCACCATTTTAGATGCCACTCTTGAGTGATTCCACCCCAAATTTCAACTGTCACAAAAGTGTGATCTCATAGTTGTCTCGCTAGCTACTGTCAGTTATGCCATGTCGAATTGGGCCCTGTTTGCCCTACATCCTACATGTCGATCCCGAAAGCGCATGTTATGCTTAACTTAAAGTTCACAATTTAAAATTTAGATCAGTGCCAGTTAGAGAAGGTTGATAGTATAACGTTCTGTTATACTCATCGTTACAATCTATGCTTTGTGGGTTTTGGGGAACCGATTAGTTGAAAACTCTTTCTCGTGTTTGTCTATTTCTCTTTGGGAACAATAATCCGCATATCAGAAAATACTGACTTGCACAAGTTGCACGACAAAAAAATCTGAATGGACATCAACGCTAAGTTTTGATGCGAATTTGGATTTGTTGACTGTGCAAGTCAGTAATAATAGGTTGTGGTTATTTTATTTGTTGTTCCTTTAAATACTAGCCTTTCTCTTTAATGGAACTGAGTAGGGAATGCAAACCGGTAAATAATTGCATAGAAATTACCGGTTAACCGGTAATTTACCGGTAATTCTCATACAAAATATTAACCGGTTGCATTCCCTAGAACTGAGGGACAGTCGAGTTCTTCAACACGACCTTAAAATCCGTGCAAATAGAGTTGTGTCCATATATTTTTCAAGATCCGCGACTGTACTAACTATAATCGACGCGAAATCAAGGACAGACCAACGGTTTCATTAAGCCCACTTCTAAGCCTAAGCCCTCTTCTTTAGTTATAATGGTAATAATTCGCGCACGAGTCATAGAAATCTTCATCACTACACTACGCCAACTTCAAGGCGAACCAAGCGGCAGTTAAGGCTACATAGCTTTGCTTGCTGGCATGTTTATTTTTTTATGTACCTAAAGTTCTATTTGATGAAATACTTACCTAATAATAAGCATAATAAGGTGCTTATTAGATTAGCCTGTGACTTCGTCCGCAGTAGAACACCATTTTCGTCCCCTTAAGGGCTGAATTTCCAAAGATTCTTAGTAAAACTCTACAACGTTTGAAGAATATATATTCAAAATTAGAAGGTCCGACCAACGGTTTAGGATGTGTGTTGTAGGTATGTTAGTGTAATACGAGTACGACTGTTCTTGTATAAGTAAGTAGGTATTTAGATGCGAGGGGGGACGTAATTTCCACTTAAACCAATTTGTTAAACGTTCAACCTACATTAAGTTCTTACAATCTCACTGCCGCAGGGAAAGCTACCACAAGTCTAGTTCCAACTAGATTAGGTAGCAATTTAGGTGCTTTCTAGTACTAATAGTTCTGAGAAGCCAACCCGCATGCGCGGAGCGTGACGACTGCGCCCGTTAGGTTGGGCCCTTTTAAAATGTTAATAAATGTATGAAACTTCTGGTTTTTAGTGCGTTTTCCTTCCATAGTTTGTAATTTTGTTGGTAACAGAATAAGTACCTATCTAATCTAAGAATTCGTATGAAGAAAAATATATTCAAAGACAATTAAAGCGGGTCACTTCGTTTAGAAATGTGATAGTGTGGTGTGGTAACCATTTGCGCTTACGCTTATATTGCACAAATAAAACGTATAACGTAAGCGCCTTCAGCCAAATTCAAACTTTTCCAAAAAAGTGTTTTAAATTTTCATCCAAGGTAATCCGTTTCCACTGTCTTTAAGGGTATAGATCGGCCCTAATTTAAGTAGGTAGTTTACAGGTCTGTTGACTAACAAATACTTAATACAAACCTGCTAAAGGTTACATTTCTAAGGTACAAATCTATCATTTTTAGGATAAGCTCTAAAACGACAATAAGAAAGAAAACTTCTCAATTAGGTTAATTTTCGGCGCACCTAGTGTACCTAGCAGTGTTGGCCGAACGTTAGTGTGATTGAAAATTAAAAATTGAAGCTATCTAACCACCTAATTCATAAATTTGTCTGTTTCTAACAAACACAACTGTCAAAGTGACATAAGGAATAAACATATATTAACTAACTAGCTTTTGCCCGCGGCTTCGCTCGCGTTAAATTCGGGGTAACAAACCATACAAACTTCCACCCCCCATTTTAGGGAAGTGGGGGGTTAGAAAGAGACAAAAAGTAGCCTTTGTCACTCTCCATCCCTTGAACTATCTATCTCGACTTAAAAAATCACGTCAATTCGTCGCCCCGTTTTGCCGTGAAAGACGGACAAACAAACAAACAAACACACACATACACTTTCCCATTTATAATATTAGTATGGATTGAGACCTGAGAGTCGGTTATGAATAAGAGGGTGCGTAAGTACTTAACATTGAGATATTTTTTGTTTTTCTTGTATAGGTATTTACCTCATTTTAACTTACATTATTTGCCTTTCAGATCTTGCACACACAAAGAAAAAATGCCAGAGTCAAGAGAAAGAAGATGCTGCCCAACTTCTATGATTTAGTTGCTATTGGAATTGGACTGGTGGAGAAGATATATCAAGAACGAAGTACCTAATGGTTTTTATCACGTGAAGATTGAATCAAGAAGAATATCTTCTGCATTTACCCAAAGAAAAATGATACATCAAGAGCAAGAGAAGATATCGAGAACAAGAGTAGAAGATATCAAGATCAAGAGGTCTTCGGGAGTGTCTGGGCTTGGTAACTCCACCACCGTTGGCGCTGTCTATTCGCCAACGGCGGCAGAGTTCCCGCTCCTTGGCGCTGGTTCTACGCTGTTCTAGAAGATAAGCGGGACTATCTCTGCTCTATAACACATGTACATTTTTGTTGTCTATATTACAAGCTTTTATTTAAGTAGTTTCACCTGTCCCGTTGTCTGTAATAAAATCTGATTATTATTATTATTATTATTTATTTGTAAGCAGGCAAGCAGTTGTAATCTTGCAAGTTAAATTTGACCCACTTCCTGGTTGCCGATTGAGCTGAAATTTTGTACGCTTATCTATATATATAAATGCCTTTGTCCTGACTGACTGACTGACTGACTAGACTGACTGACTGATCCACGCAGAGCCGAAACTACGGAAGCTAGAAAGTTGAAAATTTCAGGTCTGGTTACATTTATAACGTGTACAAGTAATAAGAAGCGATTTTGAAAAATTCAACCCCTAAGGGGGTACAAAGGGGGTTAAAAGTTTGTATGGATGGGGCTTAAATAATAAGGTTAGAGATTTGAAACTTCGTCCATTTACTGATAATTAAAAAACAATAAAAGTAATTTCAGCGTTTTTCAAAATTCAACCTATAACGGGATTAAAAAAGGGTTGAAAGTTTGTATGGAGATTTTTTTTTGTGACAGACTTGAATTTTCGTTTGCAGGCTAAGAACTTAAAAGCAAAAAACTAATTTCAGCGTTTTTCAAAATTCCACCCCAGAGGAGTTGAAACGGGGTTGAAAAGTTGGTATTAAAGCGAGGTCGTAACAACTGAAGCTAGAAAGTTGTAATTTGCAGGTCGGGTTACATTTATAACGTGTACAAATAATAGGAAGCGGTTTTGAAAAATTCAACCCATAAGGGGGTTAAAAGTTTGTATGTGTAGGATTTTAAATTTTAAGTTAGAGGTTTGAAACTTTATACGCTTGCTGATAATTAAAAAATAATAAAAAGAATTTCAGCGTATTTTGAAATTCAACCTCTAACGGGGTAAAAAAGGGGTTGAAAGTTTGTATAGAGATTACATTTTTTTTGTGACAGACTTGAAATTTCGTTTGCAGGCTACTAACTTAAAAGCAAAAAAAAACAAATTTCAGCGTTTTTGAAAATTCCACCCGAGAGGAGTTGAAACGGGGTTGAAAAGTTTGTATTAAAGCGAGGCCGTAACAACTGAAGCTAGAAAGTTGTAATTTGCAGGTCGGGTTACATTTATAATGTGTTTAAATAACAAGAAGCGATTTTGAAAAATTCAACCCATAAGGGGGTAAAAAGGGGGTTGAAAGTTTGTATGGATGGGGCTTAAAATTTAAGGTTAGAGGTTTGAAACTTTGTACGCTTACGTATAATTACAAAATAATAAAAATAATTTCAGCGTATTTTGAAATTAAACCTCTAACGGGGTAAAAAAGAGGTTGAATGTTTGTATAGAGATTACAATTTTTTTTGTGACAGACTTGAAATTTCGTTTGCAGCCTAAGAACTTAAAAGCAAAATAATTGATTGCAGTGTTTTTTAAAATTCCACCCGAGAGGAGTTGAAACGGGGTGGAAAAGTTTGCATTAAAGCGAGACCGTAAAAACTGAAGCTAGAAAGTTGTATTTTGCAGGTCGGGTTACATTTATAACGTGTTCAAATAATAAGAAGCGATTTTGAAAAATTCATCCCCTAAGGGGGTAAAAAAGGGGTTGAAAGATTGTATGGATGAGGCTTAAAATTTAAGGTTAGAGGATTGAAACATTGTATGCTTACTGATAATTAAAAAATAATAAAAATAATTTCAGCGTATTTTGAAATTCAACCTCTAACGGGGTAAAAAAGGCGTTGAAAATTTGTATAGAGATTACAATTTATTTTTGTGACAGACTTGAAATTTCGTTTGCAGGCTACTAACTTAAAAGCAAAAAATCTGATTTCAGCGTTTTTGAAAACTCCACCCGAGAGGAGTTGAAACGGGGTTTAAAAGTTTGTATTAAAGCGAGACCGTAACAACTTAATCTAGAAAGTTGTAATTTGCAGGTCGGGTTACATTTATAACGTGTTGAAATAAAAAGAAGCGATTTTGAAAAATTCAACCCATAAGGGGGTAAAAAGAGGGTTAAAAGTTTGTATGTGTATGATTTTAAGTTAGAGACTTGAAACTTCGTACGTTCGCTGATATTTATAAAAAATATAAAAGTGATTTCAGCGTTTTGGATAATTCCGCCCCTGAGGGGGTTAAATAGGGGTGCATAGTTTGTATGCGGAAAACTTCTTTCTTTGAGCTAGACACTTACAACTTTGTAGGAACATTACTTATTGGAATACACAAAAGTACTTTCAGCGTTTAGGATAATTTCACCCCTGAGGGGGTTAAAAAGGGGTGCAAAGTTTGTATCGGGGAAATTAATTTTTTTCAGCTACAAACTTTTAACTTTGTAGGGTGATTACTTATTCAAATACAATAAAAGTACTTTTAGCGTTTTGGATAATTCCACCCCTGAGGGGGTAACAAAGGGGTTCAAAGTTTGTATGGGGGAAATTTATTTTTTTGAGCTAGAGACATTTAACTTTATTTATTTATTTATTTAATGTTATTTAATCAAATACAAACATTGAAACATTGAAAAAATAATCAACCCAGTTTGACTTGAACAAACATCGATACGCCTTACCGGGGCTCGATATCGCTTTACCAATTAAGCTATGGGTTCAGTTACTGAGCTGACGAAATTCTCAATGCCTTCAATCATCTTTTTGCATTTATTTTTACATCGACTTTATAGCAGCTTAATAAATGCAAAAAGATGATTGAAGGCATTGAGAATTTCGTCAGCTCAGTAACTTAACCCATAGCTTAATTGGTAAAGCGATATCGAGCCCCGGTAAGGCGTATCGATGTTTGTTCAAGTCAAACTGGGTTGATTATTTTTTCAATGTTTCAATGTTTGTATTTGATTAAATAACATACTAATGTATGAGTGGAATACCCACTTTAAGAAACAAGTAAAATAATTATTTATTTAATCTTTATTGCACAAAAAGAAAACTTATCGTACAAAAGGCGAACTTAATGCCATGAGACATTCTCTACCAGTCAACCTTACTGTCAGTCTGCGCTATTATACGCGGACGAAGTCGCGGGGCGGAAAGCTAGTATATGATATATGTATGTATGATGACATGGAGCTGATCTGATGGTGGAGCTGGAAGGTGGTCATATAGGAACTTCTCAACTACTCAACACTATCCCGTCGTGTTTGAGCTCGTTGCATTCGTCTTGGTGAGCAGGTAGGGACTGTACAGAGAAAAATACAATTGGCAATAAAAGTTTGTCCGTGTAGTTTTTTTTTAACTTGTTAAATTGTTTTTTAATTTATTGGTTGTTGTAATTAATGTGAGAACAATGCGAAAACCATAAAAAACAGAGCATTTTTTTTTTTATGCAAAGATACTTAAGAAAGACTATTACATACGTAAATAAGAAACAGTTTTATTAAAAAACCCTTCGAGCGACAGTGTAAAGGAGGTACAGTTTCAAAAAAGATTTACTGAAAATATGGCTCCTGAAAATGTGTAACCGGCCAGTCTAATACCGTAATAAGACTGTCAAAAAAGTACCGAACCGAGTCGTTTTTGCGGCTATTTGTTTGGGCTGATTGTGTATCCCTATTATTATTTGATCGGTGTAAAAACCGACAAATTTCAGTAATAATAAACATATAATACAGTAGTTTAAAAAACGGGCCATGTGCGTGTCGGACCTCGCATAATGAAGGGTTCCGTACCTTCAATGGAATAAGTACCAAACTAATACCAAAAGGTCGTACCTGATGCCTATGGAAGAAGTTTTTTAAGATAACTCAAAAATGAATTGATAATGTTCAAAACAATTTTCATAGAAAGTATGTGAAAAGACGCATCTTCTATATTTTTTGGACTTAAGGTTCAAAAGTTACAGGGGGGGGGGGGGCAATTTTTCTGACTTTCAAAGCGATTATTTCTGAAAATATGCACTAATCACAAAATGTCCAAAGAAACCTTGATGTTATTTTTAAAGACCTATCTATTGATGTGCAAAATGTTGATATTCGGTAAAAAATTTTTTTTTTTAATTTTGTTCCATGTAAAAAAATCCCCTCCTTAAAAATATTATTTTCTGCAATTAAACTACACAACTAAATAGCGGCATACAAAATACACCTCATGTATAAATTTGATTAAGATACTCCTAGATAGCCTAAGATAGTCCTAGTTTCAAACACAGCAAACTTCTTCTCTTCAGGGTATGATCTTTGTCATTTTGGTTCTTGACTTGCTTTCTTGCTATTATCAGAATTAATAAAAAAAAAAATTATAATACTAGGTTTTTTAATATATTCATTTATCTACGCCAATATCATAAATCCTCTATTCCGCGTTCGGAAACCGTATGTAATTACCACTATTATTGCAACCAGTAACGTAACATCAGTGTGACAGTGTGGTAAAAACGTATGAAATCACATTACCTACGATAACGTAATGAAAATCTGCCCTCCTCTCCGACCGACGGCACGCGCCCGCCCGACCGCCGGCACAATCGAGTTGGTCATGGCGGTGCAATGGCGGTCATTCTAATGGTTTCCTAACACTTCATTTAGGATTTATAATATGTGTGTACGTAATTAAGCCTTAAAACACTAGTGTGATCTTATTATGAAACTCGCCTGCGGCTCGTTTTTTTAAACCACACTCGTATTTTAAGGACCCTTTATAACGTAACAGTTACATAAACTACTATTGTCTAATCTTTATTGCACAAAATAAAATCTTATCGTACAAAAGGCGAACTTAATGCCAAGAGGCATTCCCTACCAGTCAACCTTTTTTTATATACCACGACGGTGGCAAACAAGCATACGGCCCGCCTGATAGTAAGCAGCTACCGTAGCCTATGGACGCCTGCAACTCCAGATGAGTCACATGCGCGTTGCCGACCCTTAACAAAAAGGAGGATTCACTATGTTGACGGCTAAAAGAACAAGAGGGTCCCTCATCGTCAACACACTGGGTCCTCTTTAAGCTTACTCACCAGCAGGAACACAACACTATGAGTAGGGTCTAGTGCTATTTGGTAAATTTAAGGCAAATCAGAGAAGTTGTGGGCGGTGTTTTACTTTACTTTATAATGTTAGTTTATCAGATTTTTCACATTTAAAGTCGGACCAATAAATGGACTCGACTCAATAGTCGGACTATTTTTTTTTTTAAACCACGACGGTGGCAAACAAGCATATAGCCCGCCTGATGGTAAGCAGCTACCGTAACCTATGGACGCCTGCAACTCCAAAGGAGTCACATGCGCGTTGCCGACCCTTTACAAAAAGGAGGATTTACTGTGTTGGCGGCTAAAGGAACAGGGTCCCTCATCGTCAACACACTGGGTCCTCTTTGAGCTCTTTGGCAACCTTACTCACCAGCAGGAACATGAGTAGGGTCTAGTGCTATTTGGTATAGACATTCATATTAATATAGACTTTTACTTTACTTTATAATGTTAGTTTTATCACCTTTTAACATTTAAAGTCGGACCAATAACTATGATAAATATAAATAAAAAAATTAGAAACCGCATTTAAATCGGTTCAGCTGTTTTAGCGCTACGGGCAACAGATACACAGACAGACTCAAAGCGGTCAAACTTATAACACCCCTCTTTTTTCGACGGGTGTTAAAAACTAGAAATAAGCAGTTTATGGTCACCAACTACAACAATTTCAAACAACTGCATTACATATTACATGTCTTCGCCGTAATTTAAACCTATAAACTTGTGATCCGTGAACAGGTTAACATTTCAATTAGGAACATGCATGATTCATTGGGAAGACGTCATTCGATTCTATTTCCCTGTAGATTCAAATGTGTCTAATAAACCTACTATCTATGATAGCCCTGAAACGTCAAAAATGTGAAAATACGTTAAGCGTCTGCGCCGCGTGTCAAAACGCCCCATACAAAAAGTGTGAGGTTTGTGACTTCACCGACCACAAAGTTGCAGAAAACTGTTTGGAAGGAACAAGTTTTTGGAAGATTTTTGTAATTTTAGGCACGAAAAAATGCGTTTAGCTATATAGTTGTCATACATTTTTTTCTTGTTAGAACATAAGTAATCGAACTGAGGTTTCCAAAATACATTTGAGGTATTAAAAAAAATGACTACAATTTTACGTTTTTAAACCGCAATATCTTTAAAAATCTGTTAAAAATTATTACGGATTTCCACTTCTATATATTAATTTGGGGTTGTTGAACGTGTTTATTGAACAAATTCAATTAAATATTTTTCACGCATGTTCTCCATTGGCCAAAATCAACCTTTTTGAAAGCGCAATAAGATTCAATTCACTAATGGGCAAAAATGTGTATGTTATGTGCATTATCAATTTATCACGAGTGTCACGACACTTTCAAGAGTTTCAAGCAGCTCAAAAAACATGTTTTTGTATACTAATGCGCAGACGCCAAAATTGCTTAATTTTCCACATGGAAACTCACGAACTTCTCTTATTTTTGTAATGGGAAAGGCCGGTTAAAACTTATTGTAGAGGGCGCTGTTTCAGATTCCATACAATGAGAGAAAGAGGCAGAAGATGAATGGTCCTGAACTATGTACGTAAACCGTATACCTACACTCAAAAAGCTTCTCTTAGGCAAAATCCTTCCCTATGGCGTTAGTCTACGGCATTTTAATTTTAGAGATTTCAGAAACCAGTGGATTTCTATTTCGGAGCAATTCGAGCCAAAATATCAAGTCATTTTCGCGAAAATAAATATAAAACTACTCCCCGCCATACAAATTTAGCTTTTCTAAGGACCAATGGTGGAGATATCATTTTGACAGATGCCTTCCGCATTGAACTTTCCCAAAGGGGATCTTCTTGAGGAACTTGGAGCTTCCAAACGAATTTTAACCCTATTATGGAAACTTTACAAGTCTAATCGGAAAAATATGTTTTACTCAAAAAAGAGACGTGAGACAAATAGACCGTAAGCCAGGAACAAATTTCATTGGTCATCGCGTCCCAGGCGATAACTAGTGAAGTGGTTAAGGGCGATGTATAATGAAGCCTCGTGAAGGTCAGCTGCCTCTCCGTTGGTGGGTTGAGGAACGGCAGACATTTAATCAATTTAAAAAAAAAGGTCATCGCGTCCCGATTGAAACTTTGTCAGATCATAGTTTATATACTATTATAAATATAAAAAATCAGTCGGCTGTATCGTAGTGAAAAGACCGTCAGCTGGTCACGTGAACATACGGTCTTAAGGCATCAGCTGACGGTCTTTCCACCTAGATAAAGCCGGCTGACGATTTTATGTTTGTAAGAGCATATAAACTAACATCTGACAAATTTTCAATCGGTACGCGATGACAGTTTTTTTAAGTTATTAAATGGCTGCCGTTCCTAAACCCACCAACGGAGCGGCAGCTGATCTGCACGAAGCTTCATTATACACCGCCCATAACCACTTCACAAGTTATCGCCTAGGACGCGATTGGTTATGAAATTTGTTCCTGGCTTAACTTATTTGTGCTTGTTAAATGAAAATGCCCATATATAGTCTCAAGTATACTTTATTTAGTCTAAAATTATGTCATAAATTTAGATTACAGTACAACTCAAACTGTATAAATTTGCTACTTTTATACCTATTTAAAGTAACATTCAATATGATACATTATGTAGAATTTTAGTATATATTACATTTTGACTTGACCAATTTCATATAAAATAGCTGACAACTACAAAAATTAGGACTTTTATATAGAAAATTATTGTAACATTGTAATTTTAAACTATAATTTTATATGAAATAGGTCCATATATTGTTAGAGACAAAGTAACAATGGAAGAGGTAGCTCTAGGATCTAGAACTGCCATAACGTAAAAATCACGTTGCGCAGACGCAAACCAAAATTATTTTTATAAAAAAGTTTTTACACGATTAACACTCGCATCACGAACAGCATGAGGGGCACCACAGATTAGAGCGGAATTCAGCTACTAATTCACAGACGAAAGAGGAAATTTACCTATGGTAGCTGAATGTTTGTATGGAGGGCTAAGACAAATTTCCTTTTTTGTCTATAAATAGCTGTATTTCTAATATGTGGTGCCCCTTATAATCACGTAGGGCAAGTCCTAGACCAAACGGATGGCAGCCCTAATAAGTAAAAAAAACTTGTGTTAAACCAATCAGGTTGTTATGGTTAATCATTCCTCACTACTTATAGTATCATCAACATCAACATCATAATCATAAGCTCTCTCTCGGACCCACCGTAACTTGCTACTGTCAGTCAGAAGTAACTAGGCGAACTAGGTGGTCAAAATTATCTTCACACGTCAATATATGTGGACGAGTTTAGTAAAAGGGCCCTCTTTGTCTGTTTACATGAACACATCATTGTTTCTGTAATAGATAGCGTATATTATGTACTTTTATTTAGGAAGTGATAATAACTACATTGAGCGATGGACAGGAAAACATGGCGGGAAAGAGGGGAGGCCTTTGCCCAGCAGTGGGACGCTACCAGGCTAATAAAAAAAAACCTTTTGTCCTGGATTGCCACATATGACAATCATACTAGTTTCTGCCCGCAACTTTGTGTAGAATTAGCACTTCCTTTTCCTCCCCTTAAGAGATTTTGGTGATAACATCTATCCTATCTCCTTCCTCTACTCAAACTACATCCATAAGTACCTCATTTCCTTTAAATTCGTTCAGTAGGTGCTCCACACAGTTGAGCGGAATTCAGTCGATCATAGACAAAAATCAGACTTCCGGCTTAATTTTGTTGACACTTTGCTTTGATGACAGAATTTTTGTATGGAGCCACAAATAGACTGGAGCAGAACCCGACTGGGGAAGTATCTCCTTACAGAAAACCACATCCAAATAGCACTAGGCCCTACTCATAGTGTGGTGTTCCTGCTGGTGACTAAGGTTGCCAGAGCTTTATCCGTCAACACAGTGACTCCTCCCCGTAAAAGGTCGGCAACGCGCCTGTGACACCTATGGAGTTGCAGGCGTCCATAGGCTACGGTAGCTGCTTACCAACACGCGCGCCGTATGCTGGTTTGCCACCGTTGTGGTATATAAACAAAATTGAGCCGGTAGTTGGGGTTTTTCAGACTTCTAGCCGATTTTTGTATATGATCAAATTGATCAATTGAATTTAGCTCAAATGTCCATACATTTAAGCGAGCGCCTTAAAGCGAGAAAGGTAACAGACAGAGTTACTTTTGCATTTACAATATTAATGGGGATAAGTAGGGATAGGGGTTTGTTGAGATCGCAAGAATGAGTAATTTTGTGTATATATATTTTTGGTCATCTTGCCCGCTCACCTACTTCTGTTGCTAACTATATTTAGATGGGCCTCGACCATATCACAATCATTTCGGACCATTATAGCATACACAGAATAGAATACTAACCCGCTTATTCATAAACGTCTTACAAGTCTCATTTAGTTAATTTATGTTTTGTCTGTCTCTAACAAACACAACTGGGAGCGTAGCCAACGTGCCAATCGTTAACGTTCCGTAGCGTATCGTAGTCACCTCTCTCTATCACTCTTCCGTATTAAGGTGCGACCACACCGCTGCTCAAAATACGATGACGCCACGGAATCGCAGTGACGCATCGTATCCATACCGTTTTAATCGCATGCCCTCCACACCGCTGCTCAAAATACGGTGACGCTACGGAATCGCAGTGACGCATCGTATCCGTACCGTTTTTATCGCATGTCCTCCACACCGCTGATCAAAATACGGTTTGGAAGGTTCGCGTCAAAATATTTCGTATGGGGCACGTCACACGTTGCGTCTGCGTATTTTGAGCAGCGGTGTGGAGAGCATGCGTTAAAGTCGCGACGTTTACGGCACGTCATTGCGATTCCGTACCGTCAGCGTAATTTGAGCAGCGGTCTGGAGAGCATACGATAAAAACGGTGCGGATACGATGCGTCACTGCGATTCCGTAACGTCGCCATATTTTAAGCAGCGGTGTGGTCGCACCTTTAGTGTGACAGTGACAGTTGCGTTTCGTTCGCTACGGTGCGTTAACGTTGGCTAGGCACCCTAAGTTGACAGATAAGGACAACCGATTATTAGTTAAATGAGTCTTGTAAGACATTTATGAATATACATTTACGGGTCCTCATGTTTCCTTCGCTTGACAATTTAAGACTGCTTATAGTGCTTATAGACTAAGAGCTGGTAACATCAGATATTACACTAAAGAGAGCATCGAAACCGCTCTAGTTAGTTTGCTATAATATCCTTATTACCAGGGTACCTGGCAGCTATTTAGCGGTGGATGTCAGTATGACAGGGCAAAAAAAATGTTTTAAAGTACGTAACAACCTTGCGAATTGAGTATTTTATAGAGGGCAGGGCCTATATTTTGACATTAGAACAAAAAACATTGCGCATTATGGCGGAAATAAAACCAGTGGGCGACGACGACTTTCCCCGAACAGAAACGTCTGGCAGATAATCTAATTAATTACCTTATTACCCATAATACTCCATCAGACACAGAACTCTAGGAATTGTGTTCTTAAGTGGATTGCATTCCACACCTCCACCGACGACCAGCTGCCAGATGTTCGGATCTAGAAATGAGGATAGTATCGCAAACTACTCTAGAGGGCTTACTTTACTCTTGTTATTGTGTCATATTTTCCGCAGCTAGTTCAGCTCTCCGTCTAATCTATTTCTGCTGTCAAAGCGACTATAATAATTTGTAATTCATAGTTTGCCGCCTACTGTTCTTGTTTCCGTAATAATACGCAATGGTTTTTGTTCTAATGTTAAAATATAGGCCCCGTCCTTATAACTGAGACAACTTCGGCAGTTAATACCTATTTCGGTATTTTTTCCAATTCAAAAATTTTGCTAGTCTATCACTCTGACCTCCACCCATTAAAAGCTGCCAGATGCCCGAATCTAGCAATAAGGGTAGTATAACAATCAAACTAGACGGGTTTTGTTGCTCTCATTATTGTGTCATATCTGACGTGGCCAGCTCTTCGTATTTATACCAAAGTAAATAAAATTATCATAAATTTGTTTTCTAAGTCAGACCAACTGTCTGATCATGAGATCGAACAGTTAAAGACAAATTATACTCTTTAGAAGTCAGTCAGTAGCACTTAGTCCAATCAACAAAGATTTTATTCTTGACAATAATTCCACTGTTCTCATTGAACTATTATATACACGGTGCCCGTGAGCATTGCGAGAGATTTTAACCACGCATTTCTGAGGTCAAAAGAATTAAAAAACATTATATGACTTTTGTTGTAAAGGGGGCGTCCATTAATCGCGTCATATTGTATAGGGGGGGGGGGGGAGGGGGTTAAGAAAAAATCACCAATGATCACCACAGGGGAGGGGGGGGGGGTATGGACACATATCACGTGTAATTTTTTTGTTTCTCCGTGCTACTGTATTATATTTAATAAAATAAAAATTATCAACTTTTAATAAATTAACCAAACTGCCGAAACCAGAGTAAAAGGAGATCGTCAATTCTGGGCTACCTGATATAAACCGTATACAGTTTGTACTGCAATGTAAAATAAATACTCATTTTATTACTAAAGTAGACAAAATATTGCAAAAAAATGAAACGGGAATTAGAAATACTAAATAAATAAACATTATGTTGATTTTTCCGCGATTAAAATACAGCAAGACAAGTCGTTAACGGCCTTATGGCATTGACATAAAGTTTAACTTCACCCTGACCTGAAACGGGATTGTTTTTTGGTTTGACACTGTCAAAGTATACCGTTACATGATCTGCGTTTTGATACTGTTCGGTAAGTTAGAACATTGTAATATTGAAATAGTATCTAAGCCAACGAATACGAAAGTTTAAATTAGAAATCGACTGTATTAAAACGCCTAAAGATTGAAAATGCGTATTTTTGCATTTTTGATCGGAGTTTGAATATTAAAAGTGGGTTTCATAATGGCATAATATCATGCTCCTTCGATAATGAAACGTATCTTTTTTTAAATTTTGCAATGTCAGATACTAGTGCTATCGCACTTAACGGTGGTAAACCTTATCCCTTCGCAATAGGTGTTAGGAATGTTCAGTTAATAGTATCAACGATGGTTTGACAGCCGTCTTTGTTTACCGAAATACAGGAACTATAAATACGATCAAAATATGACTTTTTATTATTTCATCATGATTCCCGTTTTGTTTTCAAGTCCGCTTTTGTACATTATCTTTAAAAAATCGGTACTTTTTTACATTAATATATAAATCATAGGCAAGCACGCTTTCAAATATTGTCCTTGTCAGATTCAAGTTTTAAATGCATGATTTTTCAATTTTCCCATTAGATTTCGCAATATTTTTACCACCATCCTCATCTAGAAATTATGACGACTCTTCAAAGGTAAAAACCATTCCTAAACGGTCCTAAATAATCTGGGCCAGATCACCTAACAAAAATTGACGATCTCCTTTGCGCGCGAAAATTTGCCTCGCAGTTGGCACTTCAGCGTTCATTTGAGCGGGCGAGGCGTCGCTATGCTTTATGCACGGCGTCTCTTAGATTGATCTCATTTTTGTTAAAATCCATTACTAATGACGGATTGGCAGAATGCCCGGAAATATCCACGAGGAATCAAGGGAACTCCTGCAACCTTAAGCAGACGTATAGCAATTTTTTTTAAAATCTAAAAACCAAACAATTGCATTTAAATATTGCTTTTTAGTGAAATATAAACTGCTCGTGAAGACCAGAATTGAACTCCTCCACGACAAGGTTTTTTACGTCTTGGGACTAATTGTTATGACTATTATACTACTATGAAATATTATTTTGTGAAGTAGGTTTATAGGTAATCTAAGTATTTAAAAATAATTTTAATCAAAAAAGAACCGACTTCACTTAGCCTCCTTTCCAAAAGCAAATGCTCGAGCTGCTGTAAAAAATACTCAAATCACTATGGCTGTGCCTATAATAGTTGAAGTGTTCCCTGGATTTCTCCAGGATCCCATCATCAGATCCTGACCTGGTTACAGTGGGACTAACTGTGAAGTATACTCTTTAAACCAAAAAAAGTATTTTCTAAATCGGTCCATACGTCTTCGAATAATCGGTGAACATACAAAAAAAAAATGCAAAAACAAAGATTCCGACGAGTTGATAACCTCCTCCTTCGAAATCTTGAAGTCGGTTGATAACATTGAGGTTTGTTTAAACGTTTTTTCATTTACTGGATATTTTAAGAATGATCATTCCGTAAGTCTACAAATTGTGCCCCCCTGTAACTTTTGAACCGGAGATCCAAAAAATATGAAAAAAATTGAAATGATACATCATTGTATATTCTTTGAACGAAAATTGTTTTGAACATTATCGGTTTAGAAACTATGGAGTTTTCTCCAAGAAAACTTCTTTCATAGGCAGATACGACCTTTTGATATTAGTTTTTCGATTGTAGGTACGCTCGATTATGCGTGATCCGACACGTATAATCCGATAATATACTTGGCCGGTTTCTTTTCTATTAAAGATAATTTTAATTAAAACGGTGAGGTATCCACGTAGTTTCATTTTTTTACCCTTCACGTGTACGTAGGTTCATGTGTTAAAAAAATTTACTTACTTTAGTTAGCAAAAAAATTACACGTCATATTGGAGGGGGGGGGGGTCCTGAAAATATCACCAAAGATCACCATGGGGGAGGGGGGGGTCTAGAACAAGCCAAAAACGTATGACGCGATTAATGGACGCCCCCAAAACGCCAAAAAAAAATTTTTTTTTTTACTTTTTTTTTCACTTTTTTTGAATGCTGTTCTACATAAAAAGTAAATGTCATTAGAAAAAAGTAACGGAAAAAGTAAATTGCTACATTTTCTCTCGTAAAAACTAGTCCATGCAAAGTGTTTCTTAGGTCTTTGATATCAGTCAATAAGAGATGTCTAGACTATGCCCCATACCGGTGAGATCGCCATCAAAAAATCATTTTACACTGAGAAACAATTCAAAATGCAATTTTTTGTAAGTAGTATTTACTCTGAAACTATGGCGAATTTCGAAAAAGTTTAAAGGACATTTTGTTCTCTAAATATGATAATGAATACACTGTTAAAGTCTCTCGCAATGCTCACGGGCACTGTGTATAATACAGCCAATTACAGCACTCGCTTTGTTTTTTGCGGCGAAAAGAGTCTTATTTGAATCCCTTTTTCTGTGCCACTAGCGTGCGGACTGTAGCTCTCTGTATTATAACTTCAATGGCCGTCCTAAAGGGATATCACGTCATGCGTCACTTTCGCACTTACATACTTGTTAGAAAGTGACCGCTATAGTGACAGACGATAAAAACCCGACCGTATTAGTAAAATTATCGTTAACGTTTATATCTAATGTCAGTTTTAAAGGTGGCTGTGACCGGTGTCATATCAGTAAATTTTTTTATACAACAACGGTGGCAAACCAGCATACGGTCCGACCGAGTCACAGGCTTTGTCCTAGTTCGGGAGGCAGAGGCTCAATCCCAGCACTTATACTGTTACAAACCTAACGTAAGCTTTTGTAAATTAGCATATCTTATGTTAAAATATGTCTGTGTTAGGTTTATAAGTCAATAAAGATTATTTATTAAGTCAATAAAGATATAACGACAACTGATAGCAAGCATACGTTTTGGAATCAAAAAATATACTTGGATGATAGCTGACACATCCACCTTTAGAACTTGAAGAAGACGGGTTTATTGGACTATTTTGATATTATAGCTACCGCCCATTTAGTTCTTCAACGATTATATTATAAAGTAATTCTAACAAAAATTATACAAGTGTCATTGCCATATATGCTACATTATCATTTATAATATAATAAAGCAAATGACAATCCCTTTCAGTTCAATATTCCAACCTTAGCACCATCCCGACACGAAAACATCAAACACATATATTTTATGATATAATACTCGACCAACTAAAATTTATCACTATTATAACAAAATTACATACATAAGCATAAATACTAAAACGTCAGGTGATAACAAAAACGTATAATTACAATAAAAATGTTAACGAAAATCGACTTTGTTTTGTTACTGGTACGATAAATGGCTATGAACTAATGGTAATTTTTAGTGTTGGTTGTCACCCGACGAAGTAACTCCTACATCCTCAAATTGGAAATTCTCTGTTATCATTTCAAGTATAATATAGTACATATTCCGGAAATGATTGGGCGGCAACTAAAGTTGGTCGAGTATTATATGAACGATGAAAGCGGCGCGTATCATTTGATTAATAATTTATTTACATTAACAGCTGACTTGACGTATATAAGAGACCGAGCGACTCTTGTGTATCGGCTATCACATGTTTTGCCTGCGAAAAAAAGTTATGTTAAAACAATCATTTTTAAACTTAAATAGTGACCCTGTAGACCCGACTCCCGGGTTCGAATCCTGGTCAGGGCATTTATTTGTGTATTTATCACAGATTTGTTCCTGAGTTATGGATGATTCTACGTATTTAAGTACTTATTCATATTTATCTATTATATATATCGTCGTCTAGTACCCATAACACAAGCCTTATTGAGCTTACTGTGGTACTAGGTCGATTTGTGTAAGATTGTTCTATAATATTTATTTATACAAAGGAAAAGGTGAGCAAGCCTCCGGTGCCCAGGGCTGGAATAAAACCAGCGTATTTTATTTCTAATTAAAAATGTTTTGTACAAGGAATTTGTTTTTATTGCCCTTACACTGAAAAGAAAACAGGACGAAGGAAAACTTAGAGGAAATAATTCGTGTATAGCTAAATTTTGGTGTAGTTGTAGGCAAAGGTATCTTACACAACATACTAAAAGTACCGATGGATGGGAGCGCCGCTAACGGGGCGAGGGGGGTGTAAAGGTCCCTTATTTTGGTTTTTCGTAAAAAACTCAGTAACGGTGGCTCATACGAAAAAATGTTCTGTTGCTTAATTCATCCACATATCATTTTCTATAAAAAAGATTCTTTGCACTTTTTTGCTGGGATCAATGTTTAGTGAGATATCGAGGAAATACGATAAACACTTTTTTAAACTTTCGGAGCTATTATTTACGAAAGTATTAGTGTTTTCCAAAAATTGTTGTAGAATACTCTTATTTTTTTAAAAAGACCTATCCAACGATATCCCACACATTAGGGTTGGAGTAAAAAAAATATTTACCCCCACTTCATGTGTACGGGAGGTACCCGCAAAAATGATAGTTTTTCAGATTTTGTTTTAAAACTTTGTCGGCGTAATTAAAACACATACTCATACGAAATGTGACTTGTCTAGTACTAGCCACCACTGAGCAGAGTGAGCATGGTGCCTACCCTTATAGTTTCGACATGTCCGTCTGTCCCCGCCTGTCCGTCCACGGCTTTGCTCAGTGATTGTTAGTACTAGACGTCTAGACGGACAGATGGGGTCAGACGGACATGGCAAAACTATAAGGGTAGGAAGTAAGGTAGCAGGGTGAGCAGCCTGCTCAGTGATGGTTAGTACTAGAAAAGAAAAAAATCGTATGAGTATGAGTTTTAATCACGCCGACAATGTTTTAAAATAAAATCTGAAAAAATATAATTTTTTCGGGTACCTCCCGTACACATGAAGTGTAGGTAAAATTTTTTTTTACTCCAACCCTAATGTATGGGATATCGTTGGATAGGTCTTAAAATATGAGTATTCTAAGACAATTTTTGGATAAATCTAATACTTTCGTAAATAATAGTACGGTAGAGTACTATTAGTTATTCTGTGATAATAGCTCCGAAAGTTTAAAAAAGGGTTTATCGTATTTCCTTGATATCTCATTGAACATTGATCTCAGCAAAAAAGTCCAAAGAATCCTTTTTATAGAAAATTATATTTGTGTAAATGAAGCCTTGTTAACTTCATTCATCTTTCCTCAGTTTGGACTTAATCTGTGGCAGTCAAAGACAGATTGACAGTTGACAGCTTAAACGTCAGAATGTCAGACTGAATTCGTAAAAAGAGCATTGTAACCAGTGTTGGCCGAACGTTAGTGTAATTGAAAATTAAAAATTGAAGATTGAAACACGTTAGTTAAAATTGAACACTAATAGTTTAGTGCAAATTGATTTCAATTAGAATTGAAATTAATTGTAACTAACGTGTTAATCCTTTGCGAATAACTAATAATTGAAGATATTTAATTTTTAGTCTTTCTCAAAAATTGAAACATTAATTTAATTTTTAGTGTAGATTGAATTGGTAATTGACATTAATAATTTACCTAACTAAACGCGAATTTAGGTTAAGCTACGAGGTTTTGATTTTTGTTTCGATTTTGACTCTGGACTCGGGGGCTTGTATTAATAAGCAATGGGACCGGTATCCTAAGATGGAAGTCATGCTGGACCCTGGGGATCCCTACTGGATCTCGGGTTTGGTGCATCATAGACTCATGCTGTTTGGGCTCATTCGACTTGTACTGATGAGCAGATGGTACCGGTATCAAAATCTGGAGCTCATGCTGGACCCTGGGGATCCCTACTGGATCTCGGGTTTGGCGCATCATAGACTCATGCTGTTTGGGCTCATTCGACTTGTACTGATGAGCAGATGGTACCGGTATCAAAATCTGGAGCTCATGCTGGACCCTGGGGATCCCTACTGGATCTCGGGTTTGGCGCATCATAGACTCATGCTGTTTGGGCTCATTCGACTTGTACTGATGAGCAGATGGTACCGGGATCAAAATCTGGAGCTCATGCTGGACCCTGGGGATCCCTACTGGATCTCGGGTTTGGCGCATCATAGAATCATGCTGTTTGGGCTCATTCGACTTGTACTGATGAGCAGATGGTACCGGTATCAAAATCTGGAGCTCATGCTGGACCCTGGGGATCCCTACTGGATCTCGGGTTTGGCGCATCATAGACTCATGCTGTTTGGGCTCATTCGACTTGTACTGATGAGCAGATGGTACCGGTATCAAAATCTGGAGCTCATGCTGGACCCTGGGGATCCCTACTGGATCTCGGGTTTGGCGCATCATAGACTCATGCTGTTTGGGCTCATTCGACTTGTACTGATGAGCAGATGGTACCGGGATCAAAATCTGGAGCTCATGCTGGACCCTGGGGATCCCTACTGGATCTCGGGTTTGGCGCATCATAGACTCATGCTGTTTGGGCTCATTCGACTTGTACTGATGAGCAGATGGTACCGGTATCAAAATCTGGAGCTCATGCTGGACCCTGGGGATCCTTACTGGATCTCGGGTTTGGCGCATCATAGACTCATGCTATTTGGGCTCATTCGACCTGTACTGATGAGCAGATGGTACCGGTATAGCTCCTTTTTATTTTTACTTTTACTTT